>OY735224.1:15433381-15705881 GCA_963457665.1 Thysanoteuthis rhombus
GAGCTGACAATACTTGGGGTCAGGCATACGTTGACATAGGGACAGTAGTGTGTATCAAATTTTTTGGAACTGATTATCTCTTTCTTTACATTTAAAATTTTTTCTCTTGGGCCTGTACACACTACCAGGCAGATCCAAAAGTAACCAAATACTTTGAAGCTATACTTCCATATGTTTGGCTGAATATGAGGGTCCAATTTAGCATTATAGTCAAGTTGTAGATAAGAACTTGCAAAAACCCGAGGCAGTGTATAGGGCCTATAAACCCATAACTGGAGTGGGGGACACCAGAGCTTTGGTGGTGCAATATATCTTAGGAATACTGAAAAATCTTGAAACATCAAGAAAATAATCTAAAAAATTTGCAGGGGGTGCAGTCCGACCTAGCTCTGCTACTGCTAAAATCTAAAATAATGAACTGTTTTCAAAACTAACAAATTTCTTGAGGAAAAAATGTTTATATGTATTGAAAGTACAAAAAATCCATTGTGAATTTTTCATAAACAAAACAAAAAGTTTAGGAAATGATAAATGCATCGTAATAAATTTTGTGTTATTATTAAGAAAGATTGCTGAAAATTTTCAACTAAAAATTATTTATGTAGACAACAGAAACCAATTTGAAAACTTATTGCAGTTGAAAAATTAAACTTCCTTAATGTTTACACTCATGAATTTCTTCCAATTCCCTGTACTGTAAACAAATTTATCTATTTATTTTTTGGTAGATGAAATTTTGTAAATGATTATCAAAAATTTTTTTTTTATTAACACCTTCATCTTAATACTTTTGTTGCTTTTTATTGCATCTTTCTCAGACCCAATAAAAAATTTTTTTAAAAAGCAACAAAAATATCAAGATGAAGGTGAATGAAATGGGAAAAAATTGTTTATAATCAGTGCTCTGTAATTCTATGAAATTTATTGTTTTGATTGATTAACTGTATTTTTACTAGCATCTACCATGTATGTTTTAATGCTCTTTTGAAACATATTGCAATAATTAAATATCTTCTTTAAAAGTTTAATTTTGGTTAAAAATGTGAAAGAAATAGCATGAAATTGGTTGTAAAAAAAATACACTATTGTGTACTCACAGGGGATTTCTGAGCAGATTAAAGCTGTGTTTACATTTTTGAAAAAAATTCAGATTCTGTAGATTCATTACATTCATGGCATGCCAGGTGTCTATAACACATACAAATAATAAGGGATAACTATTGATTTAAGTGCCCCACCCCCAATTGTAAAAATCGAATAAATTAGAGATATTTCAGTATTCAATGAATGGCACTTTTTGCAAGTGTTGAAATTCTTATCAGTTAATGAATTGGGAATAGCCACTTATATTTCAACAGAATGCTAAATATAATATTTTGAATGTACGAACTACTGTAATTCAAGTAACCAGTTTGCATGAACCTGTGAAAACCTCTTACATCCCATCACCGCATAAGGAGTTCCCTAAAGAGTTAATATCTGTTTTCCAGTATTTTATGTTGTCTGGCAATGGCCAGGTGCCAAAGTTGTCAGTGTAAAGAGTTACAAATGTAATTATCCTTTAATTAACCCATGTGTCACTGTTATCAACATGAATTTTCATTCTCTTTTCACGTCAACAACATCTTCTTTTCTAAAAATTTAAATCTGTTTTGTTTTTTTTTTCATTGCAGAGTGTTCTTGACAGGGTGTCTTTCACAGTAAGCCTACAACCTGTTCGTAAACAACGACATGATGTAGACTCAGATTACACTAATTTTGTTAGGGAAGAACAAAGGATTGACAATGAACTTACGTGAGTGAACTGGCTTTATTTTTATTTATTCTCCTGGTTTTCTTTTAGATAAAAATAAGTGAGAAAAACATGTGGGAAGAGCACCAGAATTTTGAGACTTGAGCAATGAAAAGTTCTCTGGTTCCGGAACTTTAAAAAAATACACTAATGCTGAAACTAATTCAAAGATTCAGGGGGGAAAAATTGTTTTTATCTTTTTTAAAGTTCCATGTACAGTTCTTGGCATGAAGGGAGATTATTCTTTTACTGGATTTTAGGATTTCAGGTATGGAATTGGAACTGCAGCGGATTCTTACTGTTTGAATATTGATTTTTTTTGGCGCTGCTAGTATAGTTAAATTACTTTTGATTTTTAAGAATAATCTAGGTAAATGTATAGGCCATTACAGAAAAATAAACAATTTTCAATACAATATGCTTTTTATTTGGAATGCACCTTTTGAGTCAGACAATCTTGGAAAGGAGCAATGACTCTCTGAAATGGTGAAACAAGTGTATGGTCAAAGAAAGTTGAACCATCACTGTAGTGAGCTCAGTTTTCACTTGATGCCGTTGTTTCATCTAAGCTGTGTGTGTGTGCCAGTAGCACACAAAGAAAATCAATGTGTGCACAAACAATTTCAAATTCTGTAGATAGCTTACTTATTGAAACAAAAAGTGCACACATACTTACGGAAAAGATTTGCACAAGATATAATTTCTTTGCCCATTGACTACTTTATACCCCACACTTTTGGCCTTATATTATGTGCGTTTCCTTTGAGAAGTGGTTAACAGATGAGTTTCACTTGACCATTACTACTGAGGTGAATTTGATCTCAATTGAGTGACCTACACTTGTGGCCTTATACCAGATTAAGCTGAGCTTTGTAAGTTTAATGTTACTTTACCATGGCTAGCAAGGTGACTCCACAGACCATTACTACTGAGATGAGTTTAATCCTTGCTGAGTATTCCAGATTGTGGCTTTCTGCCAGACTAAGCTAAGTTTGGTAAATACTTGGTTATTCCATCATGAAGTAATGGCTAGCAAGGTGACCTCAGAGGCTATGACTATTGCCTTGAGCTTTATCTTCAATGGGTGCCCCATACTTTTGGCCTTGTGTCATACTAAGTTAAGCTTGGTAAGTACCAATCATCCAAATCTAAAAAGACCACACTTGATTATTTTAGTATGCTTTTTTGATTTCTTCCCAGTTGAGTGCCTCTTTTTTTTTTCCTAATAGTCTACCTCATAAAAACCATCTATTTCCAGAACCTTGTCAACAGAAGCAGGCTTGTTTATAGGAGTTCTACATGTCTGGCTTACGTCCGGCCACCCTAGTTCTGCTATGGCACAACTCCAGTAACTAAAGTTAATTTTTACTTCTACTTATTGTAGAGGTGCTCACGTAAAATCTGCATGCATATATATAACACAAGATATGCATACTTCATCATGGCTTGATTTTACAAACAAAGATTTAGGAGGGTTTTCACATCTGTTGCAGGCCCTATGGTGGCCATTAAGACCTATACAAAGAATAACCCTCAGGTCTTTATGATGAAGTTTTACAAAAAAAATAGTAATAAATATATAATATATGTATCATTATAGATCGTATATTTTGTATATATTATGAGCTACCAATAAAGATTATTTCTCTTATATATATGTACTAATTATCTAGCAAATAGTAATTAATATGTGTGTGTGTGTGTATATATATATATATATATATATATATATATATATATATATATATATATATATATATATATATACATACACACATACACACACACACACACACACACACACACAGAGAATGCCGTGGTTTTGCTGCCTACCTGACATCAACAGGGGAAAGAAATGTATCAAGATTGGGAAGAGGCAGCATATGCATGAATTTAACACTTTCACAGATGGAGAACCAATAAAGCCTGGTGGTATCGTTAGTGATGCTTCAGCCCTAAAACCATGTCTGACCCCAGGGTTATCATCTGATGAATGCTCTGTTGGAGGCACTGCTGCTGTTTCCACAGCAGTAGTTGTATAGATGTATGTAATAGTATATTATATATATATATATATAAGGAATATTATGGAAAAAATCTGATAATGTTTATGTGTGTATGTATATAAACATAGACACATACACACTCACTAATAATCCCCAAACTATGTCTGACCCCTGGGCTATTACCTGTTTTTGCAGCGGTAGTTATATAATCATATATATATATATATATATATATATATATATGTATATATATATATATATATATATGTATATATGTATGTATATACACACACACACACACATAAAAGCACTTACAGTGCATACTTCTGCTAACCCATTTGTCACTAAAAACTGGATGAAAATCAAATAGTTGAGATTAAGCAGAAGTAACTGTAAAGTTACTGGATTCGCCACTAAATTTTATCAATCTTTCCTTGGCTGATAGCCTACCCTTTGTCAACTTGTCAATGGAATTCATCAAGAACCCAAAAAGCAATCATTTAAAGAAATCTTTTTCAGGCCTGCATTTATTATCAGATACTTAATGTCATTCCAAATTTTCTCCAGACCATTGAACTCCTCCCTCCTGTTCCTGATGTTGTTATCAAAACATTTTGGCTAATCCATCCTCCAACCTTTATCAGATATATAATCCATGAGTTAAGAAGGAGAAAAATCTTATTTCTCCAGAAAATGGCAACAGAAAAAATAGTTGTTAATACACCAAGCAGATCTGTCCATGATAACAACTTTTTTGAAAGTTATAGCCAATATAAATAATGTCATTTGTCTGGTACTTCTTTCATCTTAATTTTGATTTCTTTCCATCACAATTACTTGGACTGTTATTTTACAGCCACCAGTGAACAGCATGGATCATAAATAGAGAGAAAACACTCAAGACTCAAATTTGCGTCCCCTTTCCTCAGAAATCCTTTCTTACTATAACAGCTACTCTACTGCTTAAACTATGAAAGCATTTAATCATATAAATTCACTCTTTATTTTTTCCCTATCGTTCAGCTCCATATTTGATCTCATCTTTTGTTTTTATGTACACTAATAGTACTAGCAGTAGTAATATTATCTTCTAGAGTAGTTGTGATGAAAAGCAACTGAAATTGAAATGAAAGAAATACTAGTCAAAAACAGATTATGGCTGATAATAGAAAAAAATCCAGATAATATTACAAACAGGTCTAGCAAGTCACTCTATAGAAACCATCATGCACCCAATGTCTGTTGAACCCCAAACTAAAAAAAAGTTTGGGCCTTTCGACATAATAAAGAGTGAGTGATTGAAATTTACAGCCCTCTAGTTCAATTGGTGCAGCTTATATGCATAATAGATACATACATACAGCTAGCCCAACTTAAAAACAGAATGTTGATGGTTTTGGTAACAATTATGGTTGACAATTTTTAATAAAACAGAATGTTTGATACTTGACGCCTGGGTTAACATCATTACTCAAAATTTGATTTTATTGTTTTAAATTTCAGTAAATTAGAAAACTCTGTGGAAGAAGTACGGACAGATGTGATCTCAAAACATTGTCGTGTGAATTCAACGGATGTGGAGAAAATGGCCCTCACTTTAAGTCAGCTGTCAAAATGTATTGCTGAACAAAAAAGTATGTAAAAATATTTGTACCTATGTTAAAATATATGTTTTATCCTCTTAATATAGATTACTTAAATAACATTTGCTATATAAGTGCTGAGTGTACTAAGAATAACTGGGCATGTCTCACTCACTATGGAATAGATTACTGGAATATGTTGTGCTATCAACAGGTGTGAATGATTTTAAGAAGAATTATGAAGTTTATTACACTACTGTAAATATTGAAGTCCCATTGTGGAAATATGAATATTAATATGTGTGTTAGTGTATACAATTTGTATACTTTTTTTTTCACACTAAAATGGATGTCTTTAATGCTCTATGCTTCTGTAATTAGATTTCATTTTGGTGACAATGCTTTGACTATCTATTAGTGTATATAATTTTGCAAATAAAATCTAGAAAATCATGTCTTCAAAGTTAGGAAAAAAACATTGAACTCATTTTGACAAGAATTTTCAACAAAAGAATTAATTTATTTTAAACTTGTTTCTTTTGTATATTGGCTATTAGGGCGACAATGATTCGTTGATGTGTTGCAATTTTTTTTTTCATTTCGGAGATCATCTGTACACAGAATTTCTTCAGCAATACTAACAAAATTTTAGCTCATCTGAAATTTTAAATTTTTTTAGAATGAAAAAAAATTGAATTTTTGTCTGAAAAAGCAACACAAATTTTTATAAATGACACATTAGTACTGACTGTTTTGAAACCTTATTTACAATTTCACAGCAAGTACAAAACATATATTGGCATTTTTGAAATTCTACAGTAGTTAGTAGAATCCTCTATCACTGCAGCAGAGGTGGTGCGGGAAAGGGTTTAATGTTGCCAGTTTTACAATTTATAGACTAACCTGTTTCTTTTAGGCACCTGTACATTTTTTACCAGAGCTCATATTCTGACAACACTTTTTAGGGAGCTTTATTTCTTCTACAAACCTCATATTCTGATAACATTTTTTTCTTCTCGTTGAATTTTTTGATACTTTTGGAAGTTATTTTCTTTTTCCCTAAGCTCATCTCGTATTGCAATACATATCGTATTGTGAGTTACTTATCATGACACATAGTATATCGCCAAAAAACATGTCATTGCCGCTTTATTGGCTATGCCATTATACCCATTCCTTTCATTCTAATTTTGAAATCAACTAATTTCAAGTTAGTTCATCCATACAAAATAGTTCATCACGTACTTAAAATGTTAGAATAATTCCTTGAATTTTTGTTACGAGTATGTCTTATGGTTTTCTTATAAAGATGTTACCAAAAAGTATGATTAAGATTATTGGAAATAGAGGATATAAATTGTATTATGAATTATTATTTAAGTTGTTACTTAATTAAAATATGTTGCTCACTTTAACTTGTAAGAGATATTTTTCGAAGGGAGATAATTCGAATTTGAAATATTTACCATAGGCGTTTTTTAAAAAATGATATTCTGTTATTTAACTACAAAATAACTTTCCCTGTAGGTCGATTTCCAGCTTTAACAGAGAGAATGAAGTCAATTATGTCAGCTGAAATGGAGATTGTTGTTCAGGAAGAGAAGTAAGTAAATTTACTCTATGTATCCAAATGTAAATTCAAGTTTGATCAAAAATTGCTTTGTCCATTCACCAAGTGATATATAAATAGTAACTTTTTACTATCAGTACCTTATCTTAGATATATTTTTTATGTAGGGATGGTAACCCTCCTCAAATAATGCCCAACTTTCTTTTTCTAAACTTAGCAGTTATTACTCTCCATCCCACAGTACATGAAGCAATAATTTTGTCTCTATTTCTCAAACAATCCATGAAAACCAATCGTTGTAGCAATTGTAGGTTTTTATGGGGCTGAGGTCTTAGCCTAATACACAAAATGAACTGCTTTACAAGGCTAAGGAGCACCAACTGACTTGCTTTTTACCAATAGCTGGAGGGATACATGCCTCTCTCAAGAGTATTAGTGCAAAGTGAAGACAAATTGTCTTTGCCAGAGTTTGAACTCTGTTTGCCAATTCCATTTGTTAATTGTTAGCCAACCAGCATCTTCCCTTAGTTGTTATTACTCTCTAAATTACATGCTAAGTCTTTCTAATTATTATTCCTACAAACTTATTGTAATTTTAAGAATTCTTTTCTGTAATGATGTAGAGATGCCATTAGCTGTAAGAAAAGACAGTCCCCAGTTTCATCCTGTAACATTCTTCTTTCTTTTCAGATTTCTCAAAGATCAACCAGAAAGGCTGGACACAGCATTGAAACGCTGCAAGAAGCTAACTGGCACACTGTTCACATTGAAAAGGTACACCTATATACATGTAGATCCATTAAGTGTACATTCGAAATTCCCTTACCTTTAAAGGATATTGAGAAAAATTTACTTTTTCTAATTTTTTTCTCTAATATATATATACATATATATATATACAATGAATAATCAGCAAAAAGAAATAATAATATCTTTATTTCTAAATTTTGATAACAAAAATCAAAATGATTTAAGTACGTAGAGAGGAGAAGAAGCTCTAGGATCTCTTGATAATAGTCAGTCACTTTTTTGGAAATTGTTCGATCCAAGCACTCTGCACAGAAAAGTTGCTGGAACTTGCTATCTCAGAATTCAAATTTATTGTTTAATGAATAACTTCTATACCGTTTATTCTTGCCACTGGAATAATAGATTTTTTTTTCATTGTTTTTTTTTTTATTCTGGGGAAAACATTTTTATTATTACCAATTTTTGACTTCTGTTTTCTTTCATCTTAATTTTTTTGTTGCTTTTAATGCCAACTCAATTGAAGGAAAATTGTAGTCAAAAATTGGTGATATGGTTTACAATACTTCATCTAATAAAAACTTATTTGTTTTTTTTAATTTTGTGTGCATGTGTGCATAAATCTATTTCTCTCTCTCTCTCTCTCTCTCTTTCTCTTAGATTGGAACTTATTTAGCTAATTATGTACTCTATTAATTGAACCTCAAAGAACAAACCAAAAACTATTTCCTTTTTTGATCACAAGATAATTAAGATCAATTAAATTTTGAATTCATTAGTAATGGGAAACAACTCTTAATTTTCATTTTCTTTTTTTTAACATATCAATAACGACTCAAAGAAATTTTTATATTCTATACTGTGAAAAAAACATTTTCTCTCAATTTAATTAGTGTCAGCTTCCCTTACTTATATCTAAATACTAGGATTACTTGTCACGTTTGGGTTTTAAGTTATATAACTAAAGATTTTTAATTACCTTTTTAATTGAAATAATTTTGTTTCCTTTTTGTTATTAGACAGTTCTTCTATGATTGAATTAGAAGTGCTTCAAATATCTTTTAATTTTTAGGTTATTTTTTATAAATTAACAATATCTTATGAAATATTTTGTAATTTAGAGTTGGTCAATATATAACATTTGATCTTCTGGACTGAGTTTTTCCATGTGTATTAAGTGTTTCTATATACCACAACTATTAAAAACAAATATTTCTAGTTACTTATATATATGTGAGTGTGTGTATATATATATATATATATATATATATATATATATATATATGTATATATATATGTATATATATATGTATATATATGTGTATATATATGTGTATATATATATGTATATATATATATCCGCACACACCCACAAACTCATCTACATCATTCATGTAACTCAATTCTAGCTGACATAAGAATTTTTTGAACAATCAATAATTCTAGAATAAAAATTCTGCACTTTTAGATCAAGGTTTAGAATATTATATGTAGAATCACCGAGTTTATATAGAGAATAACTGAAGTTATAAAAGAGATCAAAAACCTGATAATCCATGATTATATTTATTTTTCTTGAATGAAAACTTTGATGAAAATAATATATCCTATATGAGAACAGATTATTAAATATTTTTCAAAATTTAGATTTTTAAACACTATCTTGACTTTTGAAACAGCTATTGAGAGCTTTTTTATAATATAATCAACGTGAAATATGAAAGGAGTCCTTCCTGCAAGAGCCAACAGAAGGGTTATTGCGTCACAAATTGATGATAGCTTTGATCAAAGTGAAGAAAGGGATGCGTCACAACACACAGTGCATTGATTCTTGTTGTATATGAGGCTGTGTTACTCCAGTCTTCGGCTATGACAGTGGCAGCTTTCAGCATGACAATGCACCCTGCCACACTGCACAAGTTGTACAAGAATGGTTTCAGGAACATGATGAAGACTTCATTGTGTTGCCCTGAGCGCCAAACTCCCCCGATCTCATTCCCATTGAGCACTTATGGGATGTTTTGGACCCCTGAGTTTGCTCTACAGAACTTTCATCATGTAACTTGACCTGCTGTTAACATCCTGGCTCCTAATCTCAGAGGAAACCTTAAAAGGTCTTGTAGAGTGCATGCTTGATTGGGTGAGCTGTTTTGGAGGCACATGGATCATCAACACCTCTCGAAGCAGGTCATGATATTTGGGCTCATGAGTGTGTATATGTATATAAAATACGTTATTTTTGTTATTATTTATGATTGTTCTGTTGGATTGTATATCCATTTCTTTATAAGATATATGATTGCTTCATCTTGTCAGATGATAGCCGTATACTCACTTTATTTGGTCACCTTGCTTTGTTCTACTGTACCCCATGAAATGGCTCTTAATACTTGCTGCTGACCTGCAAGGTCCAAAGTACACATGATAGACAAAAGTCAGACTGCTCACAGGATTGATTGAATCCTGTGAAATAGCAATCTTGTGCATTTTTATATGTCCCTCCAGTCCAGGGTTTGTTTTACACACCTCACCACATACTGCACAAGTTCTATTCTTGGGAAGAGGTAAAAGATTATTATATGTGGTCTGTTTCTGCAGATTTCTTTGTAATTTAATGTGATTTACATAGTCTGCCTTTGAAAGAAAAATACAACCACAGACATTACACTTCCAGTTCTTCATATATATATATATATATATGTATATATATATATATATATGTATATATATATGTATATATATATATGTATATATATATATAATGTCAAAGAGTCATGAAGAGGCTTAAAATCTAGTAAAAATTTATTTCTTCATATTTTTTAATCAAATTTACAAAATATTTTGAAACTTTCATCACTTGAAGTACCCTGGAGTTCAGTATCAGTAACCAAATCAGTAAAGCCATAAGAATAACTTAGGAGGTAGGGGATGGAATGCTATAAATATAAACTTTAGCTCTATCCTATCTGAGATTGAATGCTATTAGTAGGTAATTAGTATGTGTTCACATTCTGGTATAAAAATGCAAGCTATGATAGAAATCGAATAGTTAAAAAGAAGCTGTGATATATATACTTGACTAAAATGTCAGTTGTTTGTTTTTTCAATGCTATATAAAAAGCATCAGTCACACATACACACAAAATAGATGATGCATAAATATATCCAAGGGTTTTATTTGTGAAAATGACTGGCCCCTGCACTTAAAAAAACAAAATGATTAGTTTTGTGCAAAAGTTTTCAGCAAAAAACTGGTTTTCAACTGTGTATTTAGTTTCTAGTTTTCAGAAACTGGAAACTTTTGCACAGACCCAGTGAATAATTATCAAAATGAGAAATAGCCCCTAATCTTTTCTTCAAGTTTTTTTTTTTACCCTAAGCATTCTAATTACCTAAATATTCAGGTTAAAGTGGCCTTCAGAGTTACCTCCCTTTTTCGTTCAATTTCTCAAATATTTTTATTTCAACGCAAACTTTTATTTCTTAGAATGCAAATTCATTACTTATCAAGCATTTACAACAATTTATTGAATATTTCTTTCCAGGCTATCTGTCTTTAATTGATTCAAAACAATTTGTGTCGCCTTGATAATAGTAACTTGAATGCTGCTAAAATAGTGCTTGATCTTATTCTTTTTCAGTCCATCCAACAGGTAGGCATTTAACTGTAAATATCTCAACTGCTTGTGCTCTTAGAGAGCAGACCTATGCTTGCTATAGACACTCTAAGGAGAGGCAACACACTTGCTACAAGTTGCTGTAGGACAAAGCAATATGTTGGTCTTTTCTCTGAGCAACATATTTCATTGAAAAATAAACTAATCAATTTAGTTGGATATAAATAGAAACTTCTCCAATCATTTCAAAAGATATTCTCCCTAATTAATCTTCTACTAGAATATGAATTTTGCTTTTTACTTTTTTCCCCAAGGGGACAACTCATTTAATCTTTAGTAATTTTGTCAACTTCATTATTCTACTATTTAATTTTCAAAGGCTAAATTTAGATCAACAGAATGATTTTTTAAGGGGAAAATAAATGCACATCAATTTCAGCAACTGATATTACCAAATTAAAATGATGTAAATAAGAGATAAGATAAGTGCAAATAGTTTATTGCTAAATAAATCCTTTAAATATATTCATAATTGTTACAATAATTTTGATTGAAGGGATGTGTTATCTTGGTAATTGTTCTCCAAAATAGATATTGCAGTTAGAATCAAAATCTCCCAATCAAAATCCAGAGAGCATACTGGATATTGCAAATATATTGTCTAGTGGGTCTAATGATTTGATAAGATCATATTCCAATAGGGAGGCTACATATGATGTATATTTAGCAGAGTGTTTTTTTTTGCCTTGGATTCAGCACACATTCTCCACCAAAAAGAGATTGACATTGAAATTGAATGACACTCCTAAACAGTTATATTCAATTTATTCACGATAGGTCTATTAAACGCTTTTGACTTAACAATGAATTTTAATTAAAGGATAAAGTAATCATTAACATTGAAGTAAAAACTAGAGATGCAAATCAAATTTTCTCTACATACTTTTGTGGACGAAATAACACATTTTGCATGTAGGGTTGGATTTTATTTCATCCTGTTTATCTTGGTATTTAAGCAGTACATTTTTACCTGTATTAAATTCCCAAGTGGACTTTACAAATGTTTTACAAATGGAAGCAGGATTGCTTTATGAAAAGCCAGAGACCATACTGAACACTAAACATGTTGTTTATAAAATCTGATGATCTGAACAATCTTGCTTCTATGTGGCTTTCCTATTAAAAATTGTCTATCAGATCACAACATTCATACTAGCAAATCTTGGACTGGCAAAAGTCACAATAGTAACTTTGAGAATCAAACTCACAACACTAGCAAATTAATCCATGAGATGAGATTGTTAATCAACACACTAGTGTAAACAGCCTCCAAAAATCAGGTTATGGTTATTTACTAATCTTAACTTAATCTTGCCAAAGCAGTAATAGTAGGGCACTTATGAGGTTCAAACTCACAACACTATTAACTTGATTTACACACATCTGTCTGGAAATTATCCTACTATTTTAAATATCTTGAGAATTGGTTGTGTGGCCATGATGGAACTTGGCAACCAATCAGAGTATGCGTGAACACACTCTCTTGTGTGGCTACTCATTCAGCTGTTTGTGAGTTTGTGAACTGTGTGATCATTGCGTTCAAAATGAGCAAACAAATCATTTTCCACATTACGTGGAGGATTTTTTTCCGAAACATTGAATTATCTAAGTCTGTCTGCCCCTACAGTCTATATCTGGTTCTCAGTGATTTCTGGCTTTTCCAAAAAAGATTTCAGACCCTGAATGAAATTAGGGAGAAATGAGATAGCTGATAATGATCCCAAAATTGGACTTTGCTGACTGTATTGAAAAGTATAAAGGACCCTTGAGTAGGTGTGAGGTCCCAAGGGGAGCACTTCAAAGAAGACCAAGGTGCCACTGCCCTAGATAGGTTATTTTATTACTAATATTAAATGGCTAGATATTTTCCTGATAGACCTCATATAGATGAGATATAGGGAATTTAACATAGATGAAAAAAACGATATAGTCATATCATACATATTTTTTAAAAACTCCTGTAAAAAGATTTTATTGAATTGTGTTATATGCTTTCCATTCAAGCAAGTTACTTCCCAATTAAGCAAGCTCACAATGTCAAATTTTAAAAATTCCCCAAGTAACCTGTCATTATTACCAATTTTTCTCTTTTAACCTACAGCAACTTAGTTTGCAGAAAATTTGCCTTCAACTTTTGCCTTATTTACTGTTTTTAGAATCTAGCTGTAGAAAAAAAATAATTAGTGCTCTGCTTTCAAAATTTCACTTTTGTATATTTCTTTCTTGGAGGTGCAAGATGGCGTAATGTTTACTGGCACAGTTGGGGGTGCAGGGTGGTGTAAAAGTTACTATTATGGAAAGTGGAATCAGCAAACCAAGTTCGAGTTTCAGCCAAAGCTGCTTATATTTTCCTCACTTTTTGAGCATTCCCAGGCCAAAAAATAATCTTCAATGTCTGCCAGTTTTATGCTAAGTGAAAAACCCTTACAGGCTCTCTTAGGCTTTTCAGATACCTTAGGTTATATCATGCTCACAGATTTCCCCCCAAAATGAAGATAAAGTACATATCTTTCAGAAATTGTATCTTGAGTTCTCTAGTAAAAGCAGTGGTGTAAACTTTCATGAGGCTGGTGTACCTGTATTTACAAAGTTTAGCAAAAAGTAAAAAATGGTAAGGGGAAGATTTATAAAGCCAATCTCCCAAAAAAGAGCCTACCTAGAAAATCAGCTTTTGAAATTGTTGAATAGCTTTAAAGCAATAGTAGCAGTAAAACAGAGAGCAACCCCATGTATGAAATAAGTAGTTGCTTCTGCAGTGAGTGAGTTCGTCTGATTAATATAATTGTCACTATTGTGTTTCAATTCTGAATCTGACCCAATAATCTGGTGGCTCAATGAATCAGGCCAGTGTGGATTTCTTTGCTCAATAGGGAGGAATTGGAGAGCATCCTTATATATGAAGAACTTGAAATCACCTATGTCATGCAGGTTGCTTAGAATGGAATCACCTACATGACGTGTTACCAGGTTTTAGCTGAGCCAGTTGGTATATTTGCCACAATTTCTTTTCTGTTTGCCACCATTTCCTGAAAGAAAGAGACTCCTCTCTCTTTTTTTTTTTTTTGCATTGTACAACTGAAGAAGGTTGTAAAATGGATTGGACAAAATATAATGGTAACAACAAAAGCAACACAAAGAATGAGTTCAGTAGACTGAACAACTCTTGGATTGATAATGATTCTTCTCAAAATTATTGACAGTATGTTTTAAGAATATTTCATCCATTTTTAAGTGTTTGAGCTTTGCATCCATGAATCTCCCTTTTCATTAGGGATCAAAACAACAAAGATGAGAATTCTAGTCTGAATAATTTCTACAGTGTTAACAATACTCTATTTCTGACAATACTAGAAAATCTAGTGAGGGCTCTGTAAGGAATATATAGAAACGAGTACTGTGATGAATTTTTTAATGCAAAAAAATACTTAAAATGGCACCTTGTATAATTTTGGTCGAAAAAATTCCACTTTATTGAAAAATCATTCTTTATCGTTACCACCTCGTGTTATCGCACAGTGTGAGTGGTTGGAACTTAATTATCATATAAGAACCATACCATTCAGTGATAAGTTACCATATAATATTCGTCTATACTATAATTTTCCTTGCTACAATCTACTACTGCTAAACTTTGATCAGTCAATTTGTTAAAAACTGACCAATCACAAGAGAATCTGGGAAATGTGAATAAAGCAAGTGTCAAGAAGGTTTGGCTGAATGGATATTATGGAATTACAAGTTTTGGTTGAGATTCAGTTTAGCAAACCAGAGTGAATTTTCATGAAAATGTATCACTTATATTTTTCTATAAATTGAATGAATAAAAATATTTCTCATTTTATTGAAAATATCATTTGATTCCTATAAGTTACATCTATTAAGACATTTCTTATTTTGTATAAAATATTTTTTCTATAAATTAAAAAAATAAAAATATTACTTATTTTACTATTACCATTAATTATATAGATTAGAATATTATTTTATTTGAAATATTACTTAATGCATGACAAAATAAAATGAATTAAAACATTTCTTATTTTGTATAAAATGTTCCTTATTTTATTTAGAAAGAAAAAGGGGGGGAAAGGAGGTTGATTAGGTAGTTTACAGACCGGATAAAAAGATTTTCACATCTAAAACTAATCCATGTTTGTATAACATTTAGATAAAATCATTGATAGGCAATGAAGATTGGAAGGGATAAATGAGAGAATGAGAAAATACTGGCATAGTGTGGAATTTCCATGGGTCTAGCTTATTGGTATTATATGGCACATTATTTTTTTACGGATTTTATGAGTAGGTTACTCATATTTAAATTTCATTTGAATTGGTTTAGATTTACAGTTGGAGTGTAGAATCTCTCTTTATATAGATTTATCTACATTTACATCAGGGTGGGGGGGGTATATGAAAAAACATTAGGGTCTTCAGAAAGTAATTCCGCATGTAGTATAGACATCCATATAAATTTAACAAACATTTAATCTATTTATCAAGAACATGATCATTATTACCATCAATGATGAAAGCTCACCTTGAAAATCTTTTATTCCTTGTTGAAAGAATCTGGGTTTTCTTCATGAAACAGCTATGACAACATCACTCCAAGCTCCAACCATATAGAAGATTCGGAGCAGTCAGTGGAAAATGGTAGGTTTTGCCTATAATTAGCTTTTAAAATAAGACAAGACAATCACAGCAGATTGTTATGTGATAAAGCATCAGATGAAATGCTGATCTTGGAGTCTACCTTCTCGTCATGGCCTCTGATCAATAGTAGGGCAATTAAGATTGACAGGAGAAAGAAGAAGAAACTTTATTTATTTCGGCAGACCAGTCCAGAGAGACAGAAAGAGACAAAGCCATATCCAACTAAGGCCAAGCTTGTAATCCATGCATCTTCTCAATGTTTGACCCACGATTATTTTGTGTTCTTCATAGATTAGGGGTTTCTCTCAGTTGACAAAAAGAATAAACAAGAGATATTTTTTCTATACATCGTGTTTATGTTATTGTTCCAGTGAAAGGGGTGGTATAAGACAAACTACCCGTAGTTTCACATGCTTTTTCGTCAATAGCCTTTTTTCTTAGTTGCACCTATTCCTCTAAAAGCCACCTTTTGAAGATATGATACTATTTGATCTGTTTAACACAGTAGCAGGGTAATGCAACAAGATCTTTATTGTCAAGAATGAATGAAGAGTGCAAATTGCATAAGAAAAATAAAAATAAATGTCTAGGTTTGTTCAACAGAAAGTGTCATACTGAATGACAACTCAAGCCCACTCTCAGTGAAATGAATTTGGAAGATCCTTTTAACTTGATTATGATCACTGGAGCACTTCCTTCATTACAAAACCAAGTAGAGAAGAGATCAGTTCAGCAATATTACTATTTTTGTTGTCCAGAACCCCAGATTCTTTTGACAAAGAATAAAAGAATTCCATAGTTGGTTTTCATCATCTAGCAATACAATATATGATATGATAATATAAAGTAGACTTCACTTCATGTAAACAAAGTATAGCGTAGACCTCATTTTATGTAAAAGGATATTGAGAAGAGCTCAGTTCTCGTAAAGAAAGTATAGAATAGATCTGTGAAGAAAATATGAAGTAGATGTCAGTTCATATAAAGAAAGAATAGGGTATATCTCAGTTCTTGTAAAAAGAAAGGTGTAGAGTATACTTTAATTTATATTGAAAAAAGTACAAAGTAGACCCTAGTTCAAAGTTGATCTCGCTTTATGTAAAGAAAATATTGAGAAAACCATGCTTCATATAAAGAAAGTATAGAGAAGACTACACTTCATGCAAAATAAGTATAAAGTAGACCACGCTTCATGTAGAGAGAGTAGAGCTCAATTCAGACTGTTTAATATGACTTCCCTCCCATACATGGTAGTTCACTCCTATGCAATAATATCTGTGATGTCACTTTTGTGTTAGTTTAGAGTCAATGTTGCTGCACTTGGATAAGATCTTATTTTGATATCATTAAAACTATTTCATGATCTTTATTGCTTATTCTATTCACATGAACAAAGTATCTCTTTTTTTTTTAGATATTTAAATTGATATTCAAAAAGAGAAGGAAAGAAAAATACCTAGGTTTAATGCAGATTTGAATTTTAAGATTTTCTAATAAAAAAGAAAAAATAATTGTCATTTGTTTGCTGGTTGATCTGTGTATGCCAAGATGTGTTACCTCTCCTGCCATCATCTATAATGTCTCTCTCTCTCTTTTTTCATATTCTTCAGTGGTAGCTTATTTATGTACAATAGTTGATGTTCATTAGGAACAATGGAAAATGGTTAAATTTGAATAGCTTTCTGCTTGTTACTTCTATCTGTTGTTGGCTGTAATAGCTGGTTATCTACAGTCTTCTCTCCTTTTGCCTTTAGCATTCCTTCTGCTGCTTTGCACTTGTTATCTGAAATGTAAAACCTGTTTCATTGTCCTGATTTATTTTCTGTCAGATGAAGCATTGTCAACCATTATCAATTTTTGACAAGTATTTTCTCTTATTTGAGATATAAATTGATCGTAGTGTTGTGACCCTTACTTGCACAGAAAATGGAATCAGCCAGCCAAGTTTGAAATTCCGACCTAGGCTGATTGCATTCACTTTGCTATCATGCCCTTTCAAAAATTATGAATCCATTTCTTCTCCCTGCTGCTATAGGTAAAAAAACAGGGTAGACTTGGCCCTATAGCCTTGATTGGCAACCAGTCTAGGAGAGGGTCAACTCTCAATTCACAAACTGGAGCAGTATCAACTTCTCCCCCCAGCTATGGGTAAAAATAACAAAAAGGCTGAGTTTGGAGATCAGATAAGAACTTACTTGTTAAAGATGATCAGCGTACAAGCTGAAGAATCAATTAGATCTAGGATTTTTTTCTCGTCTTTAATTTTCTATAGTTTCTTTTTATTGCTACTTTACTTACTGCTTTAGAATGACAGTCTGAGTGAAGTTGCAATAAAGAGCATTCATAAGTATTTAAGATGAAAGAAAATGCTAGTCAAAAATTAATAATGGTTTTGTTTCATTGCTCTTTTCTTAAGGTAAACTTTTCTTATTTGAAGCTACAGTTTCAAGTAGTTTTGTTTTTGTTTTTTTAGAGTAAATTGTTTTAAAGAATAATATTTTCATTCCTAAAGAATTTTTCTTTAGTTTTCCTATATTTTTTAAATTATTTTCAATTCTGTAGTGTATATGAATGAAATAGAATTAAAAAAATATTTCACACAACTGTGACTTCTATCAATGTCATGGTGGCAATCTCACAAACCATGTATAAATGCTATAATAAAGCACTTTGATATTTTTTCCAATAGTTTCACAGATTATTGATCTCAATCTTTGTGTTGCTTATGTTGTTACCGGAATGTTTTGTTTGTAATTGTTTTCTACTGCCTTGTTCTAATGTACAATACATAAGGAAAGAAAGGGATCTTTTTTTTTTTTACAGAATCCATAATTTTTACTGATATGGAGAGTACCTTCCTTCTTTTATAAATTGTACACTGAAAGAAAGCTTTTGAATAGATTGACCAATATGTTGTGGTAACAGCTTAAGCAACACAAAGAATGAGTTAATTTGTCTAAACAACTTTTGGAATGATGATGACTCTTCTCACAGTTATAGTCAATACTAATGAATTTTTTAAATCAATATTGGCCTTATATGCAAAAATATCAAGTATTTCAGATTTTCTTTTAATGTCATTTTTTTTTCAAAGTACTTATCAGAATGATCACAAATACAGACAGTCCCCAGGTTATGAACAAGATCAGTTCCTAAGTCAATATTTAACTCAAATTTGTAGGTAAGTCAGAACAGGTACATTCAGTTCTTAATTAGCATCTGTTAGTCTTGGTATGTTCATTACTTGCAACAAATTCTTCACCACAATCACCTTCACTGCTCCACATGGAACTTTTAAATCATTGGAAAGGCTTGAAGCCTTTCCTTGCAACAAGGTAAGGCTAATAGGCATTTTAAACTGATTTTGATCATCTGGCAAAATTATCAATAGCCTTTCCATTTCCAATGATTAAACCAGTGTTGTTTTGTACATAATTGTTGCTTTCATCAAGGCAAGGCCTTTCACATGCTCCATTATTGTCACTTTATTGTTTAGAATTGTTTTGATCATTGACCAAGTGTAGCCAAACACTTTTCCAGTGATCAATGGTTTTTCACTTCTTTCCAATCACTTTATCATTTCCTCTTTATTGTCAATCATAATCATTCTCTTTTTCTTCGATGCGTTACCAGCATTTGCATTGGATTTATACTTTGGAAGAAAAAAATCAAGCATTTTACATTTTTAACTCAAATTTTTCATATGATAGGATTTATGGCAGTATGTTAGTAAGTACGAGTTGTCTGAAAGTTGAATGTTCTTAACCCAGGGACTTACTATATTTTTATATAAGTGGATAATCATGAGTTTCCTTGTTCAGATCTGCAGTATTACTGACCGAAAGTTTCAAATTGTTCAATGTGAAAAAATCTAACATGAATTTTCATAAATCCATTTACTTTTCTATCCCTTTTGACATTGACATAATTCACAAAAAGAATTGTATAAAAATGATTATGATTTCGCTGCAGATGTTATTTCAGCAACTATAAAGGTATACAACAAGCTTAATTTTCTAGATGATTTCTCTCTCTTCAAAGATTAATGGATACTGAGCATTTTATTGAGAATTATTTTGTGATTTAATTTCATATCTGGTTCTATGAATTCTAAAACTTTGGGATGAATGTATTATCACATTGGCCAAAAGATATCTTCTTGTTTTTTTGTGTTTTTTTTTTTTCTTTCTATTCTTAAAATAAATACTTCAGTATTTTTGTTAGTACATTTTTCCATGTTTCATTGGTCAGTATTATCTGCAGTCTTTTGATTAGTGAATGTTTCTAGTCTCAATTTTGCTGTTTACTCTGCAATCTAATCTTATTTAAATATTTGCATTAATTTTAACTAATATTATCAAATTTATTTCATGTTCTGTAAATCAATTTCCCCTGGAACTGTTCAATTTTAGTTAAGTTTTATCTTTAGAGTAACATATTCACAGAATATAGTATTTTCTGATCATAAACCAAATGTTTTTCTTTCATACGCAACAATTTTGATATCATTTTAATGCTTTGTTTACTATCATGGGCAGTATGATAAATATATTTTGATTTTTTTAGACAGATGATTGAAGCTTTCAACTTGTTAACCAAGGCCACTAAATTTTTATTTCTATTTCAAGTAATCTTTTATATTTTGACTTCAAAAAGGCCAGCAGGGTTCTGCAGCTAATGATAGTATTATTAAGTTCAGCTTAGTCTGGGACAAGGCCATAATAGCGAAGCACCCAGTGAGGATCAAACCCACTACCCTGGTTAAATGTACTACATTAATATAGATGTTACAGTTTATTGATATGAATAAATCAGATATAGGTATATAAATGAAACCAATACAAAAATCATGTACAGTTGATGAGTCTATAGAATACATCTTATAAAGCTTTAGTACTAAAACACTATGATCAAGTTTTCTCAACAATTCTACCTTCTCTTGCATCCATATAAATGTATGTTTGTGCTTTACACCACCACTGACACATGTGCTTTGCTTGGAAGCAATTACTATGGGTTTTAAATCTAAGCAAATTTAGGCTAGGAATTTTACAAAATCAATGGAGCGGTAACAACTGCCGCAGTATAAGAGATGGCTCCACATACAGGCACACTTTCTTCATGGCAAAACCTTTACAAATAGAGATCAATTTAGCAATATCAGAATTCTTTTTGTCTAGAACACCAGATTCTTTCAACAAAAAATAAAAGAATTAGTTTTGTAGTGGGTTATTGTCATTATAAATAATGATGATTATGTTCTTGACAATCCTTCTCTTTTTTTTTTCAAGTTCTATCAAAAGATACTGTCAAATTGTGATATATACTTTCCATTTAAGCAAGCCCTTAATATAAAACTTTACAAATTTCCCAAATAACCTGTCATTATTATCATTTTTTCTTCTAACCTACAGCAACTCTGCTTGACAGAAAATTTGCCTCCAACTTTTGCCTTATTTGCTGTTTTTGGAATCTAGCTGTTGAGGAAAAGTAATTAGTGCTCTGCTCTCAATGTCTCACATTGGTATATTTCTTTCTTAGGGCTGCGGGATGGTGTAACGGTTACCAACAACAGTTGGAAGTACAGGGTGGCGTAAAGTTACCATTATGGTAACTGGAATCAGTGAACCCAGTTTTAGTTCCAGATAAGAATGTTTACATTCACTTCACACTGATTTACATGGGAAAGGCATGAATCCCTTTCTCCCCCCCCCCCCATCTCTGGGCAAATAGTACCAGGGTAATTAGAGCCCTTCCATCCTGTAAGACAGTCCAACTAAGGCCTGGATGGAAGAGGAGGGTTTGGCCCAGGAATAGCAAATCCACCCCGTAAAACATACTAGCTACAAAAACCCCAGCAGCTGCTTCCCAAAGTTCTGCAAGAAGTCTACCGCAAAACAAAAGTACAACATATTTCTTTCTGTGCATTGATTTCAATTTCTCCAAAATGAATCTTAGGATAAAAGTGCACAATTGAAATAAGATAGTTCTCAAACTTTTTGAAATTCTGTCTCTGGATTAAGTTCAGTAAATTTTAATTTTGCCTTAACCCACATTTTTGCTCAAAAGTCACTTTTCCTGCAATGATTAAGTCTTAGCAATTTTTTCCATCTTTCTAAATTCTAGAATATTGTTTGGATTCATATAACAAAAGCTTTCTTCATTCTTTTTTTTTTAATTTTATGATCACTTTTTTACCTTCATAGTAATTTATCAGTTGTTTTTGTTGAAAGTCATCATAAAAATAAAAATGATGATTCATAATACTTCATCTAATTAGAACAGATAAATGAATACTTATTTTTATTCTTTAAAAATTGTGCAATGGGGGGAGAAATGAAGTATTAGATGTTTTAATAACTTGCTTATTAGCATGTGTGTGTATTTATGTAAGTATAGATATTTTAACAAAATTGTTAGGGAATAAATCTCATTATGAAATGATTTATAAATGTATGATGGAAAATTCTTAATTCATTTATATCTCAGTGCCACAGTGCTGTAAATCTTTTCACACAAATATTCTATCATTAATGATGTTGCTAATTTCATCAAGAGCATTGTTTCTAAAAACAATGTGTTAATTTGTATGTAATGCCAACCAGAAATCTTCTGTCTGAATCAATGTGTATTTTGGCTGCATTGTTTCTATTAAGCAAGTTTCATTAAGCACAATAGATAATTTTTGTCAATTTAACTTTTTTATTAATCACAAACAGGAAAAATTAATAAAAGACTGCAATATTGTAAACATGTTCTTCACTTGTATTAACCCTTTCAAGACTAACATTAAGATGCTTAATGCCTGAATTTTCCATATTTTGAAGAAGTAAAATCATGATGGGACATATTTGTCCCAGTTAGGTTTTATCATCACTAGGAACAGAAATTAATTTAATATGAAATTTTCACATGGGACACCAAGAAATTGCCATATCCTGAAATGCAACTGATTTGCATCAGCAAAATAATGATAATTTTTATGAACAGGGAAATTCTGGCAAAATGTTTATAAGGCCTATAAGTCAAGGCTATATAACAAGAAAAGACTTGGGACAATACGATGTCATTCAAAATGTTTCCTTGGATTATGCTGTCCCAGATGTTGAAATGAAACAAAAAATCAAATTAAAAGATATGTTTTTCTTACTTTTAACAATCTATTAATAAATAGATAAATAAATTAATAAATCTATAAAATATAAAAAAAATCAATGGTGTCTTTCCTGTACAGTCATGTGATGAGAAATAATTTATGCATGGGTTTCATACTATGATGGCATCATTGTCTGCAGTTGCAGAAACCGCAAAAATCTCATGTACCTTATTTTTTGTAACACATACATCCCAATAAACCTTGAAGGAGATTTACAGGACATATATCTTTCAGCTGTTATGTCCCTAGCGTCTCAAAAGGATTAAAGAGGGACAATAGAAAAATGAAAATGTTACAACAGGGCAAAAGCAGTATTATTTCTCTCTTTTTATATTTGTTTTTGGATATGTTTATTTATATTTTATTTTTCTATTTTTCCACTGTAAATATAGGGATCTTCTTATACATGAAAATATTTCATGATAATTTTCACATATATATGATACTATTTCTTGTTTTTTCTGTTTGCTGATTTTTTCTGAGAAGAAGAAGCCCTTTTCTTTCCTTATTGGGTGTATACCTGAAGATTTTACAAAATACTGTGGTAACAAAAAAAAGAGTTCAACAGTCCAAAATAACTCATGAAAAAAATTTATCCAAATTTTTCACCCATTATAAATAAATATGGTTATCACTAGATTATTTTATGCTATTCTGTATTTCAACCCTGTAATATTTTTGATTTAGGCTATAATATGCAAAAATATTCCAATGCAAGAAAGTTTTTCATTATTCACTATTTCAACTTGTGATCATTTTATCTTTATTTGCACTTCTTTTTTTTTTTTGTTATTAACAATTAGCATTTAGTATCAATCAATTATACTACCTATTTCTTTGCAGTTTTTTGTCCATTCATGGCCATTAGTCCTTTCAAGAGAAATTCAATATGAATTGATTATTTCATTTTTTTACTGTTCTTGTCTAAATGTTGTTGGACGGGGTATTTCAATTGGATCTAGTTTATAGCAATGAAATTCATTTTATCATAAATACTAAATCTACAATAGATTTTTCTTTTTTTCATAAATCATAAATATCAAGTCTGCTGTAGATCTTTCTTATATTTTCATAAATTGTAAACGTGTGGTATAATTTACCAAATCATAAATACTGAATCTACAACTCCCATCACACTAATTTTATTAAAAAAAAAAAAATTAACCAATGATTTTGTTTAAGAAAAGTATCAAAGAAAAGCTTGTTCAGTAATTCAAGTTGTCTGCCTCCATTTTTCAAGCAAATGAACATGAAGGGAAAAAAATTTTTTGCTAACTGAAAATTTGGCCAGTCAACATGCAAAGAAACGATGTTCAGGCAAGTTTAATTCAGGATTATGATTGCCACCAGTTTTAATAACTGAGTGTGGTTTATTCAGTCTAATTTCCTTATCTCTATTATTTGTTTTTCACAATGTTTCAATCATGTACCCTCTGGCCTTCCTCAGATGTCTGTTGTAATACATGGAATGTCAAATGTAATTTCAGAGGAGCATGTTTTTTCGTAAACGTCACATCTGATTTTTGTGTCTCAGGTCAGCGGAGAAGGCAGGAGGAGGCAATACCAGAACATACAAACACAAAACCTGACAGTGCATTTACACATAACGTCCAGTTTTTGAGAGGGGATGCATATGCTCCCCTGAAGTAAGATTTAACATTCCTGAATACAACAGACACCCAAGTAAGGCCGGAGGGTACAAAGCTAAAATGTGAAAAACAAGCAACAAAGATGGAAAGTTTAGTCTGAATAAACCTTGTATAATGATTGATTTGAATTTTGAAATTACAGCCATTTTTAATGACCATGTTTTCTAGGAACTTTTTTTTTTGGCGTAACTATAGAAAAAAAATCTCCTTAATGTTATTACTAACTAGACAACACAGTAACCCAGCGGAATGCCCATCAAGAGACTATCAGTGCAACCTGATGTATCCAAAATGACCCTGTAATCTCATGCATTTGAAAATGAATAATTTTTTTTTTTTTTCCTGAAATGTAGACTGTTTTATAGTTAGCAATAAAAGTTATCTCCCTCCACAAATTGGTCATGATAATGTAGATTGGAGTGAGTGTAAATTATAGGCCATTTATTTCTATGATCATTCAGTTGCAAATCACCTGGATTTGTTTTGCATTCTTCAAATTAGTACATTTTAGGGGTTCCTTAATTTAATACCTCTAGCAACAAGGCACCATTCTGACTACTTTGAGGTCACATACAGATAAACAGAATCAGACTTTCAATATCATATAGATAAATTGAAGCCACTAGAACCCCTAAATCTATGTCCGTAATTCTCCCACAATAAATGTTTCTTTTATCTCACTACCAGTGGCAATATATACTTTTTATGTAATGGTCTTTGTACAAAAGTAATCAAGAACATTTCCAACTTGTGAAACAGTATCATCAAGTTCCAGCATGCTTCTAACATGTAGAGTCTTGTGTTAGTATACATATTTTCAATGCTGTTATCCTTTTTACCATAGAGTACAGTAAAGACACTTGGTATCATTCTTCCAATTAGAATATGAATATCAATTCCAGGTTGGCATTTAAATCCACTTAGATCTCAAGCTAAAATATTGCCCTCTACAGATTTTATAACACCAGTTCTTAACTCATTATCAATTTTGGATTTCACACATAAACTATTTTTATCTGATTAGATAATTTTACTCAGTATGGCAGACATACATTGGCCATTTGTTTCATGAGACAATTTTGTGATTCTAACGCTGTGACAATATTTAGTCCAGCAGATATCAATGCACAGTTTATTGTAGAGCATACTAAGGGATATATACTATTTTTTGTCCTTAAGATTTTAAACATTTGATTTGGCATTTGGTTGTCTGGTCATTAAAAAGAAAACACTCCCTCTTCTTTTTGTTAGGGTTGCCATATCTGAACACTCAAAAAAAGAGGATGTTTCCATTTCATGTTTTGATTGAGGCTAAAATTCTGAGATTTTGAGGATTTTAAAAAATTCCCTCTGTATGAAGAACTGGAGACCTAAATGGAGGACATGTGTTGGAAATTTGGATGCATAGCAATCCTACCTTGTCCAACTAGTAAAACATGTACCAGACAAATTATTAAGCCACAAGCCATTTACTGTATTATCACTAAATTAATAGTGATAATAACTCACATATTCTTAGTTAAAATATACAAAAAGATGCTCTAATTCTTTTCTACTAACTGTGAATATAGGAATGTTTTAATATAAAGATACATAGGTTGGGCAAATTCTTTGTTGCTCAGATTGAGACAAGGCCTCCAATATGGCTGCCACTTTGCTATATTAGATATAATTCCTGGACTGTAAAAATCTAATTTTTCCATAATGATCATTGTAATATGTATTAAGTTTCTTTCTGAAAATAGGATAATCAACCTGTTATTTTTTTAATATTGTCTTTTATTTATTTGAAGCTTTGAGCATGACTACTCAGATGAAGCAAAGGGAAGACATCCTTTGAAAGAGCTTAAAATTGCAAGTCAAAAAATCTAAATATTATAGATATCATATGGTAGAAATTATATAGACTTATAAATAGATGCAAAAATTCTCAAGATTCCATTGATAGCTTTTTAACACTAATGATTAGCTGCAATTTTTTTCCAAAATGAGGACAATAAGTTTTATGGGGTTTTTTTTAATTTTTAGAAGAAGCCCTTTCATTATTACTATTATTTTATGACTATTTTTTCTTCACCTTATTGTTGCTTTTTTAATACAATATTCCAAGTTGATACACTCTTTGACCCCTAAAGTAGCAAAATCCGAAATAAAGAAGTAACTGTCAACAAGACTTGAACTCGCTTCCTACACCAGAATAACAACAGATTTGTGCCCCACTCAATCACCATTCTTCTATGGCTAATGATTATAGTGACATCTATAAAAGATGGGTTCCAAAGGGGTAGGATGCAAATTCAAGTCTCATTGGAAGCCATTTCTTTATTTCTGATTTTTTTGTTTACTTTAATGGTCAAAGATTGTATCCATCCCGGCTATTGTGATAAAATGCTAGTGTAATTAGATGGAGAAAAACTTGTAAAAAAATAAGAGTAATACAGAACAAGCTTCCTAATACTTTATCAAACTCAAATTAGATGTAAACTTAGTATAAAATCAAATAATATATAAGGAAATAAATGTATTTTAGTAAAATATTTGAGTCTTTTTCATTAGTTCCCACCACACTAAATAATTATTGCTATTGCAGCTCATCATGTTTTTGTTTGTTAAATAAATGTATATTCAAAAAAAGTTAGAAGTCCTTACACAAACTAACCTTTGCCCTGACTGACTGACTGACAGACTAACCCTAACCCAATACCTCAATAAGATAATAACAGCCGAGTTGCAAAAATGTCCTTAACTTATTTATTGTGGTGGGGAATAACAAAAAAGACCCAAATATCTTCTTAATAATCAAACTGTTCTATCACAGCACTAAAGCTTGCAATGAAAACATTAATATGAATTATGTCTAAGTATTAATTAATAATTAGTACCTTTATACTGGATATTCTGTTAATCTGACATTGTGTCTTCACTGGATAACTCAATGTGTTCAGCCATTGAATGGCTTTGCATATGTACCAAACATTCCTTCCCATCATGCAGCCGTGCATTCTGTGTGTCCGTTTGTCCAGCTGGCCTGAGGAACGGACCACGCCCAATGTTTCCAGCATCATTCAATGCTCGCGTCTTCCTCATGTTACCTGGTGACATGACACTGTGCCGTCTCTTCCTTCTTCTTCTCCTCGCTGTGCATCCTGTCGCCATCGATGTGGTGAAGTCAGGTACAGTATGAGTAGATGCTGATGACGTGCTGCTGATGACTCTGTTTGCTTGTTCATCCAGTCAACCGATAGAACATGGTGTCACAGCTAGTAGACGCCCCCACCCCTCAGCTGCCAATGGTTTGCTGTGGCACTCTTTAACCCTTTTCTTCGTTCCTCCATTCTACAATCAGATAGAACGTCTTAGACAAGTTGCTGACAATGAAAATAAGTTTTTTTTTTCTTTCTTTTTTTTTTTCACACATATCTACCTTACTAACTGGTTTGAATGTTGTTTCTCTCTTGCTCTCTCTATATATATCTCTTTTAAAAATGCTCAGAGTCCTTATTTAACTGTTGTTTTTTTTTTTTAAACTTAATCAAAAAGAATTGTTTCTCATTCTGGATGCTGCCATTAAACTGATAAACATCTTTGATTGTGACTGCTTAACTCTAACATTGGATTGTGGAATGAAAGACTTGGAAGAAATGGTTTGGTTTGCTTATCCCCTTGGATAGGATAATGCATACACACCACACTTTTGTGGGACAACAATTTCTATTTAAATCCACCTTCAATCAACCTTCAACTTGAAAAAAAAACAACATTCTTTCACTCTTGCATCCAAATCTCTTAAATATTCACCTTTGACTCTTGTCAAAAAATCAGCATTTAAAGATACTATGTAGAAATAGTAATTAGGTATTGCCTGAATTTCTAAAGTGAAGTACTGCCATTATTTCATGGACTAGTACCTTTACTTTTGTTGTTTCAATCATTGAATTTCAGTCTGTGGGCTTCCAGTCCTCCATCAGATGTACAAAAGTTTAGGGAAATTTTTTTAAATCAATAGAAAATGACCTTCTTGGTTTCCTGGTGAAGTGATTTCAGGAGATAAATGCTCATTGGACAAATGATCTTTTACCAATTTAGTATGTTTGAATTTAGTCCTGAGATATCATATTTATTCAAATTCCCCTAGAATCCTACCCATCTAAATGGTCACTTGTGAGCTCACCATTTCACAGAAAGGAAAAAAACAAAACTATAGATTGAGAAAATTATAAATACATAAAAAATAAATGGCATACTGATGGATCTACTATATATCAGAGATGTGAAAATCATCTATATAATTATAATATAAGAATCAATTTTAATCTTTCTATATCTAATGTACTAAACTTTAGTTTTCATTTAATTTTCAATTCCTTAAAAACAGTTGCATGTTATCTTGAATTTTGATATTTCGATATCTAATGTATTAAATTTGAGTTTTAGCTTTTTTAATTTTGCATATTTCTTCAAATTGGTGGCAAATTGTCTTATTGACAAATTTATTGGCGACAAATTGACCTAAAGCCAGAAATATAACTACATCTTTATTTCATATTTTTAACATTGAAAAAAAACCTCCTGACATTAGAAATTTATGTGCTATCCTTTTACATTTTTCTTTTTGAAATGTTATTGCTACATAGAGAAATATATGTTTTTATATTATGTCATAATACAATATGCTCAATTCATACATTGGTCCCTCCTTATCAGTGCTTTCACTTTTCATGATTTCAGTTAACCTGGTCAATCCGAGGAATAGATAATTCAGAACTTATATTCAATAATGGTCCCAAAGTGCAAGATTAGTTGTGCTGGCAATTCAGATGTGCCAAAGAGAAGTCATAAAGTGCTTCCTTCAAATGAAAAGTTTAAATTCTAAGATATTGAGGTGACTTAATTCAGGGAGAAAAGAAAAATCATATGCTGAGATCTATAGTGAGAACTAATCTTCTATCTGTCACCATAGACATATAAGCCAGAGAGGTAAGGAGGGCAATTTCCCTCCCAAATTAGGGCAAAACTGTGTAAAATGGTGGTAAATCAAGCTCTCTACCCCACTTAACCAAAGAGTTTTGATGTGACGATGTCCGTCACACAACTTTTATTGCAGTATATTGTTATAATCGTTCTTTTTTATTATTAGTCATTATTTTTACTTCCTTATTGTGCTTAATCTATAAATTGAACTTCATTGTAGCTATGTATATATAGGAAAAAACACATGGGGTTTAGTACTATGTGTGGTTTCAGACATCTGCTGGGAGTCATGAAACATATTCCCTGTAGATAAGGAAGGACTATTGTATTGTTAATACAATTTGTATTGCTTTACATGATTTCAGCAGAATGGTCTTGTGCTAAATTTTTGAATGTTAATGACTCTTCTCAAAATTATAGACAATAACTCTTTTGCAAGTTGTTCCAGTGTTTGTTTATTTTCTCATCAAATGCACAACTTTGGGTAAACCGTGCCATAACAAAATAAGTAAGTCAGCTTGTCACAAGGTAAGATTACTTTCAACCTGTTGCAATGGTACGGAATGTAGAAGTTCTTTCAATATACTGTGTGCAAAGCTCGTTTAAAGTGAAGAGGTATTGAAAGGCTATCTTCGTACACAAAAGGATCTCATGATTTGTTGATTAGCATGTAAATTCATAAAAAGCAAATATCAGTAACATTTTCTCTTAATCTTAGATGCTTCTTCTATTGCAAAATAAGTGGATTTATTGTCAATTTGAAATTGTTACTCCTTTTTAATTTTTTATCCCAGCAACATGTCTGATGTTTGATCTGGTCTTCTCTGAGCTTTCTTCTCTCTCTATTTGACTAATATCCCTATTCTTTCTCTTTCTCATCATGATTAGTCGTTTCTCTGTGTCATTTATGTAAATCCAATATTTATATACATTTTTTTAGAGACACTTCTCCCGTTGCAAAATTAGATGTTTCTCAAAAAAAGTGTTTCTTCATTTGAAACAAAATTTCACACAAATACATTGTTCTTCAAGATGCTTCATTTTTCAACTTGGAAAAAAAAAAACAAGTGCACTAGACATTTGTTCACTCTGGCATGTGTAGCTTAGAAACTAACGAGCATAGCTTGATATGTTTCTTATACAAAAGGTCAAGGTCACTGCTACACAATATTCCTGTAATGAGCACTCTGAAATGTCTCATTTGCGTGCTGTTTTGAAAGTTCTGTTTATTTATGGAAATGCTTATCATATGCATATATATGTACGTATGGATATATATGCATGCATGTGTGTTTGTCTGTGTGTGCATATATATATATATATATATATGTGTGTGTGTGTGTGTGTGTGTGTGTGCATACGTGTGTGTGTGTGCATACATATGTATGTGTGTTTATACATATATACATATATGTGTGTGTGTGTGTGTCGTATATATGTATTTGTGTGTGCATTTGTATGTATTTAACAGATTTTAAGTCAATTTTTAAATTCAAGTTTTGTACCCCAAATAGCACGAGTGAATGGGTTATCATCAATTTTATATTGCCTGTTTATTTATTTCAAAAATGAATCTTATTTAGATTCCTTTGAGAAGGGGGGAAAATCAAAGAGCCAACTTTTGAGAAATCCAACTCTAATAACTCATCATCTCTCTCTCTCTCTATTTCTTGTTCTCTCTCCTGTTCAAAATATTCTGTCACAATTCTTTTCTCTTTATGTAATACTACAAATCAAATGGATAGACTCTGATGATTATTTCTGTGATGAGAAATTATAATTATTATACACTGATTTATTCAAATTGGCATCCTCATCTTGGTTGTCATCGTCACAACATTTCGGTCATTGTTCTCTTCAGCTTTCCTCAGGTGCCTGTCATAATTGGTTACGTTCTCATAATTTCAAACTGAAACTTTTATTCAGTCCAAGGGAGTAGATTGTTCTCATTCCATTCCATACTTGGGGATATCTCATGTTAGCTAATTTTTGTGTTGTTTCGTCCTTGTGATGCTGCTTCTGCTCATTCTACTGAACCAGAATTTATGGATTCCACTGCCCGACCTTGGGATTGAACTTACAACCATCAGGTAAACTGCATACACTTAACCAATGCTTATGTCTGCAGTTTGAAATTCTGATTATTGAATGTAGCAGGCACCTGAAGAAGGCCAGAGGGTACAACAGAAAAAACATGGAGACTCTAATAACAACAATGAGGACACCAGTTTGAATAAATCAGTGTATAATAATCTCTCATGATGGTTTCATTCTTTCTCTTCATTCAACTAACCTTTTAACTTTCCTTTTTTTTTCATCTTCCTTGCTTTTCTTCTTTACTTTCCTTTTTAATCTTCTTGTTACTTACCCTAGTTCCACTGGTTGCCACTGCTTCTGCAGTAGATTCTTATCAGTGCTGCCACCACTAGCCAGCCTATTTTGTAATGAAATATTCACATCAGCACATTCTTTGGCACTGTTTTTGCTTAAATTCACTTTTCTACCTAACCCCACCTCTTCATTATTAAAGCTTTTGGCTAACATCAAGAATGTAATATATATTCAAATACACAACACTACTTGAATTTCAAAGCTATACAAAAATAATTTTTCTCAAACTGTATTTTTTATCTATTTCTGCATAGTTAATCAGACTTGAAGATTTTCTTTCTTTCCAACTCTAAGATCTGTGTCTTGTTTATGCCTTTTATAATGAGCTTGAATAGTTCTAGTGCAGTGATTTTCAAAATGGAAAGTATAATGATGAACAAAATTACTAGCCGACAATTCAAAATGGGGGAGGAATTGAGGAAACCTGGTATGTGACATGAGACTTTGAGAACCACTGTTGTCAGTGTGTGTATCAGTATGTATGTGTGTGCCTTTAACCCTTTACCCTACTGCCGAACACAATAGAGCCTCATTGTCAAAATTTCAGCTGTCAAATCCCACAAGCTTAACTTGTTGATAACCAACAACTATTTTGAATTTCTTCATTGCAATGAAGATTTCTTACAAAATAATGTTCTTTGAAGTATCACGATTCATCCTATTGGATTTGAATGGGTTCAAACAATGAGGCTTCTGTTGTTAGATTGATTTTTCTTCATCTTTGTTCTTTTGACCAAGCATGTTAAAATCTGTCTTCATCAAGTAAAGGATATTGATCTTGGATTTCAAAGTTGAATCACATTTCAACATTCTTATCCCTTTTAACCCTTATATTAACTCTTTTTTTGAGATTGGTACAGCTTCTGCTTGAGATGATTTGTTCTTTTTAACTCATTCAGGCCTGGCTTTTCTCAGGGTTACACAGCAAGAGATAGATTCAAGTTTTCTCATTTACTAAGAAACTCTAGGAAGTCATATCATAAGATTTGGATTTGATTTATCATACAAATATAATGGTCATATGACCCCATTATGTAATCAAAATGTCTGCCATATTCAAAATGGCCATAAAATTTAAAGCACATGTTTGTGCATTCCAGGCTTGAATGAGTTAACATTGAAGTATCAGAAATTAGCCTTGTTCTCTAAACGCTGCTAACAAAGCCTTGTCTGGACTTTAAATGACGCTGACATAAGAATATATATAAAAGTACCACATTTATGTATGTATGTATGCATGCATGCTAAGAGTAAAATAATGTTTTCTCTTTCTTATTTGATAGTGATATATAATAGCAAGTTTCTACTCTAACTTTCTTGCCATCTGTTTTTGAAGAGGATAAAAGGAGCTGCTAGTAAATAGTTTCTCATGTTGTTTGCCAACTTATAGTACAGAAAAATTGTAGCAGTAGTAAGCTAATAATAGTATGTTGTAACTCTTCACCAGAGAAGGGTAAGAATTCGTGACTGCAAGGGGAGGCTGGGGAAAGGGTTCAAACAGGAATAATGACAAGAATTCCTCTTATTGATATTTACCAAGCTAAGCACATGGCCCGATGAAGAGAAATGGAGATAGGAAGATCATTTGATGCCATTCATCTAAATGGGGAGGGCCTGTTGGCCTTGATATTTACTAAGCTTAGTTTTGAATATGCACAAGGCTAAATGGAGAGAAATGGAGGTAGAAAAGTTGTGCTGCACCTATCTTCCAATTGAAGAAAGCTTGCCTGCCTTCAATACTCGAGGAAATAAGGTTAGGGCAATTGTGTTATACCAAACCTCAGATTGGAGAGATCTTGCCTGCCGTGTATGCTGACCTTCAATACAAACGGTTGAGGTTGGAAGATTGTGTTGGGCCAAATTTTATTATTGGAAAACCTATCTTCAATACAAACTCAACTTAGAGGGAAATGAAGGTTGGAAATAATGTTGCTCTAATCTTACAAGAGAGAAAGGATTTTCTACGAGAATTTCTTTCATCTATTGATTTATTTTGCTTTTAAATGGTAATATGATAAACCAAAATGCTGATGTGGATGGGACAGGGAATAACATTATTTTTTGTACATCCTATGGACCAAGTTGTTATTTATTCTTATAAATCTCTTATGGAGAATAGGGCAACTTCACAATTTCAATAGCATGTAGTTTTTTCTGGTTGGAGTTGCTAGCCCCTTGCCTAAAGTTTAGTTTCTAGCAGAGTAACCTTCTTTTAGAGGAACTGCTTTACTAGGCTAGAGTTTTGGGAAAAAACAGTCCTGCTATTTTACCCATAACTGGGGACAGACATGGATTTATACCTCTCCCAAGGGCATTAGTGCGAAGTGAACACAAGTAGCCTTGGCTGAAACTCAAACTCTGTTTACTGATAATGTTTTCCATGCCAGTAACTGTTATGCCACTCTGCACCCCCAAGAACAAATAGTAGTCAGGAATAGAACAAAGTATTTGCTTGACACCTTTTCATAATCTTTTTGATTGATCTAATTAAAAGTTTCTTTCCTATTTCTTTTTCATAAGACAAATCCACTTGCAAAATCTTTCTCTATTAGTGACTAGTTTGAAAAGAACCTTAGACTAATTCTTTGTTTTGTATAAAGTGACCTAAAACTGCTTCTTTGATTGTGGTTTGCTAATCATTACACTACAGTTCTTTTTTAAACTGTAACTTGATTCAATGTAAAAGTGTTTTTATATTGCTTTTGTTTAAAAATGAGACTTGATTTATATTTGATGTAACCAAATTCAAAATTTCTTAGATGAAGGATTGCCAATTATTATCAATTTTTGACTAGACTTTCTTTCATCTTATTTCTGTTGCTTTTTATCACTACTCCTAGATCAGAGATATCCAAACTTTTTGCATTGGTGACACACTTATTAAAAAGAAATTTTTTTGCAACACATCACTTTTGTCTCGTTAGCCAAGCCAAATATATAATGTCATCTTAGCATTTCAACTGATTCAAGAAAAGTATCTTTTGAAAGATATCCAAAATTATTCTTATTTGCCTAGTATTTACTAAGCTTTCCAATCCCTGCTTCTTACTTGACAATTGTAAAATGATGAGTTATGAGTTATAAGTTGCAACTGAAATAAGATGAAAGAAAGGTTAATAATAATTGATTTATATCTGTTGTGTTGATTTGTTTTTTCATTTTTAAAGTAAGGCAGAAAAACTGTTGTTTCAAATATTATTATGCAAAGATTGTTAGCAAGGCTTTTTGCAATTTTTTAGTCTCATTTATTTAAAATAGTACACAAGTTTGAAAATATTAGATATTGTCAATATTATAAAAACATGCACAGTGCTACCGAAATTTCAAGGATCTCAAGTCCAAAAATGGCTTCCTCAAAGAAACAAAAAATTGATAGAAAATGGGGTTCCTTATTTCCAGATTATTGAGTGATTTTGAAAGATATTTGATATGCGTGGTGAAACACGTTTCAAAGAAGGAGATAGGCTGCGGTCAAAATTAATGTAAGCGTCATTGACAGAGTAGGGCTATTACATGTATAAAATGAATTAATTGCTAATTATTTTATGATAGAAATTGTAAATAAGGAAAAATGATATTGAAGTGGTCAGGAATTTAACCAAGTATTGCTGAGACTTTGGCTATCATATGTACAATGTAATTGCACTCTAATCATTCTACCATAGAAATGAATCATAAATGAGGGAAATGAGCATTTTCAGGGGTCAAGAATTGATGCAACTATTACTGACAGAAGTGGGCTGTTATATATATATATATATATATATATATATATATATAATGACACTCATAAAAGATCACTCAAATCATTTTATGGAAAATCACTGCTTTATTCCATTCATGGTAAATTCAAGGAAGTTTCTCTTCAGCAACTTATTGAGGATATGATATTACAACTGAGAGCTATTCTGAACAATCTTTGTTTTTTGTTTTTTTTGTGCAATACTTGTCTCAATAAATTTTTTTTAACTCATTCATCAAGTTATTATGTGAAAAATACCTAAAAAGAAAAACTTCTTTCTTGCATTTCAATAAGCAGATTATAGAAAACTTCAAATTCTGTTTCTTGTATTCTCAATATATCTGAATTGTCCATAAAAATTATGAGTGTAGGACAGAATCACATTAGGAAAATAATATATAGAATTTCTAAATCATGATATTAATTCTTATTATTTGTAGTTTAATAACAACCCTAACCCCATGCCTCAAAAAATGTGAAGCATTAAAAATGTGATTAGATTATGAAGAAGAATTTCCTTGAGTAAGAATACTACGGTAAAAAAATTACTTGAATTTTTATCATCTTTTAATTTGATCAAGGATGTTTTGTCTTATTTTGCAATTTAACTGAGGGATTTTATCCTGGGGATGGGGGTCTGGACTTGGAAAATATTGACTATATTTTGCTTCAGCTAAGATGGCTCTCCTGCCTTCTTTCTTTGCTGTTAAGTCATTTGTCTGTGAGCATTAACAATTCGTGTGTGTTATAGCTTTTATTTATATCAACATGTCTGCTTCTATGTCAATTTTGGGCTGGAATGAGGATTGTAGAAATCTAAAGGCTTTTTTTTGTTTTGTTCTGTGATTTGCTAGCATTGTTATTCATTTATTTTATCATTTTTTTGTATTTGTATATACTATAAATTATTGTTATTATTGTTATTGCAGATAGTAAAGACCAAATATTATCTCTTTTTTTTTTCCTGGAAAAAAATGCTTTGTAATATTTTCTTTATAATTTTTATAAGTAGATTCCTCCTAAAATTTGCATTTCTTTTATGAAGTATTTTTCACTGGAACTAATTGATTTAACCCACTCAATTATTTTTATAAGATGTATTGAATTTGTTTTTCTTTGTATTTAAAATACATATTCATGCTAAATTCTACAAAGGTGCATCAATAAGTCTGTATCCTGACACATTCTTTAGCTGAATTTCGATCTGAAATTTTCAGTGTATAATGTCCAATTTATGTTATTAATAAAGAAGTTTTGGGTTAAGTGCATCAACAAAGAAAGAGATTATGTTGAAAAATAGATATAAGTTTTGTAAAATGAATGCCTATTTCATCATTAGGCTATGGACTTATTGATTTACCTACATATTTCATTAAATTATATTGATTAGGCTGTTTTTAGGTTTTTTAATTTCTATTGCGAACATTGCAACATTTCTCGTACGTCTTCTTAGTGGTTAGAGCAATATTTTCTAAAAATATTCTTATAATTCATTATTAACAATACTGATTTATTTTGTGCTTTCTCATGGACATTATTTTCTATGTACAAATCATAGATTCTATTTTTCTATATTAGAAGTTCCCAAAATCTTGGACATGCCATCTTTCATACTATGTTCTGAGCTCTTAGTTCCTTATTTCGCTTCTAAATTCTCAAAAACAAATTATACTTATTTAATTACTTCAAGTTGATAAATCTTCATCACCATACTCTCACATCCTATAGTCTTTTGTATAATTTGTATATTATTCAAAACAGCACAGATTTCATTTATAAGATAACAGACATAAAATCATAATAAATATCTCTTTGAATTATTATTAAAACAAACATGAAAGTATTATAAAACTTGAAAACTAATAAATGATAATTTATTCTTATAATCATAATAATTTCATGTTCCCATCAGATGTTTGCTGGTTGTTACACATAGGTCTAGGATTTGTATGATATAAATTAATTACTAATGATTTTAGTATAAAAATATTTCGAACATCAGGAAGAAAGTAATTGTCAGTGGTCATAATGCCAGCATTACTGATGGAATAGGGCTATCATATGGTACTCGAAGATTACCAGATGCAGCAGACACCTGAAAAAGGTCGAAGGTTACATCAGCTGAAGTGTATTATAAACAACAAACTTGATAATAATAAAAAGGTTTCATCTCAGTATCAGGCAATATTTATTTTGTCTCCTTGTCTTCAGCCAGAAATCTTAGATAATCTTTGATTTTAAAATGCCAGACTAAAAATGCTTTGGGAAAAAAACTACACATTCTAGTTTTATGCCTATACCAGTTGGGTCGTAACTTTAGAGTAACATTGTCACTCAATATTATAAATTTTAGAAAGACTTCATTTTCACCCATCCAATAATTCTCGTGGCATTTTATCCACACTTGTGTTAGACTTTTGTTTCAATATAATTTATTTTCTTATACACTTGAAATGCAGATGGTTTAACTGTCAACAGCACTGAAAATGGGATTTGCAAACCAAGTTCAAATTCTGATGGCTAAAACAGTTTGTGTTCACTCTATACTAATGCCATTCAAAAAGGCATGAATCTACTTCTCCACCAAGGTATTGGCAAATAGCAGGACAGACTGGACTCTCTAGCTTTGATCAGCAATTAGATGGACTAGTTTGAATTTTAACCTGAAATGGAGCCCCCAAGGTAGACTACTTTCACTTCTTTGTCAGGTTCGGGATTACTTGTTGCTGCTGACACCATGTAACCCAGTAAAACCTATTGTATGTTACTTAGGAGATGGATACTGTCAATAAACTCCCATTGCCCAAAAAAAGCCATGAACGAGAAGTGACACTCAAACTATCTATTAAGTAATGGGTGAAACTGTCTTCATTAATCTTCGATTGACCCAAAACCTAATCTTAGAATTGGATATTCTTTACATAGATGAATTATAATACAAGAGACAAACAGAGAAATTTGAATTGGTGGTATGGTTGTTGAAAGGTAGTTATAAATGCTTATCCTCCCACTATTTCAACCGTTGTGTCATACCAGTGACGAGATATTTTGTCAAGATATCTGATAATAGAACAGAGTGCTGGGAGAAGTGGATTCAAGCCTTTCCCAAGCGCATTAATGTAAAGTGGGCATAAGCAGTCTCAGACAGCATTTGAACTCTGCTTTCCATGATGATCAGCAGTACATCATACAGAGTAAATAATCAATTATATCAGTCAATGTATTAATACATAATGCAAATCATTGACTTTATTAGTTAATTATCATATTAATACATAATGCAAATTTTCAATGATACTAGTGAATTATTATTTTGATATGAATATAAATTATAAGTAATGATGATGACTTATAGATATATTCTACATTGTAGGATAAAAATAAAATTTATATTCTGTAATTTTTATTGGCCCTTCAATATATAATCAATCGATATAATTATTGATTATGCTAGTTAATTCTCAAATTATTATAGAAATGTAAAACATTATTTGTTGCTTATAAAATAGATCCATTTTATTTGCAATTGTCATATTTTGATCACTGCATATCGAAATAGAACCCATAAAAAATGACCAGATTATTTATATCATGAATTGATAAATCATTGACTATAATCTGACCCCCATTTCCTCCTATTTGATGCTGTACAGTACTATGTACTGGAGGTCATCAAAAAGCAAGTAAAGGTGTAATCAACAGCAGCTGTTCAAGCTGTGCCTGCTGCTTGCTCAGTTATAATTTTGTAACTTAATTTCACCCAATATTCAAGCAGTGAGAGCTCAGCAGTAAAAGCTTGCCTGCCTACCAGCCGGTCGGATATTCAAATCATCACTGGGCGTTTATATATCTATCAGTTAGCTTTAGCATGACACAAAACGGCAAATAACAACCAAACAAACAAAAAAGTGACAACAGTTTTTATATAATACGATCATACAAATATTTTAATTTTAAATGAAAATTTTTAAAAATACATTTCATATATTCTATAGGCATTTCAATTAATCAGTAAGTTAGATGTAGTCATTTTTCTAAAAATTCTTTTATCGATCAATAACTCATTTTCGGGAAGCTACAAATCATGTATTCGATGGAAATATCTTCATTTTTGCTAATCTTATTTGCAATATTCAACTTGGTTCAAATTTATCGTTTTCATCTTCTCAAGCTTTCTTCAATTTTAATCTTGTGTGGCCAGGAATAAGTGTATCCAGAGCGTAAGCCAGCGTTGTTCTAATTAATATCCATTGTTTCATGCTCACTTTCAGATATATGGTTGTATACTGGTCCATGCCGGTGAGTGTAGCTGTAACAACAGCTGTCTGTTCAAAGTTATCTCATTTCACTGACAATTGAATGATGTTTTCATAATCCAGTTTGACCCTGAGAATATTCAATTTATTAAACCTCTGCCATTACCAGACCTTGCCCCTACACACTTTTCCTGTCCCTCTTTTGTGTCCATCACTTTATTCGGCTGTGTTTCTCTTGGTCCATTCAGACTTGAACTCATGTCTACCAGAATCTCTTTATTTATTTGGTGGGTGGGACGAGGAAGTATTTTATGGACAATAGGGAGCTAAAATATAAAATGTAGATTAAAATCAATAGAATATGCTAGTCTTATCAATCAAGATATACAATGAAAGTCTGACTGCTCAAGAAATTGGCCTAACAGAAAATATCTGGAACTTTTCATTCTCCTTGTTTTTCTAACAATCAGTCTTAGATAAAATAACATTGCAACATAGAGTAGTATTCTAAAACTGAACACTAAGAACCTACCGTATTTGATGGCATGTAAGAAACCAGCCCTCCTTTTTCCCAAAAAATTGTCTCAAAAGATAAATGTAATCTCCATTGTCCAGCTCCACATAGGCAACTTGACAAGGAGTTTTTAAAAAAGACTGGATGATAAATCAGAAAAATTCTGGAAAATGCATTTTTTTCTTGATATTCCCTGCTGAAATAGAGTGGGGTCCATTAAATATGGTACTTTGTTTGGCTTGTTATTTAAACCAACTCCAAATTACATTTTAAAGTTGATAAACACAATATACAAGCTGTGCTAACCAAATTCTGGGAATTTGAACAGGTCAAATTCAATCATAAAATTCCCTGAACTTTTAGGTATCAACTTGTATGTTTGATTTAAACTCCAATAATTCAATAGAAATTTGAAGAAATTAAAATATGTGCAGTGTCTAAGAAAGTAAATTGATCTGTCAGCTTGAGTTAGCTTAAGGTAATTCAACAGTCTTCATCTCATTCTCAAGCAGGGAATTAATTTCTAACAAGAAATGTATTACTAACTCCTGTTAATCCTGTTTCTATGACAACATCATATTCAATATAAATACAGAACAAAAGATATATTTTTGAACCAGAATAATATTTTTCATTACTTGTTGCTAATTCTTATTGTTTTACAGCAGGAACTATAAAAAATAAATACTGTATCAGGAATCATTAGCGATATTTCTTTTGAAGAATACCTTCCTGTATAGCAATCCAAGGCCAAGTTGAAATTTAAATTAAGTTTTACTTAACCTGTTCACTGCCAAATATATTTTGCTGTAACTCAGGTGCCAAGTAAAAAATTAGTTCCTACAGATAACTTATCTATCTCAATCTAATAACCCTTAATTTATAACTTTCCAATTCTGATCTATTTTTGGTAAAAACTATTTTCAGTAGATTCTGAAATATTTTTGTGCTAAAATTGTTACCTAAATCTCCAGCAAAAATAAACTGATCAACTTAATAATGAAGAATGCTTAAGAAATTATTATTCTTCATTTAAAAGAATGTTATAAGTCTAGATGATAAAGATTACAATATACTTTTTCAGTGATATTCAAATGAAATAAAGGAAGAGGTGAAAATAGGGATAGATTAGACAAAGAAATATTTAAAATCAAGGTAAGAAACACTATCAGTAGAACTATCAAAATCTAATTTATATGTATATATATGACAGGATGATAAAGAACTAACGATTTCAGAACTACGTTTTTGCTTTGACCGATTTACTCTCAGTAGTGAGCAAACAGCATTGACCGGGAAATTAATCAAGCTTTTGTCTAACGTTTGGATCTTTGTTGCTAAATTAGTCTGAGCAGGCTGAGCTACTCAGCCTTCCCATAAAGGGTGTGGGTTCTAATCCCACCTGGGGCTTATTTTTATTTTCTGATCATTACCATTTGATAACTCCTGAAAGTAAATCTGTCCAAACAAAAACCCATTTCCCTTATTGTCATTTCTTTGTCATACTATGTACATATATTTATTTATTTTTACAACAAAGAGATTATTGGAATATGACAACAGTTTTCAAAGATTTTGAATGAATAACTGCAAGAGGAGTTGCCGTTAACACTTAGAATTTGCTCTCAATATGTTCACTGGTACCTTGGATAGTGCTACATATAGCACAACAAAATAGACACATACTCCGCTTTGTACTTTAAGGCTGAAACTGAGTCTAGCATGTTACTGTAGCTATTAATATTGCCTTAAATAAGTACATGGAATGGATGCACAGGCTTGTTAGATGGAACACGAAACATGCCACAAGATGCACTTGTGCGTTTTGTGGCAGTGAATGTGTTGAGAAAATTATCATTCTTGATTTGAAATGATAAAATCACTTGAATATCTAGTTTTCATCTTATCGTAACATGGCAAGTTTATTCAAAGATATTTAAACCATTTCAAATGAAAATTATATAAATCTTTTTGAAGCAACTGTGCATGATATCTATTTTCCTGTTTCTTTGGAAGCAGAATAATATTACGATCTTTTTAATAATACTTTTTGAAATTGTATTATTAAAATAAGTACACATGAAATAAGTATTAAGACCTGCATGTATAAATTTACTAAAGCCTTGATATCTATATTCACAGTCAGAGTTGTGCTATCTTCTCAAATAATACCAGAATGTAATCTTGAACACAGAATGCTCTGACAATAACCTCTTTTACAAGATGTTGCTGAGAATGCTCTGACAATAACCTATTATACAAGATGTTAATGAGAATGCTCTGCTCTGACAATAACCTCTTAAACAAGATGTTGCTGAGAATGCTCTGACAATAACCTTTTTCATAAGATGTTGCTGAGAAATATCTGACAATAACTTCTCTCACAAGATATTGCTAGGAATGCTCTGACAATAACCTCTTTCATTAGATGCTGCAAGGAATGCTCTGACAATAACCTCTTTCATAAGATGTTGCTGAGAATGCTCTGACAATAACCTCTTTCATCAGATGTTGCTGAGAATTATCTGTCAATAACTTTCTCAAGATGTTGCAAGGAATGCTCTGACAATAACCTCTTTAATTAGATGCTGCAAGGAATGCTCTGACAATAACCTCTTTCATAAGATGTTGCTGAGAATTATCTGACAATAACTTCTTTCATTAGATGTTGCAAAGAATGCTCTGACAATAACCTCTTTCGTAAGATGTTGCTAGAAATGATGTCTCTCTTAAGTAATCTTCAAACATTTGCTTGTTTCATATTTTGATGCATGCATTTTAGTACAATAACTAGCATAGAGCCTATCAATGATGGTTAACATTTTTGCTGTATTAGGATAATGAACCAACGTATATACAGAATTTGGATCTGTTAGTAAATTCAAACCAAAAGTTACTGAGTTAAAGCAGCTATGCTATCAATTTTAGTTTTTTCATTTTCAAATTTGTAGCAATGAGAGGATAGAATATAATACTGATTTTTAGGTACAAAAAGTGAGGGTTGCATTATATTCGCATTGTGCTCAAGTAAATACGATAATAAATATTAGATCAATGAAATTAAATATTAAATTGATAAATATTTTGTAATTGTTGCCCAATAGATGCCTTTTCAATCCATCAGTACTTTGCTTGTCAAAGTGTTTTACTATTTTCAGTGACATATTTTCGTACCCAATCTGACCGACTGACAATTCATGAGGCTCGAAATCCTAATTCATTTCATCTCTATAGCAGTGGCTAAGGCCTACGTTTGGCGATCAAGTTGTGGTTGCAGTATTGTTTATTTCATAAGTTTGACTGACAAACTGGTGTCTGGGCAAAAAAAGTTACAATGATATTTGTATAGTAAGATTACTTGATATTTTTCTTGAGTGAGCATCACTAATAATAATGGTAGGGTGACTTTTCATTTTTTAGATGCGTTAGGAACTACAGTGGTAATCACTGTCATTGACAGACTGACAATCTGACGAAATGACATAGCAAATACCTCTCACCATCTCCGCAAAGCATTCCCTCCCACTCCTTCTATGATATCAATATTCTCATCTGATGCTGCTCAAGTGACATTTTATTATTACGTCATCATAACATGGAATTCTATTTTACTACGTCAGAAGACAAATACGCATCAGTTGCATGATTGAAATTCTCTTTTGCCACAATATTTACGTGAATTTATCTTTTTTAAGTCTGACTGACTGATATATTGAAAAAAATTCAAGGGACTGTATGAAGGCGCTTCCAGAGGTGGAGGCTTTGAAAAGAATGGGCTTCTAAAGGAAGGGTCTTTGTGTCTGTTTTTTTATCTTCACATACATGAGTAGTATTAGAAGTAGAAATATTAGCTTGAATTCTTATTAGGTGAGGCATTATCAAACATTATCAATTTTTGATTAGTATGTCTTTCATCTTAATTTTAGCTTCATTTACATTATATAGGATGAAGGGTATATTTAAATGGTTAGCATTGATCTTCTTCCAGCCATAGGGCTCTCATAGTTCAAGCGGCAGAGCAGCAAGTATGAAAAACCAAGCTTTCCAAGGCAAAAAGATGCAAGTTCGAGTCTCGCCAAGAACTTATACTTCATTACTATCGATAGCTTGATAGGTTGCCTCTGTGATGGATAGGCCCTGGGACTTGGGCATTTCTGCTACACTCTCAATCCAATGCTGGATGCCTGAACTTGTGTTGTTCTAGGTCCAGAAGACTTGTCTGTGGTACCTCATCTCACAAGTAGTGATTTTCCTTTTCTGGGTTTTGGCCGGTGTCCACATCTAACACTGCTAGGTCTGTGAACTGAAAGATGATATTGACCAGCTAGGCCTTGATTTCCATGGGGATTTCCATGTTTTAGGAAGGGAGACAACTATTTCATCTAATGAAAATTCAAGTTAATATTACAACTATTCTCAATATATAAATCATATAAATGAAATGATATGACATCACTTTTTGTCTGAATTCACTGGAATTATGCAATTATTCTGATTGTATGTACAAACGTTTTCTGATTATTCATTCTCCTCATATCTTTCATTCTTTCTCTTCTTCCTCCCACACCCACCATTGTCATGTAATGAAGGTAAGAATGGAAGAGGGTGTTTATGCTTGAATGGGAGCAAAAACGACTCAACCTTCTCAATATCATTCATTCAATACTCACCCTTCATGAGTCTGAATCCTAAAAATTGTTATAATAGTTGTAAATATCAGGAATATTGATAGATAACAAAAATAATCAGAAAGATAATAATAGATATATTAGTTTCATTTGCCTTTGCATGTTGTTATTGTCGTTATAGATACATTCCATAGGTCATGAATTACATTACCAAAATTATATACTTTAACTGCAGAAATTTACACGCAAAAGTTATATATCTAAGTTGTTAACACCCATGGAATTTCTTCAAGTTCAGCTAGTTTTCATTATTCTACAAATTATTCTGACTAGTATCCTCATTTATGTTGTTTTTATCTCAACATTCTGGCTGAGATGTTCTTGTGTCTTCCTCAGTAGCATCAATCAGTGGTCAAGTGTTGTCCAGTAGTTTTTTTCATAACCGGAATAGAAACAGTTTTTGAAGTCACAAATCTGAGCCACTAAATCTTGTACTTCCATCGAGAAAATCTGATTAACAAATACTCTAACCATATAGAACTCTGAAATAATATAAAATAATGCCTCATATTAAAACAGCCCTGAATTTTGACTTCTATTTAGTTTAGGTCAACGGCATTGTTTGTTAGATAAAAACATGAAAAATAAATGATTATCTCAAGCTGGAAATGGTACATTATACACCACCAATTTATCTAGCAACTGATGGTCTGGTACCTCTTTTAATCCAGACAAATTATAAGAGGACTTGAATTTCTGGCAACTTTTACACCAATTCACTGAATGGTCACAGATGGTGTTTTAATTTCTTAGTGTTGTGGTTGTTACTGCTTGATCAATTTTGTAAAATACCTAGCATAATTTGCTTAAATTTACCCTTAGTAATGATCTCCAGGTAAAGGATGGTTGTCAATGATGATGGACAGTTCAAAACCAAGTTCATATTGATACAAGAAAAGGTAAAAGTGTTAAGGAAACTCTTCAAAAGAGTTTCAATTCTGTTTCATTTATATAAATAAACTGTATCATTTAAATAAGCGAGTTGCATTTAATGATTTAATTTGTGTTTGATATTTGTTCAATTTTGATATCATGTGGCTTCTTTTGCTCTGACAAAATGGATAATCCAGCACACTTCTGGAATCAAAGGTGCCAGAAAATTGGTGATGTACCTATATAATGTTTTAAAATATATCTGTCTGTTACACATATCAAAAGTAACATTTCTAGACATGACTAAATAAATCTTTAATATACATGTATCAATTTGGATTAGGATCCTCGTATCGGTTGCTATAGCCATAACATTTTAGCCATTTGGCCTTCTTCAGGTATCTGTCGTGTTTGGTAACCTGGGAATTTCTGAGATGAGGAATCATGATTATTGTTACACATAAAAATTTATTTGGACTAATGTCCTCGTCTTGATTGTTATAGTCATAACATTTCAGCCATTGTAGCTTCTCACCTTCTTCAGGAGTCTGTCATATTATAGCCATTTAGATAGTATTCTTTATTTTTCCCGAAACACCGGATATGCTGCTATACTTTGTTTACATACACTTATAGTAATAGTTTTAGTATTGTATGAATCTCTTAGGTTAACCATTATCTATTGTTTTTTGTTTTTTTAGTGTTTCTTTCATTTGAATTTCAGTTGCTTCTCATTGTAACTCCCTGATCGTCACTCTATGATTGTTAACCAAGAACCAGAAACAGAAAATGTTTATAGAAAACTGGCGCCAGATAAATTATGTACCTACTAACTTATTAATGCTGCATTTCACAAAATTGAAAAGATTAGTGAAATAGTTCATACTTTTTTTTCAATTTTTTTAAGCCACCAATGATTCAATTTTAAAACAATTTCTTTTATTCCAGAGAATTCCCCAATTGTTTTGCTTTTAGAACATTTTTCTTATTTGGTTATTGAGAGATAATTTTTTTCAAAAGTTCTCTTGTAGCTAAAGTGCAATTTATTATCTTATTATACTTGTTCACCATCTTTTAATTTTCTAAAACAATTATAGAAAGTTTTAATAAAGAAATGAGAAAGCACTCTGAGAGTGCATACCTCTGTCATCGCCATTGTCACTAAAAACTGAATAATTAGACTTTGCTGTGACAAAAGCTCATAATAATTATTTATCAGAGACATACTGTCAATAGTTTGGAAAATATCTATGATGCAGTTTATATTCATTTCTGATGACATCACTATGTTATTGCATCTGAAAAGTCCTATCTTTGCAATGTTAACAAAAAATTCCTGTATCTGCCCCAAAATTGAATAGATTGTTCCTGGCCCACCTTTCCACAAAATATCCTTGAAATTCATTGAGAACTTCTGGAGATATTGTGTGGACAAACAAACAAACCTACGGGTAGACAAACATGATTGAATGCATAACTTCTGTCAACTTTTTTGCATTTTTATAGCACTAAATGACAAAGGAAAATGCTGTGTCTTGGGAAACTAACTTATTTCAAGCTTTTTAATTCTCTACATGAGCAATCATTTTCAAAAGTACAGATTGTTTTTTTATAATTATTTGTTTATAATTGCTTAATTTCAGTGGTACTAGGGGATAATGACTTTTAGACAATTTGTTTTCTAAAATTATTAGAATCTATATCTGATGAAAAAAATTATAATAGCTTTATATGCCATTTCATAATATATTTTTTTGTGAAATAAATGTCCATTTGTGATGTTATTTGTGTATGTATGCTTAGCATTTAAGACATCACCTTTTGTATTCATTCAATGCAAAATTCCGATTTCTCAGTGTAAGCAATTTGTTTCATTTGAAAACAGTTCATTATTATTAATTCATGCTTATTTTACAGAAATTTATAACTTAGAATCTTTTCATCAAAAAGAATTTCATTCATTCTAATCTGTACTTCTAAAACAAAGATGCTATGAATTATGACTTGCAAGAACCTTACTAAAGGTTTTCAATATTTGTAAAGACTTCTTTTCATAGATTTGGGAATTTTTTTTGTTAATTTCTTTATCCTTCTTTTTATCCACTTTTACTTGAGTTGCCATGAGGAGGTGGTGATAGTGGTCACATTATTTCTTCCATCTATTTTTTGTTTTGTCTTTTCGTCTGTAATTTTACTTAATCTATCTATTATAATCCACTTCCGGTTTGCTAGGCCCACTGTAGCTTCAACAGTCTGCTGTGCTATTCACTCATTCCTGGGGGAAGAAGAGATCAATTCTTGCCTTTCCAAAGGGCATTAGTGTACTATGAACAGTTTCAGCTGGAGTTTTGACTTGGAAGATTATTCCAATCATTTACAACTCTTTGTGTAATGAAATTAGCTCTTCAAAATTTATCTGCATGATTCGTAAATACTTTCTGAGAATGTTGTTGAGTATGTGAAATTTTAGTGGGAGAGAGTAGCATATTGATGTCTATCCACACTAATCCATTCATGATTTTATTCATTTGGATCATGTTTCCTTGTCAGGAAAAAATATGAACATCATTACTTTTTAAAGATCAGGCAATTCGAGGAAAATCAAAGTAGATTTTAACAATTGAATAATACACACTTCATTAATAATATAATTCTTGAACTATTTTCATTCCATCTTATTATCCTTGCTTTTTATCGCAACACTCTTGGTCAATACACTCTTATTATTACTAGTCTTTATCACAAGGCTCGGAGGTTGATACACTCTTTATTATGACAGAGTTCATCTTTATAAGGCAAGGGGTCGCAAACAATTTCATATTATCAAAAGGGCACAAGAATGGAATGTTTGAGAAGCCCTGATTTAAAAGTCTAGAAATTAACTGGAAATGATTTTGTTTCTAAAGCCTTATTCTGTTACCAAAACTTGAAATATTAACCAACTGATTTGTATTTTCAGCTAAATTTAAAAATATAATGATATATTTTTTTGCTTGGCTTGTATCTTTTATATTTATTCATTTTTTATAATCTACCATTGTATCTAATTTTTGTTGTATCTTAATGATTTGTATAATTCTCCCTCCATTTTGTATAACAATTTGTTTTATAGAATCGATAACTATGCCAGGTTTAGATTGTGCTATGAAACGAAATTCTGCTATTATCATGTAATAAACTTCAGATTTTCAGCTTTCTTATTGTGTGTTTATTCAACTGTGTTTACAACAATATATAAGAATACATGCATACATCTTCCTCATTGTCTACATTGGGGAACATAAATCAGTACTTCTTCGTTGTCTGTATGCCAGTCATATTCAGTGGTTATCTCCCTTGTTAATCATAGTAAAAATAATCTAATTATGAGTAACTTTTAGATTTTACTAAACAATTTGCCTTGAGTGACTAACTGACTAACCTTAACCCCCAACAAAATAATAACAGCTGAGTAGTCAAAATGCCCTTAACTTTTTTGTTTACATTCATTTTGCAAACAGAAATTATTACATTATTATTAGTTACTCATTTACTATGATGAAAAGGGAGCTAACCACTGAATATGAGTGGCATACAGGTAATGATGAACTTATAACTTATAAATAAAAATATTACAGTTATATATACTGAATTTCAATGCTCCTTGTATTCCTCATCTAGAATGAAAACCGTTGACAGACTTGACAGATAGAAGAAATTATGACATTTAAATGATTATATTAAAACGTAAAAGATGAAAGTAACTCTTAAAAAATTGATGGTATATAATGAATATTTGATTAATAAATAAGAAAGTGCAGTTATTTTATCACTAGTATTTCTTTCATCTTATTTGTGCTGCTCTTTTCACAACTCTCAGACCATCTATGGTAGTATGTAAGCAGCATGGATTGGAAATGAAAAATAAACCTGATAAAATTCAAACTTGCATCCCTTTCCCTAGGGAAGCTTGCCTGCCGAGGGCAACTGCTTTATTAATTTTTGACTTGTAATTCTTTCATTTCATCTCTATTGCTTTTTATTGCAACAGTCCAACCATCATTCTAAGATGTGTGAATTCGAATTTTGTTTGATGTTTATTCTTTATCTTCAGTCCTTACTGCTTACCAACTACAGAATGGCAGTCTGAAAGTTGTGATAAAAAGCTACAGTAATAAGATGAAAGAGATACCAGTCAAATATAAATGATAATTGACAAAGATTCATCTAGCAGTAAATCTTTTAAAATAATACTACTAATGCAATTAGTTGTTAATTTTGTTAAAGTATTAATTGATCTACAAAAGTATTTTTTACTATACACTGATTTACTAGGACTGATGTCCACATCTTGGTTGTTACCGTTACAATCTTTCGAATGTTATACCCTCCAACCTTCTACAGGTGTCTGTAGTAGTTAGTAACCTTCTGGGAATTTAAAATTGAACCTTTTATCCAATCCATGCGGGTAGATTATTTTCATTCTGCTGTACATGCTAGAGGATATCTCATATTAGTCATTTCTCACCTGTCAATTTCTTTTTTGCCTCTTCCACTGAACCAGAGTATATGATTTTCTTGTACTACCCAACCCTGAATGTTTCCAACTATGACAGGCACCTAAAGATGATCAGAGGGTTAATCAACGAAACATTGTGACTCTAACGACCAAAGTGAGCACACTAGTTAGAGAAAATCTGTGTATCATAATGATAATTCCTCACATTAGCGATTCGGACAAAATTTCTTTCTCTTTTTTCTTGGTTACTTTCATCTTTAAGATTTAGGCAAACAGAAGATTATTTCCCCATCTTGTTTTATTCTGACAATTTTTTGTAACCTCTAACAAATTTTGAATAATTTGATTTTAGCATCTTGCATCTTTTCATTTTGTTTTGGTTCTGCTCCCATTGTTGCATGAAAAAAATGGGGTTTTAATAATAAATAAAAATATCTATCAATTTTCACAACATATTTCTCCTTTTATGTTGTGTTTACTTTTCTGTTTCTATTTTATAACTAATGTTACTTTATGGAAAGTTTATTTTTAAATATTTTTTTTACTTATTAAAATGCATCCTATATTCTGAACAGGTAAAAATTATTGCAATTATGATCTATTCGGAAGTAAGGGAAAAAGCCTGCTGACAAAAATAATCCTTTTATTGTTTTTGACAATTTTAAAATCACTTTAGTTAGTAACTGGTATTGATTTATATTAGACTTAATTTTTTTCAACCTGTATTTCAGGTTATCCTGAGTAAAAGGTCAGCTGCTATAGACACATGAAAATCTAATAAGCATATATATATATATATATAATAAAATCACTTTTGAAACACTGTTGAACTGTACTATTAAATGATTAACAAAAAAAACTTGTAAGCACTTATGCAAGTCAAAACATTGAAGTATATGTTAGCCTGAAAAATTCCCAATTTACAATACCACCTTGTTTCAGAACTATAGAAATTTAAGTAAAAGAAAGATAGAAGTAACATTTGTATTGAACAAATAAGTCTGACCTTTTGAACTTGCAAAAATCATCACTTTTATTTGAAAAAATCTTTTCATTTACTTAATTGACAAAAATTATATTAGTATGAACATTTCTTTTTCTAAACCTGTTCAGAATGGAACCTTACTCCCTAAATTTCATATTTTTTTTTTGCAAGGAGCCAATAGATAAATCTTTTTAACATTTCTAGAATTCACTTTTTATATAATAACAAACTTTGATAATACGATAAAGAATTCCTGTATAAGCTAAAAATCTTCACTTTCTTGGTTCATTCTTTAACAATAAAGCATCACCATCTTCTAACCATACCAATTACCTATGTTGTTTCAATTCTAACACTGTAATGAAAAAAAATATCTTTTAAACCTTAAAGAGTAATAAATCATTAAAAAGAAAAACAATAATAATGAACTTGACAATGGAATTAATATTTGTGGTCTTCTTGTCTGTATTATAGGTTAGCTTTAGTCCAGGAACGCAATCCATCCTTGACTCCAACCAAAACAACTCAAAAGGTCCTAACAACAGCTTTGCATCAGTCGCCGTCACCACAATGGCCAAACCAGCGCCAGGAGGCAGTGGCCAACAGTGACCAGTCCAAATCAGAGCAAGCAAGCACCGGTCCGCTTGCTCCTGGCCCAGGTCAGCACAATCAAGCCACCTACAACTTGCTGCCAACCAATGGGATGCCCCCTCACGGTGACAGCAGCAATAGCAATGCTGGTGGTGACGGCGATGAGACATCCCTCTCCAACTGTATCAGTGACAAGGTAAGAACAATTACTTATCAAGATGAATTGGAATTAAAATATCTAATTTATTCCGTTCAATTTTTGTCTGAATTATTTTAGATGAGGTGTTGTAATCATTGAATATTGGTTCATTCAGATCAATTTCCTTGTCATGTTTCAGCTGGCCTTCCTTGGGTGTCTTTTACATTTTGGAATGTTGAACCTTATTTTGAGCAGCTATGCACTTCCCCTCCTATTCACGTCACATCTGGAGCCCCTACCTGTGAGCTATTGTAACTGTGAACAGTGAATCCATAACCTTTCATTGATCAATGTAAATCTCACCACCACTTGCATTTTTGCTGTCATATTTTAAGAACCTCAAATTCTACATTTGCTCTTCTTTTTTCTTATCAATGGCTCCCATATGCCATGTGCTCAGCTAGTTGATCAGATGATCTGAACATAGTATAGATGTACCAGAATCAACATTTAAAAAAACAACACACACCCAAGGAAGTTCAATGAGGACAGCAACTGGAATTTTGTAACAAAAAAAACAGCAAAGACAAGACAATTAGTGTTAATGAACCTATGTACATTTTAAAGCTAAATTCCATCTACCCTTTTAATTCTACCATACAGTTACAATACTTTGAGATTATCTTCATTTAGACCAGAGGTTTTCAACTATGGGGTAATTTTAGTGGGATTGGGACCACAGATTGGTTAACTCAAACTGTTGGAATATTGATTTTTGGCATTGCTAGTATAGTCAAATTACTTTTCCTTTCAAGAATTAATCCAAGTATTTTCAAAAACTATTGTTGTTCCCCCACCCCCTCTTGTTTCCATAAGACCCAATATTGCCAAAGTATGAAAACCTGAAATGAATTATACTTTTTTTTACTAAATAAAAATGTACAATTAACATGCTTACATCCTCGAAATTCATTGAAAATAATTAAATAAAAATTTGAAGCTTTTACCTGTTTTATTCTCAAAAAGAAATTTGGCTTAATTACAATCATGATAGGAATTATTTAAGCTTTTTTTTTAATAATGTTTTGATGAATGCAGTAAATGAAATGTTTGTTCCATGAGTAATTCAGACAGGTTTTTTAATCCTTGCTATTTTTATCGCTATATTTTAGCTGATGCATTCTACAGATGTATAGTTCATCAGGTTTCGTCAAAAGCAACAAAAACAATGAGATCAATGGTCTCTTGGATCAATAATGTCCCATTACAGAAGACATCCTCCATATGGATTGTACACCTTAAGAAGGCCATAGAATAGATTGGCCTAAACAATGTGGAAACACTAAAAGCAACAATGAGTTCAATAGCCTGAACAGCTCTTGGAATGATAATGACTCTTCTCAAATTTGCAGAAGGTAATTTTGTACACCTGAAGAAGGATGTAGAATAGATTGGGCAAAACACCAAAAGCAACAAGAAAATATTGTCCAAAAAACTATTGGAATGATAATGACTATTCTCAAAATTACTGAAGTTATTTATGCTATGTACAAAAGAAATTCAAAAACTTACGTTACATCTGAATACATAGGTTTTTTTTTTTCTAAAACCTAAAAACAAAATAGCATCAATAATGAAATCTACAATTATATTGATTACCTGATGGGTTGATGTACCTTGCTTTTCATTACTTAGTTCTCATTCCAATATTTTTCTCCTTCTTTATTGATGGTTCTAGATCTGGGTATCAAAGATTTTTACGGACAAAGACAATCCAGTAGTCAGTCTAGAAAAATCCAGCTCCATGTATTGAGTAGATAGATCAATGCCAGTGGTGACAGTAATGAGACATCACTCTCCAACTATATCAGTGACAAACATCTGCATAAGTAGGTCCAAAATAGTATTCATTTCAATGTGGTACTTGTACTCAAGGGAGCAAGAATTTAACCATTAGGACCTTCCATATCTGAAAAATGATACCATCAGTGTTTTGTAGTAGTTATTTCTTTCAGACTGACCATTGAATTGCCTATTTATGCTGGAGATTTTTACACCTAATATCTAGAACCATATATGAGGGACAAGCCTTAACTGGATGATATATACATAAGGAAGGCCCGAAAATGTATCAGCTGAGGTGATTTTTTGATATTCATGAGCACCCCAAAAAGAGATCTCCTTTCTTGTACTCCTTTTATATGTTTGTCTGGTCTGATACTATGACTGGTCAGAAGAGTTTCAACTTCATAAATCAGTTCTACTAAAAAACAATAGAGCATTTTGGATTTTACAAGTCAATTGTAACTACTAAATTTTGGTGTTTTTTTCTTGAAGATAATGTGAAGTGTAAGTAGTTAGTACTGAACTAATTCATGGGCAATGCCAAAAGTCTCATTTCACCAAATGATAAAATGTATCTTTTTATAGGAGATGGATTGGGTCACAGGCCAAATTGATAGGCAAAAGCCAGGGTTTATCCCTCTAAACTCAAGTTGGGGCATCTGGGATTTCAGACCACATAAATCTGGACAATTATTAAGAAAGTAAAAATGATAATATAGATTATAGGTACCAAAAGCAATTTGGAAAATCAGAAATAAATAAATTCTTATAGATATGTTACCATCTGTTCAATCTTTGTGTGCACTCACAGGACCCCATATTTCACATCTACTCTTGACAAAGTTGAAAGAATTACTAATTATAACATTGTGAAACAATCAGTGCAGTAAAAAAAAATCTTTGTAACACTTATACCTCACTATCCCTACAAATGCTAAAAATCTTAAATGCAAATTTCTTTACTTAACAAGATCAAATAATCTTGGCCATAGTTATCAAAGTATTATAGCCTTGGTATTGCCAAAAAATGAACACACTTACTTAGCCTTGTTTATTGTTGTTGAAGATGTAGCTTTTTGCCTCACAAAAGTCACCCTCACTTAATACACAATAAAAGTACTATTTATATTCCACTGTTCAATCATTTTTTGATTTGCAATTCATCTTGACCAAGTGTTTTACATAACCATTTTCATTTTGATTTCAGGGTGTACTTTTTATAACCAGTACATATTACATTCATAAATCCATTCCTAGTTAAGTTTCTTAATGTTTTGATTTACTTTCCCATAGCTTATTTTGCTTTTGCTAATAGTTTCCCACAAAGATTTTGTATTTATTCAACTATCATTTTGCTTTTTAAGCAAGTCAATTTGTAATGAGTGTCTTGGTAGCAGTTTCAGTCTTCTTTAATCCAAAGTACTTTGTGGGTAACTTTTAGTTTGCAATTCTTTTCAGAATTTAATGCTTCCCAACCATCTTCACTAAAGCTTTGGTATAAAGGTTGTTGTTTTTAAAAATAAATTCTACTTTATACACTAATTTACTCAGACTAGTGTCCTCATCTTAGTTATTATAATCACAACATTTCAGCTTGTGTCACTTTCTGGGAATTTTAAGATAAATCCTTTATTCAATCTATGGGGGTAGATTGTCTTCATTCCACTGTTCATGTTAGAGGATATCTCATATCAGTTAATTCTTCCTTGCCATATCACTTGTCTACCTCTTCTACTGAATCAGATTATATGACGTTTTTGCTCTCTTCCACCAAAGGAATGAATTGAGGACTAACCAATGCTTTTATCCACAAGGCTTTTGTCTCATGACTGTAATAACCAATATGAGGATGCTAGTTGGATTAAATCAGTGTATAATAATGATTATTTCTCATCTCAGAAATTCAGACGAAAATTCAACTTTCAAATGGAAAATCTTAAAATTTTAACTTATTTGGTTTAGGTGTATAGAAAAACTATTTTTTGGCATAGAGATTCTAATATGAAATTTCCTTCAATCCATTCATATTGAAATATGCAAGTATTAACAAATCAGCCAACACTTAGGGGCTATTTTTGTTAATCCACATAACACTAAATGATTATAGCAATTACAGCTCTCTGTATTTTTGTTTGCTAATTGTAAATATCAAAAGAGTGTTAAAAGCCTCCAACACAAACTAACCTTTGCACTGACTGACTAATCTTAAACCCAGGTTATTATCTCCATTACCTATTTTGAAATTTACATTTATTCAGCAAGCAAAAATACTCTGAGCTGTTATAGCTATGATTATTTAGTGTGGTAGAGACTTACAAAAAAATACTCTAAATTCAATTTATGTATATGGTCTGCTTAATGGATGAGATAGTTGCGTATTTCCCCTCCTGCTTCAGTTATTGGTGTTTGAGTTAGAATAACAGGCCAGGATCCAAAATACTGATTTCAAGTCAGGCCTTTCCCCCTACATTCCCCACTGGCCTTGTAGCAGATGAAACTAACCTAAATGAATATCTATTCAATATTTGTACATTGTTATGGAATTATTTATAATTTATCTCTGCCAATAAAGTTGGGAGAGGTATATGTGTTCACTTATGTCTGTCTATCCACACAATATCCATAAACAATCAATTTTCATAATTTCTTTGCACTTTTAAGAATATTCTTGTCTAATCACTGGAGGTATTCTAAAATATTTCAGTTTTTCTATTTGATGTTTTTTTTTGGCCTTGGATGACTTCAACAGATTCATTTTATATTGTAACCAACTCACAGCCAGGTATATTATTAACTTTGTAACTACTGTGCCAGGTTTTTCTTGTGAAAAATTGATGAAAATTGGAAGTATTCATTGCATGTTTAAAACAGTTTTATTTTCATTCAAATCAACTAATATGTACAATTGAATATCTAACAAATGTAATATATACATGTGTTGAAATAAAAAATATAGTAATTATTCAAATCAGTATGCACTATCTTAGAACATGCATCTATGCGTAAGGTCTCCTTACATTCAGTACATTCATATCTACCTTCCATCATTTTTTTTAATTTTATTTTGTAAACATACTTTACTCTTTCTTGTGAGGTTTTCTTTTGTAGTTGTTCGAGGAATTGCTGAGAGGGAATGTTTCTCTGTTAGATGCAGGGATTTTCCTCAGATGGTCGACCCCCTGTGGGACAAGCTCGATGGGAAATGATTATCTTTAATTGACTTTTAAATTAAATGGATTCAGTTGTCAAGGAGGGACATGTTTTTGCTTAGTTTTTTATACATAACAGAAGCATTTTACAAAGCAATATGTAGAATGAGAAAAATGTGTTAACGAAATATATATTATCTCATCCATGGCAGTGAACAGAGAACAACATATCCCTGTGGATCAAGTGAAGGGTTTTGTTAGACATTCCTGGGTTAGTTAATGAATCAGAAAAGGTATGCTGTTCTCATTCCTTTACCAGCCATGTCTGATGTCCATCCTCAGGGATTAATAACTGTCTGTTCTTTAGGATACCACTCAACCTCTCCACTATTAGTTGGTGTATATTGTCTGACAGGATATGATCTAGTGAATAAAAGTACCGGTAATACTTATCAAATCCCCAGGAAGTCAAAAGTTTAATCCCTGGGTCAGGCAGATTACTAATTCCTTAAGAATGACACCAGATATGAAACGTAGAAGAATGGGAGCAATATACTTCTAAAGACCAAATCAAGGTTTCCAAATAAAACCAACAGCAAAGGAAGGTCAACGTAATTGGTCCAAAATAATCTATATATAATAGTAACAACACCTCATGTTAATCGTTGACATGACTTGGATACCTTCATATCCTTCTCCTCACTTCGCAATTTCTAGTATACTAGGTCTGTCAAGGAAGTATCCAACCATTTAATATTAATGAGCACCTATAGCAATAGTGCTTCAGTCCCCTTCAAAGTACTTCCCTTGGCACCTCACACACTTATCCAAGTGTCCCTTTCATTTTTCAAAACAGTCTGCAAAGTCCTCTTTCAGGATAACCATTACTTTGTCCTGTTCTCTATAATCTAGTCTACGGTCTGGAATCTCCCCCCTTTCATTTTCAAAAAGCCAGAAGCTGCAGAGAACCAAATCAGAACTGTATAGGGCCTTACAGACTTATGTAATGTGGTGCTTTGCCAAAAGAAACTTGTGGAGAATGGGCAGGCTCTGTCAGTGTGAATATGACAGTCACACAGTATGTACCAGTTCATTCAATGGTGTTAACTCCCAACTGAGTTACCCAACGAAAGAGTGTCTGTTCATGCATGTGCACTAAGGTCTTCTCTAATTAGTTACCAAGTTAAATCAAGGCTGCACAATCAGTTGTAGAGATATTCAAAATGGCTGGATACTTTCCAGATAGAACTGATAATCACTGCAGGGAAAAATTGATTATGATCTACTCTCTTACATTACAGAAAAATCTGTGGATCATTCCTCTTGGCATGAATGAAATTAACCAAGCTGCTCAGTTCACCAATTAATCAGCATTCAAGTAATATTTTCTCTGATTATAGCAGCAGAAGCTCTTTTAGTAATCTTATTCTATTATACCTTCCCTATATTTTTCAAATATCCTATTCCTCTCCATTTTTAATAATTTACCTCTAATCCTGCCACTTTCAACAATTCATACAAAAAAACAACATTAAAACATTCACCAAAGATAGTCTTGCTCTTTTTGAAAAGTTTCGCTATATCTTTCTATAGATAAATATTTTTACCCTTTTAAACAAAGATCACTGTATTTAACGTCATATTAGACCCTTCCTCACTCAATTTTTCCAAAAAAATGGCTCAAAAGTTAAGCATTACTTTCAACGTCCAGTCCCACATTGGCCTGAACTTGAGGAAGAGTTTTTAAAAAAACTGTATGATGAATTAGAGGAATTCAGGGAAATGCATTTTTTCGTAGTATTCCCAGTTAAAATAAGGGGAGTGGGTCTTATATTCCATCAAATACAGTAAAGTCACTGTTCATTGTTAGAAAATGCACTCACATTAGATATGTCTTTATTTCTAGACGTGGTACTTTATATGTGATATTTCATTTAAAAAAATTACTTTTATTTCCATGATCCTAGTCAAGTTTCTTTTGAAGAAGTCATATTGATGGCCAGTCAATGAAGGTAAAGATTTAGGATGGCTTAGAAACGTGTTGATAATTTGTTATTTTCAAACACCTCTCTAATAAGATAAGTATCCTCATGTTTGTTGTTTTGATCAATACATTTCTTCAAGTATATATCATGTCCTGTAATCTTCAAGGAGAATCCCTCATCTCATTCACATTTTGTTTTGTTTTTGCAACAACTACTATTCAAACAAGCAATATCCACATCCAAGCAAATTCATGCTACTTGTGTAAAAATAAAACAATGTGTGACGTGAATCTTTGTCATTTGGTTATGTGAACTGTTCTAGTTGAGTTGGTGGCCAAAGTTAGGTAAAAAGATTATGAATATGAAATGAGTTCAAAGCTCCCCAAAGATTACTTGATGTGGCACACAATTAATAATTTCATATTTCTATCTTTTTCATTAACATCAGGAATTTTCCAAAAAGCATTCACTTTGATCTGGAAATTGATAATTACACAAGGTATTTGTAGCAATCATCTTCACCTTTCAAAGACTGGAAGGCAAATGACAAAAGTATTCTTTACTAACAGATTGGATCGAAATGGCAAGTCTCAGTACCATCAGGAAAATTGGCAGTAAATATTTTCCATCGAATCAAAAACATTGCTGAAAAACATTTTCCAGACCCAAGTCTGGATCCTTTAATACAGCAGATGATCATGCCCTAATCAGTAGGGACATTGGCCACTCAAGTTACCTGGTTATTTCCCGAAACACCTCTATAACTTACAAACCTCACAACAACATCAATGTGGTGATACTAATTTTTATGACACGTGAAGAAATTCAACGACACTCATCTATACATTATATAATTCAACCTCAACACTACAAACACTTGATGAAATATCCAAGTTAACATTCATGAGGACTATTCTGTACTAGAAAGCACTCTGAGAATACATACTATCACTAATGCCATTGTCACAAACACCTGAACTATCAAGACACAGATCCAAGACTGTGCCACAAAAAAAGCTTGTAAAAATTATTTATCAGAGATATCTCATTTAACCTTGATTCATTTCAACACTTGATTACTTGATTATTTACCTTAGACTGAGTAACTTTGTCATTTCTATTGTTACAAAAAAAATTTCTTACCTTGCAATATAGACAAAATCATAAAAAAAATCCTGGATCTGCCCCCAAGTTTAATTAACTATCCCTCAGCCCATGGCCCAACCTTCCAAAAAATGTCCTTGAGATTCATTGAAAACTTTTGGAGATGTTGCGTGGACGAACAGACTGACATTGATGAATACATAATCTCTGCCCAGCTTCATTGGTAAAGATAACTATTATAAACTTCTTTTAGTCTTCGAAGAGTGAAGACTGTTGCTACATATTCATCTCTTAAAAATAGAAAAATGTGTTCACAACTCTTTCAAGAGCAAATACAAAACTTTATAAACTTCTGCTGCTTCTCAATATTGCTCAGAATTAATTCACCAAGTGGGAGGTAAATGCATGAAGAAATCTATTGGAATAAGTTTAATGTTGATTATCTTTTTGTTTAAAAAATACAGACACTTCATAGAATACTGGGGAAAAACACAGTTGATAGCACCAGTGAAATATAATTCTTCATTTTACAAGGCCAGTCTTCTGTCTAAGTGGTAGAGATCTCAAGATACATTGTGAACTTTTGTAGATGTAGTTAAAAGTTTTAACAACTTGAATTTTTGTTAAATGTGATAAAAATGAAAAAAATGAAGAAACTGGTCTAAAAGAATGATTGTGTAATAGTAACAATACATCTCGAAAATTCATACAGAAAGTAGTCTGGAGGGTACAAAGGGTGTAACGTGATAGAAATGACAAAAATGGATAAACTGGTCTGAAAGAATCAATGTATAATAGTAACACCACCTCGTCTCAGGAATTCAGACAAAAATTGTATACATTATTTTTTTTTTATTTTGAATGTTTATTTCATTCAGTCATCAGTGTTAGTCACATATGATTGAATAGTCTAATAACATTTAATAATCCTGTTGATGATTGAATTTTGTTTCTATTTTCAGACTGCCAAAGAACCTGGAGAAAGTAGAATGACTCAATTGCCAAGTAGTGCAGAGGTGCGGACAGTAGAAGTAGGAGAAGTGAAAAAGAATGCCTTTCCTTTACAACATGGAAACACACTTTCCTTTACTTCAACCCCCAATATCAATGGAAACACCCAAAACATTGTTACTAAACCCATAGCCAAGAAGGCTGATATTACAAAACCTTTACCATCCAGCCACAACTTTGTCATGTCAGCCAAAAAAGTGACTGGCTCAAATGACAAATCACATGCTTCAGTATTGTCTTCAGTGGGCAATACTACAAGTAACAACCGAGCAAACATTGCTAGTAATCAAGACAACACTAAAGCATCTTTGCTTGCTTTAGCAAGCAATAAAAACTTAGCAAGAGCTGATTTCTTCAGCAATATGTTGCCGTCTCAGGGTTACCAAGTGGTCAACAGTACCCAGCCTTCTGTACCAACCACTACACTGGACTACACGGTCCGAATTTCTCCTGTAAGGACTACCTTATTCACAAATCCTACTTCTACTTCTGCCACTTCTACTACAAGAAGTAATAGGAAACCAACCATGTCAACAGCAGTTGCCGTGGCAGAGATACGGCCCAAGCAACCTCCTCCAACACTAAAGAAGCCGTCCCATCTGTGGAAAGGAAGCAATAGTAACAAGCAATCTGTCATTGTGAGTGAACATACTATACCCCAAACACCAACTGCGTTCTCACCGATTCATTCCCTGTCCAATAGCTCAAATGTCTCCCAAATAAGTCTTTCAAAATCCCCGCCATCTTCGCCAGTATTACAGGAGACTGGATCCAAGAAAGGCCTCAACAGAGTACCCAGTGTCTCTGCCAAGAAGGTACCCCCACCCCCACCTCCCCGCAAGAGCAGTAAACTTCCAGGATTTGCTGCCGCATCCCCCACCGACAGTCCTGTTTCAAGTAAGGGGCAAAAATCATCTGGAGGTAGAGAAGCCAGAGTTAATGCTACCAAAAACAGCTCTCCTCAGTTTGTACAATATACAATCACTACGCACCAAAGCAAACCATCCATGCTCCATCTCCAGAGAAACATTGCTCCTGCCCTTGAGAACCTTGTGTCCCCGACAACTGCCCCTGGCATAAACCACGACAACTCGCCTTCAAAAGAGAGTGCAGGTAGCACTGAGAGTTTTAGCTCCAGTGGCTCACAACAGAGTGTCATTCACAGAGACATGCACATGAAACAAAATGGAATCAACACTGGTAAAAAAGCCCGGCCTGACCCTCCCCAACGGACAACTAGCCAACTGACAAACTCTACAACAGTTGCATCAGTGCCGCCAGTTGATATAAACTCTGCTACTCTATTTAACGGAATCAAAAATACATTATCACTAAATGCCAAAGGAGACAATGTGCAAGAAACTGATATAGATTAAAATGATTTCGAGTAAGTTCATACTAGACACACACATACACACACACATAGTCCTGGATCGGAAATCTGCAAGACTAGTGACCCCCCTCCCAGGAGAAAAGCTTTACCAAAAAGAAAAAGGTCACGTTCTTTTTGCACAGATTATTCTATTATTAACAAAAAGACTGCCAAATCGTATCTGGTTTTTTTCTTGTTGATCGACTTAACATTTAAAGAATTTAACATTTTCACAAACCGGCTGTTGTTTAAAGCAATAACTGAAAAACAAAATAGAAAAAAAACAAAAAAAAAGTTTTTAGGGTCACTCTTTTTTTTTCTTTCCTTTTTTTTTTTTTTTTTTTCAAATGTAAGTATGTGATTCAAGTCCTGATGGAGTAGTAAAGATCGTTTTTTTTGTATTCTTCCACACGAATATCTTGATGTTCTGTGGATTAATATAAAACTATTACTCAATTACTTTAGTGTGACTTTTTCTTTTTCAAAGTGGAAACTGGACTTGTGCACTCTGACTTACTAACTTTACAATCCGTCTGTTTACAATCTTTATCTGATGTATATATCATTGTGGCACTCCCCGGCAAATGCTGCCACCATCACTACCACCACTACTGTTCATATTAATGCTTTCTCTGGGCTGCAGTTAGCAGGCATGATGGCTCAATGTTAGAATGGCCAAATGTAATTGCCATAAATCCACTCAGGCAATACGTACCAAATGTGACAGTCAAAATCATACTAGCTACTCCAGCAAAATATGATCTGATCTTTATAATAATTGGCAACCATCCAAAAAACTGAAGTAGGTACTAATACTTTTTGAATTATGCTATTTTTTTTTTCAATCAATTTAAATTCTATTTAATATCAATTCAAAGTTTAAATATCTTTAACCTGGCTTTTATGTAGCCTCATTTGATAACTCGAAGAAATATTTCCACATTCTAAGAATATATGATAATTTGAAGGTATTTGGATGACATGAAAATATCCATTCACATTCTAAATATTGAACTGATATCAGCTTTCATTAAATACATACAACTTTATCTCATAACCCTCTTCCTTAAACTCATCTTTTGGATATCCCATCCTGTGTGAATGTCTAACGATAAAAAAGCAACAGAAAAAAAAGGTAGAAGTGATGAGTCATTTTCAAAGAAATAGGCAAGTGACCCATAAAATATAGATTGCTCCTCCATTCCCAACAGGCCACTCAGAATATGGCTCGATACCATTCACTGATTCAGAATGGTCTCAATATTCTTAATGGCTGCCATCCCAAATCCTATAATATAGACTTTATATATATCACTAAGTAAACAAGGATCAATCCCTCAAAAAGGAAAAGATAACTTGGGGGGAGACACACACATATGTTTATTTATATATATATATATATATATATAACATCAGCTATATATTTTAATGACATAGAGAGGAAGAGAATTTATTGGTGGGATAAATCTTTTAAATCTAATGGGAATAGTTTGATAGATGTGGGGAAGAAAGAGATCAGTTTTGGTACAATTCAAAAAATACTTGGGTGATTTGGTGGGATGTTAGAAAATAGAATTTCTTTTTGAATTGAAACTTTAGATAGACTTTAGTTGAAAGCAATAGAATTTTTTTGAATGATCTGTAAAGTAGAAATAACTGGAGTAATTTTAGAGGGGAACTGCTGCACAAACTTTGGGAATCACCACTAAATGGGAAATTTTATATAAAGTATACATCTAAGAAATAAATTTAAGGAGGAAATCAAAAATTGAAACCAATTTTTTTTAAATAAATTCACATATTATTTGATATTAAGCAAAAATAATCTAAAATTTCAAATTTTACCTTGATGATGTTTAAAGATCTCAGTTGTGTAAAATATGTACCCTCTATCCCAATTCTTGTCATCAACAAATCCTTCATTTATTCCCTTATTTTATTTCTAAAGTACTCCAGACTTTTCTATGCCATACTCTATTTGATGAAGTCTCTAAAATGGCAGTCATTATTGATTGCTAAATTTTCAATCTCCAGTCTCTAAATTTAATACGTCAAGATCTCTTCAAACATACAGAATAATATAAGACTTTTTTTTTCAAATTGCCAAATATTCTATGACTTCAGTCTGCTAGGGCATCTGGTCAATTGGCCACCAGTCAATTTGTCAATAGGACAATTCTTCATCAACTCCGAGGAATGTTCAAAATTGAAAAACAAAAACTAAAGATTACCACAATAGACATTGAAATTTCAGATTATGTGCAACTGCTTTTGAGAAATTAACTTTTTATTCAGAATTTTATTTTTCTATTAAATTGGTATAAGATCATTTGTTCAATAAGTATTGTTCAAACCAACAATCAAAGAAATTATAGCAGACCATGGAGACAAATTGTCCTATCAACTAATTTACCTCATGACAAACTGAGTGGTGACAAATTGTCCTTGCATTGCCTGCAAGAGGGTGTGTCTGCTTAGCTTATTTGCTGTGCTAGATTCAACAGCTTAATATGAACGATACTGGGTTTAATTCAGAAATGATCTGTAACAACCTTGATCAGGATGTAAGCTAATGCAAAACGCTGTATTTCACGTGGTTCTCACCATGTTAGATGGGTTAAAAAAATGTGGTTGTGTGTTAAACATTGGATACAAGATTCTTTCGATATATTCCATTGTTGTCTTCAATTAATGCTATTTTCTCCTGAAATAATTCTTAAAAATTTACCCTACATCCTACAGGCCAAAAGTTACTTTTTTCATAGGCCTATCCTGACTCTCTAAGAAGATAATATATGCTAGATAGTAATCTGACATCCTATACATGACCTCTGAATCATGAGGATCTACATGCTACTAAGCCACCCACAAAACATCTTGGTAAGGAAGGTGAAAGTGCTGAAACCGTCATTTTATATTTATTCTATTTTCAACATTTTGCAAGTCAAAATTGGGGTGCGTCTTTGAGGCTGGAGCATCCTCAACGGTAGGAAATATGGTAATTCCTTTTTCTCTCTACAGCATCCTCTCATACTTGACATTCCTCATATCAACCCCTTTAATACATTGAAGAAAGTTTCTCCAACTTCCTTTTCTCCTGGTACATATTCACATGTTCCTATTTCCATTTTTTTTTTTTTTCTTATTCCTGTGCCTTTTATATGGATCAGTAATATGAGGCCTTCATTTTTTTCCTTTTCTTTCTATTGTAGAGAGAAGATTCTGCCTCTGCCCTCTTTCCCCATTCAATGTCCATTTAAAAATACAAATGATTTTATAGTACTTCTTCGTTATCTGTACGTCACTCATATTCAGTGATTAGCTCCCTTGTTAACCATAGCATAGAATAGCTATGTACGTGTAACTAGTAATGTTGTGATTCTTTATAGAAAGATTTCAAAAAACAATTTGCCCTGACTGTCCGACAAATCCTGACCCCAGGTCATTATCTTGATAAGAAGATAACCATGTCAGCATATTGTCATTGGCTTGTTTTTTCATTTACATTTATTTAGCAAACAGAAAAAAACAGTACTAAATTATTTAGTTACTCATACATAGCTATTTTTCACACTGATTAACAAGGGAGCATTCACTGAATATGAGTGGCATACAGATAACAAAGATGTACCAATTTTATTACCATCTTGGCTGTTGCTCTAACTGTGATATTCAAGTTTGTTACTTGGCTATGTTATGAATTCTGATATGTTTTTACTCAGTTGTGTTGAATTCTTTTTTGACAAGTTTTTTTTTTTCTTGTTGTTTTGCCTTACTATATCCTTGGCTTGTGTACTTCTGATCTCAAAGAAGTAAGGGCAATGTTTTGGATTTGTGAGCAAAAGAAACATTCAGATAGGGTGGGGGTGGCATCACTACACAAACCAAAACATATCTGAATGAAACAAAGCAACACATCCTCAATATGAAATTTTCTGTTTTTTTTTTTCTTTTCTTTTCCCTTTTTCGTTATAACTTACTTGGTTGTAAGTTACATTTTCGTAATGGCTCACCCAGCAAGTCATGAATCAGAAGTACACTGGCGCAAGGGGATACTCTTTCTTTATTCACCCATGCTGTCAGTCAAAGGCTGGTCTGGTCATTAGCATACTGCTGGAAGAATGCTTTTTTTTCCTCTCAAAGTGGATGTTTTATAATTATTTTCAGTATAATTGCTAAGACAGCAACTAAATTCTGAGCCAAAAAACTATTGATTATTTCTAACCAATAAGAAATTCTGGTTTCATTTTTTTTATAGTGGGTGATATTTAGTTGATTACTTAAATGGATTGAAATTTTATTATTCATTTAATAATAACCAATTTCCTTTAAAATCTCAGCAAATCATGAAAGCAATAAATTGTATTTGCCTACCTAAAAGACATCTTTTTTTTTTTTAATTGTATTACCATCCAAACATTATACTACATTTAATGCACTGGTGCAACTAGAGCTGGGATGAGTTGCAGTGAATAGTCTAAAAAAATGTCCCCATAAGTGGAGCATCTTATAGGCTGGTAAATACAATTATAAAAACATTGTCAACCATTACTATTGGGTTTTGACTAGTCTTTTCTTTCATTTGCTTTTTATATTAAGTTTTTAATGCCATCAATCTACAGCAATGAATAAGCAGCATGGATTGGACCAAGAACAATATTTCTGATCCCTGTTGTTTCCTCACTGCCATAGATTGATGGCTTGAGTAAAGTTGTGATAAAAAGCAACTAAAATATCAGAAGGAAAGAAAGTACTAGTCATATTAATGATAATGGTTGATGATTATAAAAGATTAAAGGAAATAAAATTATCCTTAAACAGTGCCTTGTTCCCTACCCGACCTCCAGATTCTAGTGTCATATTTCATATATAGAAATTTGATCTTGATTTTTAAAAAAAAGTAAAAAATATGTTAATGTATTGATTGCCTATAAATTTAAAACCTTATGTGGCTCAGGGCTCTTGATAAAAATGGAAAAAAAGAAGAAACATAAAAATGTCAGTCAGCCATAAATAGTCATATTCTTTTGAGCTCAGGCAGAAAATTTCTTTGTACAGTTTTTAATATTTGCCAATCCTCATCAATTTCATCAAGGGTTACAGAATTTATTTTGGACCCCTTCCTTTCTTGATAGGTCATTCTGTTTTAGCATCATTTGGCTCCTGGGTATGATGTACCCCCTGTAACCACCTCATATAGGCCTTGTTCATTCCCCTCAAAAATATCCACTCACAACTTTTGAATAGCTTCTTTTATGTCTGAATTTCTGAGATGGGGAATTATCATTATTATTCACTCTGACTAGTGTCCTCACCTTAGTTGTTATAGTCGCAACGTTTCAAACATTGTATCCTCTGTCCTCTATCAGGTGCCTAATCAAAGGCTCCCATATGCTAGACCTGCTAAAGAGGTTTTAAGAGTCTAACATGTTCATTGTGACTATAACAATCAAGATAAGGACATCAGTTTGAATACATCAGTGTATAATAAAGATTATTTTTTGTGTCCATCAAGACTTGCATTGACTTAACTAAAGAGTTGTGCATGAAAATACAAGTTTTCATCCATGTTAAGGTCCTACATATTTATTCATAAAAGTACTGGGAAGTCATTTTGTTATGGTCAAGTATTAAAACAACTGCTGATACTTCAATGTGGGAATCTGACAATCTAATGAAAGAGTGTGCAGATGATAGATGCATAAACTTACATGATATCAAATTCATTGATTAGACGTAAGTGGTTTAAAAAGGTTGAATGTCAAATTAATGTTGGGCCTTCTGTTTGTTCAATCATTTCTCCCTTCCCCATTCTCCTCATGATTGGATATACAATCAACTTTCTTCATTTCTTTTTCTATAGGAAATTTTCATTAATTCTACCTGAAAAATGTTTTATATTTCTACAATTATTTAGCAAGGATCTTTTATTAAAACATAATCAAGATGGATAATTTTTTTTTTTTTTTTTCAGATCTATTTTGATTTTTTTTATGAAACAATTTTTTTTTCATCACGGAAAATGTTTGTATCAGATGTGAAAGTTATAATCATGTCATATAAGGGAAGAGATCAAAATCTTATCAGATGAAAAAAAAGATTTCTGTTGCTATGAAATCAATCATGAAATAATTTTCCTGTTTGAGGAGATATAATTGATCTAATTCAAAAGTCCTTCTTCAAATCAGAAGAATTTTTCTTCTAAAAAAAGAATTTCAATAAAATTATACTGGGAATATTTCAGTAGATTTTATAACAGCAAACATTTAATGCCCAATGATGTTGTTCCCTTAAATGGATTAACCTTTATGAAATTCTGTTCTTAAAGTTATCTATAACTTTTCTGAATCTTTTTGGTCCATTGACTGAATGTGATCATATTCAAATAATAATTGTTAAAAGTTACAGACATGTTCAGCTATTGACTTGACCAGTGTTGTGCTGACAAGTCACTGCTTGACATGTGAAAATAAAAGTCCTAATTTGGCCAACTTGGCTGCAGTCTTTTGAAGGAGACATTCTACCTATCTTCAAACTCCTCAACTGCTTTGGTTCCCTTTAGATGTTTGCCTTTCAAGACATCTACTTGGCTATTCAAGCAGCCAAACCTGAAATCCATCTCAGGTGATTAGCAACAGTTAGAATTCTGTTAAATATTGCGTGAGAACTTGAGACTGCATTCAAGTAATTGTCTCACCATTGTTGGCAGCATGTTTTTATCCTTCTAGACCCCTGGGTTCCCAAACCTCTTTGTTCTTCTGTACCCCTTGGGCGTTTTGACAGGTTCCCATGTACCCCTAAAAATCATTGTTAGTGAAATGTTTGGGATATATCCTTCAAGTTCCCCTCACAGCTACATAAAATATTCAGTGATTAATTCATTGAATATGTCAGTCTTGGATTATGAGATGGTTGAGCCAGTTTATTGGCAACAAGTTCATAATTATGAGGGAAAACTTTAGCAAGTGCACAACAAAGATCATTTTCAGATATTTTGAGATTTGATCTGTGTTTTGATTTAATCCCCCAACAACACTGAAAATTACAATTCATAAAGTTATTTATCTGCTGTTTAAACTATATAGCAGTGTACATTACTCTTTGGGAAGTGCAAATGTACCCCTGGGGATACATGTACCGCTAGGTTGGGAAACACTGTTCTAGACTAATTCTGTACTTATGGAGGTTCAGATATTTGTGTAACTCCCTAGATAAGTAGATAGTGAGTCTCAGATACTCTGAATTTTTGTTCAGAGCTTCCTTGATGCAGCTGGTGCTTACTTAAGAGCAACAAATATAAGAAAACAAGTTAACAGCAGGTTCTTACTCTATAGACAGTAACCAGCAGTGCATAGTTGCCAGCAGTGGTTCATTTAGGTTAACTGTCAAGAGAGAGAGAAATGTCACTTGTACAAGTTAACAAAAATATCCATCATTGTTTTACGTAGAGTAACTAAGGAACTCAAATAGATTTTTTCAGAATGTAATACCATTGATATTTGATTCTGAAAGAAACAATGAGTTGTGCAATTATTATGTCTACAGAATCATAAATGTTTCCATTTATACTTTATATGGTCGGCTGTAAATCATCCCAAGTATTGAATTCTTTTAAAGCAACAGAAATTCTTATAAAGATTTGATGACTCCAAAAAGAAAATTCATTTTGGTCTGATACAATATTTTGAATATTTGTTTCATATCTAAAAGATAAAAAAAACAACAATTGCTGATACTGGAAGTGTAAAATCTATTCTGATTCAGGTTTCTGGATGTAACCCCTTCTATTTTTCTTTCTATCTTTCTTCTGAGGGTTTGGAGAGCATCTAACTCAACCCCTTTTGTGATCCCTTCTTTCATTCTCTCTTCTAAAGTTTTGTCGAGCATCTAGCTCAACTCTTTTTGTGGCAGCTGGCACAGGTTTCTTGCTAGTGAACTAACCAAGAATGATTTCTTTTGAGTCTCTCTCTCTCTCTCTTTCTGCAGTGGGATGGCCCAATTACTGCCCTGACCAAGTAGCAGGGGTGCAGGTCTCAACTCTTTGTCAGGCAGTAATGATCCCATCAGCCCTCTGCTGCTGGGGAGTGCAACAGTCATGGAACCATAAACAGATTTCCCAACAGTAATCAAGAGAAAATTGATTTTTAGAAGTGATGACAATAAAAATCTGCCAATAGCAAAGTATTCTTCTTTGTTGTTTTTTTTGTGTATGTTGCATCTTTCTTTTTTTTTTTTTTTTCTTCATCTTTTCAAGATTTTAGAATTGGGGTTGACTAACTTTTGTTCAGACACTCCAATCTATTCTTCCCATCTTTGATGTTGATTCAACGTTTTGGCCAATTCATTCAACAAACAAAATGTTTTGTCATCATCAAAGGTAAGAAAGGAATTAATTAGATTGTCCAAACAAATGTTTGTATGTCATAATCTATAGGGTTGACTATTCTGATCATCAGAGAGAAAGTAGGCTTTTGACATCAGTAAAAAATGAATAAAAATTCCTAGATATTTCTTTGTTACCCTTACATTTTGCATACCAAATCTTTTTTTAAAAACCAATCTATATGATGAACAGTGTTTGTTTTTATGTTCCTCTGTCCATAACTTCAAATGAAAAAGTCCATTATCTCAAACAATGGGTAGGAGATATTTTTATGAGCAAAGTATAAATTTCATCTATTGTTGATTCCTACATTTGAAATAATGGACTCTTCCATTTAAACAAGTCAGTCACTTTTTAGTAATACCTTAGATGAAATAGTGTAAATAAATGTTTACGTCTTATCAACAGCTTTGAAGTAGTGAATTAGTAAGTCTCAAAGTTAGAGAAAGTGAAGAAGCCACTTGTACTCTACAGAAACACTGGTGGATATTTTTTCAAAATGCATACACATATGTATATTAGTTTTTTCTCTGAAGAAAATAATCTCGTAAAAATTCAAATATATCCGTAATTTTTTCATGGGTAATAAGTAAAATAAACTTTGGTAATACCAACTTTCTGTTCAGAATTCCCTGGATTTAAAACGAATCAATCTTTCTTTACAACAGAGTAAAAATAAAATTTGTTAAGAAATCTTTTTTTTTTTTTTTTTCTCCTTCCTAAGAACAAATCAATCTTTATAAATCTCCATCCTTTTATGTAACAGGGTTAAAATAGAAACTCCAGACAATTTGTAAATGAAAAATTATATATATCTATATATATATATATGATCTATTTTTATAAACAAATTTTTTGTAGCAAAAATACAATAAATACAAAAATGGAAGTAATCAAATACAACATGCCTGCAAATAAAAGCTTCGGGGAAAAGACAGTCCATACAAAAAGATGATAACGTTGAGCAGTGACCATGAGCAGGTATGTTGGGAGAGGCAAAGTAACGGAGAGCATCAGGCTTAGGTAAGTAGTCAACAGTCTGAAATTAGAAAATATTAATCATCAAAACAAACACAAAAAGAATTTCCCGACAAAGTCTTTTTTTTTTTTTTTTTTTTTACTCAAGTAATATTTTTTTTGCATAGTATTTCACTCATAGACCCTGCCACAGCATAGTTTTAACAATGAACAACTATAAACAATAAAAAAAAAATCACAACTGTTTTGCAATTTCTGAGCGTATTTCATTATTTGTTGTATTTTTCATTAGAAGCAAATAGATTTATATGTATTATTTGATCCATCAAAAATATCAAATTTGAGTGAGCAGAATTATTGTTAAGTACAGCAGTAGATCCAGGCGGTCTTCCATTATAAGATCCTCAGAATTTTCTGAAAATTTCTGATCACACTTTAAAATCTACACATGACAACCTTCTCTTTTCCTTTTGGTGGCTAAAGGCCCATGAAAAATTAATCCTATTGGTTGTTTGTTTTAAACTTTTATTACCTCCCTACAAAATATTTGCCCAACCATTTTCTCAGTCATCTTATAACCTAAGATCAATTTTTAAGAAGTAAGTGAGGTCATAAATATAATTTATTCTGACCATATTTATTCTTTGATGGAAGTTTTGTTTTTTTTTTTACATGTTTTACATGTTTTCAAATTTTGATGCTATGGTTATTCAAGTATTGACTGTGATGGCGAGTTATACATATGTTTCTCAGGTATGAGAAGTGTCTGATTGTCAGTCACTCTATTAAAAAAAACCTAGATATAGGCACAGCCCAACCAAATTGGACATGCATACTTGAAAGATATAGAAAAAGTTGGGAATTTGTTTGTTTTTTTAAAGATTTCAAAAATGGAAGTGATCAGAAAAGAGCTGGAGACTTTTTTCTCCCTCTTAAGGGACCAAAAGTGAGAGGAGACTTTTCCTCTCTTTAAGGGGTCAATATTAATGAGAGATCCCCCCCCCACTTGGAGAGTCAAAAGAGGAAGACTTTTTCCTTCTTTTTAGAGGTCAGAAGTGATGGTGAACTTTTTTTTTTTTTACAAGTCTGAGCATTATAGTATCATAGTAAGGAGAGATACCTTTCTTTCTGTCTAATAGTCATACCGCGGACTCAACAGGAGGCTTTTTTACCAACCAAAAGAAGTGAAAAAGACTTTTTCAGCCTTTTAAGAGACAAAAAGTGTAGGAAAACTTTTCTCTCATCAAAGGGTCAAAACTGAAAAGAGACTTTTTCCTATCTTTAAGGGGTCAATAATAATTGGTGAGTCTCTCCCTCCCCCACCTTGAGGGGTAAAAAATGAAGGGAGACTTTTTCCCAATTAAAGGGTCAAAAGTGAAGGCAGAAGCGTAACTGAGATAGGTGTGTGGGTCTATTTTAAAATGTCCTCGAAGCCCCCGTATGCTTTATAAATAGAGGTTCACCTAAAGCATCCCTACTGATATTATACAATAAATATTCTCATTGAATGTGGGAGGGGCCCCTAAGAGAACCAAGCCTCTGAGGCCCCCAAATCTCTAGCTACACCCCTGAGTAGACTCTTTGAATATTCCACCTGTTGTATACAGTATTCAGCTAGTCTTTCATATGTGTGGAAATCATGACAGTTCAAAGATTATATGTAAAATAGATCATTAGATGAATTGGAGGAAGGGTGTATAATCCCAAAGGAAAAATCTTTTTTTCCTGAAATTTGGATGACAGTTCCATAGCCTGTTTGAAATTTTAAACAGGCTGGATCTGCCCCTGTAATATTGGGCATTTCTATGTAATTTTTTCCCAATTTGCAATTCCCAATAGAAAATTTCACAATGTTATTCAATTGAAAATATAATTATGCTCAGCAGCATCATTTTATCTGAAAACTATAATTGCATAACCCTCTTTATACTTACTGTTGCTAATTGCATTATTTTGAAATGGCTCTTCAATCTTTTTTCTTTAACTCTTGGAAAGTCCATAATCATGAAAGTCCATGATCAGAAAATGTAATGGTTAGTATGTCTGCTTCACACACGGAAGGTTACGGGTTCAAATCTAAGAGCATGGAAAACTCTTCATAGGACAAATTTCACTTTGCACTGAGCAGCTAATTGAGTACGTTTCAAGCTGTGTAATTAAGGTGGAAGGTATATAGCAGCAATCTTACCAGTGGTCGCATCCCCACAGGACAAAAGCGAGCATCTGTCCTTTCCTGCTGTAGCTGATATCAGCAGAGGAAAAAAAATTGGTGTTATATTTGCTGCTTTTGTGCTTCCAGAATCATGACCCTTTGACCATAATCTGACTCATTTATATTGATGAAACACAGCGCACATTATATAGTTCCTGGGTGTCAGTGTAAAGGGAATTTGTGTTCAAAGGGTTAAGGAAAGAAAAAAATTTTTACTGAGATACGTGTATTGTTAAAACCAGTAGAATCTGTTTTCTTAGAAGGAAGAATTTCTGTCCATCAACTTTGTTTTTCCATTCTTATATCCACAAACACACTTAACTGCTGTGGACAAGATAACTCATCTTCGCAAGTCATCAGTTAAGTGCCACAAATGTGATAATTTGTCTCAGCAAGTGTCGTGGACAAGTCAACTCATTTATTTATGCAAACAGAGGAAATCTGCATGTTTACTTTGGAGATATGACAACTACTAAATGTTAACACAATTTCTCCTGCAAATGCAGATTACTTTTTTGTGTAAAAAGGTCAAGTATCAAACTAGTTTGCTGCCACGGATGCGATAACCTGTCTCAGCAAGTCATCAGTCTAGTGCAACAGATCAAAAAAACCCAGCAGAAAAGCTACAACATTAAAAAACATAATTGGCCCCAAACAGATAAAGCAAACATCCTATACATGATACTATTTACCCTGGGAATTTTCTTAAGTTATACTATGCCTAGAAAAACACTTGGGTATATTTGATTACTTACGAAAATCAAGTAATTTCAAAGAAATTGAAAAAGGCAAACAAAAATATTAAGGGAATGATCTGTTTTCAGTATCTGAAAAATAACAAAAAATCTTACCTATTTTCTACTTGGGTCTTGTGTTGTTGAAATGCATCTTTCAGTTGATAATTAATAAGACATGAATACCAGAAGATGACACCAGAATAAGTTGAAATAGCCAATAGAAATGAAACAAGAATAGGCTTGTATTTGTCAACACCTGCGTATGCTGCTGCTACATCAATCGAACGGAGACTGTTAGAATGACCCTGCAATGTAAAGAAAATTGTTTCTTCATCAAGCTAATGGATTCAAATTCCTGTATTTACCCTTTCAAGATTCCTGGGACACATATACGAAGTTTGTCCATAAGGGAAACGATGTGCCAATGAGACATTTTAGAGTGCTGTGACTGACACATTATGTAGGAGTGGACTTGACCTTCTGAATAAATCTGCATCAATCCAGGTTGGTTAGTTTTTCAACTACGCATGCGTAATTGGACATGTGTCTTGTGTGCTTGGCCTTTTTTCTCCCAAATTTAACAATGAAGATTTTAGAAGTCCTGTGATTTGTGATAATCATCGCTTATCTATCAGTGAAATTTCTGAGATGGAAATCTCTAAAAGTTTGTGCAACATTATTTCTAAATGAAGACTGATAATGCATCGTGTTGCATTTTATTCATCAGTCAACAGATTTTTTTTTTTTTTTTTCAAATCATGCAGCACAAACTTTTACAGCTTCCTACCACTTCGGAAATTTCACGGACAGTTCGACTACCATTTCCACAGATCACGTCATCCCCAAGTTATCCTCTTCCGTCAACAAGAAATGCTGTCCAGATTTAACATCCTCTTTGATGGATGTTTTCCCAGATTTGAAACATAGGTACCACTTGTGGGATTGTGTACAGCTCTGACGATCCTCCCCATAGGCCTGATACAACATAAAAAAAGTCATGCAAAAAGTTTTTCCTAATTTGAAATTGAATTTCACAGACACTTCACTCTCCTATAACTTTCATTGTTCAACTTGGTGAAAAAAAGGCCAAGCGCAGTAAACACACTTTCACTATCACACGCGTAGCTCAAAAACTAACTAACATCAATGCAGTTTTTTTTTTATACCAGAGGGCAATATTACTGCTAAATAACATTTTAGTCGATGCAAGCTAAAATGTTTTATTGGCACGCTGTTTGAAAAGTTTGGTTTCTTTATGGACAGACCTCTTATATCCTAAGGTTTCTATGACTGCTTGGATAAATGTCTTATAGATCTCTTTAAGAAGTCCACTTGAACATATGTGTCATGAAAAATAAACAATGGCGTAATCATAGCATAAGACCTACACATAAATTAGTTTGTATTACATAACGGAACAGAAAAGACATCAAAGAAATTAACATGTTTTGGGCTTTTTTCAAAACCATTCTTAAAAACTCAGGCATTAATAGATTAGTTTTAAAAAGATTAATAATTCAATAATGCTAACCTGATAGAAATAGGTAGCTTGTGCCATCCAGGTATAAACCAAAGTTGTAGCCCAAACTGGTAAGTTGATATGAGACAGCAAATTGCGTAAGAGGATCTCTTGTATGGTAGCTATAGCCAGCACACAAATATTATGGGGATCAGATGTCAGAAGAGCAGCCATTATGATGAAAACTGACTTCAAACACAAAACAGCAGATTGCAGGGCAATATGCCGAACATTTTCATCTCCTTTATTTGAAATGTGTTTCATACGGATCACAATACAAGTCTCCAGGATTAGAAGCATTGCTAAGCTGTAAACAATCCGAGATTCTTTTTGGCCACTGAAAAGGAATGTGAGAAATTATATGGAAATCAGTTGGACAGCTACACAATGTCTTATCCATGATAATAAAAACCAAAAAGCTCTGAATATCAAACATTTTTTTTTCACAGAAAAATGATAACTATCAAGTCATCTCCCACCTCTATGTGTGAGTAGTATAGCAATACCTTGAATAGTGCAGATTTTTATGTAGTACGGTCAAGGTATTGCTATACAAATGAATGTAAATAAGTATAAACTGAATAAAAAAAAAGATTAAATTATAAGACCTTGAACAGGTCAGTTTTGATCAGTACAGAAAATTTTAGAATGGAATAACCTGGACTGAGATTATACAACATATTCCATACACAAAATTATCCTAAAAAGCTAAGTAAGTTGTTATGATAATTGAATAATAATATCAAATAGTTATTCAAATTATTGTTTAATAATGATAATGATAGCTTCTAAGTCTCCTTGCACTTCTATAAGAAAATAATACTTACTAAGAATATACAACATATTTAATAGGAAATGAAGTTATTCTAAGAAGCAAAATAAGATATGTCATAATACCAAGATGCATTCATGAAAAATGGATGTAATCAGAATAAAGATAATTACTTTTCACTGATGTTCCAAAGCCACGGAGGGGGTATTAAGAGTTTCTTGGCAGCAGCATGAAATAAATAAATGTAGATGAGAGCCGCAAGCAGTAACAGCAGGTGACTGTAACGGATTTGTTGGATGCGATAAATCCAGATGGATACCAAAATAATCATCAGACAAGATAAACAGACAACAGACAGGAGAGATTTGTTTTCAGGTCTGAAAAATGAAGTATATTTTTGTAGTAAAAAATTTCATATTATACAATAAATTTTTTTTTTTAAATTGCGTTTCTCATAAAACTTCTTACAAGTAATTACGGAGGGAGCTGTTTATTATAATCTCAGACAATGTTGTCTAATAGTTATTTTCATGAAAATCAGTTGGACTTAAACACTTTTTTTAAAAATGAATTAAAATAAAATAAAAAATGTATTAAAAAGTAAGTACATAAATTATACTGTGCTGACTAGAGTTATCTCCATTTTACACAAGGAAACTAGGAATCAACATAAGTTGTTTCATTTTTATATCCTTGTCAGAAATTCTGTCCCAAAGTGATCACAATGAGCAGTTTCCTCTGTATGTAATTTACCTTGGATAATATATTGTTAACTGCATATTGTAGAATCATTAGATGAGTTATAAATTACGTAAGGCTAATGGTATCTTTGGCTAAGTGTAAATACACAACAGTTAATGAGCAAATCAGTTGAACATTTCTGCTTAATACTTAATATCTACTCAAGATTTGAACAGATCTAAATTTTTGCAGAGAAACCTTTCTAAGTCTCTTGGGACATATATCAAACAGGGTTTCTATGGCTGCTGGGATACATATGTCCCGTAGATCTCTTTTTGAAGTTTACAGGGACATTATAATTCAGGCATTACGTACCCAAATCAGTTACTCTTGAAAGGGTTAAAGACTAGTCATGCAAGATGCTATTCAAAAGTTCATACTGCCATGAATTCTTTTTTAAACAAGGCAACAATAATAAGATGAAAAATAAACAAGTGAAATTTAATAAAGAATAGAAATATTCATTTTGATAATTTTTTCATGGAAGGTGGGGTGAAAAAGATGTGTCTCACCTAATGAGCCAATCTCCAATATCAGACAAATGTTGCCATTTCTCTCCTGTCTGATTCCAGGATCTCTGGAACCGGCACAGGAGAAGCAGAAATATGGTGACAATAACAGCTTTATTATCCTCATTGGAAGACGAAAGAAGCCTAGCAGAAAGAGGGCAAAAAATTTTGTTTAATCTTTGATATCTTGCATCAAACAACATTCAAGCTGGCATTTCTAATATAAACCAGATTTTACAAGATAGAGAAAATAATATACCGAAGCGTCTCAGCAAATCTCACAAGATATGAATCTAAAACTATTGAATATGAAATATATGTGACTAAAAGTATTGGGCAAACCTTAAAGGAATAATGTTCTGAGAATAATGCCATGCTAGAAGAAGTTATAGGGAGTAAAGGTGCATCATTGTAGAACTTGGATTTTGTTGCTCACTGCAATGAACCCCAGCGCTATGACTGTCCATGTCAAGCTTTTGTAGATGGCCCACTAGTCATAATACCAGCACATCTGATGTGGTGTAATATTTGCATTGTTTGGTTTGTTTTTTTTCAAATTAAACGTCTGTCTTATTCACCAGTATATATAGTACTTAATGAATAAATTGCACAAAAATCTCTGAAAAGTTGTCATGAATCTCTGTTTGAATTTCCAACATGAGATATGGTCAATATTGTTATACATTCAGCAAAATGGTTTGATTAACTCTTAAATTTATATAGATAATGATGTTAAATCAAAGGGGATAATTTCTGATCCAAATTACTTCTCTTGCATTTCTAGGAAAAATTTTCTTTTTTTAAAATTCAATTCACAAAAGGGTTCCATTTTTTAAAATTCTATTCATTGAAGAGTTTCAAAACTGAGTTTGGGAGGGATTTCAACAGTTCATGAATTTGAGTATTAAAAGAGGTCATAACTGGCAAAATCAAAAGACAAGTCTCTCATACGCGGATACATGGCTTGATTATCGGGAGTTTAACAGACAAAATGAGAAGATGGACAGTAAGGGAGAAAGAAATATATAAAAGAATTTTAGGGAGTCTGGAGTCTTTATTCTTGAACTTTGATTTTATTGCACAACGGATTTACAAGATACATACTGATCCATCCTTTTATATCTATTGATGAATTTATATCTTAAATCATCTTTTAACTTAATGAGTAATTAAGCAAACTCACTTGTTTTGCAGGAGTTTCTGACATCCTTCTGAATCAGATGTATTTAGAGAGGATAAGGATGTACCTCTGCGGCAAGCAAAATGTTTTCTTAGAGTGTCAATCATGATGACAACAAACAGACTAACTGTAAAAAAATACCATGTCTGATGCTCTTCTTCAACGAAACTGGTTGACATGAGACTTACACAATGGAATGAACAACCAAGTCCCAAAAATGTTGTCCGGGAGAAAGAAACTTCTCTCCCAGAACAGATAACCTACAGAATAAATAAAATATTTGTATACATAAAATTGTTACAAGTTCAAACTATAATTAAGCACATTGTAAAAAAAGAAAATGATGTTTTACATTCCTTAAAACAAGTTTAAAATTACATCTTTTTAATCTTGATAAAAATGAAAATTCACCAATTCATTTGCATATACCGAGAAAATAGTTGAAACATACCAAATCAGCAGTGGCTGCTGACCTAGCAGATGGGGGTGGGGTGTACGGTATCCAAACCACAATTTCCACTGGAGGTGATGAGCTACCCCCTAGAATTTTGATGATCATAATGCCTCATTTAGTTAGTTTGATTGTTCAAACCCTTCTTATTGATTTATTCATATAAAATGATTTACCTTGAAGTGAACATATTATTACCTAATGTTTGCCTGGAAAAATATTGGTCTGCAGCCCCTGCAAATCAGTGCTTCTGATACGTTTGGTACTACACTGAGAAAATTTGGTATGTTTTGGAAAATTCCTATCAAGTCTATATTTCATACAGTAGTTGGGTGAAATATTAGAATACATTTTGTTTCACTTTTGGCAACACACTTTATAAAGTTCACCCTTGATTAAAGGTAGAGAAAGTAATACTAATATTTAGCTTCACACGGAGCAGACAGAGCAAACCAACACCATTGTCTATACTGCTGATAACACGTCTGAAAAAGGTAAAACAAGTCACAAGAAGAACTTCATTCAAATGAAAAATACAGATGAAATTGAGTTATTTGGTATTTGAGTTAATTTCTTTTGATTTAATAGTACTTAACATGTTTTGTTTTTTTTCAAATTTGATAGCTTTATGGATGATTTGGTACATTTTGTTCTAAGCTTCTGGTACATTTGCTAAAAAAAATCCTTATGGTAACCCTGAATTGAAATGAAATGGACACTTACTTTAATTGATTGGATGAATGTCAAAGCCAAAGAGATGAAAATTATTGTTGAAAGTAGAAGAGCTGTGAGGATGATTCCACTGGTCAATAAAGAGTCACACAGAATGTTACTTTGATAGGAAGAACTCGTACAAATCGTCACGTGATAACAGATGATGAATATACAAAGCAACAGACTCAGAATGCAGGATGTAGGGGAGAAAATCAGTTTAATGAATGTACTTTCCTTTTGTAGCACAGCCATCAATATTCCAAGAAGGAGCTGAAAAATACAATACAACTATTGACAACTTTTACAAATGACATAGAACTTGGGTTAAAAAAATTTTGCTTCAACACTGTAAACAGAGCAGACAACATGAAATAGAAGAGAATAAATTTGTTTATGACATAACTGACATTTTGCTCCAGAAAATATCTGAAATGGATTTTTTTTTTTAAATAGATTCTAGAGGATCTAGATGTTATCAATAGACCCATCAAAATGAGGCCCCAAAAAGGTCAAAATAGATTTTTTTCCAAAAGTTAGATAAGAAAAAACATTTTTAGAAGAGGTTAAGTGGAGTACTGATACCAAACAGTCTTCTGACAAAATGGTGTGGCCAGGAGCACTGGAAAACACAAACACACGCACATATAAAGGTGATACAATCCTTCGCCATCTTTGGTGGCTGTGGTCGTTCAATTGCATTACAAATGATTTTAGTATAGAATTGCATCACAAATGATTTTACTGTGGGATTTCATTGCAAATAGTTTCAATACCAGCTGCTTATGTAACCAATGATATCATGGTTAGGGTTCATTGAATAAATACATCAAAACTAATATTCACTTTAATGATTACATATAAAATGATGCAAATCTATGGTGGTTGAGGAAAATGAAGTAATAATCATTATTGTATTTTAGCACTGATTGAATATGAATTTGGTAGACAGAAGCAAAGTTTCAGCTTTTGTAATCACTGTCCACTGACTTTACCACTATGGCAACACATTCCCAATTAGCTTTTAACCATTTCTGCACTAAAAGGCTAAATATTGTTGGTGAAAAAAAGTTTAATGTTTCAAGTACATAATTCTGCAATTCTTCACCAATGATTTCTTTTAGCAAGTTCTGATATTGTATATTGAAAATCAAGGACATAAAATATTGTTAGTGATCAGAAAACAGGGCAAGTTTTAATTGTAGAATAGTAAAACTGTTATAATGTGGCTGTGAGCCAACAACAAGTTGTCAATTTAATTGTTTAGGGTTTAGATCTTGCTCAAAAATAGTTCAAGCTACTTTTTAGCTGAATCAAGCTATATTTAGAGTTATATCTAGCTACTTTGGAGCTAGATTAATATTCACCCAAGTTATGATGAGCAACCAGCTATAACAAACTGCATTATAAGAAGATAAGCCTGTACTACATGCACTTGCTAGACCCAAGTGATTTCTGCAATTAAAGTACATCATTCTGTTAAAATGATTTACTATCTATGCATATATCTATACTTAATGTAACAACATGCAATGTCTAATGAGACTATCATATCTGTTATTACTTCAGCTAAAAAGAAAATGGATAAATAAACTTACCAAGCAGAGACTTATGCTACATAATATCATTCCATAAACGTCATATTTGGTCATTTTTGTCATCATCTTTGAACTCATTTCTTTGATAGCATAATGATACTGTTTGACAAGAGACTCTCCCTGTTGGTGCCATGCTGTGTTGTGTGTCTCACTGCTATTTAACCAGGAGATGTGATGTTGCACAGCCAACTCATATAATTGGTAACCAGCATCTGAAAAAAGAAAACAAATAAACTATGAGTCAAGATAAAACTCTCAATATTCAAGAAAAAATACAGGCCTTTGAATTAGTAATAACAGAGGAAGCTGTTTATTTCGATCACTCGGGGACAGGGTCTTTTAGATAACAATAACCGGCTGATAACATTAGGCGAAGGATATAAAAATTAGGATAATCAAAATTTATTGTTATGAACATTTTTAATGAATAAATTTCATACTGATATTTTACGACGTAATTTTAAAAAAAATTTCAACTCATTTCTAAAAGAGTGATTGGGAACCAACTGATTTCAATACAATAATCATTTTATAACATTATCTGCAATTATGATATACAGCTTCCTATGCATTTAAAATTCTATAATTATAGATGTACTCTATAATAACAAAAGAGAAATTGTAGAAATCTATAAGAAAACTAATTAACTGAGAATTTAAAAAAAAAGGAATGAAAATTCACCATTTTGCCATTTGGGGTTATTTTCTTTGAGAACTGAAGCCACTTGCTGCGCATTGAGGTGCAGCGCCCTGACTGCATTCTTTGTAGACCCGAAGGATAAGAATATGTCTGGAATCGCAGTGCCAAGATTGTTTCGAGGAATAGGTATGCCAAAAGCCAGAGCAAGGGTGGGGGTGATATCGATCTGATCAATTACAGAGGATTGTCGACTGGAACCTAAAAGCAGAATTGAAAAATAGAAATTAGAGAGAAACAAGCTTGTTTAGATAATTCTACAACAGAGATCATATATAAAAGAAAAGGCAAACTATTAAAAAAAGCCAAACCTTTTTTCTTGTTAGTTGTAGATGTAAGCCACACGACAGCAACAGTTACTTCTTTTTTTGATGCTCCTCCATGGTTTCCCTGGTCACTCATACCATGGTCACCGCAAATGACAATCAACGTTTCACTCTCGTCATTCTGATGAATAAAAGAAAAACAGTCATTCAAATTTTTTTTTGTAAATTCAATTTCAAGAATCTGTTTATGTTTTGAAGAGGAAGAAATCACTTCCTACGAACTATTACGGATTTTTGACTAGTATTTTCTTTCATCTTACCCTCAGTTGCTTTACATTGCAACTACTCAGACCAAAAATCAACAACAGTTAATAAAAAGTCTGGATAGGAAATAAAGGATGAGCTATGTAGATGTTGTTTCATTAGATGTAAAATTGTAGTGCTCAGCTTTTCCAGCAGAAGAAAATCATATACAAACGGAGTTATCTGCCCTTGGCAGGGATCTACTTGCTATCCCTACATCTCTGTAGAAATGGTAAATTCCTTGTCGCTTCCTCTTTGATATCACACAGAACTACCAATAGGATAACTGATCATTATCTTTATGGTATTTAAACTGTGGTAGTAAACTCTCTCTCTCTCTCTCTCTCTCTCTCTCTGTTCTGACGGCCTTGAGGTAAGCTCTTCTCTTCTCTCTCTCTTTAGTTAGGATACTTAATATAGTTTTTATACACACTTTCTTTTTACACACGCATCATCACATATTCATATCAAGAACACATCCTAAGTAAAGCACTCTCACCGTAGTTAGGTCAGACTCCTTAAGATCACTTCATAGTGGCTACAACTAAGATGACCAAACTGACGGACATTCTTTAGACTCTATCTCGCATTTAATTTCCCTTCATTCTTCCAATCTCTACATCTTTATCCTGATAGATCCCTCCAAATATTTGAGTTGGCAGAAACTCCGGTCCTTATTAATTTCAATTCACTCATGAATTAAACCTGGCACTGTTGTTAACCTATTCGTTTGTTCTTATTTCCACGTTTTGTTAACAATCCGACTAATTGTGTACTAACCTCGTTTTTGTGCTTAAGCAGTGAACTTGCTACTTACCAGGATTTATCGCCTTAAATCAATTCTGTTAATTTATATTTTAGGGAGTTAATATAATTAGCAGCCCTAAAAAATCTTTTTGTCATTTAGGTTTTTATTTAGAATCATGTAGTGTCATCAGAAGTTGTTGTAATACACAGCATTCTCCAAACTGCTACACCCATCTTGATCAAGATGATAAAGAGCTACATTGGAGAATAAGGAAGTTGAAAGAATCAGCACACATGCTAGGCTCCGATAACATCATCAGTAGGCCTGTCATAGAATTAAACATCATTTGTTGATCAGGGAAGAACAGACATTTGGTTTAAGACTGCAAAATTACACCACCTATGGGACAATGGCCAAGTGTATATAAGCATTTCAGTTTAGCTGTTGGTCACAAGTTCAATTCCTGGATTAGGCAGTGGAATCTAGTGAACAAGCAGGAGCAGCATCATGAAGATAAAATAAAAGATGAATCAACTGATATGGTATATTCTCTAGCATGAAGAGCAGGATGAGAAACAGTCTACTCCAGTACAATGTTGCCAGTTTAGTACTTTTCATACTAAATTAAGTGTATTTCTTGTTTTGGCAGCATGAAAATTTGACATTTAGTGCTATATTTAGCAAATTTTAGTGCTTTTAAGGACAAATCTAGCCATTTTTAGCAATTTTTCAAGGTCAATTGGAGAAAAAAAAAACTTTTGAGTTGGCAACACTGCTCCTCTGGATTGAATAAGGGGCTCAGTTTGAAAATTCTGAGAATGTTATCAAATATTACAGGCACCCTAAGAAGGCTGGAGGGTACAGAGGCCGAAAAATTGTGACTATAACAATCAGTGAGGACAACAGTCCGAATGAATCTGTATATAATAATAATGATAATTCCTTATCTTTGAAATTCAGACAGAAATTATTGTAACACAGTTCTGATAATTTATCAAGCAGACCTGGAAAAACTCCAGCACCTAAATTGGGGGGGGGGCTGCCTAAAAAACTCGTGAAACAAATAAATCAGAAAGAAAGTAAATTTGCTTTAAATAATGTTCGGGTTGACCAAAATACAAAGTTTACAAACTTACCTTTGCAATAACATGTTCGTGAATCTGTTTGATAATACCATCCATTTCCTTTAATTTTGGTTTGACCAATGGACTGGAAGGTTTTGCTAGATGTCCAATGTGATCTAGACCCAAGTAATGCAATATCATTACATCCCAGTCAGGTTGTCTAAGCTCCCAATCTAAATGTCTGCTCACATTGTGGTCAACCTAAAATGAAAGAGTTATTTAAAATTCTATAAAAAGAAGAACAAAGTCAAATTTGTGAGTTCTTTTCAAATCCACATTTTTTTATAAGGATTTGATCGTCAATTATAATAAGGCTGTTAAGAATAATAGTAATTTGCCAACTCAGTCAATAATCCAACAACCGCGTAGCATCAAAATTTGAAGTCATGTAAAAAAAATTCCATTGAAAAATAAATATGGTCAGAATGAACTCTATCTATGACATCACTGGGATTATTCTCTGGGAAGCATCTAAAATAGAGAACAGAAACACCTAGATTCTCCAGAAACTAAATCAATCAAACTGTATGGACAAGAACACACAAAGGGATAGAACCCTTTATCAACTTTGATGGCTACTGTTGATCAATGAATTATAACACATTATTGTTAATTATACAACTGCTACTCATACTATAAGTATGACAGACACAGCTCTTCTCTTCCATAGGAATAGAGCACTCTGGTGGATGAGGAATTTCTGTGTAAATACATATATCGCTTAAATTCAGCCTTCAGTTCCGTAGTCCAGAGGTAAGATATCAGCCTCTGGGTCTGAAGTGAAGGTTTCAATTCTGCCTCGCGGTACTGGATGGGATAATGGAAAGTCTATAGCCACACTGAAGAGATATCATACATCGAAACAGCTGTCTGTGGATGACACAATAATTAATGCTCCTCTATTCAGGATTGAACACTCTTTAAGTGAGTATATCTCTGAATTTTTGAGATGAGGTATTATTATTATTTCTATTGATATTCGGACTATCCTCATCTTGGTTGTTTTTCTTACAACGTTTCGGCCGTTGCACTCTACGGCCTTCGTCAGATATCATCCACATGGACACATAGCGCAGTAGTTACAGCATCAGACAAATTACTGTAAAGTAATCTGATGGTTCTAGGTTCAATCCTAGTGTGAGACAATATAACAATACTACTAATGCTAAGAGGGGAGTACTGTCAATATACCCCCATTGGATAAATAAAGGGTTCGGTTCGTTACTTCCCCATACCTACCAGATGATACCTGATGAAGGCCATAGAGTGCAACGGCTGAAACGTTGTAAGAAAAACAACCAAGATGAGGATGGTCCGAATATCAATAGAAGAAAAAAAACTCTTTAAGTGAGTCAAATCATCCATTGTAAGCTTATGCAATGCTCTTCCATAGGAATAGAGCACTCTGGTGTATGGATGGGATAATGGAAAGTCTATAGAAATATATATGTATATATATGTACATATATTTTATTTTAGACTCACAGAATCTATAGAGTGAATCTGTAGAGAGTGAGACAAACTCAGGATTAAAGTGTTTTGAAGTTAGGTTTATTTATCCGTAAATATTTTTTGTAAATGGTGTAGACATGTTTTGGGAGGTATTCCCATCTTCAGTAGTGTGTGCTGTGTGTGTGCTTTTAGGGGTTATAGGTTTGATGTGGAACCCGAGTCCACTATCAGGAAGTTTGCTTTGTGAGTAAGAAATGGTATCCAGGCTGTTGGGGGCATCCTGTTATTTGAGAGGAAATCCAGCCACTGATGAAATCTATGGCTTAGCAGCAGCAGTTATATATATATAAAACATTAAACCTAAAATATAAATATCTAACATGATATCAACAACTAATAAATGCTATCAATATCAAAATTATAATATAAATATTGCATTAAACAGAATCCATATTATCATATTCCATAATAATATATAATGTTATATCAATATCTATTAACATTACTCATTAACATAATATAAAATTGAACATAAAATTTCATAATATATAAAACAATATATCAAATAGCAATATCAATAAATAAATGCTATCATTGATTAATGTCATAATGTGAATATTAAACATAATAAAATTTGATATACAATATTATGATATATAATGCAATATGAATCTGATATAATATTTATCAGTAATATCAATATATAAACCATAACAATTGGTGTGTAAAATGGGAAGTAACTCTGTTGAAATCATCTGAGGATTGCCTGTCCTGGAAATTTTGCCAAATCAGGTAAATTTTCCTCATTTTTTTTTTAACAGTCTAGAATCTTAAACTATGGTCATATAATCTTTTAAAGTTATTTTTTTTAATTAAATAAAGAAAATTAGTCAAAAATCTTCAGAATAAAACACTCAACCCCCATTGACTATATCACAGCTCAAGGAAAAATTCTAACAACCCCACTCCTACAAGTAGGTAATTTCTTCAATAACAACAGAAAAAACAACTTGATTTTATTACATACTTTTAGAAAATCGTCAGTTGATTTTTACATCCCATTTTACATGCCAATTGTTAAGAAATACCAAAATGCTGTCAATAGTAAACAAACAAAATATAAATATAAGAATGAATCAACATAAAAAACACAAACATTTACCTCAGTGTAATCAGTCACATAAAATGATGTTGTTCCATCATGTCTTAAAAAATGACCTGGGAACAACTTTATCCACGTGTCATCTCCATAAAAGATAATTCTTTTTCCAGCTCTGTACAACCGAGACAAGAGATTATCTTCTTGTAAAGCTTTTGTGTTGAAATTCAGGACAACATCAATAAAACCAGGGACACTGCCAGTCATCATTGCCTGAAGATACAAAGAACAAATATTAGAAAAGCAGTCAACAAAACCTGTAAACCAACATCAACATGGTCAACATCATCATAAGTTTCTTCAGATATAAAGTTGATCTGGCTGGCTGGCTATGTATGTATCACACCTGCAGGTAGCACCAACAGAACTACAGGGTTGAAAATTTAAACATTTACCTCTCATGTCTGGAAAAAAAACGTTTTGTTTTTTTGTTCCGGAAAATCCCCCTTTAAATAGGTTTTTAGGAATAAAAAAAATAGTTTTTTTTGCAACATAAGCCCATGCTAAATTGGTCCCTTAGTTTGTGTCCAGAAGCACTCCAGATTGTTTTTTTGAAAATTTAGCCTTTTTTTAGTGATCCATGCCCAACATAGGAGAAAAAAAATTTGTTCATTGATCACCCGTTTTTCCAATTTTTAACTGATCACCCCCAACACAGCATACTGCCAAAAGACATTGATCACATGATGGTCTCTATTGAGTGATTAACCAGACCTGACTCATTAGATTCTTGCACATGAAGTGTTGGGTTTTTTACAACATCTACTTATATATAATTTGCCATGTATCAAGGCTATATTTTTTGTCAGTAACATCTGTCAAGGGAGATGATAATTAAATGCTAATTATAGAGTAATCACCCTTATTCATTTGCAAATGCAGAAAAAATACAGGTTCATTCTATGTGAACATAAAATGAAAATGCAGAGCAACAAGCTGTTTAACATTTTTGAATACAATACGATTACAAAATTATATAAATACTGACATCATTTTTTGATGTTATGTGTAAACTAGCAGAAAATAATGGTACAAGTGAAGATTTGCCATGTATTAGCACCTTTTTGCGGCTACAATGTAAATATAGGTAAAATTTGATACTATAGATTTTTGATCTTTCAACAGAAATGGTGTCTACTCAAGAAGTTGGACAAATTTCCAAGTTCAATTTCAAATTAGAACATAAACCTGCTCAAGCTGCTGATAACATCAACAGAGCATTTGGTATCTACTCTTCTTCAGTGCTAACTGTTCAGCATAAACTTCAATCGATTCAGGTCTGGAAAAATGGATACCAATTATAAACCTCAACGAAGGCCCAAACCCGTTCTTGATGATAAAGAATTATCAACAGCAGAGGCCAGCAGCCCACAAACAACAGTTTGGGCACTTTTTGTTGATATTATGTCTTCAAAAGTCATTTCAAGGCAACAGGAAAGTTCGAAAATTTAGGAAAATGGGTCCCACATAAGAATAATAAAATGTTCCATGACAATGCCTCTGCTGACTGCGCCTAAACTTAGAGAATCGAGGTATGAAGTCTTGCAGCATCCTGCATGTTTACCTGATATTTCTTCAACAGATAATCATCTTTTCAAGCTTTTTGAGTTTCGTATCCTTAATAAAGGGTTCAATAATAGGGAAGTCATAATTCATACTTTTACTGACTTTGTGACCACTAACTTAATGAAATTTATAGAGATGATATTACCATTAGAGGAACATTTGAAAAATGCTACTGTTCCAATATTTACCTTTTGTAATTCATATCATCTTTCAATCCAGAAAACAATGTTTTGTACATGACAACCTTATACTTCATTTAGCAAAAGTGATTTTGATCAACTTCAGAAGACAATAGCAAACAGGTGGAGTGATCTGTGCGAGGATAGATTTGGTGTATTTTTTGCACCAGGAAATCAGATAAAATATCTAGGAAAAAACTTCACAGTGAATGGTTAGATCAGTACCTGGGGATTCATCCTCCAGGCAGTACCACTCCATTGCACTAATAAGGGTAGGGTTCGTGGCATGCCTCTTCTGAATCATGTGAGGCAGAGTAAGACACAAAAGAAGCCAATGCAGCAGAATCAAAAAGAATTGCAAAAACTGATAGGAAACCGCACAAGGCCTGAGCTGCCATTACTCCCTCCATGGAAGCTACAATTAAGTGTCCCATATGTAGAAGAGTCTTAAGAGCCTGGATCAGCCACTCCCTTACTCACCACACTGCTGCACTACTAAGAGCAGAAGGCATGATCATCAACTTTGAAGGATACCATCATCCCCCCCCCCCACTAAAAATGACCTTAAGTCACATTTTTGCTCAAAGGTGGCAAATAAAAACCACATCATTGCAGACAAATTTAGAACACTGTTAAGAAATATCATATATCAACCCAAGTCATCAATTTATTATATCATTGATATTGATATTTGGAACGGAAGAGGCTAAGGGGAAAAAATTTGATGTCATCCTCTTCCTTCCAAGAGCAAATTTTCAAGGTTTCAGAATTCAAGAGTTCTTTTTCATAATCATGGATAATGTTATCAAACGGTCATTGTTTTCGAAATCAGTCTCAAACACTTTATTAAAAATTCATTATCACTATTAAATTTCGAATAAATTTTTAATAAGAGTTGTTTATAACAATGAATGTAAATATATAATAATGAACGTAAATTGTTCTAATTTTTATACCATTCATTTAATGCTATCGGCCCGCAATTGTTATCTAAAAGACCCAAACCCGAAGTGAAAACGCTTCCTCCGTATTATAGATATTTATTGAGTTTGGCAAAAGTGAGGGGGTGTGGGTAGGAAGATTGTTTGATATTTTCATAAATTCTGAAATGAGACTTTTTCACTATTGTTTATACTAGATGGTAATCCTTCGTTTTATCAACGCAACAATTTTAACCATTGTCGAAATCGAATACGGATGCACAAAAGGGGAAAAAACTCTACAGTAACACTGGGTATTATTTATACAATAAACAATATAATTTATGCATCAAATTGTTTTTCTTACATTAATTTTCTACGCACTCGCTCACTCGGTGTTAAAAACGGCACACAAAGGTAGTGCGTAGTTTCTGAGAAACTTCACAATAATTATTATTTTGGTCATTTGTACGGATTGAGTTACGTCACTTCGTTCTTGCCTCTTTTTGCATCCTTAGTCGATTTCGACAATGGATGATTTTTTGCGTTCACAAAACGAAGAACTGTTCAAAATAAAATTGTATCAACTTAACAGTACTATTAAAAATCAATACATGTAGGTGCTAGTTCACTTCTACCCCACCCTTGACTCCTGTAGTCAACAAGGATGACAACTCTCAGAACAACAACGAAGGGAGGTAATATTAGTGGATACTTTTCATAGCCATGCTATCTCCCTGAAGTACGACTAAATCGTTATTTCTTTGAATTTTAAAACAAATAAAACAAAATTATTTTTGTTCTGAAAAAAAAAAAATCACACACGGAATCTTCTTTGAAAATTAAATAGAAAAACCTATTGTTGCAGAAGAAGACAAAAAAAAAATGTGAAAAAAAAAGTATTTCTTAAAAAGAATTGAAAAAGCCGGCGTTTTTCTTCAATTTCAAAAAGAAAACGCATTTCGTTAAAACGATGTTTCTCGACATTTTTTAAACAAGATTTACATTGTTTCAAAATGTTTTTAAATGAAGAAAAAAAAAAGATTTCCGGCACAAAGAATAATTTCGTCGCACTTAGAATTTCTTTTTATTTCATTTCAAAAAGAGGACCTTTTTTTAATGATGTCTCCAAATTTATTTGAATAACAATTTTAACAAATTGTGAATTTTTGGCGTAAAATCGTGAGGATTATCAACTATCTCCCTTCGTTGTTGTTTTGGGAGTTGTCTCCCTTGTTCACTACAAGAAGCTGTAGCAGTACACCAGCAACTTAACATTAAAGGCATTGCTTCTTTTTTCGAAGATTTTCAAAAGACAACCCACCCACCATCTCAACAAAACAATGTATTTTAAAAACTCACTTTAATACGGGGTAATGTCACGGTAGGTGGGTGAGTGATGCCATAGTGACCTATGGCCGTGCCCTGCTGTAAGAGTTGATTGACATAAGTCATATAAGAAGATCGTTTGTCAATAACAAAATCTGCGCGTAAAGAATCGATCACGATAAACACTAATCGCTTGAACAAAGTTTTTTGTCGAGAAGGAAAGTTCTTGTAATATTCATTGATGCTGTCATTGGATGAATGGAAAATATCTTTTGGGGTGGGGACATTTCCCTGGTTCTTTTTTATGGGGAAGAAGCAAGCAAGAAAGCAACAATAAAATAATAAGAAGGTGAAAATGAACAAGAACAAAAACCAAGTTCGAGATATTCTAATCAATGCTGCCATATTGCCGGCGCCATCGCCAACCTCTCAAAATCTCCGGCGGTGAAGTACAAAAAAAATACACTGTACATAATAATCCGGTCGCTACTACTAATCCTAGTACAAAAATGACCAATTGTATCTTTATTCTTGAAAGATTCCAATACATGCGTATGCTTATATTATCGAAACAGTTGATATTAAAAGCATAATAATAATAATGCTAGAAATATTGTATTTGATATCTCGTTCTTTATCGACTCGCTAGTCATTAGTATAGAAGTACTCATCAAAGAAGAAACAGTTAATGGATGAATTTGGTCATACATCATTTTAGTATATATGTACTTATTGAACTCAAAAACGCATTCCACCAACGAAATTTATTTTTTCTTGTGATTTTCCACAACTCTTCATATTTTGTGTTTTTTGTATTTTTTTTTTAAAATAATTTTGAAAACAATAAGGCAACAGAATTGGGTAAAAAAAAAACGGAGACATCAGCAGCAGTAGTAGTAGTAGTAATGATATTATCAGCAGAAGTTAGGTGTGTACTTTAAAAGAACACACAGGCACATTTCCTCCCTTCCTATTTGCTCTAGCATGACAGAAAACCAACAGACTCAAAGAAAACTGAGATTTAAGATTATTGGAAAAGTGACTTGATATCTACTCCATAACTGGTGGATTCAAATAAGTATAACATAAATAAATATAAATACAGGTTTCCCCCAACAATCCAAAAGACGAGCATTCCTATGAAATCTTCCATAAGCTAAAATGATGAAAAATGAGGAAGCAAATACCATTAAAGTATATATTAAAAGAAATTGGAGTATCCCCAAACACCAAAAAATTAAACTTATAGGAGTTTCTTGCTATGATTGATAGTGCAGCAATGCGTGAGGCTAAACAGTCAAACATCTATAAATGCTATGGTTTTTGCTTTGTAACACCAAATCAGACACTAAATCTATGTTAATATCTAAGTGTGTAGACCAGTTGAATATTTCATATGCTGCATACATAGCTCCAACATGTCAGAATACAATGGTATCAGAAAAAAGAAGATTCGCAAACTTGAAGAAGACTTTAGACCCTTTTAAAAATCTCTGTATACATAAAGCAGAAGATCAATAAAGTGTAGGTTCAGTTTTCTATAGTTATGAAGCTATAAACTGATCCCTGGTTAATAAATCTTAGCATAAGATGAACCTGGACATAAAGAGGAGGATTGGTTTTCTATTGGTATTTTGTGACAAACTGATCCTTGCGTGATCAATTCATCCATATCCATCTAGTGTGTAGATTAGATACATATTTCATATTTTGTATACAAAACCCCGAACTATGTCTGGATAAAATTGTATGAAAGGAAAAATTATTTTCGTGTTCTTGAAATTACCCCCACCCAATGATCTTCAACCAGGTCTTTTCACAGCACATTTGCCCATTCCAACCAGACCTTTCATTATATACTAACAGTTCTGTTCAAATGAAAACAGTGACATCAGGCGCTTTGCATAAATTTGATTTCTAGCACCTATATAATCCTAGAAGAAATACATACCAATGCATGTTGAAATATTTTGGTATATTTAAGCAGATTTTACACTGCTTTTAGAGTCTTCGTATTTGAAGTGGGATTCAATATGAAGGAGGACTAGTGTTCTTTTGTAATCAAGTAATAAACTGAAGCATCCAATGATCAATGTATTAATCATATCTATACAAAAAACTGTTGCTTGTGGCTTTGCAACACTCAAAACATGTGACACTCTGGTTTTGATTAATTCTTTCAAGAGGAAAATTCAAACTTAGATATGTAATAAAATGTAATTTTAAAAAATTCTTCCAAAATTAATGTAGTGATGAAAACCCATTTCAATTTATGAGTTTTTATAAGACAGCTGAATATTGATGACCAGAAAAGAGAAAACTTGATATTATCCAAAATGTATAAGTATATTCCCAGTATTAAAATACCATTACATGCATAACCGTAGCAACCCCCATTGTGTGGCGGGGTAAATAACAAAAGGGCCTCAACTGACAAAGGACCAAAATGATTTTCCCGTAAAAATAGTCCTGGCAAACTATGGTTTGATTTGGAAATAATTAAAACAATTTTTTTCCCTCCCTGATGCATTTCTATGTAGTCTCCAGAACACCATACTAAAAGTTTAAAGATTGACAGCCGTCTTGAAAGATGGCTGCCAATTTTACTTCTTTAGGTTGTTTGAGGGCAGAAAACATAATGTTTGTACTGATGACATGATATATCATTCAGAAGAGAATTTTATCAGCTTTGCAACTGTGTATTCTGTCAGTTTGTACCTGTTTTGCAAAGGAAGTCATAGCCAAAAACATGAGAATCAGCTATTCCAGCATACACTGTCAATGGTCAAACAGAAAGGGGAAGCATAGTTGGATTAAGTAGGGGCTGAGTGGGCTGCAGTTAGGGGCCCCAAAAATTAGTTAACAGAAAAAAATTATTTATGAATAATACACAAAAGCAATTTTTTTCTGTTAATTGATTTTGACAGGTCCTTCAATATTTTTTATGAATAATAGTCATTTTTTTGTTTTGGGAGCCTGCTAAATAACAAAAACACAGAAAACTTGCAAAATATTAACCTTATTATACTAATCCCTAGGTCATTATTGAGAAAAAAGATTGGAGGAAATTTTCCTTTAATATTCTCTTGTAAGCCGCATAAAAGCAAAGAAATCTGTGTTTGAAAACTTGCCCCTCCGCACTCCAATATTGTTTAAAAGTGTACAAGGACACTAAAGGTGAGTTTGGTTTCCTTCCCAACTTGACTAAGCTCAGCTATAATAACATCTGAAGGGCAGCAAATGATTTAATGGAAAAATTTTTTACATGAATCATCTTCATTTTGGCCTGATTTTATTTTGTATAATTCATTATTCATTTCTATTTTGTAAGCATCATCACGCCATTTGTGCTTTTTTTAATATGAGGTTATGTAAGCTATATTCTGTGAAAATGGCACAAAATAAGTGCCCAGTTTAACTATAATTTGAATAGAAAAAACTTGATTTTGAACTAAATCATTACTTTAAAATTGGTGAATAACATTTTTTTTATATAAAAAAAAAAAATTTCATGATAATAATAACCAGGAGAAATGTTTAGTCTTTGGTGAATTCTCAGGTGTGTTTTGTTTCCAAATTTACTTATCTTTTCAGGTGAATAGATAAGTAAGAGAAAGAGAGTGAGAGAGAAAGAAAAGGAGAGGGTGTGTATTTGTATTTGTAGTATTTTTATCCAAGGTATTTGATTTAGTTATATTTCTATTTTGATAAAATCTTTTCATGTACACATATATACACACACACACATTTGTGTCATCCACAGACAGCTGTTTCGTTATATTACAACTCTTCAGTGTGGCTGTAGACTATCCATCATCCTATCCAGTACCACGAGGCAGGATCGAAACCTTTGTGTCAGACTCAGAGGCTGGTATCCTACCTCTGCTCCACAAAACTGGATATTCAGTAAGGTTGAATTTAAGCGTTATATGTATTTACGCATAGATTCCCCATATATATCTTTATATTTTCAAACTGTGATCACTAAAATATTCTTTCTTTTTTTAAATCAATTTTTTTATAAGTTTTGGGATTTGATTTTCATTTGCAGTGACTAGTTTCTCAAGGTTATGGGATTCGACCTGACATATCAATGTTTCTCTGATGACCAGCTCTATGTTGGATGCTCACGTGTTCGGTCAAGTAGACAGCTTTCCATCAGAGCACCAATTCATCAAATCACAGAACAAGAAATGTGGTCTACCCAAGAGCTCTTGCTGATTAAAAAAGAATTGTAACTATGATTTCTGTCTCATGTTTTACATAACAATTTAAGATTTTAAAAAATGAAAACAGTAAAAAAATAAGTTACTATTCTTTCATTCAATAGATTAAAACTAGCGGAGGAACCTGGTTACTAATTAACAATTAGCACAGTCTCGAAAAGCTTCATACATCATAGCAGACTGAAAAGAAACCAACTTTAGAGATGCGTGTGCATTTGAATAAAATATAAGCACATAAAATGATTAGCAAAAAGAAATACAAGAAATTTGCTATATCAGTCAAGTCGTTTCAGTTCAACTCAAAATAAATGCTTCGATATATCTGACACCCAGGCAACGCTGGGTACTTCTGCTAGTCATGAATATGAAAACTTGACATTTTTTCTTCTTCTTCAGTTATTTACATTTATATTTCTTGATTTCTTGTACATCTGCTCTTGGCTTTGGTTTTATTTAAGAAATAATTTTGTAAATTATTTTTTTTTCAATCCTAATCAATTTATGAATTCTGGAGTTTTTTTTCTTAGTTGGTTGTCCATAACAAATAATAATTCAGAATGTAGAACTTGACCTGAGGGATTAGATAAGAAGAAAAAAAAAGAAATTGAAAGATTTCTCCTTCATCTTGAAGAAAAAGAAAACAGAAAAATAGGAAGATTTTCCATTTTCAATTCATTTATTTAATTATAAATAAATGTAAACTAATGAATACATAAAATACCGTTACCATCCCTAATATTTCATTTAATTTAATCTCATCCCAAATGATTAATTTCATTCAATAATTTAATATTTCTTGTAAAATAAATATAACAAATAATGTAATCCCGACTTTGATATTTAATTTTAATCTTATAAATTTAGGTGTATTAAGATGTAAATGTTTTTAGTCACTTCTGGCCTACCAATATTTTCATAAACGACTGGCAACGATTTTCGAAAAAAAATAACAGATTTTTTCTAAAAATTGAGAAAATTTCAGAGGGTTTTCTAAATAGATCCAAGTGTACCTAAAATTGAGAGAGAAAAAATTCTTTAAAGATAACTATGTTCAAAATGATTAAACTAAGAAATTCCATAATAGCAATTACTTCTTCGCTTTACACTTTTCCGGAGAGCGAGGGAAAAACTTATACTAATTTTCAAAAATCGGGAATACCTGAATATTTTCTTGAAATCCAAGTCTTTTTTCCTCCACAAAATGTCGTCTGCTTCGTACAATCTTCAAACTCGAAACAACAAACAGTCATTCGTGGGAAAAAAGTTTACATTATTGATTGATAATAATTTTTTCCGGACAAGGATTTATAGAGCTAATAGCTTTTCGTAGCTAATGTACTTGGACAGGTAAGGTAGTTATGGGAGAGTGATTCGTCCCAAATAATCAAACTTTTAAATGACTTATTTTTTTCTTTTTACAATGAGATGCGACTGTGAAGCAAAGGAAGGAATGAATGAAATGGAGAGAGAATTAATTTTCTCTCTTTTTGCGTGACTAGTTTATAAGTTCCTGTGACGTCATCCACATTCAATTTCACATTGCAATTTCCGACAAGAGCCCAGACAACCTTTTTGGGGAAGTTTACTTAGAAAGACATTTATCAAACTTTCAGTCGTCATCTTCGTCATAACTCAAACAGCGCGCTGCAAGTGTTTATTTTCAAGTCTAACCGTATATACGTAATTAAGTTACCTGCAACTTAAATAAGACAGAAAGAAGCATAATTATTATGTAGAAAATTATTCATATTATTTATAGGTGTGAATTTTATATGTGTATGATTGTATTCCTTATTTACAATTTCAAAAAAATACGAAACGATCACTATAAAGTTGTTATCATCCCTAGTCTCGATATACCAGAATCCAACGTTTACCACTTCCTCTTCCGTTTAGATACTTTACCAAGATGGTACGTATTTTTTTCTCTCTTCTTAAATCTAACTTCATCTAGCTTCTATTTCCATCATATGATCTATTTGTTTTATTTATATGTATTCTGTAGCTTCTATGTTCAATAAGACCTTGAATTTTAATTTTTTTAGGTAGATAATCTGAACAATTTTGAAGCATGTAACTGCAGCATGGATACGTTAACGTACTGCATGTATATAATTTCAATAAAAAGACGATTTTAGATTTATTCTACCTACATCAGTATATATTTACTTCTGTTTTTCTTGATTTATCCCTAAGTTCCGATGAAAAAAAAAAACATTCAAATTTTAATTTAGTTGATCAATATCATAGTAACCCGGTAAGCGATTCATCATGGCGAATAATTTATTTGATCTTCTTTCATTCACGTGTGTAGGGTAATTGTCCCTTGAACCTGTTCTTGAAGCATTTTTGTTGTATTTCAGGCCAAACGTACCAAGAAGGTTGGAATCTGTGGAAAATACGGTACCAGATATGGTGCCTCCCTCAGAAAAACCGTAAAGAAAATGGAAATCTCACAGCACGCCAAGTACACATGCAAATTCTGTGGAAAAGTAAGTATATGTAAATGTCCTCGTGTGTTAACTAGATATGATCTCTCTTCTTTGATGTCCATATTGAATCAAGATGTTTGTTTTTTTTTCTAATTTGATGACAGTTATAAATATATAATTATTTTCTAAACTGAATGAATTAAACCTCCTGGTGATCGATCTATCTTGCATAGTCTTGGATAAAACCATGTCTTATTTTTCGATCATTTTGGATTGTAAAGTTATCATTATATGCTATTTAATGTTTTTGTGGTGACGTGTCCATTTCACGTGAATCCAGTTATTTAACCTTAATTTCCTAAGCTACCCGAAATTTCCTCTCAAGAACTTGATACCTTAATATACATGTGTCAGAATTGACGAACCCTGTAAATCTTTCAGTTATGCATGTAAGTCTAACATCGAGCCAGCACTTGAAAGTATATGACGAGTCTTGAGTTGAATCTGATTTATCTTGAATGGAAAAAAAATGAATTACTTGTATGCTCAGTTGAAAAAAATTAATGAATAATTATGGAGTATATGACTGTTTTCCTTATCAATCGTATCGTTGCTGCATTTATTTGCAAGCACGCTATATAAACGCCGGACCGGCTCGGTGATTAGTTTGCACGATCATTTTCTCTTCAATTACCGATATCTTTTAACAGTTGTTGGCACACGTAGACCTCTACAAATTTCCTTCCGGTTTGAATTTCCCATTACCCACGTGCCGTTACTGTTTTATTTTACCGTTTGCTACTCGTGTATTTTCTAACCGTCGAAATAGGGATCGTTTGAATGGAATTGATTTTGATACTTGATCCAAAGATTCATATACTGGAATGTCCTGTTTTTAATCATGAATTCCCCCCCCCCTTTTTTTTTCCTCAACACCTGATGTGAGTGTGCCAACATATTTTTCTTTATTGTTGGAAAGGAAAGCACTAATTGGTTTAAATTTCAGCATTTTTACTTGCATTCATATCCAGTAGTCACATGTTTGACCGATTCTAGTGGCTCCTTATCATTTTAAATCTTTTCCTAAGTGCGAAAACCGCACCAAACTAAATCTAACTGTTACCTGTTAATTTCAACCTTTTTCCTTCCCATTAAAATCCTTCAGCTTATTAGGTGGACATATGATGAATGATCTTCGGAACCTTAGTGCTTTGGCACTATGCTAGGTCCAACACCTTGGAGAACTGATGTCCCACTATCTAATCATTACCTGAACAATTACCAGTTAAATGGCTACTGAAAATTCTGTGTAATAGGCGTGACTGCTTAGTCAGTAAAATAGGGTGTCCTTGCATCGAGTGTCTGGAACAAATTTCATATCAAAAAGATTAAAAATAATTAGTTATTGAATAGATAAGATAAATTATGTTACATTTCTGTCTTGAGACTTTTCAAATGTGAAATTCAAAGTCTTTTGTTGAATTATGAAACAATTCAATAAGCTGGCTTCCTCAAGGCACAACGTAGAGCAGGTCAACTAAGTTATCTGACCCGAAGCATTCAATTAAGGAAAAGTATAGAAAGAGTTCTGTACATGAGGACCGGGGTGGGTGTCATTAATGATACATCATCAGTCTAAGTTGAGGTAGTCTTTCTTCTGTCAAGAGACTGTGGAAGCTCCATCATTGAATGCTTTTGAAAGCTTGAGTGAAACATTTGGTACTTATACAGATTCTTGTCTTTTCATTATTTATCAAAGATGTGAAAGAAGAAATTCAAACGAGGTAATTCAGTCTTTTTGACCTGAAAATCATTCTGGGTGCTGAACAGAAGGATAATCCAAAAATCATAGTCACTTTATACATTCATTGGTAATTGAGAGGATATGAAAATTTCAGGGTGTTACTTTTCATCCCTGCCACTAGATCGAATATTTCATCAATGTGTGACAGGGATACTCAGTATTCCTGAATGACCAACTCTTTTAAATGTCTTATCATCACCTTTATTTATAGAGATAGATAGATAGATGTGTGTGTGTAAAAATACAAGTAAATTGAAGTTTGGCCTGAAGATATATTTTAACATTTTGCCTAAAAATTTACATTATTCCTTCAGGATGCTGTAAAGAGACGAGCCGTTGGTATTTGGTCCTGCAAATCTTGTAGGAAAATTGTCGCTGGAGGTGCTTGGTCTTACAGGTAAGTTGTACTCGATTTAATCTAAATGAATTCAGGGAAAGTTAAGCACAAAAAATCTCCCCTTTCTCTTTCTATTCCACCAAACGCGGATGGATACACTTATAAATATCAAGAAATCTATCACAGTACATATTCTGAGATTCATTTGGTTGATTTCAAGAAGAACACACCTGAATGGTTGAGCTTCTGGTCTTGCTGGGAACTAGAGAGATAATTTGGTGTCTGGTTATAAGAGTTCTAGGGGGTTATCGTCTCTTGCAGCACCTCCCCATGCATTAAAATTGGTTGGCTCAAGTCCATTGCTTATTTGTCTGATGAAACCAGAATATGTTCCTTCAATAAGGGTCTGCCAAAGGTGATCAAGGGTTTATTGAAGATTCTTACTGGAAGCATATTTATCCTGGCTAGAATTTCTTCGTTGATTCTATTTACAATGTCTAGGGTGAGTGATACATTAACCGTGTAATGACGGGATCGTTTCAAACAAATTTATATGCTACACTGTTATAATCATTGTCAAATCATATATATCGATTTCTTTTTACATAACTTGGATAGAAGAAGCGATTGAGACCGAGAATAAACAAGATGAAAATTTGGGTTGAAAGTTTTAGGGGGCCTTAGTATTGCTGGTGACTGTTTAGCTCAATGGTAATAGCGTTGTTACATAGAAGCAGCTACCCTATCAGTGGTAGGTTTGATTCCTGCAGCAGCCCCACATATAGATATAGGCTTCTTGAGGGGCTTGTATCATTTTGTCACATCCAAGAAGTATTATTCTTGTCCAATATAGTAAAGCATTCATTTTCCTTTTTATCAATGAATATCTCATTGAATAAGATAACCAAGCTTGTTTATATATCTGATTTTTAATGATTTATTATTGACACTTGAGATACATAAATTGAGATTTTGTCGAAAAGTTGCATTTTGTGAGGATTGCTAGAAGAAAGAAAAGCTCCGAATGATGATTTGTCTGTTTTTTGTTTTCCTCTCCTTTCGTTGTTTTGTTTTTTTTTTTTTTTTTTTTTCCCACTCTGAATTGACAGCTTGAATAGAGTTACCTTCATAACTCTGTTGTGTATAAAGCATTTTTGATTTAAAACTATTTTGACCTCCATGACTGCAATTTACTGAATTAGTCAGTTTTTTCTAAATCTGGTTTTATTTTAGTTGATGTGTTAGAAGTCATCATTGAATTGTGGTCCTATTTACCTTCATCTTAATTGTTGTTACTTTTCATCGCGACTAAACTTGGGTTTGGTATTCTTCAACAGTAAGTGAATAAATTGACAGCGCGGATAAGGATAAAGAAATTCCCGGTGAGAATCACTCGTGGCCAACCCTCGGTACTGAATGGTGGTCTACTAATTGTGCTGTTGGTTTATATACTTGCTGCTGAAGAGTACACAACTTGGGGTTTGTTGCAATGAAGAGCAGTAACGGTCAAGATGATAGTAAATGGTAGCACATATTGATGAAAGAGCATTTTCTTGAGATTTCCATCAATTAGTAATCGGTACATTAAAGAAAGATAATGATTGTGGCATCAATTGTTAGCATAGCATTATTTAGGTGTGGTATTAATAATTAAGATTCACTAATGGGGTATAATGCCTTTTAATCTTTCATCTTATAATGGGTGCTGTTATTTGATGTCTGTGTACATGTTTCTGTTTGAAGTCTACTAGAATTATTTTGAAATACTAGAGAAAAATTTCAACTTTCAAATACATTTTCATGGTTCCTTTTTTCTTTTTCTCTTTGTAGCACAACTGCTGCTGTAACAGTACGCAGTGCCATCAGACGTCTCCGAGAAATGAAGGAATCTTAAATCTTTAACCTTTTGGGAGCCAATAAATTTTTGAAAGTATACAAAGCTTGTTTTGTTGATATTTATTGTACGTCTTTCCTTTCCCTCTTTTCTCATTACTACCTTCCATGTTCTATTTGGACTGTTGTCTTCACTCGAGATACTAACAGTATGTTTCAACCTTCATCGGATGTTAGATAGCAGTTTTTTTCCAAATGCAACATAAGCTTGGTAGACTGAAAAATGTATTGGCTGCATTCATTGAAGGGAGGGGCAGTCCATATGATGCCTGTGTTTGTATGCACATGATCCAGATTGAAGGGATTATTTGAAAAATCAACCCAGCCTGGATTCAAACATGATCGGCCTGATGATAGTTAGACATACTAACCACTGGCCCATGTGTAGTCGGGGGGGGCATCTATCTAAATTTTCAAATGACAGTATTTAGCCATGATTTTTTTTTTCAATTTCTGAATCAGACCTTCCTCTCTTTTGGAATTTTTTTCAATTTGATGAGTGCCGAGAAAGTTTCCAGTGAGTACATTCAATTCGTAACTTCATTTTCCAAACGTAGTTGTTTCTTCCCCAGGGGATTCCCTGCTAGTATGGAATAAGGGGAACGTTTACTCTGAGGGAAGTGCTAGATGAGTCCTGACTAACATAGCACATGGAACCTGTGGCTTTCAAACAAGGGTCACAGGATTGTTCAAGAAAATACAATTAAAAAAATTACCAAGTATATTTACATCATGATTATAACTAGTCATTGGTTCTCATGAACAGGAAAACAGTGTGAAGCATCGATGAGAATGAAAACTAGACGTTCTAGTCTGTTCAGGTTTGATACTTGTAATTGATATTAGATGAAAATAAAATCCAGTTATGTAGGACATTTAAAGCCAATTTTAATGAAACATTGGTCCACACTTGTCAATATTCTCTAATTAGCAAGTTCATCTTTAATGATACCTTCTTTCACAGTTAACATTTGTACTTCCATTTAACTTCATGTAGATCTTATCTTACTAAATTACACCTGGCCGTCTCCAACATGCACAACAACTGTAAGGTAATAGTGAATTTTGATCTTTGCAAGTTCAGTGGTTAACTCGTGAAATTTCTTTTTTTACTATGAGAGACGACAACTCCCTTCTGAGTCTGGGTTTATATTTTGCAATGGATAACTATTACTCTTCACTTTCCACATTTACTGGCATGGAAAAATTCAAACGTAGATAGATTTTCTCCCCCTCAAGAATCGATAAACTGATCCATGGGTAGGAACATGTTTGAGTGTGTTGCAAGTACTGTGCACCATAGATAAATGGATACTCATACATTGAAAGTAAGCACTCAACTAAAGGACAACTTGGAAAACACATTGCTGATAATAATTTATTGTTGCAGAGTTGGATACATTTGTCCATGAGAAAAATATCAATATTTATGAAATGTAACAAAAAGGCAAGATAAATGTTCACTGACAACACATTCGGTTTATACATAAATATCATGGTATTTATTGTACAGGGCTCAGATCATTCTGTTGACAGTCTTAGTAACCAATGATGGAGCCAGATTTCCCTCCCCGCCAAAAAGAGAAAAAAAAAAAGATTTGATAAATAAACAACACAGAACAAAGTCTCATTGCTAGGGGCAATGGGATAAGGCCAACAGTGGGGGGTGGCGGTGGGGATGATAGCATACATGAAGACAGACATTGAAGTTGTTGTGTCGTTTCCCCCCCCCCATAGCCCACAAAGGTGGGGGTTGGATGCTAATATCTCTGTTAATAAACCTATTTTTTAAAAATACGGGGTCAAAATCAAAGTATTTTCACTTTCTAAGGTTACTTGAAACTCCTGTCCCCCCCCCCCTTCAATTTTGACAGTTGGATGATGAAAAAAAAACGCATTGACATCACCATAGTAGTTGAAATTGTATGTAATAGTCTATCATATGAGCAAATGCAGGCACAAAAAAAATATTGGGTAGTTATTTACTAAGCATGACTTGGTTTTGGCACCCAATGAGAATTGAGTTCACTAGTTGTAAACTGCGAGTCGAGCTTGCTAGTTGGTCATACCATGACAAGGATTCTTGGTGATTTACTTGACCTAACACATGTATGGAGTGCTTAATGAAGATCCATGATCCAAAGACTTGAATGGATTTGGCTATGCAAACCTATGGTATATGCCCACACTTGAAACTGTCTTGGAGAAAACAAATATGGGAGGACTTGAAATTCAAATGGGTCATCCAATCGTGATCAGCTCGAACTGTGAATGCACTAAGAAAAATTCTAGAATATGAAGGTGACAATTGTACCCATCATTACTGGAGTGCTTGGAAGAGTTGAAACTACTAGAATACAGGAGAGAGTTGGAGTATTGAACAGACCTGTCACTTGATCTCTTGTGAAAGCCATCAGATAATACAGTCGTGAAAACTCAATACATACAAAATATATCTTTTGGGATAATTCACCATTTGAAAGACTGATATCCAAATATTGTCATTCAAAGCTTTCTTACCAACTAGTGGAAAGTCTGCAGCGTAAGCTTTTTGATTTCATGGAATCTCTTAAATTCTTTTGAGAATTAGTCTGAAAATTCCTAATGCTCTTTTAAAGATTATATCTCCTGGCGACACCAAAGATTCACTCAAATTTCAAATGAAGGGAGATAACTTCTACTCAATGTTGCATTTGTGACAGTTGAATTACTATCTCAGTCTGTTGTATGATTCATATCCAATCTACTTCAATATATTCAAATATCTATGAAAGTAACAGATTAAGTAAGTAGTATTCTTACATCAGTCATCCCTGAGAGGGATTCACATTCTTTTGTCTCGGCTTGTGATGCATGAAATAGAATCAGATTTGGCAAACACCAGAAGTGGCATCACTCACTTCACCCATGAGGCACCTGCTATCACAAAGCAGTCACCCATCTAAGTACAGACCAAATTTGATGTTGCTTAACTTAGATGATGGTACAAAAACCAGTGTATTCAGCATGATATGGACATGAGCATAATAGTATAAAATCCAATTTTTCTTGACCAAGTTTAGTCTTACAACCAGTTGAATTTTCGGTCAAATTTCCTTGAGTGCTTCTACATAGCGTAATGGTTAGCAAGCCGGTCTTTTGGATCATCACTGAGTAGTGAATTTGATCCTCACTGGATGCACTATGCTTATTAGTGCCAAAACACAAAGCTAAGCTTAGTAAACAGCAACTCTAAGAGCTTTCAACTCCAACAGCACCGATCTGAAATATAGAATAAGCTTTGAGATTCAAATTAGTGTCCCTTTTACCTAAAGAAGCCCAGTTAACACCCCAGCTGTTCTTAACCACCCACACTACAAGAACTTTATAGCTCAGCAGAAGATCAAAGTTAACACACTGCTAGAGGCCAACAACCTGAGTTCAAGTTGTGATAAAATGTAATTAAAAATAAGGATGGAAAATTAATAATAATGGTTTATAGTACTTCATCTCAGAAAGGATTTTTTTTTAAAACTTGGGTATTTTATGTAAAAACAAAAACAACCATGTCAATGACTGTCTTCTAATTTGATATGCAAAGGTAACAAGGACTATCAAGACAACAGCATGTAGAGAAGCTGACTACAACATTTGTAGAGGTCATCTGAGAAAAGTCTAATAGACAACAATTTAACCTTTATCACTCTAGGCATCTTCGTTTACCGGGCAAAAAGTTAGTCCTGCCACTGGTTACTGAACGATAGCACTTGGATTTTGCAGTTGCATTGTCAATTCCAGTCATACATGAACTGACACACTAGTTACAGGCTTTCAAAGATACTAAGCACATAAAATCTTGGTGCCCTTGAAAAAAGAAGAAAAAATGCAGAGTGCTTAAAGGTTAATGACAACATTATAAAAGAACCAACTTCAATCACAGAACTGTGCAAATAGAAGGCATAATTTTTATGTGCCTATGTACGCATAACAGGATAAGCCAATAGTATTTGGATAGGCAACTAGAAAAATGACCCAGAACAGTTTTGGTGTGCAATTAATAATAATGGAAATGTCTGTACATATATTACACAGCTTAGAAATAACATAACACAAGATACGTGGAATATTCAAAACTGTTGAGTTTGTTTGTTTTTTTTTCAATGAAATTGAAAAACATCTTTGGGAGAATAAATTACAATGAAAATCAACCAAGAATAAATTGAAAATTTTTTTTCTTGAAAAAAAATATAAAAAGAAGACTTACATTACGTGATAATTTATATTCTAAATAATGAATGTAACATTTTCTGTTATACATAACAGATGAAATTCATATTTTGATGAAAATATCTCCTATCCCCCATTTGAAACAATGGACTCTTGAACAATTTAGGTCATTTTTTAATGAAAACTTCAGGTGAAAATGATAAGGTGTAAACATTTACTTGGATTATTAACAGCTTTGAAGAGGTGAACTATCAAGTTTTTAAGTAAGTGAATAGGTAGATATTTTTACCTTATATATATATATATATATATATATTTTTTTTTTCACTTTCTTTTCAATAGTTTTTCACAAAATCAGTTATATACTGAGTTTGATGCTAAAGTTTCTAAAAATTTTTGTCAAAGATTTCATTCATATAAATTCATAGCATCATTATTCAGCCATCAAATTATTTTCCCTGGCTTTCTGCGACCTGATGTCATTTTTCAGATGTAAGTCTGATGCAAAAGTTTCTGATATTGCTCGACAAAATCTTTTATTTGTATAAATACATATCATTATTCAGCCCTCTTAATATTTTTCCCCACTTACATCACTTTTGAGTTAAATCGTGTATCTATCATAGAAGACTGATTTCAGCATCATCTCGGAGGTTCAAATGTCAGTGGAAACTTTTTCATGGATAATAACTAGTCTTGTAATATCAAATCACAACTAACATTTTCGTAATAATGTTATAATAAAAGTAAAAATAACCATATTAAGAGTACATTTTTTCTTCATTTGTTTCATCTTAAAAAAAATTGAACTTTCCACAAAATGAAATTTTTTTTAGTTAACCATACTTCCTGCAATATAAGGCACTTTTTTCTTTTTTCAAATATAAAAAAAAAAAAAAAAAAACATTTTGCATCTTATTACCCAATGGATTGGGTTGGCTTTGGAAATAAGGTTACCAGTTCTAGACTAACACCAAACAACCGTCTAACACAGTAGTTCCCTGATGACCCAAGAATGAAATATATAGGATTATAAATGATTAAATTACGACTACAAATCAAAATAATGTTAAAATATAAAAAGCTGATAACCAGATACACATTTCAATAACCTTACTTCATTTGTTTCCAGATAATTACTAACATACTGTATTTATTCATTGTAGTATTTTGTTCATTACTATTGAATGAACAACAAAACCAAAAATCTACGTAAAAACTATTTTTGGAAGAAGTAACTGCTCCATATTGTTTATGCCTTGTATTTGGGTAGTAAACATCTAACAGGTAAGTTGCTTACTCTGTTCACTGTAACAATCAGTTGATAGCGATAGATAAGAGGCAGAACCTATCGGAATTCAGTGAATGTTACTACTACTGTTGTATTGCAGGATATTATCGTAAAACTTTAAGGTACATCCAGAGATGCTTACAATACATGTCACATGTGGGCCTATGGTAGCATAGGCTGCACAACTAAGTATTAGACCCCCCCCAAGTCAGGGGTCATAACGTGAAAAAAAAAACAAAAAACTTGCTGAGTAATTCAATGATCAGTAGAAACCATATCAGGTTATGAGGTTCCATGAAAGATAGATACATAGGCCTGTACTGCTTCAACAATACTGTACTTTGAAAGGTAGCCTATAAACCCCCAGAAAGCAGGTTGGTTGAGAGTGCAGATACTAACCTTATGAAAATTGGTGTTTTGTTTAAGTAGTTCAGCTGGAGAATATCCAGGAGCCAGCCATCTTGGACCAAAACCATATTGAGGGGGTGGCTGTGAAATTCATGGAAGTTGTGGTGGGCTTTTAATCATTTCCTAAATATTCCTTGCCAAATAGGTGCATGTTATATGACAGGAAAATACGGTATTTTAATTATGCATTTTTTTTTTTTTTTTCTTTTCCTCTTGGAAGGAAATTGAATTTCAAGTATAAATAAATGATTACATAAAAATGCATATTAATATTATCACATTTATTTTTTTTTAAATGAGAAATTATAACGTGGGAGAAAACTGTACATTGTAAATTGAAACCAAAGGAATACATTTACAAAGGTTATTATATTTCACAATAATAAGGAAAAGCAATTGTTATTCTATTGAAATTTAAGGAGTGACAAATAAAGATCTAGAGGCACAATTGAAAAAATTGATTCAATCATTTAACTCTTTAAAAAAAAAAAATAAAAGTAATATCAATATTCATATAAATAATATTGTTTTGCTTGATAAAAATGTAACAATTTTTTTGAGATGGATGTTGAATACAACCCAAACAGTGCTAGCTTATACGAAACTTCTTGGCTTAGGTGAAAAAAAAAAAAATTCCTTTCATCCCTGGGCATAAATTATTGGGATGTGTTGGGTAAACGAGTCACTCTTAAATACAGAGAAAGCTGCTTATTGTGATCTTTGGGGCAGGGTCTTTCATATAACAACAACCAGTTGATAACATTAGGCAAAGGATATAAACATTATATAACAATGAATGTAAAGTGTTCCAATTATATTCATTGTTTTAAACAACTTCAACATTGCAAAAAAAAACAAAAAAAAATCAATGAAATATATTGACCTGAAATTATTATTTATTTGACTGTCTTCCAATCAATCCATGCTTCTTCAGCTGATAAAATATCAGCATTTTTTCTCCTCACCGTGTATTTGTTTGTACATAATATTCCTGCACTTTTTCCACCCCTTGAACCATCCATAAGTCGCTGTGAAATTTTCTCTATCCATTTCTTTAGTGAACTCAGTCTTCTTTTTGACGCATTGGTGGCCCATTAGTCAGAGCATTTTTTTCATGAACATTGACAGACCAAATTTTAAATTCTGACCCAACTTGACTCTCTTTACCCAATCATGCTCCCTTGCAATCTAAGTTCTCATTAGTAAACGCTGATTTCTAAATATCCAATCTGTTTCTTCTCAAATCTTACACAATAATGGTCATGAAATCTTTGAATGTACAGAAGCACTGCGATAACTCATTTTGGACAACTTATCATAGCACTCCAATATTTGTAGGTATCCTTGAAGAGACTAATCTTGATGTTTCCTATTTGCTTCGGCCATTATAATGAAAGGTGTTTTATATGGACATTTTTAAATACAGTTTATCTGAAAATTTAGATAACCATATCTGGAACTTAGCTTATAGTAAGCGAATAATTCATCTGAAATAGTTTGGAACCGACTGATTTTGATGACAATTGTTATCAAAATCAGTCAGTCCCACGGATAATCACGGATAATGTTATCAAACCATTTCATATTATCCATGATTATAATAAACAGCTTCCTCCGTATCTGAATGATCTCTGTGCCAAATGAACCAACAATAAATGAAGACCCCAGGACCAGATTAAAGCATCATGGTTAGGTATTTAATAATTAAACCAATAGTTTGTTTAATTTTATTTATTTGATGCATGTTCTTAATTTATTGAAATAAAGCTTGATTAAAATAATAGTTAGGATTTTTTTTTTGTGTAGCTAGTTTTCCTTTTCTGTTTCCTTTTGATAGAATATTTTGTTAAAAACTGATTTATAAATAAAGAATGTGAAGTTGCATGGTCCAAAAATAGCCATCATTAAAAATAACACGTTGAAAAACATTCAACCATGGACGTTGGAAGATGAAACAATTTTAAAAGAAGATATAAACGAGAGTGAAGCTAGTCAAGAATATCTCATCAAAAAAAAAAAAAAAAAGATTTATCATTTAGTTGACTAATATTTAGTTTTTGGTCAATAAATCTAAAAAATATTTTTTTTACCCATGGTTTTGAAGTACAACCAATAAAATGGAAATGAAGTAATGGAAATTAACAGAATTCATAGCTCAAATATTATGTTAGCACTGAAGTTCTCAGTGCTTCTTTTTTTACAAACTAGAAACAGAATACGCATTTAATAACTGTTTTGTTATAGGAAACTTTAGCACAACACTTAATATGTAAGTGACAAAGCACAAAGTAGAAATTTGTGCAGTGCCTAACCAAAATTTATTTTCTTAGGGTTCGAATGAAATTGATACAAGAAAAGATATAATTTTAAAAATTCTTTTTTTTAAGGATGATATATTTTCTCATGTTGGGGAAGAAGCTGTATTTCAAAGATTATTTTTTTTTCAGAAATTAAGTTAAGATTTCTCTTTACTATCAGGTTATGGTAAAACATAAGAAGCAACGATAAGCAAAGCAAAGATATCATTTATTACCACTGACGATTGCTCTAATCAATGAATAAGCCTAATCTTGAATTCTTCAATCACCACGAACCTATGAGTGAAATATTCAATAATTACTTTCCCTTTGCTTCTCGTAACAGGAGGTAACAATTGAAGCAATGATATCACTTATTACAACTACTCATGATATGATGGTTAACGAGCTCGTCTCACAGATCATTACTAGGGAGTTTGATCCTTTGAGCCATACTTCTGGCCTTGTGCCAAAACTAATCTACACTCACAGTAAACAATAAAAATTGCTTTACTCAATGAGTAATCGTAAATTATTTAATCAAATTAATCACCAAAACCTTCGTATAAAAGTTGTTTTTTTTTTAAAATTACATCGTCTTTGGTTCTTGTTGCTCCTTGTATTTTACCATCACTGCTTCACTGTCCTTCCTTGAGCACTGGACATGAATGTCAGGTTTTTGGGTTTCTTTTGTTTTTTTAGCTCTTCCCCCCAGTTTAGTTCCGTACTCAGAAAGACTAGAAACTGAACGTCTGTTTTCAAACTTGCACTTGTTAGTGTTGACAGCTGCAGATTCACAATCATAGTATCTGCCAGGGTTTCCAGATATCTTCTGCCACACAAGACCATGTTTTTAAGGTCTTGGGATCAGATAAAGTATTTGGTATTCAGCACCAAAATAATCGAATAACCTGAAATCCATAATCAGGCCAAGCTTGCGAGAAAAATGGATCGAAATAATCATTTTTTTTTTTTCCCATTGTTCATTTATATTTTTTGTCGCATCATATCATATCATCCCCATACGAAGGGTTGTTTTCTTTTGTAAATTTTCCTTCAGTACCAAATTTGGCCAATTTTGTTTTGTTTTTTTTTTAAAAATGCCAAATGTCAACCCTGGTGTCTGCCTGCTGGTGCTACTATTTTACTCTGGCTTTTGTTTTTATTGTATTCATTGCACCTTGGATGGTCGGGTAATCTTTGGTAAAAAGACGAGATACGTAGATGTTTACGCGGAAGTAAGCAGAAAGGCGTCAATGCAACTTAGCAAGAAAAAGACGAGCCTGATTGAATATTATAGGAGATTCAGATTCAATAACGGGACGAAAAAAAAAAAATGTAGTTTGGGAAACTTGATGAAACCAAACATTGCTCAGGAGAAAAAGTACTAATAACAGATCTAGTAGTTAGATAAAACACTGACTTTTGAATCGAACATAAAAAGTAAAAAATAAAAAATGAAAAAAATTTTTTTTTAAAAAGCCTTTTTGTATCCGGACTATTTTGGACACGTAAATATAAAATCATTCCGCACCCAACAAAAATGGTCAGAAGATTTAAAAAAAAAAAAAAAAAAAAAAAAAAAAAAAGTATATATATATCAGTTTGTTTTTGCTGGTATAAAGAGAAAAGCATGTTTCTTTTGTTTAATTTGTGCAAAATATATATATATATATATATATATATATATATATATATATATATGAACCAAGTGACTTAGCAGTTCAAAAAAGATGCGAAAAAAAAAAAAAAATACTGCGTCACCATCAGATTATCATCTTACTGCTCCCATTAGCAGATAAGTAGATGACCGTCTCTAAAAGCACCAAGCATTTTATTTCTTATCATTCGGGTGGCATGGAACTGTCGTCAACATCGTCTAGCTCGTTAGGGTCCAAGAACTCAAAATCATCAGCCAATTCCGTATCACTTTGTTCTAAATAATCTTCCAAAGACACCACATGTCGTCCTTTTTTATTTTTGGGTTTCACAGTTGCCGTTTCGTACTCGGCTTTCTCCTGTGAGGACTTGATCTTTTTAGATTTTCGCGGAGCAATGCTGCTGCTGCTGCCGCCATTGCTGCCATTTTCCGAATCTGATAATCCCTGGAATGCTGCCTTCATCATGGAGCCCATTGCTTGAGCCACTAACTGTCCTGCTATATTTCGCTCGGATTCTATATTATCCTTGCCTTTTGGGGTAACCTGCGGAAAGTTGAGCGACAGGCCCTCCTCATCAGAGTCAGAGTCAAAGTGAGTGGGAACAAATTGCATTGAATCCGGTAACAATGACTTGTTATCTAGAAGTTCATCATCTGTGTGGTCATCAAAGGAGGGCATTTCTTCACCAAGGCCTTCTGCAAGATCTTGTACCAAATCACTCTCATGTTCTTCTGAAAGAGAGAAAAAAAATGATTTTTTTTTTTAGATTAAGGCCTAATAGAAGAAAAGAGAAATTCAAAAATCCAAATTAATTATTGGAGCCTTATTTTTGATTAAGTTAAGGTTAGTAAATATCTGGGTCTAGTCTTAGTGTGGAAGATAGCAAGCTCATCCAGCAGACTATGAACTGGTCTAGTGAATTTGATCCTCGTTTGTGGCAAGCTAAACTAAACTCTCCATGTGTAGGGGTTAAAGGTTTATAAATACATAATTATTATTGGATAATTGAATGAAGACTACTCTCACTGCAACTGATGTCACCTACTGCCACTCTTGTTCAGGTGTAGAAATAGTCGGCACTTGATTGACATCAAGTGAGATCTATTCGGTGAATCAAGTTGAAGACTTTGAGAGTGACACAGTGGGAGACAGCTTGAGTAACCAGAAGTTTTTTTTTTGTTACAGTATCAGTCAGATAAACAGAATGTTCACAGAAACCAGTAGTGTCCAGACTACACCAAAAAAACCTGTTATATATATATATATATATATATATATATTTGCATAAGCCAAGATCAAAAGCTCAATTCAGTAAATCTAAAAAATAAAAACATGAATCTGAAACCCAAGTTGCAACTAAAAATGAATTATCATTCAAACAAAATATCTTCAAGGGACACTTAAAAAAAAAGAGAAAAAAAAAAAGAAAAAAAAAAACCTGACATTTGCAGCAACTATATATATATATATATAATTATTCATGTTCATAAATGCAATTGGCTTGCCTTACTTCTCAATTTGCTCAAGAAAAGGTATATTTCAGTAGTTGACTCTTCTTACACTTGAATATATTTTTATTCCTATCTCTTGAAATGTGATGCAAAGTCCCAAACAACCCAATAAAAATACACCATCAATTTTCTGACACCCTCAATTCCAGAGCTGTGCTGGATTATTCATTTGGCTGAATCAATAATTCGAAATGTCCCTCTTGCCCATTAATTATGCCTATCTCACAACTTCAAAGCATTAGGAGTCACTGTTCTCTTGACAATTCCACTTTTTCTTGCATTGTTATCAACTTGTGTTTAGATTTTACATTACCACTGACACCTCACTTCAAATTACTTGAAATAAATGTTTAAGGCAAATTAGGGTGGGATTTTTACAATACAACCACAGCAGTTCAAACAATTAAGAGATGACTCCACACACAATGCCACTGATAGCTACTCAGGGAACGAATGTAAAAGCCGTGAGAAATTCAAGTGTCCACTTATATAGTGTGTGTGTGTGTGTGGATTTTAGTCTTGTTTATAGAATTATCTGAATGTGTATAAAGCCAAACAGAAAATACACTTGGATGAAAAGGTTAGAACGAATCTTACTAAGGGAAAAATATACAAATGAACCACTAACTGAATAGCATGCATGTCATGTAAATAAAGAAGATGTTTTTAATTAAACACAGAAAGTGGTTAATTTTTTCCAATATAAAATGAACTGTTCATGTTGAAGGAATAAAAACTGAAGGATTCGTTCATGTAATGAAGGATTTAAAAGTATACTTCAGAAATGTCACCTCGTGGCACAGAACCGCTGGAAAGTCTCTGCGGAACACTGTTTGATTACCACTGATGTAAAGAAACCATCTTCTTCTAAGTCTGCAGCATTTCAAGAAGCCAAGAATAAAAGACACTACTTTACCATCTTCACTGTTTTCTATAGATTGATTCTCTGAGAGTGCAGGAGTTGAAGGTCCTGGAGTTTCTTCCCCTTCACTTTCTGATACTGCTACAGACAACATGGCCGTGTCGGTCTCAGGACACAAATCGTCTAAGTTGAGATCTTCAGATGTTCCATCTGCAGTCACAGCAACTGCCGGCTGATCATTTCCACAGTCTCCTCGTATTGCTACAAGACAGAAAAGAATTGGATTAAAGAGCGAAAAAAAAAAAATAACAAATATTTATGAATTCCTTTTTTGACGGGACATTCTAGAATTCCATAGAAATAGTAGCAGTGTCATAACTTCTAACCTGGAAATGAGTGAATCTTGTGACAGGATTTGCCTGGTATTTCCTCCTTGAGGAAGTGGGTAGGAACTTCCTACCCACTTCCAAGGAGGAAATTTAGATACTCCTTTTCAGTTTTTCAAATGCGGAAATCATTCCAAAAATAACATCTGTACCAGTGAGACTGAACTTGCAAAATTTTTGGGAAAAAAAAAAAAAAAAAAAAAAAAAAACTGAAATTGGCAACTCTGGACTCAAATTTTTTATAAATTTCCCGGATAGAGAAAAATAAGGGAAAAAAACCCCAAAACATTGAGATATATAAATTGGCAACCAAAAGATTCAAATGTTTAAGGAAAAAAAAAATATATAAAAATAAATAAATGTTCTTCAGAAAACCTTGTTTAGTAACAGAATTCACTTGCTATTTCTTCATTGGAGAATCAGGTAGGAAAGGGTTAAAGTATCTTTCTATTCACAGTACCTTTCTGTTATTTCATAGTTTGTTACTTTTCAGATTAACCAATATTTCCTCTCAATTTTTTTTTTTGCTACTGGTTTACAAAATCTGATTGGTGGGGAGTGAGGTGTTTATAATATATACCACACCACTGCTGATGTCATCCTCCTTCCATCTTTACTATAAGACACCCAAATGTGTGAAAAAAAAAAAAAAAAAAAAAAAAAAATGACAGACCTAAAGTAATAGATGTACCATATTGGATAGATACTTTTGTCTTGATTTGGTTTGGCTACGATAGAAATTTTTTTTTTAAATTTCTTTTTACAGTGATAAAAGCAATACAACAATGCAATTTGAGATATCAAACCAAGATTTAATTGTAAGGTGACCATATAATTTACAAGGAAACACAAAATAACTGCTTGAATTACACAACAAATAGGACGGAGCAAAATAAGCTAACTATTTTGATTCTTTCATTTCGGACCGCTGCTTTTCTTGGGGGGGGGGTGTAAAATTATAATTGATATGCTAAAATAGCAACAAAAATCATTGTTAAAGCTTCAATCAACAGTATCTTAACTAGCAATTGCTGGCTAGGTACGGAATAAGCAGTTTATATGACTTTGGCTGTTAAAACTTCTGTAACAGGAAAAATGAAAACAGTAGTCCAAAAGAATCAGAATGTTCGAATTATTTTGCCTCTCTCTATAGTATTTTGACTTACCTCGGAAAACTGTGATAAATATACTAAAATATGACAGAACATAACACACTCGATTTATGCCTGGTTCTAGTTTGTTGTAAATTTTGTGAGGCACTCGATAGTAAATAAGACATGGATATAACAACACTGAAATACCTGAAAGTAAACAAAGGGAGTTAATAAAGCAGAAAAGGTTGAAAATATAAAATATGTACAACATCTGTCCAATAATAGTTGTTACATCTTCAAAAACATTTCATATAGTAAATGTACCAACTATTATAGGACGGAGGATCTGCTTACTTTGCAAAAATCATTTCACAACTGATAAGATTACATTAAATCTTTATAAAGGCAAAATCTGGTTATGGTAAAATACTAAAAACAATGGGAAGCAATTTTCTTTCATTTTTTTTCTTTATTCAATTCACAGAAGAGTTCCTTTACTTTTTTTGCTATAAATTGGAGAGTTCTATTGTCAATTACAAGCAGTTTATGGATTTAAAAGTCAAACTACAAGTCATTATTTGTTGCTTACTCACGAAGGGACTTAACCTTGTTCAAACTGAAGAACTAAGACAAAGCACTCAGTTAATTAGTCAGACTAATATCAACATCTTTGTTGATTTGATTGCTATATCTGAGATAACGCATTGGTAGCCCTTGTAGTATTGTTTGAAGTTCCGAGATGAAATACTGGCAATATTCTGAGAATTATTCAGACTAGGCATAGCAGACCATTCATGGAAGGCACAGAGAGTAAACCACCCTTTTGGGTATGAATAAGGAACTACACTTTAAAGTGTGTACAGGGTAAGGAGACAGCACATATCATTGAATGTGGATATAAGTATTATGTAGGAGCCAGTACTTTGGAAAACTATGAAGATTAAATATGATCAGTATTAGAAAACATAAGATAATTTCCATACACACAGCAATAATGAAAAAAATATACTACAGGAAGATCAGAGCCTGCTTCATGATTGAGGTAGTTGTTTATTTTCCATATTTGGTTAGAGTACTTTGAATGCAGATTTTTAATGTGTGCAGAGTCTCTAAATTTGAAGGCTTTCTGCAACTCTTCTTTCTGCTTACATTTGGCTTTTAACCATATCAAAATGATCTTACTAAATACTTTTGGACATTTCTCTATAGAGCAGTGGTTAGCAAGCTAGTCTCACAGATTATTACTACTCTAGTGAGTTCAATCTCTGCTGTGTGTCATAGTGAGCTAAGCTTAGCTCTTAAATTCATTAGCCACTTGTAATTGTCAGTTGAATTCTTCAATGAATAGCATAAAAAATAAGAAGTTATTTCCCTTGAAATTGACAATCTATTTTCGAAGTAGGGATTCAATAATTAATATCAATACTTTAGCTCAGAACAAGAGAAAACATTAGGAATTCTAGGGTACATATTGGTTAAAAAATACTGACCAAAATAAAGATGAGGTTACTCATCTAAATAATTCATGGAATATTATGAAAAGCTCCTTTTGAAGACATCTTTGTTTGAAACTGATTTAGTATAAGAATAATTGGTTTCAATTGAAACAATTATTTATGATGCTACTCAACTGAATTGAATTCTGCTTAGAGACCATTTGAAAATAAACAATTTTGTTTTCATACTGTAACATATTTTCCAGCATTGAAGATGCTCCAGCCTCAAGTATGCACCCAAATTTTGAGAAAAAAAAGAAACATGAAATCAAGGTTTCAGAAGTTTTTTTGAGTGGCTTAACAACAAGTACATGCTCTTGACCACTTACTGCGTGCATTTTTTTCTTTTTCTCTTACAATATGGAGACAGTAAATTTACACCCAAAGGATACTCTTGTAATAGTAGGGTCCATAAAAGAAATTCCCCTTAAATCATTATATCAAAATAAACTAAATCTTTGTATAACTTCATATAAAGGAGTAAAAAATTATTTTTATTAAATTGTTCTATAATGAAATTAATTATTACACAATTTTTTATCAAGTCACTAATCAAATTATTGTTATCAAGTTGTTTTGTAATAAAATCAATAATTAAATAACTTCATACAAAATTGTGTATCAAATCACTGCAATTCAACGGTTTCGAATCAAAATAAATTGCTGTTTTTTGGTATTTTTTTCAAATAAAGTTATTGAAAGTTTCATAAGGGATTTTTTTCATGTAGATCCGAACTCCAAAATTCAAAAAAATTCTTGCAAGGGGAATAACTTATAGTCTTTTATATATATTATTATAATTAATATTACGCCCTGGACCCCACTATTACAAAAGTACTGTTTTGTCAATTTACTATTTCATATAAAGTAAAAGTTATACACTTCATCCAAGTCATATACAGGATTTCTGATCACCGTCGAGCATACATTATCTTCCTCTGGGGTAAGGATAAGCCTACGAAAAAAATGATCTTCAGCCTATACAATACAGAATAGATTCTCAGGGTAAGAAGTGTCTTCAATGCTGGGAAATATGGTAATTTATTATTTTTACAATTAAATCCCATTTCAAATTTAATAATTTTGATATCAAAATCTTCAGTTACTTACCAATTAAATATGACACAACAATCCCTGGGATATAACAACCAACAATGGCAAAATTGAGGCATATGTACGTGTTAATGATGAAAAACTGAAAAGCAATAGAAATAAACAGGTTGATATTTTTTAAATGCAAATAAACCAAAACTACATTTTTAAATAATAACAGACCGTCTGATACATAAAAGGTTGATGTTAATTTTCCGGTGCAATCTTTTGCACTATGGATTTTCGTCTAAATTTCTGAGTTGCATAATTATTATCATATACTGATTTAATTGGACTGGTATCCTCGTTTTGGTTGCTATACTCATGTTTCAGCTGTTGTACCCTTCTTCAGTCTATCATTATTGATAGCCTTGTCCTATGGTAGTTGAGAGTTCAATTCTTGGGTCGGGTAGTGCTAAAAAAGTCTTATACCCTAGTTTAGTGGAAGAGTCAGACAAATGACATCACAAGAACAAATTGTTTAGAAAGAATCAACTGATGTAAGATAAACTCCAGCATTGTCAGCAGAACAAAAAAAATCTATCCCTGCAGATTGATTGAAGAGTTTGGTTTGAAATTCCAAGAAAGTTACAAACAACAACAACACAAGCCTGAAGAGGGTTGGAGAGTACAATGACTGGAAACATGATTATAACTAACAAGATGAGAACATTAGTCTAAGCAAATCAATATATAATAATGTTATGAAAATCTTGGAAGTATCTTCTAAGTTCATTCAACCGCAGAACATCATTTACATGCTTTGAAACTTGGGAAAATAAGTTTCGCATGAACATTCAAAAACTTGTCCTCTTGCTCGACACAGAAAAAGGTTTTCTAAGACAAGATAGTCACTGGCAATGAAAGATGGGTTTATTTTGAGAATCCAAAATGAGAAAAAAAAATTTTGTTTAAAAACTATAGAGCCTTCAACATCTCACCACAAATAGGATTTACTGAAAAAGAAAAAGGAGTTCTCCATGTTTGGTGGGATTTGAAGAGAAATCTTTATTATGAATTGCTGGAACATGGACAAACTCCTATTGCATGACATCCAAGGTGATCTCACTTCAAGGACACATTGGAAGAAGAAAGACCTTTGTGTGGATTCGAAAGTGGACTGATGATTTTGATGCATAACAATACCCTTCACAATCATGAATTTGACACAGCACACTATCATGGAGCTAGGATTGGACATTATTCTACATGCAGTAGATTCTCCAGATACATCACCATCAGACTCGTTTCAGTCCATACAAAACTCTTTGTCTGGTCAGTAATTATAAGAAGCTCAGGATATCAGAAAATTCTTTAGAGAATTCATTGAATGAACACCAGAATCATTCTTTTATGATGGAATACACAATTTAGCTGAAAAATGGTTTGTCACAGAAAACTCAAGGAAAATGATTTGATGACTGAATAATCATGCAATGAATTTACATGAATTAAAGATTCTGGGATAGGGATTAGGTAAATTTGGGTTCATGACTTAAGAGCATTAATGCAAAAGTGATGTAAGAAGTATCGGTCAAAGCTTGATTATTTGTATCCACTGTTGATACTCACTTGCAAAGGATGCTCTCTTCGAAAGAGGAGCCATTGTTGGAACGATGAAGATAAAGAAGAAGAGAACTGTGAGGTAACATGACACAGTTCAGGCACACTGAGCAAATGAAGGTGGACAGGAGTCCATCTGAATAGAGAAATATATAAGAATTAACACAGTCATTCTCAAACAAAGCATTTGCTCAATAGTGACAAATGATTGAATGAAAAAATGTTACCCTCAAAAATCAATGTCGAATATCAATTCATAAACTTGAAAAAGAATTATAGTTGAATGATACAGTCTTTATTATCGATTTTTATTTATGTTGAGTATTATACTAGATTTCACCATGTATAATCTGCATTCTTTTCCAAAAAGTTTGAATTTAAAAAAATAAAAATAAAAATTTTTAAAAATGCCCAGTACAGATTATCTGTAGAAATATATTGGTAAAGCATTTGTATGGTGCTTTGTATCCTGGATGTGCTGTGTGTTATGGATGCACAAAAATGTAAAAATATTCAAGAGTCTGTAAAAAGCAGTACACATTTGATGCTTTTTTTAGTACAATGTAAGAAGGTTGTCCCAATTGTAAAAATTAGAGAATGAATGGAGAACAATGTGGATTAGCCACTATTATCAGCAGATAATAGTGTCCAATACAAATTTTGTTTTTCTTTCATTTCTTTTTATTTGATCACTGTTTGTAGCATCAAATAGGCAAGGATGTGAAACCATCTGAACCACTTTCCCTACATTTCACCAAAAAAGCTTTGACTGTTGATTTTTAGACACTAAAACATCTTTTTACATTTTTGTACATCTGTAGCATACAGCACACCTAATAAACAAAGAATTGAAGACACAGGACAATGCATATCTAATATTGAAATTGACGCTTAATGCGGGGAGGAGATTATCTATGGTAGCAACTATACATGGAGAAGTACTGTATTTATCTTTTTTATTATACTAAAATCCATTTCTTCTCTATTTCAATTCAAACACTCATTTATCACGGGGTTACGGTACTAATGGGGGTGGAAATGATACCAAATCAGAGCAATAGGTATTTGGTACAATATGAGGGCTGATTGGGACTCTCTACTAAAATACTTCATTTTATTTGTAAATAGCATTTTTTGTTGAAGAGACTTTTAGTGAGGGTATACGTGAAGTATACTTACATACAAGGTTAAAGATAAGAAAGTTTTTTTTAAACCAAAATCTAAAAAATAATTTTTTTAAATTGGAATTAAAACAAATAATTTTTTTAAATTGAAATTTAAAAAAATAATTTTTTTAAATTGAAATTAAAAGATAATTTCCTAAATTAAAAAAAAACCCCAAAAACACCACCTTCTAAACTCGCCCTGCGTCATACCCCAATGGTTCAGTTTTGAACATCCAAACACCTATTTGATACGCTAGTCCAGAATGAAATATCGTCAGACATTATTTCCATTGTTAGACAAATGGGCTTTCCCATCTCCTCCCCTCTCCCATCTTGTGCCTGGTCTTCAATTTAGGTTACCATCCCATGGGCACCAATCAGTTGACCTTTTACTCCATCTGTTATCATTTCTTCTCCCTAAGTGTCCGACCCATCTCTATTTTTGTTAATTATTTGTAAATCTTCACCCTAGTCCTATTAATATTGATCTTTTTCTATCTCTTAGAGTTATCCCTAGTATTTCTCTTCGGTGAGTATAAATAATTAGATTATGGTTACAAATAAAAATGTTAAAATATTTGGAAATGTGATCTATGAAAAAAAAACTGATGGCCAGAAGTGCATTTTTCATTTTGTTTTTTCCTAAATATTTCTTGCCAAATTATAGGCGAGTGTTATACACCAATGCGTGTTACAGGGTGGGAAGTATGGTATCTTTTAAATCTATTTTGATTTAAAATAAGATAATTCAAAAATGAAAAGATTCAACACAAATAAGGAGTTCAATTGTCTCAATAACTTTCAATGAAAAATAATTTTAAACTCAGATTAATTTTAAACTCGGATTTTAGCGTACAGATTCAAAAGAAAAAAAAAAAAATTGCTTATGACGTACCCATCAGAGTCATCAACTGCAGTATTACGTCGAACTGCAAGAAAAAATGAAAATCAAGTTTATTAAAAAAACATAACTGCAATAAATAAAAAATAAAAAAAAGTTTAATTACTCATTTCATGACTTCAAGTATCCGAGAATGTATTTAGGTCTAGCCAAGTCTTGGTATTAACTAAAATGAGTTTAGTACAGTTTAAAGTCACAAGTGTAAGAAACCCAATGAGGAGTGACATCATTTTAGTAATAATAATCTGAAAAACTTACTTACAATGCATTTAACTACAATTGAAAAAAATTTATGTGTGAATGTGTCTGCACCGCAATTATCCAACAACTGGCCATTATATAAAGTTGACATTCGCTAGATATATTAGGACACAAAGCTGTGCTGTGTCAAGTTTGAAGTTGTTTGGGTCAGCGGTTCTCAAATAAATCTAATAAAAACAAATTTAAAAAAAAAGGTGAAGATCTTTATTCACTTTCTATGAATTATTTCTATCCAATTCCACTCTTTAGAATTACCTAAATTTAGACATGAGAAATCTAATTTGGCAACACTGGAGAAAAGTAATCAAAATGCTCCGAAGCCATAGCTTACTAACATTTACTTACCTCTGCCAACAAAGTTGGAAGAGGTATATACATTCACTCATACTTGTCTGATCACACAAAATCTCAAGAGGATCTCAATGTATTTCAATAACATTCCGCGGAAGGGTGTGCCATGAGTGAAAGAACAATTGAGTGAATTCTGAGGTGGATCCAGAATTTCTTTTGATTGAAAGTTATTTTTTTCATATAATAAGATGATAATTTGTAATATGGAAAATCAAAACTTACACAGTAACTTCTACTGCATCATAACTATATATGAACTGATTTTCATTCGAACATTGATTATTAGAAATGAATATTAGATTGGAGGTTGTTGAAGGGAGCGGAAATTTGATTATGTTCATACCAATTGACAGATATCATTCTTGGATATGCAGTACTAATCAAGAATCTGGACTCGCAGAGATAGGTTGTGAAAGGTAGTGGAAAATGGATTGTAATCTTACTGATTTCTAGATATTGTTTTGAAATATGTAGTAATAACCAAGAAGAATCCAGGCTCACAATCTCTGCAAGTTTGGATTATCAATTATTATTATATAATCGAGAACGAGATATAGCAATCTCCTTTCCTCTATAACTCTCAGTTCAACTGCGAGACTCGTCTATAAAGCAAAGGATCATGAAATTTGCAACAAGAACTATCAAATGTCACATCATCATTTTCACCTTTTAGAAATTTTATTCTATTCTAAAGAGCAAAGGTCAAAGGAGATGAATTATAGAAACGATGGAAAAAAAAAAAAAAATTTCTAAAGGACCGCCAATCCAAACAACTTCAAATTCAACACAGCACTGCCTTGTGTACGGACTAGTATATCTGGCCAATTTGACCTACATACAATGGCCAGTTGTAGATTAATTGCAGTGCACATACACACATATATATATGCATTTTCAATTGCAGCTATAGAAAAAATTAGGTCTCAGCAAACATTAATTAAAAAGTGTGGTGGAATGCCAATGGCAAAAGGCTGAGAAACATTGTCTTACACATGAAATTTGAGGTAACCTACATAACACTTTAAAAGAGTTCTTAACAGATGCAGACCAAGTTGAGATAGAAATAGCAGTGTTCAAGAATCCAACTGAGACGAACTAACCTCCTTCAATCTTTCCCCGTGATATTTTTAACTTTCTTGGCTTACCAGCATCTCTCTAACACTGAATTACAGATACATATTTATATATACACAGATACTAAATCTCTCATCCAAAATATAGATACATATTTATATATACTCAGGCACTCAATCTCTCTTCTAAAACCCTTGGGACCAGACTCATCAAAATTCTGAATTTTTTCAAAGTTTGGAATGGTAGAACATGTATCATATATAGGGTGGAGAATGAAGTCGATTGTTAAGGAATGGCAAGGTTTATGCAACGAACCATGTGAATATTTTCACTGAGTTGGGTAAATTAAGACTATAAATAATAATCTATTTGTACAGCTGTAGATGAAATGAGATAAAGGAAGACCATAAAATTACCGGCATATTTTTTTTTATTTTTAAGGAAAAAGTTCCAAGAACCAAACATTTTTTCAAAGTAAGAAATTTCTAGTTTTCAGAGCATTTTAGTTTACAGAAATTTGAAGAAAAGATGAATATATATAAATATATAGGGGTAAATTAAAAAGTCCACAGCCTAATTATGGGAAAGTTTTTTTTTTTTTTTTTCAATTATATCCTTCCTTGTCAATTCACTTAATTCAGTAGTGAATATAAATCACATAAATTAAACATGAAAAATTTCAAATCAATTCAGCCAATAACTACATGTCAGACTACAGAATTATTAATCCAGGCTTGTATATACATTTTCTAAACTGTACTTTCTATACATCAAATAATTAAGAGCCAGGAACCTTATGAACAAGTTGATAATTATCTAAAAGTTTCCAAAACAATGCAACAAAACGAAAGCAGCGGTAGGGCTGGTGGCTACACCCCTGGATCCCAAGAATCTGAAGAAATACGTGTTATTCCTTCTCTCAGTCGGAGGTCTTATATGCCATCAAATCTGGTATGTTCTTTAATGCTATGGCTTATTTCACAAAGCAGCAGTTACCACATAAAATACCATTTGATAAATAAACACTTCATTAATTTGTTATCTTCAAAGTATAGAATTTCTATGATAAGCAAACATCTTCTGTTTAACAGGGCATCTTTTCAGTTTCGTAGATTGACATAACATTCACACACGCACACTGCTAAAGCATATCGAATTCTGTTCTTCCTTAACAGCTGATATAAGAAAATATGCAGAGAAATGTTCATTTCTTATAATAACTTTTGCAACATGAAAAAAGTATTGAAACTTGATTTCAGACAAAAAAAAAAAAAAACAGGAAAAAAAAAAAACGGAAAAAAAAATCAGGAAAAAAAAAACAGAAAGAAAAAAAAAGGAACAAAAAAAGAGAAAAAAAAACAGAAAGAAAAAAAAAAAAACAGAAAGAAAAAAAAAAAAACAGAAAGAAAAAAAAAAAAACAGAAAGAAAAAAAAAACACAAAGAAAAAAAACACAAAGAAAAAAAACACAAAGAAAAAAAACACAAAGAAAAAAAACACAAAGAAAAAAAACACAAAGAAAAAAAACACAAAGAAAAAAAACACAAAGAAAAAAAACACAAAGAAAAAAAACACAAAGAAAAAAAAAAAACAGAAAGAAAAAAAAAACAGAAAGAAAAAAAAAAACAGAAAGAAAAAAAAAACAGAAAGAAAAAAAAAACAGAAAGAAAAAAAAAACAGAAAGAAAAAAAAAACAGAAAGAAAAAAAAGAGAGGGGGGGGAGAGATAGATATTTTTTTCTAATGAAAGAAATTTAATTGGACTCTTAAAACTCTTTAAGTTTATTTTATCCAAGAAAAAGATATTGATCTTCTCATTAGTTTAGTCTTCATTAGTTTACCTACTAACTAATAGACATGAGGAGTGAATTAGGTTACAAGGAAACTAAATAGTCAAAATAGGGAGGAGATGAATATCTCATTTCTGAATTGAAGAAATTTAAGATCCCAATCAAAAACTATACATGATATTTTAGACCAGGGAACATTTTGGGATATTAACCAGAATGTTATGTTAAATGATATTAAATCCTCCCCCAAAACATCAAAGTTTACAAAATTCAATGCATACACATACATATGAAAATTATGTTTGAAATGTATCTCAAAGTAAACTTTATGTGCTTTTGTTTTGAAGCCTTTACTAAGCATACATTCTCATTTTTACCCAGTTTGGGGTAATGTACCCCAGTTCCTCAATAAAATCATTTGTTATTCAAAACGAAAGCCAGAATAACTATCATAATTATCTCAAATTGGGTAGTTGGTATTTTGAGCTAGATTTTGAAAAATATGTCGTATAAAGCAGCCATATTTAAACTGCATTCTGCGGAACCTTAGAGTTCCGTGTTACCCTTCCAGGAGTTCTCCAGGGCAAAGCGACATATTTGCAATATATTTCATTTTTCATTACATAACCAATTCCTTCACGGCTTTCACGTTTAAGTTTATACACAATTGGATGACTCCATGAATAAGGCCAAGATCAAATAGTTACATATATTGATATATATATATTATATATATATATATATATATATATATATATATATTATATATATATATATAGATATATATAGATATATATAGATATATATATAGAGAGAGATGAGAAAGTTGTTTTTTGAAAGGGCTCCTTGGAAATTTTAATTATTGAAAAGAGTAAATGAAGTTTGAAGACTACAGGTATAAAGTGACCCAAAAAGTTTGTGAGAGTTCTTTTTTGACTGACAAGGAAGAAATCAAAAATAATACACAAGAAAAACTAAACTTCATTCATAAATAGCCAGGCATTTTATCTCTCTCGATTGTTGTACAGGACCTATTTCTCATCTTTTCTTTTTTCAAAAATCTTCCACTTGTAGTCAAAGGGTCACATGAAGATGTAGATGACAGTTTACAGCATTTCATACATCTGCTTTATATTTCCTTTTATTTTACTAAGGCAATCGATTATAATCCATTTCTGGTCTGCTAGGCCAGTCAAAGCTTCAGAGCTCCGTACATTTCTGGAAATTATTCCCTACTATGTATTGCCTGCCTCACACTACGCAGGACTTTCCCCAGTTTGAATTCAGAATTATCCATTTCCCAGTCTGGTTACCAACCAAGGTACTGCCCTGCTATTCACACATAGCTAAAGGGAGAAGAGATAGTTATACCTTCCTTAGAGGCATCACGGCAAAATGAGCGGAAACAGTTTCAGCCAGAGTTTGAAATCCATTGACTAATTTCATTTTCCATACACATAACAGTTAGGCCCTCCGCATCTCCTCAAAGTCAGAAAGATCATAATTATCTCATATCTGTTAACTGGTGAGTTACATTTCAAAAATAACTATTGTAGAAAGTAACCAAAAAAAAAAAGATTTGTGCAAATTTTTTTTTGATTGACACTGAAGAAATCAAAAACAACAACAAACAAGCAAAAAGAAAGAAAATTAAACTTCAACTATAAATAGTCAGATATTTGATCACTTTTGATTGCAGTGGAGAACTCATTTCTCCACTCAAGTTGATCAATTCAAAAACAGTTCATTCTATTTATGTGTAAAAAGTGTTAAGCTGATTGTGATCCATTACTGTTTGTTTTATTCCCAGATGTGTATCTTTACAATGCTGTGCAGGTGTTGACGTATAGTTCCATTGCTTCTATATTTATATATGTTCACTAACATATGCCCGTAAGATGAAAAAAATGACGGGGGTTTATTAATGTATGGATTGGTAAAAAGGAACAAAGCTTATTTGATTATAAACTATCATTATTATTTTTGTATATAGCCAGTTTCCAGTTTTTGGTCAGACACTTCAACTATATAGGAACAATGCGTCCCCTTACCCTTTTCTGTTGGTCATAAAATTGGCTACAGTTAGGAGAAAGCGAGTCTTACTAGATAAATGACTGAAGCAATGATTCTTTTTCTTTTAGTTGCTCAAACAGCGAATTGAAAATTCTCATGTAATATTTGTTGTTATGACACCAGCCCATCTCATTTTTACAACCCTATAATTGTTTTTTTTGTTTTTTTTAACTCTTTTTATCTATTTCACATGGTCTTCTCCATTATAAATTTGAGGTTATAACAGGAATCAGACAAATCTGAGATACAACCAATAAAACATGCTAATTTGCTTATTTTATATATATATATATATATTAGGTGACCAAAACAGTTCTTGCAGGGTTTTTTTTTTTTATACTGAGTTCATAGGATATACATTAGGAAAATGGATATCTTTTCCTTTTGCATTGTAGACCTTTAGTTCCGTAGTTACTACACACACACACACACACACACACGTATATATATTAGGTAACCAAAATGTTTTGGGTTTTTTTTTGTTTTTTCTTTTTATTCCGAGTTTATAGGGTACCTTAAAGTGTATCTTTTTCCAAACTATGCATCTGCACCAACAGATGTAAACTTCCATCACTTGTGTTGAACTTTAATGCAAGTATCTTACATACTTAAAGTCTTCAATTCATCATCAACAACACCAACCAGACATCCTTTACAGCATGCACCTCCATTGGTTCATGTCCGATTGTAAACCTCTTGAACTATTTTTGAGCAAAACAGTCATTATCTCCATCTTAAACAAAGGCTGGACATATTGTATGGGCTGCTTCTACTGCATTTGTTCCAAGTTCAAATTTGTACGATCAACAAGCTCTCGTAATCAGCTTTATGACATGGATTTTATTCATCACTACTGTAGGTGTACACTTCTGAAGGTTATCTAGTAGTAAATGATGCTTGTCGGTTCATGATGCCAAAAATGCTCACACTGTTGCCATTCAAAGAGTTTATCTTTTTGAAAGTTGAAAAAAAAATTTTTTTTAAATAGGGTTACAAGTCAAAGCATTCAAATGCAAAAACGTCCAATTTATAAAATGTTCAATGAACATGAAGTCCAATGCAAGAAGTGCCACTAATGCAGTGAGGTCCAATGCTTAAAGGGTCAATTTATACATGATACAAACACATATTTACAAGCACATGTGCCTATCACCATCTCAACATAGCATTTCCTAGAACCGCTTCTGGTGTCGCTTCAGTTGCTTATTTACCTGTCATTGAAGGTTGGTTTTCGAACTTACTTCAATATTTTCACTTGTTTCTACTTTGATGCCACTGAAATTGCTTTTTAAAATCTTGCAAGAAGAATCTTGTAAAAAGCAATTCCAGCGACATCAGAAGACACCCTTTCAAGTCACGGGGATGCTGTGGGGCATATATATATATATATATATATATATATATATATATATACACACACACACACATATATATATGCATTGGCGTTTTGTACAATGTAAAGATACCCAAATGCAAACGCAGTCAAAGCAGTAAAAGCCAATAATGCAAAAACAGCCATTTTATACGTATACACACAAGACACATATATACAAATATATGTACACTCTAAAATGGTTGATTACAAAATTAATCCAAAATCAAGAGCGGACTATGAACAACTTTTCATTGGGATGGTGATTTTTAAGGGCAACACAGACTTTCTCCGATGTCGATTAATTGCAGCTTTCTCAAGAACCATTCATCTCAATAACTTCAAACTTGACACTGCACTTCCTCAAGTCCTGAGCAATCCAACTCCAAAATAGCTAAATCTAGCTCCAAAATAGCCAAATTGATCTTGGCTTGGTTATAACGTTGTCGGCTTTCTTGGACCCAAACACACAAAACATAATGAGGAATGCCTGTACTAGCCTATGCTTATACTAGAAGCAAATCACAGCCATGTCAATGCAATTTGTTGGAGAAACTAGATATCAGTTTACTGGAGAACCTGAGAGACAATAAACTTGGAGTCAGTCATGTTAAAGTTGAATTGTATCAACTGAATAGAAAAGGTGATTTTTAAATATAAAATGCACAGGATGTGATTACTACCCTTGCAAAAAAAAAAAAAAAAAAATGAAGACTCCTTACCAAAAGTCATGACTTTACCACGCCTCAATAGTTTTTACATAAAAACAGGGTCAGTCAAGCACACTTGCTTCCACAACTTCCATTGTGTGCACAACAGTCAAATTATTGATCGCACTTGAAGCATCAGCTTGGCTCAGTTGCTCCTGTGTCACATGACACCCAAGGTAATGATTTTGTCTCCATTTCTTGAACGATCCGTGAACACACAATCATTATTTGTAACAATTATGTTTCTGTTATGTCGGACAACGCACTCATGGTAATCACCCTGATGAAAAGCAATGTGTATCGATATACACAAGTACCTTAAATAGTACAGTTTTGATAAGTGCAGGTTTAGATGTATGGTTGAGGTCTTACTGTGCAAATTATGGTAACTAATTATAGGTAAAAAAAAAACTAAAAAAAAACATCAAATTATGATAAGACCTTGAACAGTGCATTTTTGAACATTACAGAAATTTTTAAAACAAATTAGCCCAAATATTCAAGGCAGGGATGTGCATGTGTAGCACTTTTCAATGAGTGCACAGATACTAAACTCTCATCCTAAGCACTGGCATTAAGAGCAACTCTTTGATCTCAGGAACAGGGTACAGATACCCCGATCTGAGGTATAAGTGCTGATCCATATGTAAATAATCCTATAATTTCTATGGGTACAATGTTAGTATTTTATATAAATCATAAACGAGAGAGAGACAAATCAAACGAGAGAGAGACAAATCAAACGAGAGAGAGACAAATCAAACGAGAGAGACAGAGACAAAAACTCACAAATACTTGGGAGTGACTGACAAGATATTTTTTTTTTGCTCTGGCAGTGAATTGGATAGTGATTCAAGACAATTCATAGATGATAAAAGCTATGAGTGTCCTGAAGTGGCTGACGAGATATTTAGCTGTTGCAAAAATATCTCAGTCCTTGGTTAATACACTATTTATAAGTAAATTCTAAAAAGATGTGATTGCATTTTTGATTTTGATTTTTCAGTAATTAATGGCAGCCTTATTATTCTTGTATCAAATTCAATTAACTTTCATGTGTTTTCGCTATAAAATAAATATCAATAACATATACAAGAACAAAAAAAATATTTTGGAAACTAGTATATTCACTAGAGATATTATCATAAATACATAAGTAAAATCTTTTTGTTTTGATTATATAAACAAATGTCAACTAAATTCATCAATAGACTTAATTATGGCACTGAATACAGATGTCTGATCATTTAATCACTGTGACCCATGATATAGTAAAACACTTTCTTGTACCTAGTTATTTACTAACCTTTGCACAAGGCCCCAAGTTCCTTACAGTACTTAGTGTTACTAACCAGTCACCCACCTGAATAATGACTAGGTTTGACATTATTCATCTTGTTATTCATTGAACTTTGCTTAGTCTCATACAAGAACCCCAAGTTGCTTATAGTACGTAGCATTCCTGAACGGTCAACCATCCGAGTACAGACTAGGTTTGATATTTTACTTATCTCCTTACTTACTAAGCTTGGCTTAGTCTGGCATATGACCACAAACAACTTACATAACCTGGTTTCAAGGAGGTCACCCATATACTGATCAAATTCGATATTTCACCATTTCTTTATTTACTGAACTTTGCTATATGTCACAAGGCTGCAAGCTGCTTATAGTACCCAATGTTCCTAAGTGGTCACTCACCCGAGTATTAATCAGGTTCAATATTCTGCAAGTCTCTTAATTCACTAAGCTTTGCGGCATCTCATACAAGGCCACAAACTGTTTACAGTACCAGATGTCCCTAATCAGCCACCTATCTAAGTACTAACCAGGTATGATACTCTGTTCCCTTTATTTAGCTTTGCTTGGTAAGGCACAAGGTCTAAAATTACTTGCAGTACTTGGTATTCGAAATCAGTCATCCTACTAAGAACTGAGGTTCATTGCTGCTTAACTTCGGTGATCAGGTGAAAGTGTGCTCCCCCACTTTAAAAAAGACCTTGTCTCATATTTTATGAGAAGGCAAACGAACCTTCACATGTCTAATGCGACATCTTCAGTATGGGTTTGATACATTGCATTATATACAATTTACCTGTTCTACCCTTAATACACCTAAGCATAATCCAAATAGTTCATATCACACATAAGATTTTAAAAGCCGTCTATATTTCACTGACTTGTAAGCAATCCTCTGTCATCTGCATTGTAGTATTTCATTTCAGAATGGCAGTCAGTACATATAACAGCTTACCAACACAATCATATAACTGCTTAGGTAGCTTTGTTTTATATTTTTAAAACAAATGCAGGTTATGAAACCAAGAGAGACTATGAGTCATATTTTAATGGAGGTAATCCGAGATGGCTTATTCATGAAACTTAACTCTAGCTTTGTTCTGGAGTCATTTTTTTTTTATTGAACAATAACACACATACAAAGAACATTAGATAAAGGTCTATCTGAAAAGAGAACTGGAAGGATTTAATCTATATAGGGAGAACATAAAGCAAATTCTAGTAATATATATATATATATATATATATATATATATATATATATATATATGACAGGATCAATACTATGAATCAGTACCTATGCCTAGAATAAGAGTATATCTGCGTTCTTTCTATGATTAAAATGTTGCTCACCAGCACTCCTGCCTCGGATCAGAGTGCAGTACCTGTCATCTGAATTCTTTATTAGAGGAAGCATTGTAAACCCTTATCAATTTTTGATGGGTATTACCTTCAGTTGCTCTTCATCGCAACTACTCAGAACATTATCCTGCTCCTAGTGTATAGGTAAACAAAAGATCAAATATGATAGCACCAAGTGTTCGGTGAAAATAAGGATCAAGTCTTGACAGCTGCTTCAGGTCAAAGAAAGTTCTCAAGAGACATAGTGTCAGTTGAGTTCCAAGTGGTTAAATAAAAACAGCTGAACAGGATTTCTCTCAGTCAAGGCTTTGGTGTGGTTGATATAGTGAAGGATATGTATCCTTCAGAAATTGGCAATAAGATATAATGGTGGTAAACCTTACATAACTGAAAAAAAAAAAAAAAAAATACTGCCATTGAATTTTGTTATCATAAGATGAAGCATTGTCAACTATAATCAATTTTTTATTAGTATTTCTTTGTCAAATGCAATTTGTTTTGACTGTGATGACAATGACCAAACCAAAAACTAGTGACGTCATGCACAAATAACAGTGACATATGCAAAAACTGAAAAATTCACTCCCACTTCTGAAGTCCAACTCAGGTCAAATGGTTTTGCTGAAGTTTGCAAATCCCATTCATAGGAACTATTATTGAAAGGAATTGAAAAGTGACAAATAGTTTTTCAATAATACTGAATGAAGAAATGAATTCTGTTTTGTTTAACTTTCAGATTTTAATGCAGCAAGGAGGTTTGATCCTAATAAAGCTAAACTTGTCTTAATTTCCATTGCAACTACTTGGACTGTTTACTTACAGTCGCAGAATGACACGGCAGACCAGAAATAAAGAACAAGCTCTAGAGAAGACTCAAACTTGAATCCCTCTTACCTCACAAAGCCTATCCTTTGAGCCATGATAGCCAACAGGGCAAAAGATCAAATCTAACCATATAAACTTATTCCTTATTTTCTCTAATTGCCAAGCACTGCCATATTTGATGTTTGGTTTTGCATATACTAGTACAGGTATATCTTGATTACTGCAGTTAATTTGTTCCTCAATTTTCCTTAGAGTTCAAAAACACACTGCTTAAATTCTCATGATTCAATGTTTTCTCTCAGCTTATACTCAATTGTAATAATTTGCACAGCAATACTTTAACCGAACTACATCAAAACCCACACTAACCAAAACAGCACTATTCACGGTATTCCTGTAGTAGAGTAAAAAAAATTAAAATACTATTACATCTAATACTACTAGTGTAATAAAAAGCAATAAAATAAGATGAAAGAAATACTAATGAAAAAAATTAATGATAGTTGAAAATGCTTCATCTAAGAAATTTGAATACTTTAGTATCTAATACTACTAATGTAATAAGAAGCAACTGAAATAAGATGAAGGAAAATGTAGTAAAAAATGAATAACTGACAATGCTTCAGCTTACGAATTCAAATAATATTAATTCTAAAGCTGCTAGTTTAAATAAGAGCAAATTAAATAAGATGAAAGAAACACTAGTCCAAAATTAATAATTGACAATAATTATCTGAAAAAAATATATAGACTATTATTTACAATTCTCCATTAGAGACACTAGTATTCACTAAATGTACTCCCAGTAATACTTCATATGTAGTTTCAAATGAATCATAACTTCTGCTACTATTACAATAACTACATTGTAGGACATAGGCCTTCTCCAAGGTCGGACATTTTTTTCTTTTCAGCTCACAGACATCACAGTGCCAGAGCATTTTGAACTTGCCTTAATCATCACACTATCTCATTTTTCCAATTCTTAAAAACTTCTATATAGAATACAAAAAAAAAAAAAAAGAAAAGACGTTTAAATTAGAGAGCACTCAGAGAGCTCATACCGCTGTCCATGCCGTACTCTAATTCAATAAAATAAAAAAAATTCAAATAGTTCTGGGCCATCCTTACAAGAAATTTCATTGAAATTCATTGAGAACTTTGAAGTATCGTGTGGACAGAAATAATCTCATATATTTATGTATTAACCTAAGAGAAAAAAAAAAATAATAATTTCTAATTTTTTAAATACCTGGATCCATCTCAAAACCTAATTATTTCTTCCTTACTCCATGACCCATCCTTCCACGAAATTTAATTGAAATTCATTGAGAATATTTTGAGATATCATGTGGTCAGCTAGAATGATGGAAAGACAAGGGGGGGGCAATACATATACCTCTCCAACTTCTTGGGCTGTGATAAATAAGATGACACATCAGTGGCATGTGGTGGAATGTTTCACGGGTGCACCTTAAATACCAATGCCCCCCCCCCCCAATGCATTTTATTGTCTGTAAAAAGTAATTGACGGTAAAAGTCTTAGTGCAATGTAGGGTAGGTGGTCCCGGTAGAAAATTGTAAGGTTTCATACACTAATTCATTCAATGTTAAAAAAGGTGGACAAATGGGAAAAACAAAAAAAACAAAAAAAAAGAGAATTAATGGACAACTTTTTCATGGTATAAAATTTTTAAAATCCTTTACTTAGCAGATGCATAGTAAAACATAAAAGGGGAGAAAAAAAAATGTTTGGAATTTGTTTTTTTATAAATAAATCTTCAAAGGCTTCTTTCAACTGACACTCAGAGAATGTTCACACCTTCTTTCATTGTACCAATAAAGCCTTTTACAGTCTATCACTTTTTCCACAGACGAAATATTTTTGTGTTTTCACCCATCTGTAGCTCAGAGTACACTCATGACACAAAGCACCATGTGCAACAGCAAAATATGCATAAAATCTAGTAAATCTTTGTCGTTGATCATGATGAAAAGATAGAAATAAGAAAAGATTACTCACGTTTGATTTTGATTTTCACCCATATTTTATTCATGAAGACATCAACAAGAAGTGCCGTTATAACAAAAAGGCAACACAGAGTGTAGAAACTCAGTTCTGTGATGCAAAAAAACCTGAAAAAAAAAAAAAAAATAATCTTTGAGTTTTGCTGATTAAGAAGAAAGTGAGAGATATTTACTAATCTTACCCAGTCTGCCCACAAACTATCCAGCCATTTTGAATATCTCAGGAACCAGTAACTTGGAAACCAATCAGAGTCAACCTTACTATGCATGTGTGAACAGACACTCTCTCATTGGTTACTCAGTCAGCAGTGGACTGTGATTGAATGAGCCTATATACTGTTTGACCATCAAAGTAACTGAGTCTATCGATTCATGTCTTGCATGGCTTTCTTACAAAACGTTGCCTCACCCAGGTCTCCAAGTCCCGTACAGCACAGATTTGGCTACCTGAGATTTCAGACTATCGTAGAGACTAAATCAGCTGATGGCAATCCTGAAAGAGGACTGAGGATAAAAAGTGGAATGGATGCTGAAATAAGTCTCTAAGGTCCCAAGGGAAGTACTTTGAAGAGACTAAGGTGCCATAACACAACGCTTTTTTGTCAATATCAGATGGCTAGATACTTTCCAGATAGAGCTTATAGCTTAGTACAGCTCAAGGGCAAATGGAAAGAGACAAGGAGATTGTATTGTACAAACTTTTTTTTCTTTTTTTTTTTAAATGAGAAGCTTTCTTTTACAAAAACAAGAAACAGAAACATTTTTAGAAGGGGCTCTAGTAGAGTACTAAATGCCAATTTCTGAGTCTGTAGACAAAATGGTATGGCCAGGAACACATGCACATAGAATAGATAGAACCCTTCACCACATTTGTTCAATTGATTTATCTAATGTTTTTAATCACATGTTTACATGTTAGATCAGGGAAGCATCAATGAAGGAAAAGAAAAAAAGAGAAAAAAGCAAAAGGAAAAAAGATGAGAAAAAAGGAAAGAAAAGAAAAAAGAGGAAAAAAGAAAAGAAAAAGAAGGAAAAATAAAAGAAAAAAAAGGAAAAAAGAAAAGAAAAAAAAAATCAGATACCAACCAAACCCTATCCTATTTAGCCAGAAGGTAATTAGAAATCATCAACCAAAACAATCAACATCAGAGGTTTCTTCAGTTCATGTTTGGCTAACTGGCTATCTATGAATTCATCATACATACAGGCCACACAAATGGAGGTACAGGGCTGAAAATTTAAACATTTACTTCTTATGCTTTTATTTTAAATTTCTCTCCAAAATGGGTTTTTAGTGTGTGGGGTCCAATTCACTATGTAAATTTATGCTAAATTGGTCTCTTAGTTTGAGCCTAGCAGGTTTTACATCTGTAATTTTTTTTCAAGTCAGATGATTTTTGTGATCACAGCCCAACAAAAGGCAAGAGAAGTAACTTACATAGATCCTTTTTTTCTCCTAATTTTTGATTGATCACCAACATCGCCTGCTGCCAAAAGGCATTGGTTATGTGACAGTTTCTATTGAGTGACTAACCAGAACTGCTATTTTTTTATGATCCATGATAAATTGTATAAAACATGTAAATATTTGTTTCTCAAAGTGGCAGACAGGTTTGGTAATTAACTTGCATAATCAAAAACTTATCTAATTAAGCCATGGAGGGAGGAAGACCCCCCCTCCCCCCCATTCATGCTGCTTACAATCATGAGATGATGATCTGGGAGGTTCTGATAAAGAGAAACTGGAATTAAGGTGAGGGAAATAGATACAAGAGAAAAAAAATTATAATAATTGACAATGCTTCATCTTAGAAACTTAAATCTAAACAAAAACTGTACAAAACTAACTGCATAGGATAAAAATTCAAACTATAGAAGATGCATCGTTTCCTTCGATTGTGTATTAAAAAAAGAGTGATAAATCTCTAGAGTCTCAACTTTGTGATAACCTACCACTAATTAGAAACTCAAGGTGGCACTAAACCTGTTAATCACAGCTTAAAACACCCACACAAACTGAGAGTGAGAAATAGTGAGCCTTGCCTCATCTACTGACTATCAAAAGATATCAGTTCAAAAACAATTAGATGAATATATCCTAATTATCCAAATCTGTTAATCAGATAAAAAGTCAATTGCCTTAAATATCTATTTTATCCATATATCTGCTCTAGTTTTTACGGTACAGCTGACTGTGCTACATAATAATTACGTAAGACAACAGAGTCACTGGATTATCTCAACACGGAAGTCAAATACTAATATCTGTATTAGGGCAGTCAGGCTCGAACTGTGTGGCGCATATAATAGTGTGCCGTAACCATCTGCCAAGTTTGCCGCATGAATTTCTTTGAATATGTAAACATGTATTACAAGCTTTGAATGTGTCTGGCACATGTTTTATGGGTGTCCATCCACAACAGAGAAGTCAACTTGATGGTTTTATAACCAGATTTTGGGAGATGAGTACATCATTATGCCAACATAAAATTTTTGTTCTTCAACTACCGAAATATTTTTGTCCAATTCATATCATTTTTGCAGTTGGTGCACCTAATATGAGTCAAACATATTTCTTAGTGTGCTGTCATACACCAAAGTTTGAGAATGGCTATATTAGGAAGTATTAAACACATTTTCATTTCTTTCTTTTTTTTTTTTTTCCACCGAGTTTTACTCAAAACCTTATTTCATGCACAAGTCTAAAGACTATCTATGACTCCACTATATTATTATATATATCATATCATTATCAAAACTAAGCAAATGTTATAATGGTTGATACAAGTATTGAGAGTCTAGCAATTTTGAGGCATTACTTCAAACTGAGCCTCGAAGCCGCTGAAGGTGCTCACAGAATCCAGGAAGTCAAAGGAAATGAAACAATATCCAGCCATGCCACCCAAAACTGGTTTCAGTATTTCAAGGGTGATGACTTTCCCATTCAAGATAAAACCCAGATGAGATAGAGATGGATCAAAATACAAGGCAAAAGAGAACCCGACCGACAGAGCGCAAATACTTTCAAAAGAGCTAGGATCATTGAAAGATACAATACATGGTGCATCACATCAGCTTCAAAAAACCATCCAAGAGCTCTCAAAAGTATCAAAAAAAACAAAAATACTTTTGATACATCAACATTTGGCAAGTCAGAGAATATAACCGTTTTATTGGAAAAGCATCCAATTACATTTTACATTGCGTTATCTAAGGTTTCTAAGAATACAAGTGAAGATCTCTCACATAAATATCTTCCCAATCCCATAAGATATTCAGTAGAGAATACCACACCAACCTTCCTAAATATTACAGAACAGTGCCCTTTCGGTCGAGGCCATTCTTGCACAAGGACTATATTTAGGCTTTAAAAAATATTTCTTTTTTCAAAATATCATTTTTTGCTCCAGCTATTAGACAAAGTGAACCAAATCTGTTAACATTAACAGATTTACTGTTTTCAATTTAGTCTGGCTGGCTATGTAACAATAGAGCCAGAGGGCTTAAATTCAACATTTACTCATTATGTGAAGGAAAAAAAAAAAAAAAAAAAAAAAAAATGGTCAGGGTTTTTTTGTTTTGATTTTTTTAATTCACCCCCTAAATAGATTTTTAGAGAGGAGGGACAATATGCAATGTGTATTCATGTTTAATTGGACCCTTAGTTTGTGTGAGGCAGCATTCATCCTTATTTTTTGAAAATTTGAAATTTTTAGTAATCACTGCCAATGTCAATGGCACTGGAGTGATGACTTACTGAGACAACTGTCTCATCTACGACAGCTAACAGGTTTAACTCCTACATACATAAATAATTTCATGACAATTATTCTAAAAAAAAAAAAAAATAAATAAATAAATAAATAAAATAAAAAAATAAAAACTGCAACCATTTAATTCATTTAAATTTAAAATGTATGATAAACAGTTCTGGTTAGTCACTAAACAAAAACTGTCAAGCGACCAATGTCTTTTGATAGCATGCCGTGTTGGCAGTGATCAAATGAAAAAGGTATGATCAATAAAATTATTTCTCTCGTCTTTCGGTAAAACGCGATCACTAAAAGAGTTAGAATTGAAAAAAAAAAAAAGAAAAAAAACAAAACATAAATGCTATCAGACACAAACTGAGGACCACTTTAGCATAAACTTACATTGAAAATTGACCCGCCCACCAAAAAAGTTTTTTCTAGACATGAGGAGTAAGTAAATGTTAAAATTTTCTACCCTCAAGGTCCATTGATGCTGCCTATGCACATGTTGCATACATAGATCGCCAGCCAGACCCAATCTAAAACTCAAGAAACCTATGCTGATGTTGACAGTTTTGGTCGACTGTCTCTAATTAGTAAATATCCATATATGATGATAAATATATTAAAAGAATTAGTCAGGTCTGGTGGAAAGGGGAATAAGAGGTGTAGGAAGACTGTAGCATCAAACTTGCCAACTAGGGTGGGCTTGCCTACCTTGGAAGTCAGCATCCAATACAAGGCTAAATGAGGGAAATAATTGTTGGAAGATTGTATAGCATCATTTTTCAATTTAGAAAGGGCCTGCCTACCTTAAAAATCTACATCCGAACTTCCGGTTCTTTTTATCCGGGTCCAAACAATGTTCAGTGGCAGTCTTAGAAAATATATACAATTAATCCAGCTGCTGCGTGTGTGCATATATGTAGATAGATAGACGAAGAGGGTGAGAAAGATGTGTGTGTATGTGTAGGTATACGTGTATGCTAGTATAAAATTGAATCAATAAGTCCATGGCTTGATTTGAAACTCTTGGTATCTATACGGTGGGTCATTTTTAATACCACCTTTTTATCTTGATATATCAAGGAGCACAGTCATTTATACAGTTTTGCCATTTTGTTTAGTACAAAGGCTGACCAATAGATGGCAGAGTAGTTCAAAGTGAAAGAAAAAGAAATGTGCTTCAAAGAGTTGAAAATAGTTTTGAATAGAGAGAAAAGTTACGACATACGCTATACAGATTAATAAAAGAATTAAAAAATTGTTAGGTTTTTCTACATCTTATATACAGGACAGTTTAGGTGAAAAACAAATATACCCATCATCACAGGCAATGATTGAAGAGCCATAATGTAAAATTTTTCAAGTCTGGTTAAAAAAAAAAAAAGAAAAAAAAATTCCATCTAAGAATTATACAGCCAGAACAAATTCTATCATTTACATTTATAAAAATAGGGTAATAAAAAATTTTTTTTTCAAATAAAAATCTCTCCAAGATCTATATGTTATTAATAAACCCATCAAAACAAAGCCCCTAAAAAAGGGGAAAAGAGCTTTTTTTCAAAAAAAAAAAAATGAAAAAATAGAAAGAGCTGAGTGGAGTACTGATGCCAATTTTTATGATATAGCCAGATATGCTGGAACTCAATAAACCAACATATGTACATATAAGGGAAGGACCCTTTACCACCTTTGGTGGTGAAGGTTGTTCCCTTCAGTGATATAATCTTTATTTTTCATCAGATGGAGCATTGACAATCATTCATTTTATGTAATATTTTCTTTTAATCAAACTCCAGTACAAAGTCTGTAGTTGACTTTATTTTCCTACTTTAACAAGAACAATCCTCTTCAGAATGAGGTGGGTAAACCAATACGTAAAATCCACATTCCCCTACCCTGATTTCAACTCACGACTAGCTGATTGCCAGGAGGTTATCTTACTGATTGAGCTAGATTGACGAGTCGTAAATATTACCAAAAATCCATCATACAGATAGGCACCAGTTTATTTCATTCCAATGAATACATTTATACAAAAAAAAAAAAAAAAAAAAAGATTATATTTTTTTTTAATATTATATATACAGTACAAAAGTTTCAGTAATCATCTTCAGTCGAAGTAGAAGTTCGAGTGGAGTTGGATCCTGCAGCAGCCAGTCTTGTCTTCAGGGGATGGGGATTTTTATCTCAACTTGGAGAATCACTTATCGAAGATGAGATTCTCCAAGTCCCATTCCCCCATTCATGATGCCAAGTTTCCTCTCTCTTTGGAATCGTCATCTAGTAATTTTTTCACTGATGTGCATCCTCAGTGGTAATTATTGAAACTGTCTATTTTATGCCCTGGCTGAAACTCCTTCCCTCAGATCTGAAATTCCTCCACTGGGAACCTCCCGTTGGAGAATCACTGTCCTAGATACATTTAAGCTTATATTTTAAACCAGGAAAATCAAATTACTCCATTTGCTGGCCACACGAAATATGCCAATGGGATTATCATTTTTCATCAATTTTGCTGGAAGGGAATCAGAAAAAAGGTTGGACAATCAAAAATATTCTCTCAAGGGATGCACATGCGATAGGTAAAATGTGTAATTACAATAACAAGGATGTGCGATTTGCGTAGTCGATAATGACTCGAAAGATGGAATTGGCAGGCTTAGTTCAAAATCTGGTCAAGGCTGTTCATGTTCACTTTGCACTAATACCCTTGGGAAAGGCATGAATCCATCACTCCTCTTCCTGCCCCCAGCTATGGGTTAAATAGCAAGGCAGATTTAGCTCTCTAACCTTAGGATGGCAACCAGTCTGGAAGGACTACTCTTTAATTACAAACCAAGGAGTGAAGGCTGTTTGAGAAAGGTTTAATGCCCAATTTGGCATCATTTCGGCAGCTCCTACAGCCAAGTTGATGACAAACGTATTGCTCTCTGCTTTCCTCTGGACTACATCAGCAAGTCTGAGAGAGGGATTCTGGTTGTTGGGCATCCCAGGATCTCCATACCCTTTGCCCAGGCATGCACCCTGGGGGAGATGCTCTATTGTCTGCAGAGACAGGATGGAAACCATTCATACTATAACAAAACAATGATTAAATCTCATGTAGAATTCTGTATTCTGGTTTGAGCGCCAACAGCTAAGCATGGCAACTGGAATATGATTTTAAAACTAGAGAGCTTACAACAAAAAGTAACTAAACTAATTAATGGTATAAAAAGATCTTAGTTATAAATAAAGATTGGGAGTCCTTGGGTTTAACAACTTTGCTAGAGAGAAGAATGAAGGGGGATCTAATCAAGATACCCAAAATAATTAAAAAGAATCTAAATAAAGCACACCATTTTTTAAATTTCTCTCCTAGAACTGGAAATCTTTTGAGAAGACATTTCAAAAACTGAATCTACTAAACAATTAGATTTTTTTTCTATTCAAGTAATATAATTTTTGAACAAGTTGCCAGGTCATGTATGAAAATAATAGTGCAGAGAGTCTTTAAAATAATTTAGATGAGTTGAGAAATCATGGAAAGAGTATGAGCTTACAAGGATATTTTTTGGATCTATCTGATGAAATTTTCAAGAGAATCTGTTCATTATAGTAAAAATTGTTTATATCAATGGACATTTAAAAGTATTTTATGTATTTTATGAATTTTATGATAATCATAGCTACTCACAACAGACCGGTTTAATCACTGTTGCTGGGTTTGGGTTAGGTGTTCTGACATTTAAATCTATTTGAACCCATTCATAGAAACTTGAAATTTTTGCATTCCCCCCCTCAACAAGTAGGGAAAAATGATTTTGTTTTTTTGAAAATGTTTTTATTGGAGGGTTCAGTTTACAATGCAAGTTCATGACAAACTGATCCCTTAGTTAATGTCCAAGCTGTTTTTTTTTTCCTTTTAAAATCATAAATCTATGGTCAAACCATACTAGTAGTGTTTCTATCGAGTTAATGAAATTTTACCTTCACCATTGCATAATTTAAAAATTAAAAAGCAGCATACATGGGTGGCAGTGATTCATAATTTCCCTAGGAATGCTAGTTTTTTGGGGTTTTTTTTGTTCATAAGCAAATATAATATATATGAAATTGGAGATGCCCAAAGAGGCATGATGAAATAAAAAAGATAAACATGCCCGGTTAGTCACTCAGTAGAAACTGTTAGGTGACCAATGTCAGTTGCCAGTATGTTGTGTTGGGGGGTGAGGGTGATCAGTTAAAAAAATGGAAAAGGAATGATTGATTAATAAGTTACTTCTCTTGCCTTTTGTTGGACAGTGATCACTAAAAAAGCTGGAATTTTAACAAACTAAAGGATGAATTTTGTATCAACTCACATTGTAAATTGAAACCACCAACCCCACTAAAAATCTATAAATATAGGTATAAGAAATGGAAATAAAAAGTAAATAAAAAATTATTGATTTAGTTGTGATTTCTAAATTGTCAGAAAAATATATATATATATATATATATATATATATATATATATATATATATATAGTGAGATGAAAGCAAGAGGGAGGAGGGCATGCCCAGATGGTTGCATGTATCACTTGATTAGTAAAAAAGTTGTTGCAGTGAACAGCATAGATCCAGACATCAATGTACTCTTTAAGAAGTGTAAATACACCCCCAGCTTGGGAACTCTGACACTAAACTGAAAAAAAAAAAAAAAAAAAAAAAAAAGACTCTACATTCAGCAAAATTAGCTTGAAGGCCAAAGAGAAGCAAAAAGAAAAAAAAAATGAATGAGGATAATCCATAACCGCACTGAATCACGACTCATCTTAAAATCTAAAAAAAATATAACAGTTGGTCTACTGTGAACTACTTGGGATATACGCACTCTTACTTAGGAAAGTTCATCATCAGGCACGATTCAAGTTGGTGTTCTAAATAAATAGCAGTACAAGTAACAGCATTTGATATTGAAGGTTTAACAAGGACAAACATGGTGTCCACATCATTAACTTACTAAGTAGAAACTTTAAACTGCACACCATACACACAGAAAACTAGATTCTGTAAACAGAATAAGGAGAGTTCTAATATATAATGGCTAAATTCAGGTGTCACCTGCCAAATGGTAGCTAGCTAATTATTCTCACAGACCGTTCACTAGGATAGTCATTTTAATCCTTATAGGATGCTCTACCATTGAGACCATAAGCCAGTCAAAGCTTAGCTTCATATATATATATATATATATATATATATATATATATATATGAAGAGTTAAGTTCCTAAAGGCGATAAGCACCATAAAGAAAAAAGTGTTTGATTAAATCAAAAATCAAATTCTTGATTTGATCTTTCCATCCTATCAAAACCTTATATATATATATATATATATATATAATATATGAGTATAAAGATTGTAATAAGAGGAAGAAAAAATCCACAATTTGATTTTTGATTTAATTAAAAATGTCAATTTTTTTTTTTTTTTTTTTTTTTTAAATAGTGCTTATCGTGTTTTGGACCCAAGTTCTTCATATATTACAGTAAAATTCAACTGCAAGAGAATAGCTGATAGATCCAAGACAAGTATTCAGTTGATGAAACAGTTCCCAGCACTATCTTTTGCACAATGTTAGAAAAATCTTAGAAGTGTCTTTGAAGCTTATTCTGCTCTATATTGCTTCAGCAATTACTCAATTGTAGTACATTGTTTAAAGCCTTAAGAAAAATTCCAAAGCAAAGAAAATGGTTCCACATTTATTTTTCTCTTTTTGCTCAACACAGAAAACAAATCATTTTTGGAGAAGATAGTTACTGGTGATGAATTAAGAATTCATAACAAGAATCCTTTTTTTTTTTTCATAAAGGTTGTGGCTAGATCACAAAAAGCCTTCAACATCTCAATCTAAACAGAATCTACTGGAGAAAAAGTTGATCTATGTTTGGTGTGATTCAAAAACCGTTCTTCATTGCAAATTGCATGAACCTTGACAAACTGTTACAACACAACACTGTAGAGAGCAATTGGCTCATTTGCATGATGCATTAGAACAGAAAACTCTTTCTGGACAAAGAAATCGAGCTGCAAGATTTCTGCATAGGTTGCAGTGGTGATGCCGTAAACAAACATGGCGCTGGGAGGGGAAGTTCTTCACATGCCATATTCTTCAGACTAATAATCTTCAGCTTATTACTGGTTTCACACCAAGCAACAGTCCTTATCTTGTTAATGGTTTCAACAAGTTCAAAATCTCAAAGAACTTATTGAATCAAAACCAGAATCATTTGATTTTCCCCCCTAAAAGGTTACATAAAGTCATAAAAAAAACAGGGAAATACTGAATAATGATGGTATAACTGATATAAATAATATAATTGTCAAAAATTTAAAGGGAGTAGTTTGGACCGTTGAAATCATTCTTTATGTTGCTTTTCTTCTGACACCTTTCTTTCTTTACAGACTACATGTGAAGAAGGCTGTAGAATGAATTGGCTGAAACATTTTGATGATAACAAATGCAAGTCAAAAAATGAGTTTGATAGTTCAAACAACACTTGCAATGATGACTCTCCGCAAAATCAGAGGAAGTAGATTCCAAACGAGTTTTATATCTGAAGAATATTGTTGAATGAATTAGCTGAAAAATTTTGGTAATAATAGAAGCAGAGTTCAATAGTTCAAATAATTCTTAGAATGATATAGACAGTATTGGATGTCATCATCATCATCAGTCTTTTAGCGTCCGTCGTTGGACATAGACCTTCCCCAGGATTTGCCACACTTCCCTATCAAGGGCGTCGCGGAGCCAGTACTTCCTGAACCTGTCTAGCTCGTCACTCCATCTAATATTTTGCCGGCCTCGGTTGCGCATGTGGTCTCGGGGAATCCATGTTTCAGCTCCATAAGTGACTATTGGGAGGATGCATTGGTTATACACCCTCCTCTTTAGGATTAATGGACTACCCTAAATGTTACAATGAAGTCATCTCCTGCTACTTCTATTTGGCTAAAAGCCAATGTGTATAAATGCTCAGCAGTCAAGTTACATCAGGTCAATTTGGAAAGTTAAGTAGTCTTTGTGAGTGACAAATAGTAGAAGGCAAGAGTTCTGGCTCAAGTATCCAAAAGGTTTTTGTTACAGTATCAATTGAATATAAATACAGTCACTGAAAACAGGTGGTGCCTAATCCATACCAAGAATAGTTCATTACAACCTTTCCCACATTATTATTTGGAGACTAAAAGAACAAGAAGTTGCATACATGATGTGGCTATCATGTAATGAAACTGGGCTTATGTAAGTTGAACCATATGGTATACGTTGATCAATGAGAAAGCATAATAAACCTTAAAGTTTATATCAGCTCACATCTTAAGTTTGCTGTCACACCTTGCTTGGAGTAAACATGCTTTTCTGACTTGTAATATATATTCAGCAATCATTCTGATTCAGATTCATTGATAATTTTGAATGATTTGTTTGACTCTCTGAACATTGTCACTGGTTCTTCACATGTGTGGGTTACAGTGAGAGCAAAAAGTATCCGATACATTGAGGAAAAAAAAAAAAAAAGAAAAAAAGTTCATTTCAACATACTTATACACCTTCATAATTCACAGAATTAGAAGCAAAGATTTCTGATCTTCGTACATAACTTCTCAATGTTGAATCTTGTTTCAATATTTTGATTTTTGTATTTTCTAATCTTTGCTATAAATTCTATTTGGTCATTTTGAAACAGTCACAGATAATTTTTGCACTCGCTGTATACACAGACATACATACAAAAAAGAATATGAAAGTAAGAATACAACATTGCAATTACATATAATAGGGACATATAAACACTTGTTACTCACTTGATACATATTTCCCTATCAGACTTTCATTGTTACCTTTTGCTTCTGGCCAAACAGAAATATTTCCTGGATAGCACTACTAGCACTAAAAAAATTGACACTGAAATCACAAGATTCGTGTAGTTCAAATTCAAATAGATACAGAGCTTTCTTTTCAGAAAATGATACTTCTACACTTCCAAGAATCAGAAATTTTTTTAAACTCCAGTTGTGAATGACTGTTTTCCACCATAACGAAATCAAAAAACAATTCAAGTGAGTAAACCCTTCCCCCACTGTTTGTTCGTCAAATTACATTAGACCTAACAGTATTATTAATTTTGACTTGTTTTTACTTTCGTCCTAATTTTCAGTTTTTTTTAATTTTTTTATTAACTTTGAATCAGACTGTAATCTTATGGCACCGATTCAGATGCGTAATCAGAAAATAAAGATCAAGCCCATGGTGAGAATTGAACTCACCCCATGTAGCCAGGAAAGGTCCAGTATATGCTTGGCTGCGTTCAACTATTCAGCCATGGTGACTTCACAGTCAAGTGGAAGCGGATTTTACACCTTAAACCTAACTTCTTACAACCGATATTCAATGCTGATGATTTTTACAATTGAGACCAAGCAGTATTATTGTAAACCAAACAGATATATAAAATCATGATTGAAATCACAACAAAGTGATCAGTAGGAAGCTCTCTTTCCGACCGAGCCAAACTGACGAGTCTTATACATCTATGAAAATTTATGTTATAAATAAATCAGGAAGAAGAAGTAGGGGTGGAGTTTGACCCTGCAGCAACCAGACTCGTATTTTCAAAATATTTTACTTGTTGTCTGAATTCCTTGAAGAATCATCATCACACACTGATTTATTGGGACTAGTATCCTCATCATGGATTAGTGGATAAAAGACATGGTTTAAGCGTATCTAGTAACCAGTCTGGCAGTTGTGAGTTCAGTCATTGAGTCAGGTAGTGGGAAAAAAAAAAAAAAAAAAAAAGAAGTTATATAGATTTAGTGGTGGAGATGGACAAGCAACATAGCGAGGACAAATTAAGTTATACGAGGTATCTTTTAGCATGGATAGTAATGAGAACAATCTGTAGTGCCCCCCATACTTTTAGTTAGGAATTTAGCACGAAACTCTTTTACCTAGATATCCAAAACGTCACTTCCACTGACGACCCCTATAAAACCCCTGGACGCACATGGTCCAGTGCTCACTAGCTCCAGCAACACTAGCTAGGTACGCTTCTAGCCCTGGCCTCTGCGGCCGGCCATTCTCTCTCTTTCCTTCTCCCTGGCCCAATGCTCCTTGGCGCCAGTATTCCTAGCTGAACATGCCTCTGGCCCTGGCCTTTGCGGCCGGCCACTCTCTTTCATTCTCTCTAAGATCGCCAACCCACTGGCCAATCCGATCTTAATCACCATCCTCACTTCGGGAAACACGCATGGATAAAACTTCCATGTTCTATGTCTTTTACAGTCTGTTTGTCGAGAGTCTAACAGCGTCTGAGAATAGCCCCCAAGTTAACTCACTTACTTAGCAGTAAGGCTCACACACTGAACCCGGTTTCCACGTATCTGGGAACAATCCAACCATACGGAATCCACGCGTTCAGACAACTCTGCTACAACTCTGACGTCAGCACTATCAAGACAAGAGAAATCCCACCTTTTACTATCTCTTCTAACATTACTACTCATGATCGATTGTGTTAATGTTATCTTTACATGTACCTCATCTTTATTCTTGTATTAAACGTACGTCTCTTGTCTGGCCATAATTCTTGTATGCGTTCATTCCTTTATATTTCAATGCGCGTCAAACTTCATACTTGGCACGCATTCGATTCTCTTCTCTTCGTACAGCTTCCTTCCTTCCACAGCTATAGGGTCAGCGCACTACACATCACCCACGAGGATCCAAAATCCTCGTCTCTCAACAATCCATTGCTGTTTGGTTTCAACAATAGATACTACGCGCGAAAACTGGTGTGGTTCCACCACAAAAGAGAGACTACATCCTATAAATCTATTCCGCTGCCCCCCTGGATTGAAAAAAAGGGTTTGGTTCATTCCCAGGTTACAGACTATAACAGAAACCTGAAGACGGCAGCAGGATACAATGGCTGAAACATTGTGACTATTACAACAAAAAAACTAAGATGAAGACAATAGTCTGAATGAATCAGCATATAATTTCTTTATTTGTAGTATGAATTTTTTTGATGAAGCACATTGTCATTAAATTTTTGACTACTTATTTTCTCTTTTCAATCCAGATGAAATAAAACTAATCAAAAGTTTATAATTTCTTTTCAATCGATTCTGTAATTATTCAGAAATGCTATCTCTCTCCCTCTATAAATATATAATTCTTTTGAAAATAGCAACAGTAAAATTGCTATTAGAGTACATCTGAAAACATGTACTGTATAAACAAGAACCATCAAAGTAGTCAGTTATTATCTTGATGAGACAACTTGATAAAAATCTATCATAATAGAATTTTTAAAAACATCCTAATTGAATCAATTTTGAGATAAATAACTTTTTAGAAAGAAGGCGGTACGAGTGAAATAGTTGAAGCAATAAAAAAATATATACTTGCATACATATTTATATATGATTATAAATTGCATTTTATCATAACGTAGATCTTATTTGAAATGATCTCCTGTCATTACACAGTTAATGTATCACTCAAACCAGACTATGTAAATAGAAAAAACAATTAAAGAAATGGGGCTGCAGCAGGAATTGAACCTGCGACCAATAGGGTAGCCACTCAATTGTAGCGTTGCTCTTATCATTGAGCTAAACAGCCACCGGTAATGTACAGACCAAAATATTTTCACTTCAAATTCTCAACTTGTTCATTCTCATTCCATATATGCTCTATTCATTTCTTTCTACATGACAATTATGTATTGAGAAATGTATATATATATATATATATATATATATATATATATATATATATATATATATATATGAATGAATGATCCGACAGACAATGTATTTCGATCCCAGCAGCAGCTCCATTTTCTTCAATTATTTATCAAATTTACATTATCCATTTTTTAATACACATACACAGATATATAAATACGAGAGAGAGAGGTATGCTTGTATTGTGAATGTGAAGTGATCTGACAGAATGCTGATGAAAGTGACACCTGGAAGGTGAAGAGAAAAAATTTCAGAGAAATTAGGTGTTGCATCTCAAAATTTTTATATTATTCTGTAGGCATGTTTTGATGCATTTTGATGAGTGCTAGCCATCTTTTTTTAGAGAAAAATTTGCAGCAATTCACAGAAAATTTTACTGAGCAGGAGGGGGAGGTATTTGTATCTGTGTAGGTGAGAGTAAAGTTTGGTTTTCAATAAGAAGAGTCTCTCCACCTTTCAATTGTCACTTTCATAGACACACACACATATATATATGTTTGTATTGTAGATGTGAAATGATCCAACAGAATGTAGATAAAAATGATATTTGGAAGATGAAGAGAAAAACTCAAGAGATGTGTTATATTGGAAAAAATTTTTTTATTCATGAGCATAGTTTGATGCATTTCGACAGAGGCGAGTCATTCTTTTCACCTTCCAAATGTCATATATATATATGTATATATACACACAAACACACATATATATAACAGGCTGATGAAGCAATGATTTCTAAATAGTTATATTTTGGCTTTTGTATTCTATATAGAACTATAATGAAAAAAAATTAATAAGAACTTAGTAACATTCAACTTTTTTCTCCTTGGCTTCTTTTATAAACAACGAATATCGTCCAGATTTTATAAATCTGATTGGAAATTTTCTTAGAAACATGATTACAATATGTGTTAGTCTTGAACATCAATTACAACCAAAGTCATTATGATTGAGAACAATGATACAATCTTCAGCACACAAAATTCCATCACCTCTTGTAAAATATTGGAGCTATATTAATAGAGAATCCCAGCTTTTTGCACAACTCCAAGAATGTGACCTTGAATGATGTTTGTGTGAGTAAACTTGCATGTTTATATGCATAGTGTTTAAGTAGTGCCAGACAGTCATTTTGTTTAGACCAGTCATAATTTTTCCAGTGACTACGATAGTCATTGGAAGAACTTCTGAAATGGGTTCTTTGTTTGTCTGGTGTATGTAGCACTGTACTGGGTGCTACAATTAAATAAATTTGAAAATTTAAGCATGTGAGGTGCAGATGTGTCAATTTCAGTACCTTTTTTTTTTTTATTTTGATGGTGCTCGTTCTATTTATCATTGAAAAACAGTGACAGTTCTTTCATTGTCCACACGAGGTACAATTGCCTAAATTGGGCCTACTTGAGCTGCATGTTTCAGCTGGATTGTTTGGTATACAGATGGTTGGGTTATTATTCAGGATTTTTTGACAGAAAATGTTTAGTAGTATGGATGTGTGTTGAAAAGCTATCATGTTGACAGGGTGATATCATTTTTCTTGGACAGTTGATTTTTGTAAATGTGGGTGTGACGAGCCCAAGTAATTTGGGTAGTTTTTGGGTTTTTTTTTCTGAGATGGTGTCTGAGGGTTTGGGCATCTGTATTTAACCATTCTTTGGCTTTCTTTATTACATCTTGTACCATAGGTGATGCAAAGCGAGATTTTATAACTTTTCCCAGTCTGTCAGTTGAGCACTTGTTTCTTTTTCCAGTACATACATACAATACAAAAGTATGCAGTGGTCATTCTCAATCAGAATAAAGTAGGAATGGAGTTTGACCCTGCAGCAGCCAGACTTCTTTTTTTTCTTTTTTTTTGGGGGGGGGCAGTTCACTCTCCCACTTGAAGTGTTATGAGAAGGTGGAATTGTCCATCTCTTATACTGGTTGCCTACCAAGGCTGAAGAGCCCAGTGTTCCCTGCTTTATAGCTATAGTTGAGAGGAAGAGATTCATGCCATTCAGTGCAACATAAGCACAAACTATCGCAGCCAGAGTTTAAATTCAGGTTTGCTGATTCTATTTTTCATGCTAATAACCGTAAAGAAACCTCAAGTTCTACATGTATACAAGCAGCCTCAGTCGGAATGTTTGTCCATGCTTTTTTCCTGCAGATAACTGTTACACTACCTCTTTCTCAGGTATATCTATAAAGTATCCAGCCATTCAATATCAGCAGATAAATGGCCTACCTAAGGTAATGCAGCCTTAGTCTCCTAAGGTACTCCCCTTGGGATCTCACGAACATATCCAAACACACCTTACACTTTTCAAATTAGCCTGCAAGGACTTCTTTCAGGATCAATCAGCTGCTTCATTGTATTCTCGTTAATCTCATCCATGGTATGAAATCTCTTTGGGAAACGCCATAAGTCACAAGGAACCAAATATAAATCGGGGGATGGGGAGGCTGACACAATCTGGGAGATGCAAGGTTTAGCCAAAAACTAGCACCAGACATGAAGAATGACTCGTTCGATCATTGTAAATGACATGGTCGCACAGTACACAAGCTCACTCAATGCCAACATAGTAACCCTAAAGGAGAGTTTGTGTTCATACAGGCCCAGTAAGCTCCCCTCTGATTGGTTGCTAAGTAACATCAATGCTGTGAAACTAGTTCCAGAGACATTCAAAATCGCTGGATACTTACCAAAGTAACACAAGGCCACTTATTTCATGTTGGCTTTTCAAGTGTCTGGGAGCACGAAGTTGAACTAAAGGCATCAAGGAATTCCCTCGTCCCTCACCACAAGTGCAATTGGTATCTTGGGGGATATGCCCAGACCACATAACTGATATGCTTCTAAACCAAAAGCCCAAAAAGTAATCACTAGAGTGATGGTAAAGTTACACATGCCTCTTTTCAATATTTATTTAGCTTAGCTTCAGTGCCAGTAGCCTAATGGTTAATAGCATAGAGAAAGGAATTAGAGAACTGTGTTCAAGCTCAGGCTTTCACTTCACCCTTGGGAAAGGCATGTATCCACTTTCCTCCCCACTTTTTGTCGGGCTAGCACGCAGGCCCCATGAAAACGATTGCTACAGAAACGATTGGGTCTCCCTGTATTGTTCAAGAGTCAGAGATAGAATATAACACTGAAAGCTACTTTGCTTTGCTAAGTAAGACACAAGGTCATGAGGGGAATAAAGGTAAAACAATTGCATTACACCAATCTTCCAAGTGAGGAGGTTACCTGCCTAGAAAAATCAGCATTTAAAATACTGGGCTCAAACCTTGATCTATGGCACCTGTGTGAAATATGTACCATAGTAATTCAGCCACGAGGCAAGTAACGTATCCTTTTTCCACTTGTTTTACTTAATAAAAGCCATTGCCATCTATTTTGTGGATATGTCTGTCTCTTACGGAGGAGGGGGGCAAAGAAGGATGATCCTTAAAAGCTTAGCAGAGCAAAGGCATACAGACTGAGAACCGCCCCACCCCCAGCAAGGCAATGTAAAAGTTGGAAACTGGAGAGACAGGAAAATTATTTGGTTGAAAGGTAAAACTATTCATGCTATCACTTCAATCCAGTTGAAAATCTAAAAAGGAAGTGACCTTTCATTTCATGTCATCAAAAATCGTAGATCACTTTGACTTGGTTAAACAAATTACAGATGGATTGAAAGCATGCTACGGGTTACAACTACAAAACATTAATTTAATATTCTATTTTATTAATTAATTATTAAGTATTTACTGACAAGACACAGTTTTTGACAGGTTTTATGCCAATATTGAAATAATTGCCAGGAGGCAGGAATTCTATGTCAAAACAATTTGCTCGTATTAGAACAAGGCTTCATGTTATAAGATTTAGTCAATAGACATAATTCAAGTGTTTAGTATTCATATAAAGAGTATCAAATCTGTATATTAATTATGCTGAATACAGGTCAAAATACAGCTTTGATTCTCACAATACCTACTTCAATAGAAGCTAACCCAACATTAATTAATTAGAAAAATGGTTAGAAAATATATAAAAATATTTTATTGACAGAAACCAGGAGGTTAAAATAAATACAGTCGATTGATAAAATAATCTGGTATAAGTAAAGTAGTATGGTCCCACAAAAAAAAAAAAAAAAAAAAAAAAAAATGTGCAGTCCTTCCAACAGAGCTAATAATATTTTATTATCATACCTTATATTCTGATAACTGCGTTCCCAATTACAAACAGTAGTTATTAATTTATTTTATCGAATTAATAAGTTAAGGTTAGCATGTATTCAACCAAGTTAGTATGAGTAGGAGTAATTGGGTTCATAAAGTTAACCATATGGTTGACTGTTTCGTGTACATTCTGTAGCAGGGACCACACAACTGAACTTGAAAAGAAAGCACACTGATACTCAAATAAGTAGTAGCTACTAGAGGAGGGACAGCACATTTTTAAAGGGACCGCTCCAATTTCTTTAACCAAAATTTTTTCAAACAGATTGAACCGCAACTTTCATGTTTATTGACTACACACATTTTAGTTTAGTCTAGTTTCTTTGTTTTTGATCCTAGCATTTTCAGTCAATTCTTTCTTCAGCCATTAAATTAAACTATAAATACAGATTAAAGGACACTAAACTTGGGAGAAAAAGAAAAAACCCTGAAAATACTTTCTCAGAATAAATTTGATCAGATATTTACATCCGGTTGCCAGATTAGACTACACAAGGGAAAATAATTCAAACTTCATCTCTAAGAATTACCCAACACAAGCTTCAAAATAGGGTTGAATTAAGAAATTGAGGGGGTCTGGGGGCTGAGATTCAATACCAGCATTCACTAGTGATACAAGGTTTGAGCCTGTTATTGAACCTCCAAATTTGCTCAATTTCCAAGTTCAATACTATTCCAATGTTCGGGTTGGGTGAGTCTCAGAGATAAAGTTTACATTATTTCCCATTGTAGTCCAATATGGCAACCCTGATTTACATCTTTCAAGGGTGAGACTAGGCAGTGCAGAATAGGGGGTGCATTATTGAAGGAATTGGTCTCCTCCTAGGGAGGAATAATAGGATTGCCATGGGAGGCTCTCTACATGGTTCCCAGCATCTTATACCACCTGGTATTTTCCAAGACGCTCACCCATCTAGGTAATGACTGACCAGACTCAACATTGCTGAACTTTGGTGATAATACAAGAAATAGAATGTACAATGTGATTACCTGATTGATCTGCTTCAATTTAACTTGAAAAAAGTTTAAATTAGAAAGAAAAGTTTGATTTTGTCAAGTATTGGCACGTTTAAACTACGTCATACAGAAACAATGATCAAATGTCTTTATTAAAATGGGTTGTACGTGACAATTTGTCTCATCTGCTTACAGAGAAAAAAATCTCATTCAAGTCTGAACACGACTTTTTTTTTTAGCTGCGCCAAAAATTGACAGTTCTATAAATGCCAAAAAGTCTTTCGTTCAGACCAAATTTGAATAGGTTAATAGTGTTTATAAGAAATGAAGGATAGAGAGCGTGAGTGGAGTTCAATTTTTTTTTTTTTATCAATTCTTTCAAGACAATTTTCAAAATAAAAAAATGTCACTTAAGAAAAAGTGTTTGTAATTTGAAAAACTAAAATATTTTTTCAATACTGCAATGTAGTAAGCTTAAAGTTATGACTGATAAATTATGAGGAACACAAATAGATACCCACTTCTTGGATACAAACAAAAATGTAGCAATGCTCAAAAAAAAAAATACCCCCCAAAAAAACAGTTATTGTTTATTTTCATAGTCATCTTTTTTAAATATCTTAGATTTGCATGATTTTTTTTAATCAATTGGAAACAAATAGTTACATTACAGAAACAAATGTTGTCAAATCCTATCAGAAATTGTGTTAACAACGTTGCAGCTTTTGAACACAGTTTATTATTTAACTTATTTTAATTAGTAAACACTTGTGAATAAAAAGTACAAGATTTTGGATGAATTTCTTGTTGAAAAAGATTCTTGGTAACATAAAGGCCTTCTATTTGATAAGACGTGGCAATAGAGAGAAGATAAAAAAAACATTGACATTAAGGATACTTTATTGATTTAGCTTCGTGGATGCAAAAACTAGCTTTTACCTTCTCAGAAAAAAAATCCTCACTGAAAGGATATTTAAAGAAAACTTGAACTGAAACCCCCCCCCCAAAAAAACATAGTTTATTGTTTGTATTCAAGCTAAATATGGTTTAACAAAACATCAAGTAATTGATATCTCTATCAAAACCCATATTGAATAAATCAGTCTAATTCACTAACAGCTGTGCTTTGAATTTTATTTAATTTTAATTACTTGTGTAAAAATTTTATCCAAACTCTGCGACGTCATCCCACGCCCAACTATTAGTGATTGTCCCCACTGGTCCCAGGGTAAACATTCTGTGTGTAATTTTGGCATCTTTTACGCATGCCTAAACCTGTGACCGATTTAGATGAAATTTTGCAGGCATATGCAAAAGGACATCACAGAGAGAAAAAATAAGTGAAAGATTTCTACCATTTTGTTAAAAATCAAATTAACATTCTTCTATAGTATTTTTACATTGTGAAATTATATCATGCCAAAAACAATTTGTTCCTTTTAGATAAGTGGTTTTGAAACTATGAAAATTTAAGAACCCATTCTATAGAGGAAATATTCCAGCAGACCCCTATAGCATTCAGTTTTTAGATTGTAATCAATTAACTACAATGATAAACAATTTTTGCCTTTTAAAAATCATTTGTAATAAATGGATTACATTTATTCAAATTATCATACACGGTACTGGTCTGAATCCAGTAATTATGGTTTTGATAGCTGTGAGATTAATGATGCTGTTTCTTTGCCACAAGATCCACAGTGCAAGGTTTAGAAGGGACATTGCTGCCGATTCCACCCACCTCATATTGTTTGTTGGACCCCAGGGGGTATGTGGATCCCAGTTTCAAAACCATTGTCCTAGATGTATTGTATTACTTGAAAATAAATCCTTACATGAAATAACAGGAACCAACGATGTAACTATTATCCATGGCAGTAGCAACCAAAGGAGGATGTAAATGGTTCATCTAAGGTCTGGGCCATTTTTCATATTAATTCAAAATGATACAGCTGAGAAAATTGATATATAACATTGAGGACCTGCCAACTGACCAAAAGTGTGTTATAGAGATACATGAATGCATCTAAAAAGTTATCCATACCAAGATAACTTGTAAATTAGCTGAGTGACACTTGAGTATGTAGTTGATGGTGTTGAACCATATTAAACTTCATGTCTTGCCAAGAGGATTTTGTCTTCACTTACAAACACCAGTTCAATTGCATGTCCATTTAATTCTATTCTCAACCAAGTATTTTTATCTTGTCTTTGCAGCTTAGGGTTAATGATTAAATAAATGAATAAATAAATAAATAAAAAGAAGAAAGAGGACCAAGAAGTTGAGACTCCATAAGTGCCAGACTGATGAGACTTGTTACAACTCCCCCAAAATAATTATAACCAAAACAGAAGATTACAGATTGATTTATTGTAAACATATTTCTTTAGCTCATTCAATTGAATAAGATTCTTATTTGAAATCAAGCAATAATTTTCAAGTTTGCCACAAGTTGAACAACGAAGCACTCAGAGAGCACATACCTCTATCAACGCCATAACACATTGATCTGCAAAAAGATTTCATCACTTTTTCTTTAGCCTATACTTCAGCAGCATTTCTTAGAAATTCATTGAGAACTTTGAGATATTGTGTGGAGTGCATATATAAGTACGATGTTGGGAAGATAACTGTGCGTGGATCCTATCAAGAATTTAATGACTTCTTCGGTAGCCTGTTATCCACTCACTATCCAAAATTCCCTAGAAATCCTATAGGAACTTTTGGAGATCTCACGCAGACAGACATGAGCGTATACATAAAATGGGTGTGAAAAAAAAAAAAAAAAAATCTCGATCAATAATTCCGGGATCCACCCCAAAATTTAACCAATTCTTCTTTACTGCATTGTCCACCATTTCCCAAGAGTTCATTGACATTCATTGAGTACTTTCGAAGATATCATGTGGACAAACAGACTGAAAGACTGCCAATGAAGAGTGAGCTATAACGTAGGAAGTTAGAAAAAAAAAAATATGAAAACATAAGACAAACAAGAGAAGCAAGATTGGTAGTCATCATTTAATACTTTTATTACGATATAAAGTCAAAAGTTGAATCGTAAAGGCTAGAGAGAGAATCCAGTAACAGCAATAATTTATTGTTGAGTATATAAACATTACAGGATTTGCGTCAAGGTCCGTTGTTTGTTTGGGTGAAGTCGGTTTTGGTTTTTACTTACTACCAACAAAACAACTCCCGTCTGTCTCTTAAGCTCTTTAAAACAGCTACTTGCACTAGTGACTAAGTAGTAACTTGTTACTAAGTAAGTAGTAAGTATGCACTTAAAATAGTAGCAACAACTTAGCAAGCATCTTTTGCTGAACCACCCCCACTATTTCTCAAGTGTTAGTTTTAATATCATCCCAATCTCGATAAGATGAAACAACAATGAACAACGGTGATCTTCCGTTTAATGACGGTAAAATTCCTAAAATTCATTTGACAAATAAATTGTTAACTGAATAATAGTGTTTAATAATCCAAGAAATGAAATTCATAAACAATTTGTCAGCATCAGCAAACCTCGACGAAAAACAAACTTATAAATATGTGTTTCATAAGCCATTTTTTTTTTGACGTGCCAAGCACGTTTTGGTACTTCGTTTTACATACCAGAACATAACTGAAATCCGAAGAGTATACAGTTAAAACTTTGTAAAAAAATAAATAAATAAATAAATAAACAATTCAGACGAGGAATATAGTCCGACCAAACCACACGCACCGACTTGAATTTTAATTTTGAATCAGTTAGTTGCTTTCTATTGTGGGATATTGTTACATTAACACTGACATAGTGAAGCCCCAGAACGACCTACGCGTGCTTGCATAAATGAAATAACACGATAACGGAAATAATAATTTATCTTCATTTTTATGGTTGTGGCTAAAATGGCTAAATTTAAAAACAAAACCAGAAAACGTCAACTAGAAATATAAGACATGGTTGATAGGAAATTACTGGGTTTTACGTTCATTTTGTTATATATACTTTTGAGATTATTTTCATTGAGTTGATTTCTGATTAATCAATGTTATGTTCGCACGAGGGATTTGATTGATGCTTGAATTCTTAATGGAAAGATAATCATAAGTATACTTTTTTTAATTTCATTTGTATGAATTTTTGAGTGTACTAATCAATGTCAAGTGCACTTGAAAAAAAAGTTCAAATTTTTATTTTTTTTTTAAATAAAATATTTACTAAAATAGAATTCAAATATCAACAGATTTCAGGTGCCATTTAATGTTTTCTAGTGCACTTGACATTTATAGCTGCTAAGTTAACTGGAAATCAAACATTTAGCCATCTTTAGCCACAAAGGCAAATGGCAACCAATAATTTATACCGGTGAATGCTAGTTTTACCAAATATCTCAACATCGGTGGAAAAAAAAATCTGTTAGAAGGATGATAAAGATGACGTTCAATTTGAGAGAAAACGTTTTGTTTTATTTTACTTTTTGAGAATTATAGGCACAAAAGAAAAAGAGAAAAAAAAATGAAAAAGCTGATCTTTATTCGCTTCCCAAGGCCTGGGGGGGGGACATATTTGACACAAGGTTGGTTGAGTATGATATAGGTACCTTCAATGATTCATATGGGTGGGTCCATTGTGGGATGGGACACCTTAAGCAACACACCAGGGCCTCTCTTTCTTTGTAATGGAGATGTGCAGCCTGAGAAGACACCCCCCCCCCCGACTACATTGAACGTTTCATTGACTTGAACCAAAGACTGGAAAGCAGAAGTTAATTGATTAATTAATTAATTTCTAGTCAGTGACAGATTCGAGGCTTAGCTCCGTGAGAGGCTCCCCTCTAACAATTAGTGAGATTTGATCAAAAAAGAAAGTTTCAAGTTCGTAATGAATAGACATGCACTGTCACTTAATTCTTGAAAGACTATCTCTAAGGCCGGATTATGCAATTCATGTACTACAAATATCTTTGTCATTGTTAAGTCAGTAGAAATGCAGTAAATGAACAACTATTTATAAATCTTTTGGCAGCCAGTGAGCGTTTTTAGGGTGGTCATTTATAAAAATGGGGACATTCCAGACCAGCGGTTACAAACCTGGGGTCGCGGAACCTGGGGAGGGAGAGATTGACAAAGGTATCACTTGTGAGCTTGTCGAGTAGGCAGACGAGACCTTTCAGATGCAGAAACTACAATAGGACAAATTAACGTTCGGCTCGGTGGCGCCGGACGAAGGGACCTTAAAATGTTCAAAAGACGGACATCTGGACTGGATCCTGGGCCCTTTGGGCGTATTCAGATACACCCCATCTCCCTGAGCTATGCCTTTGTTTCTGGCAGTACTGTCTTTCAAACTCTCATTCATTCCACGTGGTTTGGTACAAAACCAAAATGACAAATCCATAAAAAGATATATTTTCTGATTAAATTCATTTCGTTTCTTTCTCTAGAGCTGAATGAGAACCTTTGAAAATTGAAATTCGACAATATTTGGGCAAAAATCAATTAAAACGGGGGGGGGGCGGGGGATTCAAGCAAAACTTCATTCAGTTTGATTTAAAAGAATAAAAGGTTGTTTTCATGAAGTTACTTATTGAAATACTCAAAACAAAACCATAAAGAAATGATTATTTCTTGTACTAACAAAACGGCCATGAGAAATACGCTAGATCCTACACGCACCTGACCTGATATACATGGCAGGTGGGAGAAAGAAAGAGAAAAAAAAAATACGTAGCCTTGCAGTTTAATTTTATTTAATAGTTGCGGTTTCCAGGTTTAAATGGATAATTAGTGGAACGGTGAACAATATAAAATTAGTATAAAACTCCTCATTTTAGTTCCACAAAAATCTATTGTTTTACTTCTTACTTATAGTGTGACACACTCACTTATCTACGGTTCTACTCAAATAATTTTTTTCTTTTTCAGTTTTCATTTTAAATGCACAAAGCTTTTGACGAACTTTTTTCATGGAGGAGGTGGGGAAAGAAGTTTGTTATTTTGGGGTTTTTTTTTTCTCTAAGGAGTCGATTTCCCGTCGACATCTTTTGTTCGTCCCTTCCCCTAAAAATCACCAGCAAGTTCGATTATTTTCTTTTACTAGATTAATTTTTGTTTCCAAAATCTCAAATTTGTAGAGACTAAGAGAAACGGAACAAATTTCATTTAATTTCTTAGTGACCTTTTTCTACCTTAACGTTTATAGTGCTTATTTTCTATCTTTAAGATTAACGAAAACTATTATTTAAAAAAAAAATAAATACATCAACAAAAGCGACAGGTAACCTAACCTTTAAAAAAAGCTCTGGGCCAACAATTTACCTGCTTATCTTTCACTTTGGTTTATTCAAAGATAAATTTGGTCACGTGACCAATATTGTTTCTTTCTATTTCTACTTAAATACAGTTTTTTCTAATTATAGTCAGATTAAGATAAACAATAATATTTTTACAATGCACGCTGTAAACTTGATTTTTTTCCCAAATATATCGATGCAATGAAAATTAAAATAATGTCAATCAATTCAAGTTATTAATTACAACACTCGAAAAAAAAAAAAAAAAAAATTTTTGTTTGACACGAGATATTCAATGGCTAAAAACAAATCCTGGTCCGGTCAATGATTAATATTTCTCAAAATGATTTGACTCATTCATTCTCTTCCTTATTTGTTTAATGTCCTCCTTAATTTTAATGGTACCCTGCCACTGAGAACGTGTTTCCTTCGTAGAGATATTTTTGGAGACGGTGAACAAAAAGAGCTTGTATGACAGGATTATTTTAGTTTCGTAATGTCTAACATCATTAAAGAGAGGAAAAAAAGGAAACTGAAGTGTTAAAAGATAATCTAATAAAATAAAAAGCTTACAAAATGAACTTGAGAAAGTTCTGTTTTGAGTCCCTCAACAACCACTAATAGTAGTTGTAGTAGTACTAAAGTTGACAAGTATTTCTGTTGGTGTTATTTTTACGATGTCCAAAATAAAACAAGAATCAAAAATTAATTTTCTCTCGTTGATAAGTGTAAACAGACTTTACATAAACAGTACATTCAAGAATCAATATCTTATTCAATTCGTTCTATTGTTGGTCGATTCTGTTTTTCTTCATAATAAAAGTAGCTTATACAACTTTGAAATGTCCACAAAGTGCTTTTTTTTGTAAAGTGCTCTTGGCTTTTTTTTTTTTCAACCTAAATGGTGCAAGAATTTAATGAATGCCATGCGAAAGGAACAGTCAGAATTTTTTCATCCATAAAAGAATGCGTAAACAAAAGACCCAATGTTTATTGTGTGGAGTAAAGACTTTCGAAATCGTAAAAAAAAAAAATTAAACCTTCAAATAGATAAATAATACTTTTTAAAGCCAACATTAAATTTCTTGCAGGTCCGATAAAACAAGTTATAACGAAAAAAAAAAAACTGCATTTTTTCCAAGAAATGCGTTTCTGGTCACAAGACCATTCAAATTTTTAAATTAAGTTATACGAAAAATTGTTCCTCCACCCATTAAGGCAATTAAGCTTGAATTTACATAAAAACTGACCAAGAATGCTGGTTTTCAAGAGAGCCCCCCACCCATTTGGAAGATTGGCGCAACACAATATTCTTTTTTCATCATCCTAATGTGACATTGTGTCAGCAAAACTAGAAATTAATCCCCCTTTCTCTCTCTCTCTCGAGACTGAGAAATAATCCGTACAAACAAAAAAATTGAATTATTAAAAAATCAAAAATTAAATACTATTTTTGCAAATGTTAATGATTTCCCAATTCTGTTATGTGTAATTAGGAAACAACCCTTCATTAATACATGTGTACATTGTTTATTGTAGCCTATGAATCAAACAAAGAAAGTTGTTTATTTTTGTTGTTTTTTTTTTTCACTTAACCTTTCCAGTTGAAAAAAAAACATCCCGAGCAGTCTGTACCCGTTCAAGCATATAATGAATATAGACAATAGAGACAGGGTTAATGAGTTTAAATAGCTTCCGACACTTCTTTATGCTGTCAAAAGTTTCAATTCAAGACAGAAGATAGGGAGTACGAACATTTGCAATATGAGGTGCAGTAAAAGATGGTTGTTAAAAAATGTTTCAGTAGTAAACTTAGAAGTAAATAAATGATTCATCCCCATGAAATATTATACACAACTACTTAATACTGTGAGTGGGTGGACTTAAGAGGAAATTTATAATGAACAAGGAGTTTTAACTAAAAGGATTCAACGAGTCAATAGTAAATAGATTACCATTCATTGCATATGCATTGCATAAACACATATCACATTCCTTATTTCGATGTCCAAAGTAAGTGAATAAGGAGGGGCATATTAACTAAATTTAGATCAAATAGATAATAATCAATTGTGACAACAACAGGAAACCAACAATTATCAAAATAATATTATTTATCATTTTTTGCTAATCGGTCACAAACAATAACAAATCTATATTTTTTTTATTAGAGCCATATTGATCAAAAATCGTAATAAAGGCGAAGGCTCATTCGATAAAAATGTTCACGTTTTATTCTGGCTAATAAACAAGGAAGTTAAAAAAAAGTGGGGGTGGATAAAGTAATTCATTTATCTATTTAAGAAACATTAAAAAAGAAAGGTAAAAAAAAATCTTTTGTCATAAAAAAATTCGAGAGAGTTCAATACTTTCATATTTTTATTTTATTTAGATGTATTGTAAATAATTGATTTTAACAAGTAAACAAGAAATGTTTTTTTTCAAGTATTTTAGGGAGAAATTAAGTAATTATTTAAATAGGGAAAGAGAAAAAAATTCTCATGTCAAAGAATTTTCAAGTCCAATTTTTATTTATTTCATTTTCATTAGATTGGGTATCATAAATAAATCATCGTTAATTTTTGAGCAACTATTTATCTTCATCTCAATTATTACAATAAGAAACAGCAACAAAAATAAAGATGAAGATTGTAGCACAAAAAAAAAAAAAAAAAATTTCAGGTTACTTACTCCAAAAATCCAAACGTAAAAATCGATTAACAATGAATTAACATATACACAAAAGAAGAAAAATTATAATAATAACGAGTAAATAAAATATCAATTAATAAAATCTTGTTAAAAGATTAATTAATTAAGACGATCTTAACAATAGATAAGAACAATAAAAGAAATACTTGGATCGTCATTGGCATTTATTTTAGTGTAAACAAAACAAATCAGAAAATGTCACCTACCAAAACAAAAAATGAAGGGCAATAAAACACAGGATACTCCATCGGGGTCTTTCCCAAACCAGAAGGCTCTGGATCGACATAATCCATCCTTCCCAAGGACTGAGATAAGTCCTGAGTGTCTCTTCTTGTTTGCTAACACTGTCCATGACAAATTAAATAACTATAAGGACTGTGGTGTCCAGCAGGTAAACAACAGAGCAGATAGACACGAGTGCGCAAACACCATTTTCCTCTCGCTTTACTATTAGCCCGCGATGACGTCACTTGCTACAATCGAGCTTTCGGTAGTCTTCGGGATTTTCCGTACGTACTTCATAAAACCTCTCACGTTTCTTCTTGACTATATAAATACATAGAACTTTTTTCACTCCCTTTATTTTTGCCTTGGTGATTTTTCATTGATGATATTCGAGAAAAAAAAATGTCATCGGATAATAGTCAGTTTTGGCAGTGACAAAAAAAATCACAACTTTGGCTTCTGGCAAGGAAAAAAAAATTTATTTATCTATTTCCACGTGTTTGCTTATATTTTTTGCGTGTAACATTTGTAAAGGGAGATAATTATTAAATGCTACTTATAGGATAGTCTCCCTTCTTTCCTTTCCTTTTTTTTCTTTTTTTGCAAATGTGTAAAAATTTGGGTTCATTCATACAGTGCTACATAATGGTTTTTGATTTTGATTTCCAGAAAAAGTCACGTTTGGCTTCTGGATAGGATAAAAGTCTCAGAAGAAGAGTCACGTTTAATATATTTAATTCAGAGATAAAATTTGATTCAATAATAAAGTAAGTAATAACTACAAGTAATATATTACATAAAATGTACTTGTATAATACACTTCATGCTAGTTTATATTTGTCTGTAACAGTTGTCAAGGGAGTAATTATGAAATCCAAATTATAGAGTAGTCTCTCAGATTTGATACTTAGTTATAAAATAAGTAATATTTCAATAAAGGAAAGATTGACTTTTTCCCAATAACATTTTTTTACTATTTTCCAATGACTATTTCATTCACCAAGACCAGAACTGAATTATAAAATAATCTTCATAAATGAAAAATAGTTATAGCTTCTTTCATGAAACTATCTGTAAATGATATTCTGTGGTTTAATTGGTGGCCAAAAGAATCATCAATTAATTGATTAATTATTCAGTTTAATTTTGACTGTGAAAAAATTGGTTGGTCACTTGTTCAACTAGTAAAAATTACTAACCACTCTCAAAAAAGACTTGTTTTAATTAGAATCTAAATTGAAATTTAATAAATTTTGTTCATATTTTAAATGCCTCAATAATCATAAATTCAAGGATATCCATCTTTATTTGTCAGAGTAGTCAACTGATTTGTGTAGGATGAATGAACAATGTCCCACAAACTTGCTCATGAAGCACTTGATCAGACACTGAGGGACACAAACACAATGACATTATAATGCGGAATACCACTGCTGCTTGCACGAGATTTCCACTAAATGTCCTTTCCACTTTCAAAAAAAAGACACTGTCCAAATCTGTGAGGAGGAATCAGCAGATGTCTTCTTGGATCAAATTATTAGTAATGAAAATGCTTATGAAATATCCGTATCACATATAAGTGAATCATTAAAGCCTGTGTGTATATCATAACTAATATTCTTGAAAATATGTTGAAATTTTGGTTAATGGTTTCTGAAATGACTAAAAATAATAGCCCAAATGTACGATTATCGAAGAAATTATCTGAAACTATTCAAAGAAAATAGATCTTTCATCTAAAATTATCTTTAAAAAAATATTAGCTCAAGATTTGGGCATTATTGGTCTAAAATAATCAAAGTAATTCCCAAAAAGCAATTTTTTTGAAAAAACAAAGAAAACGTTCTTGATGGTACCTAGTGGTGTACTCATGCAAATTTTCAATGTTGCAAACTGAAACATGTAATCAAGATCACCCAGAAATACACACAAGAAAAGAGAAGAATCTGTAGCGTATTTGGCCGTTTGTGGGGCTACAGTGATTCGATTAATTACTAAAATGCTATTCCCACTCTGTCTTATAGGGCAAGCAATAATAATAGCAAAAAATGGCCTATCTGACAAATACTGACGACTATTGATAAAATATATATATAGTATCTCCCATAAATGAGTACACCCCTATCACTTTTTATGGAAAATTGATTTTCTTCTGAACCAAATATAGCAGAATTTTATTACTCCTAATGGAAAATTTCACAATTAATATGGATATTGTCTATAACCAAACTCTACGGCATTGAAACTCTGTTGCCAATAATTTGAATAAGTCACCGTCCAAAAATGAGTACACCCCATGTAAAGGAAAGTTTATTCAAAATAGATATTAGTTATTACTGCCTTTATTTTCTATTCCTGCTTGATTGTGCAATGTTCCACTAGAAATGATAAAATCCTGCTATGTTTGGTTTAAAAGAAAATTTTTCTATTAAAATTAAAACTAGCAGGGGTGTACTCATTTATAGGAAATGAACTATATGTATAATCCTTATAGTATTAGTTTTAGTCATAAGCCCCTCTCCCTTCTTACCCTCTTATTAAACTCATTAAACTACCCATCTTTCTTTTTTTCTCTCCTCCGTCTAACCCCCTTATTAAAGTATTTAACTTTCTTTCCTCCTGACTCCCTTTCTACTGTGTCTGTCTCCCTTATAGTATCAGTAGCAGCCTTTGGATTAGCCTGTTTTTATACACTTATGATAACCATCAGCGGAGTGACAGGTCATAGACTAGTGTATGATAAGACTTGGCCTTGAATCTAAGCCTTGAAACAATAATGCGTAGCACAATCTGTAAGCTTTACACAGATATGATTTATTGCTGAACTATCTTAACTTGAAATAGAAACTATAAGAATGAGATTATTGTTGACTGTTTCAAGTGTTATCATGTTTGTTTTTTTTATGGACCATAGTTGCATTCCCACCTTTTAGAAAACATCAACCAAAACTGTCAACAAAGGTTTTTTTCAGTTTTTAAGTTAGTCTGGCTGGCTGTTCTGTGAAAACCCCCTCTCCTCAATAGGTTTTTAGAAGAGGGATCAATTTACAATGTAAGTTTAAGCTAAATTTGTCCTTTACTTTGTGTCCATGCTTGTTTTGTTTTTTTAATTTGTTTTTTAGTGATCACCACCCATCAAAAGGCAAGAGAAGTGACTTGTTTATTGGTTACCCCTTTTCCAATTTTTTAATTGAATGGTAGCTGCCAAAAGACTCCATCACTTATGGTTTCTACTGGATGACTATTTTTAAAAATAACATCTGTCAGTGGCTTTCTAGAGATAGCCAGAGACTTGGGCTTTTGGCTCCTTCAGGGGGATCCTTCATTATTTACTGACATTTGATCGAAATGGAAAAAGTGCAATAAGTAGACATGCACCGTTACTTAATCAGTAAGAAATAACCCCAAAGGTTGAATTATTTACGCCATTCTTGTACGTAGAAACATATCTTTGTTATTGTTTAATGTCGGTAAAAATGCAGAGGTGAACTATAATTTACAAATTTTTGCTCCCCTCTCCCCCTGCTACGCTTCTGATTCTTCAGAATTACATAAATGCACACATGTGCACTTATTCATGGCTTCCTTCTTCTCACTCAAACATAAGCTTGAAATTTCTTCCTTTTACATATCTTATCGGTTGCTTCTTTTCCTTCCACCGACTCAGTAGACCTTTACACATAAAGATATACACCTCCTCTGCCTACTCCTCTCTCAGTCATTTTTATTCAAGGATATCATTGGCTCGTAGACTCATTGGCATTCTTTAAACTAACCATAATAAACGTTTCATGTTTATGCTATGTTATGACAGACAGGTTCAAAAACATTGTGCAGAAGATAAACCATATTCGCAAGTAAATGATAACATGCTTTTAAAAATAGAAATGATGACTTCTGGTCTAAAAACCCACCCACCCAAACTCATTTTTAGGGTAGCCTTTCCTGTCTGTGAGTCTAATGATTAAAAAAAAAAGGCTAGAATAAAGAGTGATGAATCGTTTTTGGTAGCTAACACTTCATTACAGGAATACCTTGAATAGTGTGGTTTTGATTAGTGTGGGTTTTGATGTAGTATGGTTAAGATATTCCTGTACAAATTAATGTAACAACATGTTGAAAAAACTCATTAAATTATATATGTATACAACCTTGGATAGTGCAATTTTAAACAGTACAGAGAATTTTGGAATGAATTAACCAGTTAATCTAGGTGTACATGTTCTTCTTTTCTCAGAAGTTTTGCAAGATTTCGTGGGGCTTAGAAAGTAGCACGAACTACTTATCACTTTCTCTGCATTCCTTTGGGGATGAGAGTTGATATGGCTTGATACCATTCATAGAGTTCAGAATAGTATCAATATTTTTGATAGCTACCAAGCTGTAACGAAACAGCCTCCCAAATTCCAAGTCTGGTTAGTTACTCAATAGAAACGGTCACATGACCATTGTTTTTTGGCTGCATGTTATGTTGGGGTGGATCATTTAAAAATTGGCAAAAGGGCTGATCAATGAATAAGCTACTTCTCTTGCCTTTCATTGGGCAGTTTTCTAAAAGCTAGAATGATTGTTGCCAGACAGAAACTAAGGCATCGATGTATGTATATATATATATATATATATATATATATATACATATATATATATACACAGTATATGTGGTACAAATCAGGCTAGTAGTATAACATAATATAATGATATATCAATTATATAAAGCCACTTCTGAAATGTAATGCATTTATTTCATAGAGTGCTCGATACATACGACTTTTTACTCATGAAGTTGAGTTGTTTCAGAGTAAAGCTGGAAATAAATAGTAATGAGGCTCAAAGAGGGCAGAAACATGAGCTAGTTTGTGTAGCGAATCCACATTCTACTATTCATATATTTTATATATATATATATATACATATATATATATATATATATATATATATATATATATATATATATATACATATATATATATATATATATACATATATATATATATATATATACATATATATATATATATATATATATATATATATATATATATATATATATATATATATAATTTGCATTATATTATATTGATGATTTCTAGTTATTAAACGGTGAATGTATCATTTGACCAAGACAACGTAAATAGAATAAACAAATAAAATCAATGGGACTGCTGCAACTATATGTAAATACATATGTATATATATATATAAATATATATATGTATATAAATATATACATGTATATAAATATATATATATATATATATATATATATATATATATATATACATATATATATATATATATATACATATATGTATATATCCAGTCAGACAAACTTAAAAACAGAAAAAATTATGTTGACAGTTCCTGGTTGGCAGTTTCTAACGAGGTATCAATCCATCGAAAGCAAATTATTCTAGTCACATCATTTTTATTTTTTTAACCTGAATGATTTTTATTAAAATTCGTAAGTCTTTCATATAGAAATCTGAGATTCATCTAATTTATCAGGGTCATCTAAAAAATACTGGCGAGACCTGCTTGATGGATAAGATAGTTGTATACTTGTCACCATTGTTCCCTCTAAGCTGTGCACTTCAGTGTTCACACTCATTTTGCTATAAGCACTCAAAGAAAATTAATGCAATTACAATTTTAGAATAGTAGATAGCTTACTGAATTTTTATTGAAAATACATTGATTCGCTAAGTTGAATTCAAAAGTACACACACTTTTGTCAGTGGGAAAAAAATTAACTCAACATAAAATATTTGCAAACATCATCATCATCAGTCTTTTAACGTCTGTCATTGCGCATAGACCTTCCACAGAATCTGCCACATTTCTCTATCATGGGCACCGCGGAGCCAGTATTTTCTAAATTCGTCTAGTCCGTCTCTCCATCTTGTATTTTGTCGGCCTCTGTTTTGCTTGTAATCTCTGGGGATCAATGTTGTGAGTCGTGATGTCCATTGGTTGTCTGTCATTGACTAGCCCATTGCCATTTGAGTTTTCTAATAGATTCTATGATATCTCAGGGCCCCTGTTTTCTTCTTGATATATTGTGCTGTCTTGCAATCTCTCCATGTGAGGTTGAGCATGATTCTCTCATATGCACACTGCATGCTTCTCAGTTTGCGGGTCCATCTCTTGGTTAGGTTCCATGTTTCAACTCCATTAGTGACAATCAGAAGGATGCATTGGTTGTATATTCTTCTTCATAGGATTATTGGCATCGTCTTGTTTTTGAAGGTTGAGCTTGCTCTGCCAAAGACTTACCATCCTAGGGTGATTCTCCACTTGATTTCTTCTTTTATGAGCTTCATAGAGATTTGTTGTCCTAGGTATATGTAATGGTCTACTTTCCCCAGTTTTGTATCTTCAATTTTGACAGTTATGGGCTCATTCTCAATGTGATTGTTGCACATGACTTTTGTGCAAACACTGACCACTAACAATGAGAGGGAACTTTGCTTTTCATTTGTATCAGTGGTCAGTGTTTGGTTCCAGGCTAAAAATCTGTACAGGTTGTCCCCACTATCCGAAAATAGATTCCTATGAAAATCTTAAGTAAACCAAACTGACGTAAAGCAAAAAAGCAATTACTATTAATTTACATGGAAAAAAATATTTTCAGTGTTCCTGGACTTGAAAATAAACTTCTTCTATGTGTGCAAGTTTTACACTGAGCGTGACACCCTCACAAGATCTCTTGGGCTATTCTGATACCTTGGGATACATATTGCTTGTAGATGCACAAAATAGATCAAGGTAAAGCACAGATACAAAAAGACACAGTTCAAACTTATGACAGCTGAAGGTCTTTCATAGAAGTGAAGCAGGGGATACTTGTTTCGATGAATGTCTCACTGGCTCTTGTAGTTCTGATTGAATAGTGTGATGGACGTTGGTAGACAAGGGATTTTGCTCCTCGTGATTTGAAGTCTAGCACGCAGGTAGCTCTGGAGATGTGATAGATTAAAGGGTGATGCACAAAGAAAAAGCGCACCAAGTCTGAACTTAAACACGGAGATGAAACAAAGTAAAAAGAATACATGCAAGTATTTTGGATAGACAAATAAGACGTAAATTTAATACAAGGACATAAATGACGAATGAAGATGGAATACATATAAGAATAACATAAATCTGATCGATCATGTAAAGAAATGAGAAGAGAAGAGATAGCAAAAGGTAGGAACTTTCTTGTCCTTGATAATACTGACATCGGAGTTGAAGCGGAGTTGTGCTTGGATATCCGTATGGCTTGGACTGTACCAAGGTAGTATGTGGAAACCGGGTTCAGTGTGTGAGCCAAACTGCCAAGTGTGCATGAACTTGGGGGCTCTTCTCTGATGCTGATAGACTCTCAACGGACAGACCATGAAAGACAGAGAACATGGAGTTTTATTCATGCTTGTTTCCCGAAGTAAAGAAATCCAGGAAAGATTACCATGACTATCGGATAGTAAAAAGCATTGCCATTTCATTCACGAGAGTGAGAGGTGTATACGCGTTTGAAGTACGTGGTGAAGACACAGTGGATTTTGTTGATTCCAAAAGCAGGTAGGGCCTTCCCACTTAGAAGATTGGCGTTACGCATTCTCCCCATTCCCACTTGACCTAAGCATAGTAAATATTGAGTAAATAGCCAGAATTTTGAGAGCTGGTTTTCAAAGTAGACAGGCCCTCCTCACTTGGAAAATTTGTGCAACATATTCTTCACAATTCTATTTCTCCCAAATGGACTTTGTGCTAAGCTCAGCTAAGCTTGGTAAACATATTTAAAAAACAGGTTTTTGTCCAATAAAAATTGAGATCATGATGCTCATAAAGTTTCATCTATATTAGCTTCTCATCAACTAATGTTCTTCTTGTTGATCTATAAAGACCCAAGTCGACAGCTTTTATTTTTGAAGTGAATTTTTTTAAACAATTCTAGTCTGTATATTCTTCGTTATATCGTCACACATGTTGTTAATTCAAAGAGTTTTTCGGACAATTTAGTTCCTTCTTTTTGTTTATGTTGTTGACACTTTGTTTTGGCTGATCCATTCTACACCCTTCTTCACAATAAGAAGGAGTTCGATCGTCCGAAAAACTCTTTGAATGTTAATGACCCTTCTCAAAACTATACACAAATGTTGTTGATGTCATACCTATGCTGCACACTTCTGTTTTTCATAGAAATCATCTTACAATCACCAAATTTGCATACTAATTGGTTTTAATTGAACAAGATAGACAGCACACTATTAATATTAAAAAATGGCTTATTAATAGAAAATTTCCTTTCAAATCTCGTTAGTCACACAACCATCACATGACCAACATCTTTTAGCAGTCTGTAAATGAATAAATAATTTTGGTGTTTAGGTAAAAATATAAACATGAAATATACCATTTGCAGAATGCATTTAGTGTTAATGGTTCTCACATATATTCCTTCATCATTTAACTATTTTTGTCTCTCCTTCCTTACAGGTCTGGTTAGTCACATAATAGAAACCATCACATGACCAACATCTTTTGGCATTCTGTAAGTAAATGATTAATTTTGGTGTTTAGGTAAAGATATAAACATTAGATCTACCATTCGTAGAATGCATTTAGTGTTAATGGTTCCTACATGTACTCCTTCATCATTCAACTATTTTTGTCTCTCCTTCACTTTATATTCTTATATTTAGCAATATACTTTACCTACTCTCTATATGGCTGGTTGAAAGATGGGCATTCTCTACTTGAACACTCAGCATAACTCTCAAACACTTGCATACAAAACAGTTTACCTTATTGCCTGCTGGTGGGGACTGAAAATTAGGTAAAGGAAATAAGAACTGTATTTCCTGGTGTCGAACAGTAGTTGAAATGAGGGGTATGTGAAGTATGGTGTATACCTACTTCTCAATTTGTATGATTCTTGCATGTCCCTGAAATTGACCATATTTCGAAAAATTACCAACTGCAACTTACAGTGCCCCACAACATCAAGCTGAACTAATTCATTGATTCCTGATGGACCCCTTTATGATCTCAGAACATAAAGCTTAGATAAAGGCTTTACCATATACTCAGTATTCAAAATCCATTTCTATAACTGGTGTCAAGGTGGCTTTAAGGCCATACCCCCTATTTTGACTGGCAAAATTTTGAAAAAAAGATTTTTCGTAGATGGCTCAGTGACATCTAGATCCTCTTGACCACTTTATAGCCCATATTTTTACACCAAAACTGTATTACTGTGCAAGAAGGTAGCAGTGTTTCATGTATTCAAATGAAACTTTTATAAATCACACTTCTTGTTTTCTGATTTTATAATGGTTTGAGATTAAGCCATACCTCAATAAAAAATAGCAGAATGTATGTGCTCACTTGATCATTATAGTTACATTGGCAAAATTATGAAATCAAAACATTAAATCCTTAACCATACATAACAAATTACTAAAGAAGCTGATAAAATAACTGGAATAATAAGTCAATTCAATTTCTTTGATATAAAAACATTTAAAATACTATACACAACATACATAAAACCAAAATTAGGATATGCAGTGTAAGCACAGTCTCTCTATTACAAAAAAATACATGAAAGAATTGGAAAACAACAAAACTTGTTCCAGAACTAAAAAGATTTTAAATACTAAAACCAACAACACCAGAAGAAAGAAGGATAAAAGGAGACATTGTGCAAACATTTAAGATAATGAAAGGTTATGACAACATCAGAACCAAAAAGATTCTTTAAAATGAATAAAAGAAAAAAAATATAAATGTATATATAAAGAACATTGTAGAGGAAATTTAAGAAGGGGATTCTTATCACAAAGAATGGTCAACAATTGGAAGAAATTATTGGATCAAGATCCGGAAATATTAGAAGCTAAAACAGTGAACAGCTTTGAAAATGAATATGAACATTACACAACCTACAAAAAAAAAACAACAAAATAAAAGCTTCTGAAAAAGTAGCAATTAATGTTTAATTTTTGCGCTGCCAAAATAAGAAATGAGCTAAATTTAGCACTTTTCATACTAAATTTGCAACACTGCATACATAGCTAGTCAGCCAGAAAAAGAAGGAAGACAGTTTTGATGACAGTTTTGGTTTATGGTTTCTAATAACTACAATCTTATTATAATTTGTCAAAAATGTCTCCATCTGTCTGTATGTACTCGCCTACCACAAAAATTACTCAATATAAATCCATAAATATTTTTGTGGGTATGGATTTGATCCTTAGGAAATGTTTTTAGCAAATCAGTTTTTGAAAATCAACCCCCCCAAAATGTTTTTAGGAAGGTTTCAAATCAGCGAAATGTCTATTTATTATCATTTATCAATGGTAAAAATACTTTTTGTTGACATAATAAAAGATCATATCTCATTCTCTTTTCTCAACTCAATCCTCGGAGATAAAAATGTGACGTAAAAAAATGATATTTTTTATTCTTTTTTTCTCAACTCAATCCACAGAGATAAAATTTATGCTTTATTCAGAAAGAATCAAAAACATTTTTTAACAAATCTCATATCGCAATATTTATTGGTTGTACATGGATACCTTGAATAGTAGTGTTTTCATTTGTGCATTGTTCAATATAATATAGTTAAGGTACATTTTTCCAGAACACAAAATTTTGGGATCACAGGATATGTTGATCATCAGAAGGGAAATTTTATTTTTCACTTTAGAGAGCAAAATCTTGAGGAAATTTTTTTCTCTTACTTATTTCTGAGGTGTGATTCAAGGTCTAAATTGAGAAGAAAGAGAAAGAAAGTGAAAGAAATGTTCAAAGTTCAGTTGACTAGTCCCCAGAGAGAATTATTTCATTCATATTGGTAAATAATTTTCACAATCACTATTTTCCACATATATCAATCAAAATCAATGGGAATTATTTTTTTCCACTTTTAAAGTTTTAATCAAAGCAGATTTCCTTCTTATCACTTTAAGGAATGAAATAGAGGGGGAATTTCTTTTTTCCGTCCTTTTAGGTAATTTTTTCCACTTTTAAGGGTCAAAATACAGAAATAAAAGGAATTTGTTTTTTTATTTTGGGGAGTCAAAGTTGAGGGAGGAGATTTTTTCTTCACTCTTATGGGTCAAAATCAAGATAAAGATTATTTTCCATTTTAAGGGGTCAAAATCCAAGCAAATTTTTTTTTGCCAAGAGTCAAAATGTGGTGGGGGATGGGTCTTCTTTATAGGTCAAAATTGGGGGGGGGGCTGGATTTCTTTTGATTTTAGGGGTCAAAATCAAGGGTATAATTTTTTCCAACTTTTAGGGGTTGAAATGCAAGGGATTTTTCTAAACCTCAAAGGGTAAAAACCAGGAGGGGAGGGAACTTTTAGAGGTCAAAATTGGAGGAAAAGGTTGAGGGGGAGATTTTTTTTTCAAATTCAGTGGTTTGAGTTAAGGGGGGATTTTTTTCACTATTATTGTGACAATGAGATGGAATGTTCATTTTCTTTTTTGGAAGTCAAAATCAAGTGGAAATTTTCAAAATCATGGGATGAAATTTTTTCTCATTTTTAGGGTCAAAATTGAGAGGGAATGTTTACTTTCATTTCATGGTCTAAAGATAAATTGAGAACTCTTCCCCCTTTTCAACATTAACCCCCTCCCTTTTCCAACATCTACTCCCACCGCCCCTTTTTACTTTTTGCCTAATTTTTGAATTCTAGCCCCTCTTTTTAACATTACCCCTTTTTTAACAATAGTTTCCTTTTTTAACTTTTTCTCCCATTTTTTAACCTCAGACCTCTTTTTCTTTTTACATCAGTCACCCCTCTTTTTTGGAGATTGGCCATACATTTTTGTAGCATTAACGCCCGATTCTAACTTCACCCTCATGATCTTTTTTTGATATTAAGCATAGTTTCATCACTATTTACATTAGCCCAACCCTTTTTTCACATTAGCAGAACATCCTTTTCCACAATACCAACCCACTTCTTCAACATTAGCCCCCCCCCTCTTTCTAACAATGTAAAAAGTGGTATTAAATCAATTTTAAAAATGAAATGAATAAAACGTTATCTGATTTCCATTCATCTATCTTTCTATTTCGTTCTGAGACAGCGATTCACCCAGCCTGTTAGGGTGGGTATTTAGTCTAGACCTTATAATACATTAATCTTTTTTGACTAGAACCCTCATCATGAGTGTTATAGTCACAACATTTCATCTGTTGTACTATTCTTCCTTCACCAAGTACCAAATGCAACATACATGTGAAGAAGGCTGGAATGTAAAATGGTCAAAACAACCAAGATGAGGACACTAGTCTGATTACATTACTGTATCAATATGATACCTGGGAAATTCAAACAGGTACTAAATTAGTTCTGGTTATTCACTCAATAGAAACTGTTACATGTTCAATGACTCTCTGTCATATTATTGTTAGCTTGATACAGAGAATTCAGTGTATAGATCATGCTTATTTCAAGTTCTGTAGACAGGAAAAATGAGAAGGAGAAAGTATGAAAGCTGACTCCTTGCTGGGTTGAGCTTATCACGTGGTGAAAGTAATGTAATGAATGACATTTGGATATTTCCCTTCTGAAATGTATGACTGCCTATAAAGTATTGGATGATCCAGAAAGTAATGTTGTACTGTAAACCTTTTCAGAGATTACAAAAATTGAATTCATGAACAATTAGCGTACACCCATCCAAAATGACGGGGTTTTAATGTATGGATTGGCACAAAGGAGCCGAATGATTCAAGTATCCTAATTTTAAGTTTTTCAAAAAGTCTCAATTCATCTTAAGCTGTTTTAATGTGTGATCAAACACAAAGTCTTAAGAGTTTCTATGATGCAATTTTTATCATGTGATAATAGGAAGGTAAATCAACCAATGACACCATCCCATTAGAGCACAAACAAACAGACAATTGATTTGTATATAAGCTCATTATATGATTTGACAATTACAAAGACAATGGGAAACTGAGTCCTTTATTGCTTGTTGAAAGAATCTGAGATTCAGTCCATCATTCTTTAGAATATATAAATATATAAATCAATCACCTAGATCAAACATTATACAATGAAAATTTCAGGTCAAAATTTAGCTAATAACTAAGTTATAGATATATCAATCCACCCTTCCACTGTTGATAATAGTGAAAAAACTCTTCAATGAGTCTCTCAAAACCTTTTGGAAAATATTTTTCTCTTCACCTGTCAAGTATTACCAACTGAGCAATTTCGTTATTGTATATGGTTTTGTTGGATGATTTTCCTTGTCATTTTTTTTTTTCTTCACAACGTTTTGAACGTGTACCCTCCAGCCCACCTTGGGTGTCTGTTTTGTACTGGAATGTTGAATCTGATGCCAGGGAATCACGCACATCCCCTTTCATACATGTAAATCAGCATTCTAGAACAATAGAGTCACCCAAGGAGGCCTGTAGGGTACATTGTAGACATGTGGAAAATAAAAAACAAAGACAAGGAAAATAGTCCTACTAAACCATGTACAATGATTGAAACAATCCATCTAACAAGATTTCGACAAGAACTGAGAAATTTAATATTATGCAGCATAGCAGAAGAAATATAAGATCTTACTTACATGATGTTCTTTAGTGGAAAGTATTATGACAGAGCACTGTATCCGTCAAATCCATTCTGCTTAGTTTTTGTTGACTCCCTGGGGACCCTTTTTCTTCTTCTTTTTCTTCGTCTAAGTTTTGCTGGTATCCATGATAGTTATGTTGTATCTTTAGACTATTTCCTGTTAAGCCTCGTTTTCAATGAAGTCCAACACCTACAAAACAAGAATTCTTCTCAGTAAAGACAAATATATAACACGGTTATTACTCTAGAGATGTTTATGAAACCCATCATAGGGTGAAATGAAGAGAGCTGGAATAAGGGTGGAAGATTGAATTTTGGAAATCTTCCAGGTGGGAATGGCCTGCTAGTCTTGAAAATCATCATTCTAAATCATGCACTTAAAAATACATTACAACAATATTTTACATACATGCTCAAACTTATTACATCTTGCTCAGTAAGATGTACACAAAAACACATATCTTCCTTTCTTATTCGTTGAATGAATAAAATTCATTTTTATTAAGGGTTGCCTCTTTCTTTTGCTGCCTTCACTCATATACAGAAATGTGTATTAATTTATATTACAGATTAACATGTGGGCCCTATTTTAATACATGTGATCTGCTATATCATAACAATTGAGTCAGGTTTAGTAACATCCCTAACTTGACAACTTTTTATCCTAACTCATCTCCTTCTTATCCCAAAGGTCCTGGGTTGTCATTAACTGGTGAAAGAATAAACGTGTGTATGATTTTGTAGTTTGTGTAGAATAAAAAGTTCAGGAATGTTACTTACAATTTTGGAGGGGAGCCTTTATCTTTTTATCCATGGTTGTAAGCCATGAACATTTTCAGCCTTGTCAAATTGGGAAAAGAGAACTTCAAAATTGGCCATTGTTACATGACAGTATTTCGGGGTTCTGATCAGCTGCGTCCTTTTTAACTAATGGAATGCGATTATTCCATTTACTCCTGATCAACTAATGATCAGAAGTGAATGATACATTTTTATTTATTTGTTTATTTCAATAGTTTTTGTTTGTTTTTTTGTATAATTTGTATTGCTACAAGATACAAATGACCCGGATGTAAAAGATAATTGATGTTATCCACTCGTGTCAGAGTACAGGAAATTCAAGATTACTGATTTTCAAAGCCCCTAGGCCCGCCACACTTGGAGGATCAGTGAAACATAACATTCTAAGGTTTAGAACTAGTTAAAAAATAATAGTAATGGTGAAGAATGTATCAACCCTGAGTATTGTGATAAAAAGCATCAATAATAAGAGTAAAACCAGTTATGAATAATAGCAATAAGGAAGAGTCTATTAATGCAGATAAAAACCAACAATAATAAGATGGAGTATAACTAGTAATAAAATTATACTTCCTCTGTCCCATAATATTTTTTACATTTATACATAAATTTTCATATGCAAATATAGCACCTATTATGGGACTTTGTATTCTATATTTTGTATTGACCTAGTGTTTTATAAATTTTCAGTAAATCACTGTTAGAAGCCAAAACCGTCAATTGAAGTTTCTTCAGTTGTCAAGTTGGTCTGGCTGTCTGCCTGGCCATGTATGTATGTATCAAGCATACAGGCCACACCAATGAAGTTAGAGGACTGAAAATTTAAACATTTACTCAATGTTTTGGTTTCATGAAAATTACCCCCACCCTAGATAGTTTTTTTTGGGGGGGGGGTGACATATAAAAGTATTTACTAAATTGATCGCTTAGTTTGAAAATTCAGGCATTTTTGCCAGACAAAATGTGAGAGAAGTAACTCATGCATTGATCACCCCTTTTTCCAATTTTTTAAATGATCACCCTCAACAGGGTATACTGCCAAAAGACATTGGTCACATGACAGTTTCTATTGAGTGACTAAGCAGGCCTGATAATATTAAAAATTGTTTTAAAACTGCCAGAAATTTCTGAGTACATTTATCATGTCAGTTCTTCTTGAGTACACTATTTTTTTTCCAAATGTTATTACTTGTGAAATAATCAGTCTTTTTGTTTTCAATAAGGAGATCATTATAACTTATCGGTGAACTTGCTTTGTGGTTGAAATAGTTGCATAATTCCCATTTGAATCAAAGTACAGGAAATTCAAGAATGCTGATTTCCAAGGCACCTAGGCCCTCAACACTTGGAAGATATGTGAAACACAATCTTCCAACAAGTGTTACCAACTTAGTGCATTTCTTGCTTAAGCAGTGCAAAAATTCAACATTTAGTGCTATTTCAGGCCAATTTACAGTTTTATTTTTGGGCAATTTTTGCCAACTTTTAGCTACTTTTTACTAATTTTTGGCAAATATAGTAACAGGCTAAGAGTTTTCCAGCACGTTTTGGTGTTTTTGACGCTTTTTTGAAGTCAATTTAGTGCAAAAATTTTCTTTGAGTTGACAACACAACTTCTTTTTACCCTATTCAATGTTATTTAACCAGGTTTTGTACAAAGCTAAGCTCAGCAAATATTGAAAACTTTTGTTTTCTCTATTTCGGTGGTTCTGAAGATGCTAGAAGTAACAAGCCAAAATAATTATATATGAGAATACTAAGTCTGAAAGAGAACAAAAAATTCCAATTGTTTATAGTTTGGAGAAATGACATTAACACTCCAACTTTTTTTTTGATAATCCAGTTTCTTCTTCCCATATTTGATGTTAACACAATGTTTTGGCCGATTCATTCTACATCCATCTTCATATTACTTCTGACGAATGCTGTAGAATAAATTGACCAAAACATGTTAACATCCAAGACAGAAAGAAGAGATTGGGTTGTCTGAAAAAAGTTGAAAAGGAAAAAATTCAAAGTTTTTATTACTTGATATTTGCTGCTGGCCCACCTTGTAAATCAGCATTCAAAATCCTAATTTTTTACAAATGCTCAGACATTTAATTCTAGTATACAGCTATCTCAATCACAAAGAAAGCTTAATTATGAATCTCCTTATCAAAAAAAAACATCAATCATTTTAGAATTGATATCATTTGCAAAAAATAATATCCTTAAATAAAGTAGGAAGCAACAGTGTGATACCTCCAGAAATTTGTGTCCATTTTGATATCAATGGAGTTTTATTTTAAGTATAAAAAAAATTGATGTATGTCTTGAAAATTGTTTCATCATAAAAAAACTGATAACCAACTCACACTTTTTCAGATAATTCATGTACTTGTTGAATATTGTTAAATGCAATTTAATATCCCTGGCATTTTACAGTAAGTACAGAAAATTTCAATATTTACTGAGAAAATTGTTTTATTAAAGAAAAAACTGATTATGAACTTACACTTTTTCTGATAGAAATTTAGTTTATGTACTTGTTATATATTGATAATTACAATTTAAAATCCCTAGTATTTTACAGTAAGTATAGAAAATTTTGATATTTACTTTGAAAATTGTTTTATTAAAGAAAAAACTGATTATAAACTTACACCTTTTCTGATCAAAATTTAGTTCATGTACTTGCTACATATTGATAGATGCAATTTAAACAATTTTACAATAGGTATAGAAAATTTTAATATTTACTGAGAAAATTGTTTTATCAGAGAAAAAAAACTGATATTAATCATACAATTTTTCTGATAGGAATTCAGTTTATGTACTTGCTACATATTGATAATTACAATTTAATATCCCTGGTATTTTAGAGTAAGTATGGAAAATTTTAATATCTACAAAGAAAAAAATGATTATGAACTCATACATTTTTGGATAGAAATTTAATTTATGTACTTGATATATATTGATAATTACAATTTAATATCCCTGGTATTTTCCAGTAAGTATAGAAAATTTTACTATTTACTAAGAAAACTGTTTTATTAAAGAAAAAGCTGATTATAAACTCACACTTTTTCTGATAGAAATTCAGTCTAGGTACATGGTACATATTGATAAATACAATTTAATGTCCCTGGTATTTTACAGTATGGAAAATTTTAGTATTTACTTAGAAAATTGTTTTATTAAAGAAAAAACTGATTATAAACTTACACGTTTTCTGATAGAAATTTAGTATACATACTTGCTATATATTGATAATTACAATTTAACATCAATGGTGTTTCAAAATAAATGTAGAAAGATCTAATATTTATCTACAAAGTTTTACAGAAGAAAAACTGGTAATGAACTTGTAATTTTTCTGATAAAATTTTAGTTTATGTACTTGCACAATATTGTTATTCATAATTTTTAAATCAATTGTGTTTTACAGTAATTACAGAAAACTTTATTGTATATCTAGAATATTGTTTCATCAGGGAAAAAATTGATAATGAACTAATACTTTAGTTTACGTACTTGCTTTACATTTTACAGCAGAGTTGGGATATCATTGCAAAACGCATAAAATCAAGTGAATAGCATGAGGCAAGGAAGCAAATCTTTACCTGGTTCTGCTATTTGGCAGTTTTTACAGAATTCTCAGTGCTTGGTGCTTCCAACTGTACCGTTTCCCGTTCATATGACTGGAGATGAAGTATGCATACAACAAAAAGCACAAAAAGATATACGTAATAGATTCTTGTTTATTCTCACTGATGTTGTTTATATGTGACGTAGAGGTAGGCGCAAAAAGATTCCAAACACACCCATACCACATAGACACCTTTAGATAAATCAGTAAGAATGAGAAGAATCACTTCTTTGCCCTGTTTACAAGAGTTTTCAAGTAACCCAACACCAACCACCTACACTGCTTCTAATGATATACAAATCTGTGATGTATTCTCACGTGTTTTACTCTCTCTGCTTCATCTCTGGTACTGTTCGTTTTACAGAACAGTGTCAGAATTCTCCTCTTCTTGCTTAGCAGTGAATGTGTGGAAAACATGGGTATAAATGTGGGACTTCATTTCCATCCCTAAATCGCAGGTGTAAAAATCTGTTTTAAATAGAAGCCAGGGCATATTTCTTGACATACATCACCTTGTGTTGCATGAATGTTTTTCAATGGTTCTGGTGCTGTTTGCCCTACACCCAATGCAAGAACCTCCTCCTTCTTTGCTTAGCAGTAAACATGCTGAAGATGCAGCACCAGGTATGAAATTTGGGACTTTGTTTTTGACCCTAAATCACAGGTGTTGAACTAGAAAGTGCTCAAAGATTGCCTACTCCTTCTTTAGCCCATAGGCCACCTCTCCACCAAATTTCATTGAAATCTGTAATGTTTTTGCGTGTGTTTTTCCTGTGGAGTTGTTTGTTCTATGCTCAGTGCTAGAACCTCCCTCCTCGCAATAAATGTATTGCAGACACAGGCATGAATTTTGGACTTCATTTTCATGTAGAAAACAAAAGTCTGAGCAGATTTCTCAACGTACATCATCTTTTTTCTATGCTTCTGGTTCTGTTTATTCTACGGGACAGTGCAAGAACCTACCTATTTTTTGCTTAGCAGTAAAAATGTTGAAGACCCGACACTAAGTATGAATTTGAGAGTTTTTATCCTTGAATCTGAGGTTTTTTGATCCCTGCAAGCAATGATGTCTCCCCAAGGAGTCAGACTAATTTTCAGGTATGATTTCAAATTAGAATATAGCTGAAATCCATCATCCTTTGACTCCATCTATAGTCATCTCTTCGTCTTTGTTGCTTAATTATTTGCAGAATATCTTTAACTCTAGTCTTCCCTCAGATCCATGTTGATTTTTTTTGTTTCTCTTAGAGTTATCCCCAGCACTGCTCTTTCCAGAGCTCTCTGTATAAATCTAAGTTGGTTCTCAGTCAGTTTTGTTTATTTCCATGTTTCACATCCATAAGTCATAGCCGGTATTATGCATTCATAGTATACAAGGAGTCACCAGTTTGTAGGATGTAGAGTCTTTTTGTGTTGAATCCACACCAGTTTTCACACATAGTGTCTATTGCTGAATCCAAACAGCAATGGATTGTTGAGAGACGAGGATTTTGGATCCTCGTGGGTGATGTGTAGTGCGCCAGCCCTGTATCTGTGGAAGGAAGGAAGTTGTACGAAGAGAAGGGAAGCAAATGCGCGCCAAGTATGAAGTTGGACGCGCATTGAAATAAAGAGGAATTGACACATTCAAGAATTATGGCCAGACAAGAGACGTACGTTTAATACAAGAATAAAGATGAGGTACATGTACGGGTAACATTAATACGATAGATCGTGAGGAGTAATGTTCGGAGAAGAGGTAGAAGAAGAGATGGCAAAAGGTGGGAGCTTTCTTGTCTTGATAGTGCTGGCGTTGGAGTTGTCTGAACGCGTGGATTCCATATGGTTGGATTGCTCCCAGATACGTGGAAACCGGGTTCAGTGTGTGAGCCTTACTGCTAAGTAAGTGAGTTAACATTGGGGGCTATTCTCAGACACTGTTAGACTCTCAACGAACAGACTATGAAAGACATAGAACATGGAGTTTTATCCATGCGTGTTTCCCGAAGTGAGGATGGTGGTTAAGATCGGATTGGCCAGTGGGTTGGCGAAATGATAGCGATCTTAAAGAGAAGGAAAGAGAGAGAATGGCCGGCTGCAGAGCCCGGGGCTGGAAACGTACCCAGCTAGGGGTGCTGGAGCTGGTGAGCACTGGACCATGTGCGTCCAGGGGTTTTATAGGGGTCGTCAGAGGAAGTGAGGTTTTGGATATCTAGAAGAAGACTTTCGTACTAAATTCCTAACTAAAAGTATAGGGGGCACTACAATTGTATATGCAACATTTTAAGCACATTGGTAAAGTGCTCTTCAGTATGTCTCTATTTATTCCAAATGCTTTCCATTTGATCTTTGTAAATTGTTGTATTCTGCTTTCATGGTCTTTCTCTACCTTCATTATCTAACATGGCTAAACATATTCGTTAAGTTTTTTTAGGGCCTCACCCTCTATTCTTGTGGTTTTTTGGATGATTTCATCATTGAACATTACTTTTGTCTTTGTTCTGATCATCTTTAATCCTACTTTTTTCTTTCTCTATTTAGATCTGTCAAAATGTATTGTAATTCTCCTGATGTTATGGAAACATCATTGATGAATCTCAAGTGATTTAAATATTTTCTGTCTATGTTTATCCCCATTCCTTCCCGGTCAGTTTTCGGAAAAATATGCTCAAGGCTCACTGTAAATTATTGAGGTGATATGGTATCCCCTTGTTTTATTCCTTTCCCTATTCTTACCTTGTTTTTTGTGTTTGTGTAGTCCAATTAGGCGGCATAGATTCACGATTTATCTTCAAAACACATAAATTTTTTTTTTACTTATCTTAACACCAAAAATTTTGGTTTATCTCAACAGCCATCATATCATGTCATTTCAAGATGTTTGGAGAAGTTAAAAAGTTGGAAAAATAAGTCCCGCATAAACAGATTGAAATACTCCCTGACAGTATCACTCTCCTCACTGCTTCAAGAATTTGGATATGAAGTTCTGCAGCATCCTCCATATACACCTGACATTTCTCCAGCAGGTTATCATCTTTTCAAGCATTTTGAACTTCATATTCATAATAAAATGTTCAATAATGGGGAAGCCATACTTTGTGCTTTTACTGAATTATTGACCACTAAACCCATAGAATTTTACAGAGATAGCATATCATCAGTATAAGAACGTTGGAAAAAAGTCATTGCTTCAAATGGATCATATTTTGATTAAATATTTACCATTTTCTGTTGTATATAACATCCTTTATTTCACTATCTGAAAAATGAGAATTCGTATGTAGCAACCTGATAAAAAAAAAATGATATGCATACATAACAGTGCTTTTTAAACTATTTCAGTGTCATTCATCCTTGGTAATTCATTACTGAATTTCATTCAACCACAACTAAATTTCCTGTTGACTATCATTTTGTATCATAAGTTCATCCGGTCTTCCCAAAAAGAATATATTACAGTACATTCAGGAAATGTACAGCTACTTTGAAATTAGAAAACCATAGGTAGAGAGAAAAAGGCGTATAAAATTTGAGCATCCACAGTTCTTAGGGAGAAATAACAGTTTACCTATCATTTTAATGGCAACGGATTTTTTAAGCATAGGAATAATATAAACTCGATATCACAGTCAATAACGGAACGACCGTAGCATCAAAATTTTAAGTCATGTAAAAAAATGTTTTGTCAAAGAATAAATATGGTCAGAATAAATTGTATTTCAATTGGAAAACATCTAAAATAGTGAAAAAAAAAAACCATCTAGAAATATCTGGAATCTCATTTTTATTTGTTAACAAACCCGTCAAAATAAGCCCCCTAAAAAGCTTTTTTTCAAAAGATTGGAAAAAGTGTTTTAGAAGGGGTTTAGTGGAGTACTGATGCTAATTTCCAAGTTTGTAGGCAAAACAGTTTGGTCAGGAGCACTGGAAGATACAAACACATGAACACACAGACAAATGCACATATGAAAAAGAGATAGAACCCTCCGCCACCTTTGTTCGATTGCTGTTCAATATCTGAATGAAATTAAATCATCACAGTTCATGTTCCAATGATCCTTCATTCACCTCTCTACTTTCATTCATGCCAAAAGTTAATTTCTTCATCCTTGTATGAATCATTCACCAGTTCAACTCTTAAATCCATAAACTACTTGAAACCACTTGTAATTGAAAATGGAAATCTTCAATGAATAGCATAAAAAAAACAGTGGAGCTCTTTCATGAATTGAATCAATGAGAATTCTTTCAAATTCAAAAGAATTCACCAATCGGTCAAAGAGAGAGAATTTCAATTGGAAGTTATTTCCTCTGAAAGTGGCATTTGATTTTCTTTGTATGAATTTAAGAGTTAAGAAGTATGATATACATGATTTGTCATATACCTATATAGTAATCTGTATTATATTCATCACTGGTATTTTATAACTCGATCCCATTGCCAGATAAAACTTTGAGCTCTGTAGGTGGATAGAGTGAAGAAATACATAAAAATAGGTCTGGTTAGTCACACAGTAGAAACCATCATGTGACCAATGTCTTTTGGTAGTATGCTGTGTTGGAAGTGATCAATTAAAAAATTTGGAAAAGAGGTGATAAATGAATAAATTACATCTCCCATGTTTCGTTGGACGGCGATCATTGAAAAAGTTTGAACTTTCAAAAAATAAGTTTGAATGTTGCCAGGCACAAACTAAGGGATCAATTTAGCATAAACTTATATTTCGAATTGAACCCCACCCCCAACTAAAAACCTGTTTAGGGGAAGAATTTTAGAGAACAGAAAAAAATGTGTTCTCTAGATCTAATGAGGAGTAAATGTTTTAATTTCCAGCTTTCTAGCTCAATTGGTACAGACTGTCCATGTGATACATAATCAGCCAGCCAGCAAGACCAAAAAACTGAAAAAAATCTATGTTGATAGTTTTGATGACAGTTTTGGTTGACTGTTTCTGATGATTAATTAGTAAGTTTTGTACAGGTTTAGTTTTTATTACCAATGCTATGACAATACACTTACAAACGTTCATATATACCCACTGTACTAATGCAACAGAATAGAGTTTCTCCTACATCCATCAGAGGAGCAAGCTACTTATTTTATCATCATTATCAGTAACAGCATTTTAGCATCCATCGTTTGACATAGACCTTTCCCAAGTTTTGCCAGACCACTCTATCATGAGTATCACGGAGCCAGTACTTTCTAAATTTGTCCAGCTCGTCACACCACCAAAAATTCTGTTGGACGCAATTTCGCATATGATCTTTGGGGATCCATGTTGTGAGTTGTGATGTCCAGCGATTGTGTGCCATTCTTGCAACATGACCAGCCCATTGCCATTTGAATGTTCCAATGGTTTCTATATCTTGGACTCCTGTCTTTTCTCTCATATACTGTGCTGTCTTGTGATCTCTCCATGTGATGTTGAGCATGATTCTTTCATGTGTACGTTACATGCTTCTCAGTTTGAGGGTCAGTCTCTTGGTTGGGTTCCAAGTTCAAGCTCCATAGGTGACTATCAGGAAGATGCATTGCTTGCATACCCTTCTTTTGGGGACTAGTGGGATATTCTTGTTCTTGAAAGTCGATCAGCCTCTCTGCTAACAACCTCCAAAAAATACTAGACTAATCAAATGAAGCTACTTATTTACCCGTTAATAATTCTGTATCTGATATGAGCTTGACTTGTATGCTTACAGGCATAGTTCTTGCTATACTGTGCATGTATGTGCATGCACATGTGTTTTGCAACACACGCAGAAAGAAAATTAATGTTCACACAAAAGATTTCAAATTCTGTTGAAGATTTTTGCACATGCTGATTACAAAAGATTATTGGGAACATTGCTTACAGGTACACCAAACCAGACTTAATTGCATTAAATCTCGTTGGTTCTGTCCCTTTTTATATGTGCTTGTGTGTGTGTGTTTGTGTATTCTAGCACCCCTAGCCATACAGTTTTGTCTACAGATTTGAAAATTGCTATAAGCACTCCACTGTAATCCTCTCTAAAAAAAAATTTAAAAAAAAAAAAGAAGCTTTTTTTGGCCTTTTTAGGACCTAACAATTTTCTAAAACTGTTAGAATAAGCTTCTACAGTTTTTAGGTTGATCAAAAAAATTTCATTTCTGTATGACCCTCAAAACAATGTAAATATTTCCTGTTTGTTCTGAGGGTCTTACGAAAGTGCAATTATTTTGATAAAAACACTACATTATACTAAAGTAATGAGGTGAAAATAATAATGAATTGTTTGAAATTTAATATCAATATGGTGTTTATTAAAACTTATGTCTTTTAATTCTTGAATGAATTCATGTAGAGAGAGTACCTATGTAGAAACAAACATCTGCATAACATGTCTTCTCTGTTTTCAAGGATTATCACAGAAAAATGTCTTGTGTTAATTGAAAATCCAATTAAACACTGCAAAATTAAAATTAAAAATCCAAATTAACCCTAAGCAATAACCTTTTCTCATTTCAATTTCAAAATTTGTGAAAAAAAAGTGCTGTAGTGCAGTGAAACCAAAAGTAAAAATATTTTGAATTTAACACGGGAAAAGTAACAATTGCTCAAGATTATCTGTATTTGTACCTTGTTTCATTTAATCTGTATTTATGGCCTTTTGTGAATTCAAGTTTCCACACAACCATTTTCCTAAAACTGAAATTAAAAACATTTAAGTTCAGTAATGACCTCAACTAAGTTGAGTAAACATTGTATTATTAAAGTCTTTTTTTGTCATATTATCTGTTAATTGTTGTTATATGGTTATAATCCTTTATTCGTGACTGATACTAAATCTTACTGTACATAAAGAAAACATATACAGTACAAATAGATTCTTTTTTTTCATAAATTATAAAAATAATCTCATTGCACTAATTTTAGAAATTAAAAAGTCAACTGGTGTTTTTGTAAACACAATGGAGTATTGAAGAAAGCCCTTGAATTAACTCCCTTTGTTTTCTGGAGAATTCGCCAGGAGGCATAAGATGAGTAAGGGAATGGAAAACTCAACCGAGCGGAGTGTGGCAAATTAGTTTTAGCCAAATCAGATTCTTGAAACTGGTACAGACCTATTTTGTTGACACGAGAATAAATACTATACTTCATTATATCAGGGTCCGTTATAGTGAGAGTTTACTGTACCTCTTCCAACTTCATTGGTGGATGCTCAATATGAAAGGCATAAGCAACTATATCATCTACAACTAGGATCTCTCAAAAACAGAAGTTATCTTGATCCCATATAAGAAAATTCATCATCATCATCAGTCTCTTATTGTCTGACATTAGACATAGATTTTCCTCAATATTCATCAGACTTCCTGATCATGGGTGTCATAGTGCCAATATCTTCTGAACTTGTTTAAATTATCCCACCATTTTATTTTTTGCTGGTCACAATTTGGCATATGGCTTCTGGGGATTCACATTGTGGGTCATGATATCCAGTGGTTGTCTGATGTAGGTGACTATTGGGAGGACGCATTGGTTGTAGACCCAGCTTTTCAAAACTGATGGGATCTTTTTGTTTTTGAATGTCAAGCTTGCACTGCCCTAAGTTTGCCAACCTAGGGTAATTTTTCTTATCTGGAGGATTTCATGGAGATTCTCTCACCCTAGTAGATATAGTGGTCTACTTTCTTTAGCTCTGTGTTTTTGATTTTAATCAATGTGGTTCTACAACAGTGATTCCGAACTTGGAGCACATTTGAATACATGGAGTGAGGGGGGGGGGTGAATATAAAGAGCAAAAAATGTTCCATGGCTCAAAACCAAGTCCTGTTAAGGATCAACTCATTAATTTCTAATCATACAATATGATTAATTCTCAATTACACAATAATAGTAATTATTACTTTTAATCCAGGTTAAGTAATGCTCATTTCATTAACTTTGTGAGGTATAAAAGTGATGAAGTAATTTCATTGTTATTACTAAATTCACACAATAGAGAAATTATTATGACTTTCAATACCAAATTTTTTGACTTAATTTCAATAAGAAGGACATCAGACGTTTTGAGCTGTCAAAATGGACCATGGAGTAAAAGAGGTCCACCGTTCCATACTAACACTCCAGTTAATCAGTTATAATCACTAAAGAAAACAAGGACATAAGTCCAATGACATGTCCACATTCCATCTGCCATTACTACAATGCAGTAAATCTTTTACTTACATCACTCTTCTGTGACAGGCTGAGAAGATTCACATTCAATCAGAAAAAGAAAATAACTCTTTAAAGAGAAAAAGATATCTGACTGATCAGATCATTTTGTTCTTTGAATTTTTATGACAGAATCAGAGAAAATCATAAATGTCAGGGGTAAGTTCCATATTGTAATAATTACAATACGGAACTTGACCCTGACTTTATGGCCACTTGAATTCATCATACAATTACAGTATTGTATAACAAATTGTACCCCACTTCTAAAATATGACTTAACAGGCAGAAACTACCTAATTTTACTTTATTCTTCAAGTTAGAGCACGGTGAAGATGCAGGGCTACAAAGATTATTTCATCCATGGACCAAAAGTTGATTTCGAATATATTGGGTACAGACCAACCAACCAACCATCTTACCCATAGATTCTACAGTTACATGTGGACCCATCAAGAAAATCAATGTGGAAATGAATCGTTAATAATATTAAGATTATTTAATTATAAAACATCAACCAAAATTGTCAACATAGGTTTCTACAGTTCTCAAATTAGTCTGGCTGGCCATGTATGTATTGCATGTACAAGCTGCACCAATGGAGCTAGAGGGCTGAAAATTTTAACACTTACTTCTTATGACTATAAAAAAATTTCTTTTTTTTTTTCGTTAATAGGTTTGTAATGGTGGTTTCAATTTGCTATGTAAGTTGTTCTCATAATTGTGTCCAGTAGAGTTAATGTTTGTTTTTTTGAAAAAAAATCCAAATTTTCTTGTGATCATGGCTCAACAAAAGCAGGAGAGCTAATTTATTTTTTGATCATCCCTTTTTTTTAACTTATTAATTGATCACCACCAACACAGTATGCAGCCAAAAGACATTGGTCTTGTGGGGATTCCTATTGAGTGACCAATCAAATTTGTTTATTAGAAAGATGACCTTTAGTTAGAATCAATCAATACACTTCCCCCCAAATAATTAAGTCTTTAAAGGAAAATGTTTGTTGAACAAATTTGAAAGAAAATATCAGAAACCATCAAGTGACCAACGTCTTTTGGCGGCATGTTGTGTTGGGATTGGGGGTGATCAATTGAAAAATTGGAAAAAGGGATGATCAATGAATAAGTTACTTCTCTTACCTTTTGTTGGGTGGTAATCGCTAAAAAAGTCTGAATATTCAAAAAACCATTGTGACCACTGCCAGATACAAACTAAGGATACAATTTAGCATGGACTTATATTGTAAATTGACCCACCATCTCGAAACTTACTTTGGGGGGAATTTTAAAAAAAAAAGTTTATTCTAAACATAAGGAATAATTGTTTAAATATTCAGCCCTTTAGCTCTACTGATGTAGCATGTGCAAGCAACACGTACATAACTAGCCTTCCATCCAGAACCACTTAAAAACTGAAGACATCCACATTAATATTGACTATGCTGATGCTGAAATTTTTGGTAGGTGTTTTCTTAAACACTTCATTGAATAATTAAAACACTCACCCACATAAGGCAGGTCTACTATACAACTTCCCTTAGAATATTTTACCTCTGTCAACAAAGTTGGAAGAGGTATATATATTACACCGAATTTGTGAAATTTCCCAATTGGCTAAGTTTTCACATTTTTTAACAAAAATGAAATAAATATCTACTTTCAATTTGCTCAAAAGCTTATTTAATCAAAACATAAGCTATAAAACAACTATGTCTTCAAATTCAAAAATTTATGTAATCTAGGTGAAATCAAACTTTTCTTACAAAAATTTGTAAATACATAGTTTTAACATAAAAAAAACAAAGCGTAGTTTTAATTTGATCAAAAGTTTATTTAATCAAAACAAAGACGTAAAACAACCATTTTTTTGTACAATGAAGAGTTTATGAAACCAAAGTGAAACTGAACTTTCTCCATGAAAAATGAGTAAATTTTGTCAATCAGGCAATTTTGCAGACAACATATATATTCACTGCCACGTGTCTGTCTATACAATATCTCCAAAAGTTTTTAATGAATATCAACGAAATTTTGTGTAAGTGTGTGTCATGGGTTATGCAAGAAGTGATTAATTGGCAGTGGGATGGGGGTGTCCAGGAATTTGTTTTTGATTGGGAGATATTTTTAATTTTTTTTTTATTATTCTACAGAAAAAGAGGTACCAACAAACACTAAATAAAAAAGCTAAATTTCAATTTCAAGGGAAGTTACTGATTATTTGCATTCTCTAGTTCTCTCCTTTGTTTTTTTCTAAATATTTCCATTCAGTTTTTAGTTAGTGAACAGAGTTGACAGGGGTATGGGTTTTACGTGTACAATCTTTTGTTAATTTGAACAACGATGGATTGTTGCTTGAGAGATGAGAGGATAGCACGTGTGCGGCCCGGTAGATGTAGAAGGGCAGGAAGCTGTACGAAGAGAAGGGAATGCGCGCCAAGGGAAGTTGGACACGCATTGATGAAACAAAGTGGAATGAACATATTTTGGGCCAGGGAAAAGACATACGTTTAATGCAAGAATAAAGATGAGGTACATATGAGGATAACAAAAATACGATCGATCATGAGGAGTGATGTTTGGCGAAGAAGATGAGATAGCGAAAGGTGGGATCTTTCTTGTCTTGATAGTACTGGCGTCGGAGTTGGAGCGGAGTTTTCTGAACGCGTGGATTCTGTATGGTTGGATAGCTCCAAGATAATACGTGGAAACTGGGTTCAGTGTGCAAGCCTTACTGTCAAGTAAGTGAGTTAACTTGGGGGCTATTCTCTGACGCTGTTAGGCTCTCGACGAACAGACTATGAAAGACATAGAACATGGAGCTTTATTCATGCGTGTTTCCCGAAATGAGGATGGTGGTTAAGATCGGATCGGGCAGTGGGTTGGCGAAACGACAACGATCTAAGGGAAAAAGAAAGAGTGTGGCCGGCCTTTGCGGCCGGGGTCATAGGCATGGCCAGCTAGGAATACTGGCACCACTGAGCATTGGACCAGGGAGAAGGAAAGAGAGAGAATGGCCGGCCGCAAATGCCGGGGCTAGAAGCGTAACCAGCTAGGAGTGCTGGAGTTAATGAGCATTGGACTATGTGTGTCCAGGGATTTTATAGGGGTCGTCAGAGGAAGTGAAGTTTTGGATATCTAGCTAAAAGAAGAGTTTCGTACAAAATTCCTAACAAAAATTATGGGGGCCACAACATGGGTTTAATTTTTACTTTCAGGAAAATCCGTATTTTCTTCATAATCTCAAAATTTCTTCCAAGTTGATTGAAAATATGATTATGAAGCATAGTAAATAAAATAATGAAAATGAAGAAGTAAAAATTAATGGATCATTAATTCTGTTGAAATTGAAAAAAATAAAAAATAAAAAAGAAATATCTGGTCTATTTATCACCTCTACGAGAGAATTGATTAATTAAAAAAAAAGAAGGAAAAGCACCAACACCACCACCACCCATAATCATCCTCCTACCCTTGACGACACCACGACCAAAATTAGTTAGCATACTGAGGCAAGTTCTGGAGTATTGGGGAGACTTGCTGTAACTTGATCTCCAGTGAATGAAAGTCACCAGTTACTTCTGGTGTGAAAACTCAACTAATTGCTAAAACGTTTTTTTGACCCAATTTTCGAAAAGTTTGTCATCGTTTAAATTCGATATTAATCCTTAAAATAGAATATCTGAAAAAAAATGGATTTATAAATTGAATTAAAAGATAATAAATCCGAACTCCTCAGAAAGTTCAATTTCAAATTCATTTAGAAGCAGAAAGTACGAAACTACAAACCACTAAATATATTTACACATATCAATTTTAGGATTTTTTTGACGATACTTCGCAAAAAATGATATTTTACTCAGAAAAATGTTATTGCTTTCATTTTAAATCTTACATCATCGCTTCTTTTGTTTATTATCTTCTAAGCATTTTTTCAATAGTTACCAATTTACATCTTTAGTTTCGCAGATTTTCGTCTAAACTTAATAAACAAAGTAGAGACGTCCATCTACACCAAGGCGAAGGAAAGTTATTTTACACGTCTTGTCCGCAATTTTATAGCTTTTTTTCCTTGAGGCTTGCGAAAAAAAAAAGCTATCCCATGTGATCATCACTACCTTGGCTTGACCAGTGGACAAATAGACCACCGGTCAATACATTCATATATCCATGTATGATATAATTAAACAACTCCGGGGACAGGTGCGACTACTTCGACCGAGACTTGTCAAGTTTAAACAACTTGCGCAATTCGACAAAATGGGTCGAAATCATAGCAAAAGATTAAAAACGAAGTTGAAACCTGATGTTATTGAAGATTTAAGTCGAACTACTGGCTTTTCCGAAAAGGAAATTGCAATTCTTTATAAAGGCTTTCTGAAAGACTGTCCGCGTGGTCAGTTGTCTATAGAACAACTGAAGAGGATCTATGGAAATTTCTTCCTCTATGGAGATGCTTCTAAATTCTCGGAACATGTCTTCAGGGCGATGGACACGAATTGTGACGGAATTATTGACTTTCGGGAATTTATAGCCGCCTTCAGTATCACCTCAAAGGGGAAAATTGAACAGAAATTGCGATGGATTTTTGATATCTACGATATTGATGGTAGGTAAAGTCGCGAAAACTGTTGAATAAAAAAAAAGAGAGGTTTCATTGGTTAGGATTCGATTAAATAAACTTGAGTAAAATTTTATGAAAAAATATTTTCCCTGTCCAGTATGAACTGCTTTAACTGAATCTGATATTCGTTTCTCTTGGAAATGTTTTGTTTTAGCGAAAAGATGACTTTAATAGGGGGAAGAGTGTGAATTTTATGAATTAATTGGCTCTTTAGGTTGGTACCAGGCTGATCGATTTAATGACGTATAATCTAAAACTGGGCCCTTACCTTAAGTTCAGTCCATCTTTGCGACACCTTATGTTCAATTTGCAATACAAATATCAATCTTAACAGTGTGTGTGGCACAAGACCAAAGGGGCGAAGCTGACTGGTCTTCATTTACATTTATCTTTTCCTATCACTAGTTTCACGGTTGTGGTACAAAGATATAATTTATATCTGTTGCTTGTGATGTAATGGTTACCAAGCTAGCAGATCATCACCTTCACTAAAACTAGTGAGTTAGACCCTAACAGGCTGCCACTATACTAGTGGCCTTGTGTCTTAACTAAGTTAACTTTAGATGGCATTGTATCATGGGCTAAATGATTAACTAGCAAGTCTTGTTGATGATTACTACTGGTAGTGGTTCAATCCTCACGGGGTGCCCTAGTTATCTGGTTTTGTGCTTAACCTAAGCTACGCTTAAACAATAACAATTTTCCTTGAATGAATAACCCTCTCCTTAACCCCTTTTTTCACCACTAACCTCTAAAAGCTTTTGTAAATTCCATTCTCTCTACTTCTGGTAATGTATTTACCTAAAGCAGATGTTTATTTAATAGTCTACTTTCCGATAACAATTTACGTAACACCAGTGTTGCCAACTCGTAAAGAATTTCACTCTAAATGAAGCTCGAAAAAGCGTCAAAAAACGCTAAACAAAAGACTGTTTGCCGTTTTGCTGACATATGTAATTGCTAAATGTGGCTAGATTTGCCTAAAATGGTTAGAAAATGGGTAATATTTGGCTAAAATTACTAAAAATAGCGCCAAAACTTGACTTTTTTTTTTGCGTTGCTAAATAGGCAACCCTGACAACAACCGTGATGATTTTGAATGTTGATCTCTACGAAAACAAAATGTCATTCTTGTATGTGAGGCATTAGTCGGTCACATGGTCACTTTGAATCATTAAAATATTCTGTTGATCAACCCTCCAAAATAGGATAAATATTTTTTTCTCCTTGTTTTGTTTTCAATTTATTTTTGTTTCTAAAATGTATTTTTTTCTCAAAGCCTCGTAACTTGAGCTTGAGAGCACATATCTCTGTCAAACCGCCACTGTCACACACAAAAAAAAAAAAAAGGAACATGAGAATCGGTTCATATATAGTTACGATGTAGGGGATGATACTGAAAAATTCCGCCTAAAATTGAATCAATTCTTCCGGGGCCTCATGACCATCCTTCCACAAAACTTCACTTAAAATCATTGAGAACTTTTGGAGATATTGTGCGGTATTGACATGTAGCTAAGAGGCAGGGAAAATATTTGTGTATCCTCCGAATGGTTTAATCACTTACTCCTTAGCTTATGGCCCACCCTTTCACGAAACTCTCGTGAAAATTCATTCAGAACTTCTGAAGATCGTGTGGACAGACAGACTAGTGGGTGTACACGGGTGAATATGTACCTCCCCATCTAACTTCGTCAGAAGAGGTAAATAAAAATGAATGCCATCACTATCAGTCCACAATTTTAGGCATGTGAAAACACGGATAAACATTTGGTTAACGCACTACAAACATCAAAACAATACCCTTAAATCTTTTAACAACGTAATGTGATCTGATTGTTGACGTTTTTTTGTTTGTTTGTTTGTTTATTTTTTTTATTGTACTTGGTTTTAGCCACGTGCTTCTGACGTAATTCACACGAGGTCACATCTTTTCTTCATTAATTTAAAGGAAAGGAAAGTAGCTTAATAGTTCTCTTGTCAAGGTCATCCAGTTGGGAATATGATGGTAATTTTCATTTGAGATCTCGTTGAAGATTAAAACAGATTCTCAGACTGTTCGTTCACGTTTATTGTTTATTTTTAGTTTCCCTGTCATTCTTTCATGTTTACAACCGACAGGTGCTATTACCCCCAAGTTGACTGTACGTGCTCGTAGTGCTACTACTGGAGAATAAAACGATATTTTTCTTTGAACTTCTTTCATATGATGAAGCAAGAAGCGTCCTGCTGATTTGTATGCACGAACAACACGTTTTCTGATTATCAATTAACATGCATTGTTTTTCTTCGCTGTAAAACCGATAAAACTTGTTGATTTTGTCGACTGAGCAGCATCCCAGGATTTCCCTACACTTAAACCTGGCTTGTGCCCTGGAGAACTCACTTTAGTAACGTTCCATTGTCTACCAAAATAGAAGGTCCTATTCGGAACCAAATACAGCCTAAGAATCAAAGTCAGATGCACTAATCATGAGCTATCTGAATTTTTTGGTGGAAGTATTTTCATAATTAATTTTTGAATGGTTTTCTTTCATCTTATCATTTTTCATTATATAGATTAAAGGTTCAGGCCCTGCCCTGCCATTAGCCCATGTTGCTGAATTGATTTAGGCATTGTCGATGTAAGCCTTTATAGTGCTTGTGTCTTTTGGTTAGTTACCGTTTGTTAGTTATTGCTAATCAAAATGTGTTTGGTTTCTATGTTAATGAAGGTGATAACAAAAGACGTTAAGTATAGGCTGATGGATTCTGGCCCAAAAGACTGACCCTACTAACTGGTCCCTAGTCACTTCCATTTTGGACACTGGGCTTATTGTCCCGCTATTGTTGAAAAGAACACACGTAAAATGTAAACGAAAAGGAATACATGATCATTTCCTAAGCAGAATCTGTTTTGCCCCCCCCCCCTTTTCCAAAATAATTGAAATCAGCAAAAATAAATGATGTCATTTATTGAACATGACCTGTTATTTGATTAAGAAATCTCAGCCTGGTTTCCTTTTCTTTTTTTTCTTTTTCTCCAGGTGATGGTCTTGTCTCGTGGGATGAAATGCTACAAATAGTCAGTGCCCTCTACACGATGATTGGTTCCGGGGTCCAACTTCCGGACGATGAAGCAACGCCAGAAAAAAGAACAGAGAAAATTTTTCAGCAAATGGAGAAAAACCGTAGCAGTCAATTAACATTATCCGAGTTCATTAACAGCGCTAAGAATGATCCATCTGTTGTGCGTGTTTTGCAGTGTGACTCTGTGTCAAATGGCTGACATCAGACAATGTCCATTTGTTAACTGCAGACAATGCAGGTCCGTCTCAAGAATATTCGAGGCCCCTAGGCAAACCAATGTCCTGGGGCCCTTAACCACCTAACTCTCAATACATTAAAAAAAGTTTGTTTTTTTTCCACTGGAAAATTCGCAGCACTTCATTGCTGAAAATTTGTGTTCAGAGAAGGTTCTCTATGTCTGCTATTTAATTATATGAACCTTAATTTTTATTTTTCAAATTGAATTTCAGGGCCTATAAAATCACAGGGCCTCTAGCTGAATCCTAAAACCTGAAACAATTTTCTAAACATCAAATGGAAGCAAAATTTCTTTCTTTACCTGATTACTTTTCAGGACTGAACTAATGAGAAAATTATTAGGTTGTTATTTATGAAATGTCATTTTTGAATAGTAAGATAGAGAGTGATATAAGCAACAAAAGACGGTAAATTTTAATCAAAATGCGATCCATTTGAAGCAATTACATTTTTCCAACAATCCTCTTGTGATAATATACTATCTGTATTAAATTCTTTAGGTTTAATGGTCACAAATTTAGTAAAAGCACAAATTATGGCTTCCCTATCATTGAATCTTTCATTATGAATATGAAGTTCAAAATGCTTGAAAAGATCATAACCTGCAGGAGAAATGTTAGGTGAATAGGGAGGACGCTGCAAGACTTCAAATCTCAACTGAGACGCAGTCTGCTGAGAGGTGTGGGATTAGTCACTGTCATGGAGCATTTCATTCAGTCCATGTGAGATCCATTTTTCAAACTTTTTAACCTTTCCAATTACGTTAAGATGAAGGGATATAGATGCTGTCAAAGTCCCCAAGGTCTCCAGAGAGTGCTCGAACTGTTGTTCATGGGTCGCTGGCCTCTGCCGTTGATAATTCTTCATCATTAAGGACAGGTTTGGGCCTCCAGCAAGACTTATTATTTGTATCTGTATTTCAAAACCTAACCCTATTTATTGAACCAATGCCAAACAGTTTGCACTGTAATAATATTCACTCCAGTTGCTCTGTTGATGTTATCAGCAGTTCAAGAAGCATTTCTTAATTCGAAATCCTATTAAAAAATTCATCTAATGTCTTGAGTAGATAGTATTGTTGTTGCTCAAGAACCTCGAATAACAAATTATGTAACTATAAGTCACCATAGCCCCATAAATGGCCTGACCAACCAACCAACCTGACGAGTTACAGATTCTTCTCTCTTTGAGTATCTGTATCTTTGTGGATGTCTATGTGTGTGTGTGTGTGTGTGTGTGTGTCTCTGGGTGCTCCTGGTTACATTTTGGGGGCTTGAGAATTAGCATGAGTACACCATGAGGCACCACCTGAAAATCTTTTTTTTTTAAAAAGGCGTTTTGGGGAGTCTTTATAGTCATTTTGGGACCTACAATGCCCTAATCTTGTGCTTGTATTTTTTTTTTTTTTTTGATAATTTTCAGATAGTTAATCTTGGTACATGCACAGGCTATGGTGATCCACTTACGTAAGGTTAAGATATTTGCAAAAATATGCAATTATATTAGTTTATCTTTCACTATTAGCTATTTCACTATTTCACTAATTGAGATTTCCCTTGTAACAACTTAATATTTCTCATGTCCTCTTTTTGTACAGACTTACATGGTTTGTCTTCAATTTTAGTTTCTTATTCAGATTCACTGAATTCTTTTCAGTTTTGTTGGTTTTAATTGTCTTTTATTTCAATGATGGAACCTCAACAGTACCAAAACATAACCATTCTCTCACAACCAGAATCCAAGAAAGTAACTTTAAAATTATTATCCTTTTTTTTATTTTTCATTAGATGAAGCATTGAGTTAGGTTGCGATAAAAGGGCAGCTGAGAAAATTAGGATGAAAGAAAATAATACCAGTCCAACATTGATAATTGCAGTTAACAACACTGCATCTAATCCATCCATATGGAAAGCATTTATGTAAATTTATTTTCTGATTGTTTGAGTATTGATCTCATTGGTTAATTTACTTCCCTATTTTGACATGACATAATGAAGATTATGTCGTAGAAACTCTTAAGACTTTATGTCTGATCACATTAAAACTGCTTGAGTTGAATTGAGACTTGAAAAAAAATTATAATTAGGATGTGAATTTGAATTTGAATCATTAAGAATGAATAATCCATTGAAATAGTTTTTGGCTCCTCAGTGCCAATCCATACATAAATCAACCTTTCATTTTTCATGGGTATAGTCTAGTATGAAATAAATTAATGTAATATTGTTACTTATGCTACTAATGTAAAAACAGCGCAAACAAGTCTGTTTAGTAACTCACATCCGTTGTGTTGGGGGTTATCGAATGAAAACTTGGAAAAAGAAGTGATCAATAAATAAGTTGCTTCTCTCACCTTTCGTTGGACAGTGATCACTAGAAAAGTCTGAATTTTCAGAAAACTAGTGATCAATTTAGCATGAGCTTACATTGAAAACTGAACCCTTCCACTAAAACCTATTTAGGTGGTGGGAATTTTTAAAAAACAAAAAGCATTTTTTTTCTAGACATGCTAAGAAGTAAATGTTTAAATTTTCAGCCCTCTAACTTAATTGGTACGGCCTGTACATGTGATACATAGCCAACCAGCTGGACCAACTCAAAAACTGAAGGAATTTATGTTGACTGTTCTGGTTCAGAGGTCAGGAAAGGATGAAGGAAAGGTTTAAAGGTTAGATTTGATCTTCTGTTAAGCTGTAGAGTAGTTCCATCAGTAAGAGCTGATGGTATGTTTTAGCAGGCTTTCCTGAGGCAAAAGTAATGTGAGTTCGAGTCTCACTGTGCTTATCCTTTATTTCCAATATGTGCTGTAAACTCTCTGCCATAGATTGATGGCCCAAGTGAAACTGCAATAAAAAGCTACTAAAAATTTAAGTTGGAAGATAACTCACCATTAAAGTCAATAATTGAACAACTGTAGCATCAAAATTTGGAGACATGTAAAAAAAAAAAATTCCTTCAAAGAATAAATATGGTCAGTATAAGTTTTATTTATGACATCACTGGAATTTTTCAATGAATAATATCTAAAATAAAGTAAAATAAAAACATCTAGAAATACCTAAATTTTGGAGGATTTAGATGTTATTAATTAACCCATCAAAATGAGGCCTCTTAAAGGTCAAAAAAGCTTTTTTTCTAAAAATTAAAAAGAAAGAAGAATTTTCAGAAGGGTTTTAGTGGAGTACTGATGCCAATTGTCAAGTCGGTAGATAAAACAGTATGGCCAGGAGTGCTGGAACTAACAAACAAACACATGCACATATTAAAAAGAATACAACCTTTCACCTTCTTTGATGGCTACAGTTGTTTAATAGTGGCTATGAAATTTTTTAAATTCTGCCTGCTTCCAAGCTAGGTTCAGTATTTGTGAAAAGAGGCTTTATTCACCAGACCGTTATCTTTATCTTTGTTTTTCTTTTGGTTTTCATAATATTTTGACTGGTGTTTATGTTATCATTTGGTGCTGTAAAGGATTGGGTGAGCTACTTTGCATCAGTGTCTGCTATCACCCTTATCATGTCTGCAAGAATTTTCCCTCCTTATTCCATGCCAGGAATCATATTTCCGTTTATTTTCACAGTTTTTTTTATATTAACTTGTTGAAATAAAAAGTAAAAAATTTGTTGATTTTTCTACGAGGCATTTTAAATTCCAGTATCATATGAATAAAGATGAACAACAAAGATGGAGATAATAGTCTGCATGAACACCAAACGACTTGGATATTGTTGTAGAACTAAGATTGAACTTGGAATAACAACAACATTAATATATGTGTCAAATATGTGTTGAACAATATGAATATATGTATTAAGTATGTATATATTGAATAATGTGAACATAGATATATGTATTAAATACATTTTAAATAATAACATACATTGAATAAATATGTATTAAATTATAAGAACATAAGTATATGTATAAAAAACATATTAAATTATATGAACATAAATGTATGTATCAAACGCATATTAAATAATATTAGTATTTATGTTTAATAAATATGCTAAAAATCTGTATTTTACAATCCATTTGCTTTAAAATAATCTTTTTATCTCCAAATGGCATCATATTTTAACTCTCCAACTCAGAGAGTTCCAATTCATTTTTTTCACCAAATATATTTAATCCAAAAAAATACAAACTATTCTCCAAAAATATTTAATAGAAGAGCCAAGTTGAAAGTCGACAAAATGGTACATCTTGCTTGTTTGCCATTGAAATACAAATTCAAGTTTTAGTTTTTATCTTTAAAATAAAATTTATTTTGCCAAAATACTTTCACTTTTTGTGCCTTGCTGCTGTGATAAAAAATGAAAAAAATGAAAAGATTAATGTCCACAGAATGCTTCTTTATGGGAGACTATTTTTGTATGATTTGCATGAATCCAACACTGAATTTTCCAAGCACTTTTTTTTTCACCTACAGAAAGCTTGTTATAAATCTCTAACAAACTTCCAATCTCCTCACCCATAGATCTCTTAGAATCTGCAAAGAAAAATAGTCTGCTCAAAAACTTGTACTAAACAAACCTAGCTGGTGCATGATCACACTCCATACCTGTTGAACACAAAAATTAAGGGGAAGACAACTCTTCACTGATTGCATTTCCTATCTTGGAATCAATAAAGAGTCGCATATCTTAGATTAGTTGAATATAGTTCTGTTTTTATTTGTGAAAAAACGAAGACAACTTTGGACAACAAATATTGAATGTATCATATATGCTGGACTATAAGATGAATGATTTACAAGGATTTTCAGATGACTAATGCTCTCTGTAACTCTTCCAAGCTCCATAATTGTGTACATCAAGCTCTGGTAGATAGATGGCCCCTATTGTAGATCATGCTGGATTTAAGGAGTGATAAAAAGGTTTTTTTAACTTGGATGTTTTATTTTCACTGCTGTACCTGGATACATTTCTTTGTGATGTGGTTTTTGATCACCTGCTTATGTCTCATGAATTGTTTGTGAGCCTTGAAATATAATTAGTATTCCTTTCTTTCTATTGAAAATCATTTTTCTAGTTTTATAGTGTTTCAATGTCCCTTTGAATATGAGGGAGCCTGTATTTAGTTTTATAGTGTTTCAATGCTTCTTTGAATATGAGGGAGCCAGTATTTATCACCCCCTTTTTTTCTTCATTATTATTTTCTTCTTTTTTTTCTCAACTCTTGTATATCAATTGTTTTTAGGGAAATCAGATTGCGACTTTGTAGACTTCGTTCTTGATATTTTCTGAGATACAGCCTGTGACATACTATGTTTGGAGTGGTGTTAGTGGTTGAGAATTGTCTATGTTACCTTTAGTTTTTTGGCTAGTTTTTGTACCATCTGTGCTTGTATTTGAATCGCTTGTTGTTGCTGGTATTTCTGAGGTTGTTTTAACAGTTGGTGTGACTTTCCGCTTTGCCAGAATAGTAGTTGGACAGATGTGAATTCTATTTCATCTCAATTGTCTACCAGATTCTGTCATGATGATGTATGACCTTGGTGTTCCAGCTTTATGAAAGATCTTTGCTGAGCTCCTGGTTGTCATCATATCTGTCCTCTGACTACCTCAGATAAAGTGTGTGTGTGTGTGTGTCTGTTATAATATTGTCCTCCTATCTCTTGAGCAACAGCCAATTTTCTCCTGCTTTCCTCTTGATCAGGTGGAGGCTGGATTTCACTAAGCAGAGTTGTTTTATATTTTCTGCCATTCAACAGCTCTGCCGGGGACTTCATGTCTGTTTCCATTGGTATTGCTTGCAGTAACGGGTCCTCCTTTGTTTCACAGGATTTGTTGACATTTCTCTTTACTTACTGTCTGTTATAAATTTCAATGAATCCATGTCCCTCAGGGTAATAGAGGAGTAATGATGGTAAACTTGTATTTTGTAGCTAGCTCTCTGAATTCATGTGATGTGAATCGGGTTCCAGTTATTCAGATATCCCTGAAGGGTGCTTGCTATGCCAAAGGAATAATTTCTGCTTTGAAGTTCCTCAATTTCCTGATAAATGGGAATTTGGAATCGTAGAAGGCCTCAATTGAATACCATTCTTGGTTTTCTTTAAATATGTCTGCTCCTATTGAGTACTATGGAGGCTAAGTATGTCAAAAAGAGCCATCTTGTCTTTTTGTTGTGTTTCTGTATTTCTGACTCTTTCTGAAACCATTTTCTCAATTTATTTGTGTATACCTATCCGGTAAACCGCTGATTTTGCCCTCAATTTGCACTTCTCCACGCCCATGTGACCCTGGTGTATTCTCAGAGGGACCTCTTGTTACATTGATATGGGTATGAATATGCATGACCCGGCCAACAGAAAACGATTTTCCAGTGGTATGTCATCTCTTGTTGACCTATACGGACGTTGCATCTGGTGTCATTTCTCTGACCATCCTTGTGTCACCTGTTGCAGCAGTGTCTGTAGTTCTTCGATCCTTGCTGATCTCATTTCTGATCTGGTCTAGTTTGTTGCTGGTCACGTTCGTGAGGTTGCGTATCTCGATACCCATGTCTGTTATCTCATACTTCTTGTAGAGAGATAAGTGTGATATCGTATAAGCCTGCTCAATATCTTTCCCCAGTTTATATTTCAGGGTTAAGCTGCAGCGTTGAATTTGTAGTAGTAGTAGTAGTAGTGGTAGTGGTAGCAGCTACAGCATGGCTGGTGCTTTGTACAGGTTCTTTTTGTGAATTTTTTCCAATGGTCGATGGTCACTTTCCACAGGGAAGTGTCTTCTGTACAGGTACTTATGGAATTTTTTGCATCCATATACTACTGCTAGCTTATTTATTCTCTGCTGGTGTTTGTACTTCTGATGAAAAAACGAAGTACTGGCACTGCTCCAAGACCTTTTGGAGATGTGTCAACCTGCAGCACAACTGGTTTCTGTCTATCATAGTAGATAAGCTCAACTTTTTTGTACGGGATGTCTTTGAGCTTGTAAAAGCTTTTCTGGTATGATGACATCCATTGAAAGTTTATGTCTTCCTGCATCACCACTCTGAGGCTTGCTGTGTAGTCTGACGTCTTTGGGATGTAGGAACTCTTACATTGCCTCAACGCTGAGGAAAATTTGCAGGTCTTTTTTTTCTTCTGATGACGCCATCTTGGTTAAGGTCCCTACTTCATCTGGGTTTGGTTTGATTCCATATGGTGCATATATTTCACCAAGCATGAGAACTTACATCCCTTTTTTTGGAAGATGATTTTCTCGACATTCAATTTGATGCCTACCTTTCTCATCTTTTCCATTGCCTGATGGAGGTGAATATTGTGTTCCCTTTTGTTTTTACTATATATTTGTACATCATTTGCAATGCCCATGGCACTTTTACATCCTCTGCCTCATCTATTTTCTGTTGAAACATGTCCTGGCTAACTTTGAGACTGAAGAAATTTGTATCACCCGAAAAGAGTGTTGAACGTAGTGAGGAGAGATGATTCTGCATTATGTGTCATGTTCCAGTATCCATTCTTAGCGTAAGGCTTGCTGTGAGCTTGGCTGTGATGTTTGCTAATGGTATCATGTAGTGGCCTCTCTTGATAGCTTTGTTCAAGTCTTTGGGGTCAATGCAAATCCTCAACTAACAATATGGTTTCTTTCTGACTATGATGAAATCTACCCAGTCTCTTGGTTCAGTCACTCTTGTGATGACCCCCCCCCCATCTCTTTGAGTTCTCCTTCTAGCCTCTTTTTGACCTTTATGGGAATTTTTCTTGGAGCACAGATCACTGGCTTGATAGTTGGATCTGTGGTGATGAGGAATTTAAAGTCTTCAAAATATCCAAGTGTCATTAAAACGTTCTGGGTAGATCTCCGTCAGCTCTGCATTGTTTATAATCAGGGATCAATGCCCTCATGAAGTTTCATTGTTGATTCTATTTAAGCTGTTTATTAGGTGGTTCTCCCAAATCACTTTTAGCTTTTGGTAGCTGTTCAATCCAAGGATTGCTGGTCTTCCAGAGTCTGTCACGTAGAATGTACCTGATATTATTCCCCCTGTGTAATCCTTTGATTTTGGTTTTATGAAGTTGTTTGATCTCGGAACCCCCATTTCCCTAGCACCTTTACATCCTCTGCCTCATTTATTTTCTATTGAAATATGTCCTGGCTAACTTTGAGACTGAAGAAATTTGTATCACCCGAATAGAGTGTTGAACGTAGTGAGGAGAGATGATTTTGCGTTATGTGTAATGTTCAGTATCCATTCTTAGTGTCAACATTGGTGGTTTTTTGGGTATCCATTATTAATGTACTCCAGAAATATCTACCAGTACAACCTTGATGGCAGTACATTGCTTTGTGCGCTGTTGTCTGGTTTGTTTTTCAAGTTGATGGTTGTAGGTTTATTGTTCATTTTCTTCCTGATTTGAATAGTCATACGCAATCCTTTTCTGTTTGTTTCTGTCCTTTCATGTAGTCTGGTCATTCTAATATCTAGCATATTGTTATGAACATTCTCATAGTGGTCAATTTTTAAGGATAGATAAACAGACTTTTTTCAGGTTTTTTAACTCACATATTTGATTTTTACTGCCACACTTGGATACATTTTTCATGATGTGGTTTTTGTGTGCCTGCTTGTATCTTGTATGATCTGTTTGTATGCCTTAAAGTATTGTACCAAATGTATTGAGTATATAACATACCTCTAGTCATAATACCAGTGCATTGAACACAGTGTAATATTTACAGTGTTGTTTTTGGGGGGATGTATCCACATATTTCTATGAGAAGCTATTCAGTCTATCTGTCAGTCCCAGTAATGTTAAACAACAGAAATAAGAAGGAAGAAAGTGATGTCATTAAAAGATGCAACATCTATTCCAATCAATTTTTTTTTAATCAACTGCTAATGATGTCATAATTGAATATCCAAGGTCCATATAGAAGCCTAAAATGGCCACTCATGATTTTTATTGAAAAAAATTCTTGCAAATATTTCCTTATCCCATTATTTTGTGAGTATGAAAATAAATTGAAGCTAAGAATAACTACTTTCTCTTCTTTCTTCTCCTCCTCCTCCTGTTAGTACTATCTATATATCTTATATACTGGCATGTAAGGTAAATTAAATGAGATAAAATAAAGGAATATGTATTATTCTGGTTATTTCAGCAGTAACTACTACTACTGCTGCTACTACTAATACTACTATGACAACAATAACACCGAAAATGATGATAATGCTTTTATATTAAAAATTTTACAAAAAAACTAAAAAATACATTATTCTAAATAATTATAGTAATTTGAAATATCTAAATAAATGTGTATCTAATTATTTTCTGCATCTCATTGACCATAAATAAACCAAAATGATTTGCACCGCCACCTAGTGCCTGATCAATGAACTATATAATTATGGCAACTTCAACTGCTAATACACAACTCTCTGGCCCATTTATACAACTAGGATGAATGTGGACTTTTTATGTTTTTGCAAATAATGGAATAGATAAGGGAGACTATTCTATGATTAGCATTTAATAGTTATCTTCTTTACCAAATCAGTTGTTATAACGTAGACAGTTGTAAGTGTCAACTTGGACCCCATACTACTAATATTAAGTGGCAAATCATCTGAATTTTTTTATATTCTTCAAGTTGGCGCATTTCAAGGATACTTTAATTTAATTTCATTTGACTATAATGCACAGTTTCAGTTACATTAAGGTCAGAAATAGATAGACAGAATCCCACTTTTTGTATTAGATTGTACTTTTTCAATTTTTAGTACTTGGAAATCCAGTGTGGACATGTATTTATATTCTGACATAATATCTTCTTGTTCAATTTTGACAGTAATGTTCCTCTTGCTATTAGATTGGCCTAAGAACCATTGTTTTAAACCTGTGATTCCAAATTTCATTATATTTTGACTAGGTTAAGCAACCTGCCAATCAAAGTGTATTTTTTTGTTTTTTGTCTTTGTTTAGTTCTTATCCACATCTGTCATTAATGTTTTTACTTCCTTTGCTGTGAATTGTTCCAAAGCTGTTCATAATAAAAATTCTGTTTGATGGAACCACATCAAAAATGACCTTTTGCAATCTTTGACCTCCTTCGAGCGTTTCAACTGTCCTCTGTTTTTAGGGAATAAAATCGTAAGCAATTTGAGCAACATTTAATCCAATTGTGTTTTGTTTTACTTTCATTGGGGAAGCAATCACATCAGGTTGAACCGTGGGAACACGACCAGCCGTTGGGGGCAGTGTGATGGTTTCAGCAATATTCTGCTGGGAAACATAAGGTTCTATCATTCATGTGAAAGCTACTTTATTGCATACCACCAACCACAACATCACTGAAGACTACGCAGATCCCTTCACAGAAACAGTTTTCTACAATGTCAGTGGCATCTTTCTGCCAGATGTTGTGCACTACCACAAAGCATTTCTGTGGAAATGATTTCAAGAATATTTGATTCAAAATAACTGTACAACCTTTCATGGTTGATGAGATGCAGAAATTTACAAGATACACATTTATTTAGATATTTTAATTTTCATTATCATCTTTATTATTATCATGATTATTATTAAAGATAATGTAATTTTCAGTCTTCACTGTGTTTCTTTTGTCACCAAACTTCTCAGATCTCAGTCCCTTTGAACACTTATGGGATGTATTGTATCAACAAGTTCACTCTGCAAAGCCCCCACCTTATAAATTGAGACAATTAAAAGACCTGCTCTTAACATCCAGGCAGCAGATCCCAGAGGAAACCTTTAAAGTTCTTGCAGAATCTATGTCTGATCAGGTAAGAGCTATTTCACTGGTACAAGGAGTATCATCACCTCATAAGACAGGCCAAAAGATTTTGACTGCCTATCAGTGTATGTACACGAGGTGCTGTCCAAAATTTGGACTGACTTATCCATCTATTATACATTGTTTTCCATTTCTTGTAGCGAAATAAACAACCTTTTTCTAACAATTTTTTTTCTTTCTTCAAGGAAGTCATTTTGTACTTTTGGGGTAATCACATGTATATATGAAGATAAAGACAGCTTTGAAAAACATGCAGTTAGTCAATTGACTGAGAAGAGTTGTGATTGATTTTAATAAAATTTTGAAGTCTTGAGGTTAATGTGAATAAGCATCAAGTTTTGATTTTCTATCAAATATTGATCACCTATAAAGATATTTTCAGAATCACATTAATCTGTCATAACTTAGTTCTTGTCTATCAGACAATTTTATCTATATATCTATCTTTATGTGCAACTGCTGAATTTTTTTCACAGAAAAATACAGAGGAAGCTGCTTATCATGAGCACTTAGGATACGTCTTTTTAGATAACAATGACAGCCTGATAACATCAAGCGAAGATTATAAAAATTGGAATAACTTACATTCATTTATATAGATTCATTGCCATGTTATTAAATTCATTCTTACAAATAACTTGACATTATAAAAAACATATTGTGTATTTAATATGATTCTTAATTCTTCTTAAATAAAATGTTTGGGTCCAACTGATTCTGACTCATTGCACCTTGTTCTCTCATTTCACTGACCCCCACATCTGCTCTGCTTTCTGTGTGTCAACTCGTCAGGTTGCTATTATTCAACAGTAAAAATGCTTCATTATGTTTTTATGAAGTACGTCACTGAAGGACCCACTATCTATTCAGATCATTGGCTGAATCACTTCAGAAGCTGCAGAAGCTTCTCATCACTTCACAATGAACCATCAGTATAATTCCATTGACCCCAAAACAGTCAAAATACCAAGTATGGGACAGAATTGTCTATTGATGAAATGGAGGAACATAGTGCAACAAATAACCTAACAAATACCAGAGGCAATTGAAACATGCTATTTTCTTGGATATATAAAAGTATAGGAAATTCTAAAAGTACAAATTAGGTAATAAACAGTTGTTATATTTTAGCTCTTAAACCCTGTTTTTATTAAAGATCTCATTCTTAATTACCAACAATGATTTATGGAAATCAAAATTTAAATTTAACAAGCTTGCATGCTGTAGGGTCAAATGCACTTGCTTCATTAATATCTTGAGGTAAACAAAACAGAATGGAAAGATTTTTCTAGACAATTGAACTTCTTGTTTGTGTTGTTAACATGTTTAAGATGATCTATTCAACTGGAAGGCTTCTTTAGAGTTAAGACTTGACAAGCACAAAAGAGCCATAATCAAAGGCGAGCTGGGATGGCTGATCATATTTGGGGAGAGAAAGGCAAACATTTCCTTCCCTGGGAAGAACTTTGTGTCATAGACTGGAAAATACAGTTGGAATATCAAGGAGGCTGCCCACATCAACATGCCAACTGAATGTATAAGTTAACAAGCACAGAGTTCAAACTCATGTAGTTTCTAATACTCATCGGGAACAATGTATGGAAATCAAGATCTAACAAGGAAAGAAAAACACATCATCATCAAAATCCCATGTTGTAACGTGGCTACCATTGGAAATTTCAGTTTACCACCATCACATTTGGATAATACATCTGAAAAAGGCTTCAGGATGGATTGGTTAAAACAGAAAAAGAATGAGTTCGATCTTCCAAAAAACTCTTTGAATGTTTATGATGCTTCTCAGAACTAAAAACAAAACTAAAACAGAATACATTTCTCCATACAATATTATTCCGAAACTGTGTCTCATTTTAACTCCTTCAGAAGTGGGTGGGAATTTGCTATCAGTTTTTGCATTCGTCACTGTTATTCATACATGATATCACTGAGTTATCGTTCGGTCATTGACGTTCTTACATGCGAAAATATAGTCAAAATTCGATATTAGTTTGACAAAAAAAAAAAAGGTAAGGTCGTATCTAGTAAGGGAGGTAACTCCGAGTTCAAGGTCGTATGTGGTAAGGGAAGTAACTCTGATTAACTCAATCTTGTGTCACCACCGATCCTCCTACACACTCGTCGTTATCTTCCTTGATGCAGTTGTCTAAGACTCTGTCCGTTTTATCTTTCCACCTTGCCGCACGAATAACGAAGGTTCCTATCTGCATAAAGCCACGCATTCATTTGTGTCACAGTCCTTTACTGCGACAGTTTTGTGTATCAGCAGCTATGTCGTCCGCGAAAGGAAGGAAAGTTTACGTTACCCGGCGCGTTCCTTCTGGTGGAATAAACTTACTAAAAGAAGCTGGATGTCAGCTGATTGAATGGTCAAGCGATGAAGCTGTCCCCCAAGACGAATTACTCAAGGGAGTCGCTGGAGTTGATGCTATTTATTGTCTGCTCTCTGATAAAATTGATAAAGGTGTCCTTGATGCTGCCGGTGAGTATCTTGTTGTACCAGACAGACTCAGGTAAACATAGGAATCAAATCGAATAGAACATATTTCATTTCACAAAAGAAACCATAACAGTTAAATTTTGGTTTTGTTTTTTTTTCATTTTTTTAAATTAAAACTTTTGAGTAATAAAACACTGGTCTAAAAAAGGGTACAAAAAATCAGGCTTAATGTCCCATAAGCAGAACCCACCTTTATATTTTCATGTACAGAATGATTTTATTTTTCAATTCAAACATATTTTGATAATAAAAAAGATAAATTAAGTAATGAAAAACTAAAAATGTTAATGATCCACCAATTTTTTGTATCACAATTAAATTACCACATTTTTTTAGAACAAACTTCAACTCATAATTGTCTTCGTTTTTACAATTTAATAATTTACTCATTACAATATGTTGTTAAAAGTTGACAATATGGAAAAGGAAAAAGACTTGAGACTACTTACAACATCTCGATTTTTTTAAAATTAAAGTGTTATTAAAATATGTATTTTGTAAGTATTCTTTGGCGATTCTTTTGAAACTATTTGAACTTTTCAAATGTATTTTTTGAAAAAAAAACAAAAAAACTTCTATAGAATTATTCCAAGCTACTTATAGTATGGCTTTCTGTTTTACTGAATTTCTTCCATATTTGTCTGTAATGTGACAGAAATAAAAAGTCTTTCGATAATTTTCTCATTGTTTATAGAACGTTTGGGGAGTAAAACATTTATTAAAACTGGTAAGAAGATTTTGGTTAATAAAATTACGTACTAGTAAACAATTTTTAAACAATCGTCATCGTTCAATTTCGGTATTTTGGGAACCCATAAGGTAAGGTTGAATTTCAGTAGATACATTGTCATTAATATTATCATTTTGGGTTATATTTTCATTCAAATAATTTACTTGATCTATTTTCATTAGATGAAGTATTATAAATCATTTTTTTTTAAAATGTTATGCCTCCTTTTTTTACCTTCATCTAAAAAAGCGATTAATAAATTGAAATGAAGGTAAAAAGTAGTCATAGAACTTGAATCAATTACCTATTTTAACTTCCGTTTTTCGTTTCGACACGTTTCTTTATTTTGATAAAAATGTAAATTTTCTAAAAACTTTTCTTCTTTTTCCAGCGAAATAAAATAATTTATCTTTTGATTCAGGTAAAATAGTGCAGTTATACCTCTTTAAATTAATCCAGCAACATAACCTGACCAAATAAAATGCCGGTAAACACAACGTTAACCCCTAATTTTATTTACATGGAGAATGTAATGACTAGCAGAGCCAGCATCGAACTAAGCGTCAGTTTAGGGCCCGGTGCCCCCACCACCACCACCACCAAGAAGGATGAGGGGGTCATCAATATGCGGTAGGGACCCCCTCTCAAATCAAATTTTGCTTTAGAGCCCCATAAAGGCTTGGACTGGCCCTGATGACTTAACCGTCACGAAACGAAAAGTCGCCGATTTCCTTTAGTCCAAAGTTTAATCACTCTTCTGCAAAAAAAATCATAAAAACTCAAAGGGAGTGGGATTTTAAGAGGAAAGATTCTCAAGTTTTTGTACAACTGACTGTTTAGGTCTTCCTTTCAACTTTGGTTTCGTCTTGTGTAACCGATGATAGTCACGAATCTATTGTATAAATACCGAGAATTTTATATAAATCTAATGAACATTCGATTTTAGTTTTTATATACAAAACTTTGAAATCTGCGTGTTTTACATCTTAAAACTTAGGAAAGTTTTCAAGCGCAAATAATCGTTCTTGTCTTTTGTTACCGGTTTTTGCACTATTTGTTTTCATCATACTTCCGTTTTCACAAGCCTTGCACAAATAATTTTTATCTCTGATTTTTTTTTTCTCAAAATCTTTCTTCTTATTAACACCACAAATATTCTGACGATTAGATTAAATTTCAGATGATTTTGACGTTGTTTTTTCTTTCTTAAGGTATCTATTCCCAGTAAATTTTCCTTTGAGGCCGTGGACAATCCTACGTATAGATAGGAGCGAAGTGCCACCCCAAAATAGAAAAAGCAGGAAAGCTAGAACATGAAATGACTTCCTCAAGGACAAAAGAAAGATAAAATTGATAAGGTTTTTCATTTCCCAGTCAAGTGACTTCGAGTGGTGTTTAAGATTATTACTTTTTAAGCATTTTATATTATTGAAGAAATTTTTATATATCTAAGGGAGGTAATCTCCAAATTCTGTTCGAAATTAGATTGCATTAAATTATGAGTTAAGGTTGTTTGTTCCCATAAATTACTATGAATTTTTATTTAAATTTTGTTTGTTCCTTCCAAGTAAAATACCTCATCATCATCATCAGTCTTTCAGCGTCCGTCGTTGGACATAGACCTTTCCCAGGATTTGCCACACTCCTCTATCATAGGCATCGTGGAGCCAGTACTTTCTGAATTTGTCTAGCTTGTCTCTCCATCTAATTTTCTGCCAGCCTCAGTTGCACGTGATCTCAGGGGATCTATGTTGTGAGTCGCAATGTCCATCGGTTGTCCACCATTCTTGCAACATGGCCAGCCCACTACCATTTGAGATTTTTAATGGATTCTGTGATGTCCCTGACTCTTGTCTTTTCCCCGGATGTACAGTGCTGTCTTGTGGTCTCTCAATGTGAGGCCCTGCATAATTCTTTCATGTGCATGTTGCATAGTTCTCAATTCGCGGATCTATCTATGGATTTGGTTCCATGTTTCTAAGTGACGTTAAAAGTTATGATTACCGATATTTGATTTGAAATGTTTGGTCGGATAGAGGAAGCGCTGTTTATAGATAAACAGTTTGATCAATTTATCTTATTTACATTCATCCCTGTGTCAAAACTGAAGATCTTTTACTCCGTGCCAGAAGGAATGAAAGTTTTAAGGCAATCTTTTGTTTCATGCCTGTGAATTCAAAAGATGAAAATAAGGGGAAGCCACTCCCATTAGGTACATCACAACGGATTGCTTGCAGTCTACCTCTATCTTCCAATATATCAATTTTGAAAGATCAGTGTTATGCACCAAGTCGAAGTAGACCCCCACCCTTTTTTCATCCATTTTACAACATATTTTAATGGCAGGGAGGGAAATTGAGTTAATGATAGTGATTTTAATTTAGCACCAAATGCATTTAAACCTGGTATATATATGTTGGCAAGATTTCAGCTTTTATTGATGCCCACTGACTCAGGGAAGATTGGGCCACTGGGATACTGGGTGAAATCTAAAAGGGTGGAGGAGTGTGTGGGCCAGTGCTGCCTAGCACTTCAGCTGTAGGCTGATAACCTGAATGGCCTGTCTAGTTTCAACATTGTAATGTACTGAGTAATGTGCTGCACTTAACATTAGTTTTAGGTGTTTGTATATATAATATCATGTTGGAAGTTATCAACTGTATAATCCAATTATTGATGTCCTGGGCCCCTGTAGGTTGGAACCAAAATGAGTTCTAACAGTCTGTACTGACTCATTCACCCAACATTCTCCTCTAAGCCTGAAACATGAATCATTTCCATTGTAAAAACCATTTTAAGGGCTGAGGCATGTTGATAACTAATTTATGTGATACCTAGCATCACCTATGGGAAAGAACTTCTAATATAACAACACTGGAAAGCAAATAATATTTTATAGAGATTTTAAAGAATAATAAAGGTGGGGGGGGGATTGCACTCAGAAAAACTTCAAATATAGAAGCGCAGGATCCCTTGGATTTGAAAACGCCAAAATTGACCTCACCTTAAATTAATTTTCAGAGGCTAATACCTCCTATCCCATTTTCATCCTGGGATCAAGTTACCCTTATGCACAAATTTGAAATTTGTAGAGTGCAACTGTTTAGGAGTCTATAAAACAAGGTTAGAAAGGGAAAAAAAAACATTTTCTTCATAGTATTAAATAGATGATCTTCACGGAAAAGATTTGGGGAGTTTTGATTACACATAGATGCGTCAAATATAAAAAGTCTGAACTACTCTGAAAGGACTTATTTTGAGATAACATTCATACTTTTGTGCCAACTTTCTATTCCTTTTTTGTAAATTTGACTTTCTTGTAAAATTTTAATTAAAGTTGCAATTGACTCTCAATCTTATATACCATATTATAGGGCTATTTAGCTCACAATTTTTCCTAATTATAATTTTTTTTTTCAAATTTAAGAAAATGGAAAACAAAAAATTACACAATCTACGTGGTTATATTTTGAGCTATTGCACTTATTTGCAAATTAATATCCGAAAAAAAAAACAGAATGAAACAAAATTTTTTTTAAATTTTTGCTTTTCTCCTGCAAAGGTCTATGGAGAAAAAACTGCAGGCTATAAACATAATTTTGATCTGTTGTGATCACACCTCTTGAGAGTATTCAATGTAAATTAAGGAATACTATCTTAACTAGTTTTTATTATTATTAATATTACCGTTACTTGATTATTTTGACAATTTGCTCCTGCACTATTTTCATTTTATGATTTTTTGTTTTATTTATGATTATTCAGCTTCTACAATTTGAACAATGGAGCCCCCACTTCATGAATCGTAGTTCATCTACTGCATTTCTGCTAGCATTATACAATGTCTGCAGTCTCCAGATCGGGAATCATTGCTCTAAATATTGGGAGGGAGGCCTCGAGGAGTCTAGCCCCAAACCCCACTAAGTTGAGGGAGGGGGTGAGATAAGATTTTAAATCACCTGGGCTCTGAGAAGCTTCATGAATATTAGTTCACCTACTAATAAATCTCATTAAATGTGGGGCTCAAGGGACTAAGCTCTTTACCCGGGCTCCCCAAATATCTGATTTGGTGACAGGTCATTGATCAATTCATCATGTAAAATTGTTCAAAATTTGTATTTTCTGTCTTCAAATAAAATAAAAAGTCAATCGAAGGTTATTAAAAATCAGTTTTTGGTATTAAGTTTTTAATTATGGGCGATTTGTACTGAATGCTCAGTTTACAGTTCGATTTAACTCTAAACAAACTGAAATATGTGAGTTGGCAAAGGTTTTATTTAAATTTAATTTTTTTCAATTTTACGTTTTATTTAGAGTGCAGAAAAATTTTCTTTTCAATAAAGTTACATTTCTTGTGAAGTAATTTTTGAAATTTTCACCTTTTTTTTTTTTAATGTTTTTTTTTTTTCTCTAATGCTAAAACATCCATTGTCGAATGCCGAAATAGGTTTGTTATCCAAATCATCTAAGCCAAATAGTACCAAACCTTTTCCATGTCTGAGCGTCATGAAGTAGATAATGGAACTCTAGGCACAATAACTAAAGGCTCTCAAATTCACGATAATTCTGCAGCAGAAGAATCCAAAGAGGAAACTCCTGTGGCTGTATGGGATGAGTCCATGTGACAAAGCAGGCAGTGAACCTCAACTTTCTGCCAAAAAACTTGATGTACAACAGGGAAAAGATGCTGAACATTTTTGCCAAGCCAAGATTAAATAAGAGAGCTTTTTTTTTTTTTCGATTGCATTCAAGACAACCACAAGATGATTACTCAATCAAATTTTCATCAAAAAGTATAATCAGGAGAAAAAGGGTCCTTAGTGTTATTAGTTATCGTACAATGAATTGAATAATTAACTACTGTACAGTGGGGCTGTAATGATACGTTTTTCCATGATATGATATGTATCACAATATTCAACTCACAATATGTATAGTAATACAAGATGAGTTTGGGTAAAAAAAAAACTTCCAAAAGAAAAGTATTACAAAAATTTAGCATTAAAAAAAATGTTAGGAGAAAAAATTAAACCTCCTTAAAAAGCGTTATTAGAATATGAGTTCTTGTGGAAAATGTATGGATGTCCAAAAGTTGAACTATAATGAACATATCACCAGGATCATAAAAACTCTGTGAGGGGTATGGTTCACAGACATTTTGTAAATCTAGACATAAGTATTTTCAAAAAGTTAATTCACATTGATGTTGAGACCGCAATTAGAGCATGAAGCACCAGTCTGGAACCCTCACAAGAAAGAAACAAATGATGATAATCAAAAACGTACAGCAATGAGCATCAAATCGTTTCCTGGATTAGTACACTTATTCTATTAGGAGAGGTCACAAGTTTTAAGACTTCATTATGATATCGTAGGTGCTGAGGCGATATGATCAAAATGTATGAGTTATCACATGATTTTTATAGAGATGCAATGCAAAACTTCCCTCATTTTCAATCTGGTCACTTGGTGAGATCATACAAAGAGCTGTAAAAAAGATATCAGAAGATTCCCTTCCAAGTGCCGAATCCCTGATCAGTAGAGCAATCTTCAAGTGGTAATAGTAGAAGCAACTAGCCTGAACAAAAACTGCCTGGACTAAATGTGGGAGCAAAAAGGAATTATTTATGACCCCAACGTAAATCTCTGTGCAACATCTGCCCGCTGAACAAGATACAAAGCTATCGACATGTTAGAACCTGGTACAATGGGCCATCTCTGAGGCCTTATTCTAGAATACTATTATAATTATCATTATTATGATATCAATCCTGTATTTTGCCAGGAGATCATGAATGAATGTGCAACTCAACAATGGTTCAAAAAACTTTGGAATAGAGACTAGAGCCTTGAAGATGAGGATTGTGGACGTCCATCTATAATTGACAACATCCGGTTTAGGGCTGTTTTTGAGGCGAACACTCACAAGACCCCTTGAGGTTGCAGAAGAACTAAATATTGACCATTCAGCAGTTGTACAAAAATTTGAAAAGTGAAAAAGCTCTAGAAATGAGTCTGCATAAACTGAACAAAAATGAAAAGATTTGCCATTACAAAGTCTACTCTGCACTTCTTTTTCACAACATAAATGATCCATTCCTCGATCATTTGTTCACATGTGATGAAAAATGGATTCCATACGACAATTGATGGTATTCTGTACAATGGCTGGACAGAAGTAAAGCGCCAAAATACTTCCCCAAACCAAGCTTGCATCAAAAGAAGATTAAGGTCACTGTCTAGTGGTCAGCAAGTGGAATTATCCACTACAACTTTTTGAAACCTGGCGGAACCATAAGAGCAAAGAAGTATTGCCAGGAAATTAACAAAATGCTCAAACAACTGCAACATTTACCTCCATTATTGGCCAATCTACAAAGACCAAATTCTTCTCCATGTCAAATGTGAAAATTCTTATTATTGATTGATAAGTTTTACTCTTGAGATATTATGCTTCAAAGTTGATGATGAAAACCTGCAATTTTTTTTTTTTTGCATCAAGCTGAAATTTGGTACCCCTGTTGTTTTTTAGCCAAATAAACCATTTCTGGCCTCATTTTTACCTCTACTCCAAGTGGTTTTGAAATTATGGGTGCAACAAAATATTAAAAAATAGCGGAGGGTACTTTGTGATGCTATTAAGGAGTATGTTGCTGAAGGATCCACAATCTAATCAAATTATTGGTTTGATTACTCTACCACAGAATGGAAGGTTGGAGGTTTTCATCACTTGACCCCTGAAAGAAAAATAACGTACTAAAAAACGGAGCAGGTGTGGTTTTTCGCAAAATGGAGGAATACAGAACATTCAGGGGTTTACAAAGTATCAGAGAAAAAAAAATTGATGGAAAAAGAATTTCATCAAAGAATAGATATGGTCAGAATAACTTCTATTTATGAAATCACTTGTGTTTTCTACTGGAAAACGTCTAAAATAGTCCAAAAAAATATCTAGAAACATCTAGGTTCTGGAGAATTTAGATGTTATTGATAAAGTATACCCATCAATAGAAGGCCTCAAAAAAAAATTTTTTTTTCCCAAATACTAAAAAAGCATTTTTAGAAGAGACATAGTGGAGTAATGCTAGTTTTCATATCTCTAGACAAAACAGTATGGCCAAGTGCACTTGGAAACAGAAATACCCACATGCACGTATGAAAAGGTAGAACCCTTCGCCACGTTTTGTGGATACAGTTGTTTAATAAAAAGATATATTTGTTTCATTCGCCTTTGCATATCATGATTGATATCCATACCATCTATTGGAAATTTTTAATGTAAAAGACAAATATGTAAATCAGTATGTTTGGTTGGTTTTCCATCTGTTATAAACTAAAAGTTACAATCAATTTGTCCATGTGAAATAGATTAACAGCATTGATGAAAGTGTTGTAAAATGAGGTTGTCTGTTGCCATAACAATCAAGAATATGACCGAAATCAAAGAAAAAAGTGTAAGTGTGTGAGTTCCTGAAAGAAAGAAAGGAAGAATCATCAAGTCAATGAGTTGAAGAAAGAGTTATTTGTTGAGTGAGAGGATTAAAGGGAGAGAAGGTTGATTTGGTGAGTCTCCCTTTTTCCTTCTCCCTTTAGATGTAGCTAACTTTGTGTCACAGACAACAAGGAAGAGGAAGAAAATTTGATAAATATTTGGATACGTTTCAGGCAAAATAAACTCACTAAATTGGCCAAGAATGGACAAATGCAAAAACGATAATCAACATTGTTCAGAAAACATTGCAATACCCTCAGCACACAACAAAAAAAAGAATTTAAAAAAAAAACTTCTACTGCAACAAAGTCAAAATTGCTCAAAATTTAGATATGGCCAGACCAAAAATTTAATGGCCAAACACTTTTTAAAAATGCCAGATTTTTCAGATTTGGCTTTACTTTTTTCCTAATTTTTAGAAAAATAAAATAATACTTGACTATATTTTGTAATGAAATTAGTTACATTTCTAATAAAATGAGTTTCTTACTATGACTTTTCTTTCACACCACACAATACTGGTAATGACTCTTTTACATTACATTTTGTCTGAAGACTTTGTCTAATCACTCTTTGAAACGGCTTCAGTTGAGTTGAGATTTTTAAGAAAACTTGGAATAAGAATACTTGAATTATTAAGAATAAATTACCTAATAAATTAGTTTTTTTTTTTTTTTTTTTTTTCAAGCTCCTCAGTGCTGAACCATGCATAAATAACCCCATCATCTTAGTACAAGTAATAAATGACTCTAACTAAATTATATTCTAATTATATACTCTTAATAATTGTAAAAATATTAGTGGGAGATTTATGATGATATTCAAGTTCTCAACACTCCTGGAATTTCCATTTCCAGTTAAATTTAGATTCGAAAAAACCCAAACAATCAAAGTCGTATGTAATTAGGGCAGTAGTATGAGGAGTGACTGATTGACCAATCCCCTGGCCTGACATTCACTTTGCTTGATGCATGTGTCTGAAACTTTGTCCAATCTATCCGTCCACCTTGCCTTATTATTAACAAAGGTTCCTGTTAACATTAAGCCAAGTCTTCATTCATTTCATAGTCTTCTATTGCACAGGTTCTGTACCTCAGCAACTATGTCATTTGCAAAAGGAAGCAAAATCTACGTAACCAGACTTGTTGCTTCTAAAGGAATAAACTTACTAAGAGAAGCTGGATGTCAGTTGATTGGATGGTCAAGTAGTAAAGCTGTCCCCAGGGACGAGTTTCTCAAGGGGGTTGCTGGAGTTGATGCTATACATTGTTTGTTCACTGATAAAATTGATAAAGAAATCCTTGACGCTGCTGGTGAGTATCTCGTTGTACCTGGCTTAGGTAAACACAAATTATTCAACGAACTATAATTTCCTTCCTTTTTTTTCCTAGAAACCATCAATCAAAATTGTTAAGAAAGGTTTCTTCAGTTTTGAAGTTGGTCTGGATTGCTATGTATGTTGGGCATTTATAGCTCCTTTCATACGGCCTATACCGCTATGAAACCTCATGACTAGGGATAAATTTTCTGTAAAACCTAAAATAACACATACGACGTAAATTTAGAAAGAAAAAAATGAAACATTTGCCTTCTTTGTGATATTATATATCATTATGCTCAAATATTCTCAATGGACTTTACAGATTGAGAGTTCAAATGGAATCTGAAGCTGAGGTCAGTGCTACTATACCAATTGTGGCTCACTGAAGTGGATGTAGGACACATCCGTTAAGTTGTGGAGAAAACAAAGGAGAGATTCTTTCAAGATTCTTTTTGCATTAATGATTATGTAGCATTCATTATTATTATTAAGTCATTAAAATCAGCAAACCGTGACCTTCGAAAGTTTTCATTCAAATTAGACCACAGAAAATTGGTTTTAAATATCAGTTTTGTTCAATAGATCTTGATTTTTTTTTTTTTCACTTTGTTGTTAATTCAGATCTTAGCATTGTCATACTTATTCTGATTAAAGGTTTTTGGTGGTTACTTGAAGCTTTTTGAAAAAGATTTGGGAAGATTTAGTGACACAAAAATGCATCAAGTATAAAAAGTCTGCATTTCCTAGATGTAAAAAATATTTTTATTCATTCTGACTTTCTCACCAATCCAGCAATAAGGAATCTTTTTGGTTCAGTAAACTGTAATTTTTTTTTTTTAATAAAAGTGTATTGATCTAACATTTTTGTGTGCTAATTCAATTTTTTTTTTTTTTGAATTAATTAGAATGTACTTAAAATAATTAATATAACGGTACTGAAAGAGTGGGGTCCAATGATGAAGACAAAACTTTACCCTTTGAATCCTTTAAAAAGAAAAAACCTCTTACAAAAAGGTAATACTTTTTTCCCCTCCTCCTGCCCTTATTTATTCTTCCCTTCACCTATTTAAAGCTTTCAAAATCTACTGAAGTTAATGTCTTCAAGCATGGAAGACTTTTTTTTTTTCATTTCAATTTTGAAAGAAATATGAAATCTCTATTTATGTTTTCTATGCATAAAAAAAAATGAATAAAGGCAGAGGGAAATGAAAATATATCTTTTTTGTGTGGGTTATTTTAGTGTATTTTAAAAATTCATGCAAAGGGAATAACTTTTTTTGAATAGAGCTGATCAAATAGAAGACAGACATAGAATAAAAATACTACTGGTATGGTGAAATTTGATTTTAATTTTATTTATTAACCTGAAGATTTTTAATTACCAAGTTTTAAGAAACAAAATCTTTATAAGAAAAATTGTCATGCTAAAAGTCACTCAGTGACTGCTTGTCACTAGACCTGTTTTTGCATGTTCGGACTTTTCATCGACAAGATTTTTTGTAGACAGTGTTTTTGACTATTAGCTACTGCATCGGCAGACATTTTGCTTGAAGTCCCTTAGTCAAAAACTATTTTGATGAAATTTTTTTTAAAAATCAGCAGTTAGCCAACTAACATTATGTCGGCAATCTCTTTAATCGAAATGATATTTCGTTGACAGAATTTTTGCCAAAGTCTTTTTGTCAAAAGTAATTTTTGTTATTTTTTCTATTGTAAATTTTACCAATGAATCTGTATATCTCTTGTCTCGAAATAATTTTCTAAACACCGAATATTGTCTACCAACTTATTCTGATGTATATTAGTGCTCCAATAGTCTATAATTTATATATTTTTTGATTTTTCACAACTTTTTAAATCATTTGAGTAAAATATTTATATATTTCGAATTGGGTGTATAACTATCCAAGCTCCATGAGTTATTATCAAAAGAAATTTACAATCCATCAAACTGAGAAGATCTGTGATGAGATTTTAGTTGAGCAAAATCTGTGGTTGGTTAATTACACCAATCATGAAATCTTTGTTAGAAACAAAATCACTTGAGTATTTGTATTAACTAGTTGTAAATGGAGAAGAAATGCAGAAAAGGGTCAGAATATTACCATGAAAAGAAAAATATAGATATTCCTTTTAAGAGCAAGAAAGAGCATTAAGCTGACTGACATAATTTCCTCTTTTGTAAGTTCAGTCACACTTTTTTTTTCTTGAAAAAAAAAAAAGAAAAAAAAAAGCACGCTTAAAAGGAGTGCATTTGAGGAAGATTACGTAGTTTTAGTACAATTAACAGCTTAGATCTCCCTCTTGAATTTGATTTAGTATTATATAACCTGCGTGCCATACAGAGTACCAGCAAGCAGTAACCAATATCAGAACTAATTTCTTAGCATGTACTACTAATTGTGTGTGCTAGTATGGCATATGGTACCAGGTTTCCTATAATTATCTTATGTTGAAGATATCCCTCTCGCAATGAAGGCTAAATGTGCACTGTTAACAATTGCTATCTGTGAGCACAAGAAGGAGAGAAAAAGAGTAAGATTGGAAATTGAGTTATAAATGATATGGCGATTAGATGATGGTTAGCGAGCTGTAGATATTGGAAGAGCTCTTAGTCTACAATCAACAGCTGTACAAACAATTTGCTGTAATGCTGAAAAAATTAAAGCTTGTGCTTGAAGCGTAACACTTTTTAGCTGCTGCAGAATTAACTTGGAATGGAGGCAGTGTAATAGACATGATGTATTTATGAATATGAACCTTCTGTTGGGATTTAACTCTCGTTTATATCATTGAACCTATGGTAAATTTGGTGAACAGCAAGTGAGGATGTACTGTACTGTAGGAACTTCAACTTGTTTATATCACTGGGCCTATCATAAAATTGGCTTAGTTTTATGTCATTTCACTTAAAGTTGCATTTCTTATGAAGAACCTATAAAAAACATCAAGTGGAGGCCAGTTATATGTTTTGTTTATGCAATGAAAAATCCAGTATCTTCTAAGTCAGGTCCAAAGGGGTCTGAGAGATTCTTGGATAGAGCTTGTGTATTGAAAAAGTCAATAGAATGTGTAGATTAATAGAATAGGTTGACTATTGTTGGCTGGTGGGTGATGTAATATGGCGTGCTAATAGAAGATTAAAATGAGATGGCTAAAGGACAAAGGTGTTTGTGCAATGTATATATTGGGGGGGGGGGGAACAACCTTACATCACCTTTATGAAATTTCTGTTAGAGGCCCTACTTAAACTACTAATGTTTTTGTAACTGATTCAAGATCTGGACTTCAGGTCTCTAAATTTACTAAATATCTCTGTTTTTCAGGTCCACAGCTAAAGGTTATTGCCACCCTGTCTGTAGGCTTTGACCATATTGATGTTGAGGAGTGTCATCGTCGTAACATTCTGATCGGTTACACACCTGGAATTTTGACAAAGGCCACCGCTGAACTGACAGTAGCCCTACTTTTGGCCACTTCAAGGAATATTCAAAATGGTAAGCATTGTACATGGCAAAGTAAACTTCAGTGTAGTGCACAGTGAACCTCAATATCCGGAGCCAAAAAAAATAAGTTATAGTACTAGTAGTCCCTAAGAACATAGACAAATTGCTAAAATAATCAATAATAACACTTTGATTTCATTTGCGTTTTTATGTTATTATAGTTGATATAGATACATTCCATAAGTAATAAGCAACTTTAACTAAATTATATACTTGCAAAAAACACGATAATATCTTAGTCGTCAAGATCTAGCTGGCATATTATCAAAAACCAAAAAGGGTTGGAGAAAACACTGACCCAGTTTGGTGCGAGAAGTCGTTTTAGAAGCAGTCAACACACTTGTTTTTATACATACAGGCTTGTTACTGACTGTTCGGCCATCACGTTGCCCTTTTATTGGTGAACACTGTAGAGAGACAAACACATACCCATATGACTAGTGAAGCGTCTCCAGTCCTGGATGTACTTTAAAAGCTTCTCTTTTTAAAAAGGCCGTCAAGAGCCTTTTGGGGCCTTTTGCTAGTGGTTTATCCATATGAAGGCAACTTGCATTCATTTTTATCTCTGCACCAGTTAGTCTTTACAACACATATATATTAATCTTAACTGGCAAATAGTAAAGGTATTTACAAATAGACAAGATACTGAATGAAGGAGGAGGGAAAAAAATCACTTACCTTGAGATGACAAAAAACGGCTTGTCTTGGTAGATTCAAGTGGCTCAAATCCAAGATAGAATAACGACAAGAATTACTGCCTTCTGCTCGTATTGGGAAAAGTCCGATCAAACAGATTGCTTATAAGGAATGAATCTGATTGTTTAGACTTATAAATTTGCACATAATCAGTTGATACAATTCCAGGGTCAGATCAGATCAGCAAAAGCTGATTGGTTAAAAAATGAACCAAAAATATTTTTTACCAACTCAGAAGACGTCAAAAGTTGATAAAACTAATTGTTGCCATTTAAAGATATACAGGTATATCTTGATTAGTGCAATTAATTTGTTCCCAATTTTCCAAACTGTACAGTTCAAGGTTTTATGATATAAGTTTGTTTTTTTGGCCTATGTTTAGTTACATTAATTTGTAGAGATACTTTAACCTACTACATCAAAACGCGCACTAATCGAAACTTTCCTGTATCACTTAGAAAAAATAGATCAATACTGAAAATATATATATTTGATATAAGTAGATAAATAAGAGATTAACGTTTATAAAACATTCTGCATATAACAGCACTATTCTGTCAGTAATGCTTTTATCAATTCCTGACCCCTGAAAACCCATTCCTTTTTTTATTTTTAATGCATAATTTTTAGATTAAGTGCCAAAACTTGGTAAAAATTGCATAATTGGCATATGTTCATGTGTGGATAAAATATTTCTGGTAAGTTATCTAATGTGACATACACCTGTAGATGGCCTGAGAGTACAGCGACTGAAACGTTTTGATAAATACAGGGACGAGAAAAGTGGCCTGTAATAATCAAGGTGTAGTAATAACAGACAATTCAGACAAAAATTATTCCCGACTCGTCCAAGTAGTATAAGATCCAGTTACCTCCCTTGTACTGGTGTTTTAAAACAAATAATTGACCACAATTGTCTAGAGAGATGCAAATGGCGTAGTGGTTACCGGCACATAAAACGTTATCCCCAGCAATGGGTAAATAATAAATGCCATCCTGCCTTTCCCAATCACAGGTTAAGGAGTGTTAGGCATAGGGTAACAACTCCAACCTATAAAAACCAACTTGTTACTCCAACTACAGTCACAACACTCAGTGTTGTGTGGTTGCACTCTTACGTTCCACCAGTGGTCTAGTAGAAGGAAAAAAATATTGGGAAATATTTTCATCAGTATTTAAAATCCTGTATCATTGATTCGCCATGGGATTCAGCATTTTTATGTGTGTTTTTTCCTGTTGTCTAATCCAAAAGATTTTTGCTCCTGAATTTTGTTGATGAAGACAGAAGCCCTTATGAAGAGAAATCTCTAATCAGTGTTTCTCATTCTCTGAGGGGAGCGTCGCAAGTTACTTTGTTCAAGCAATTGGGATCCATGTTCCCTTATGACAGCACCTCCCAATTTCACTTGAAGAATAGAGTCTTGATATTTCCTTATGTTGATGGTTTTAGTCGGATGTCCATTTCCATATTGCAAAAAAGAGGACAATGCAGGCTGAAAAGAGGACTTGTTGATAACATGACTCCTATACTCTGGCTCACCAGCAGTGTTGACAACAGCAATTGCATATAATAAAAATGTTAATGGTTGTTTTAGCTTTTGGTTCTCACTGTTTTATTGTACCTGTAAGTATAAAAGTTACAAATGAGCTAGGCATAAACAAGTTAACTGATAGGTGTAATAAAGCTTCATAAGGGGTGTGGCAGAAACACTTTCACCCTTGTTATAAGTATGTGTAAGTGGTATGTATATTGATCTTATATATATATATATATCTTATGTATATGTAAAATAGTAGCTGTAGGGAAAACAAACCTTGTAAGAAATAAACTTCTAATTGACATGTATCTTTTAAACTTGAAGTTCAATATAGCTAGTTGAGTTGAAGGAATTGTTGTTGCTATCAAGAACAAGATAAGCTGTGAGAAAAAATTCATATGTAAAAAAAATAGAAAGTCTTTCATCTCAGCGATAAAAACGATGGAAGTTTGCAAGTTAAAATATGGTGAGTAGGTTAACATTCAGCATTGACTCTCATTAAAACAACTCACCCATTGAAATAATGCTCAAGGTGTAAGTGATGCATTGTAGTGTATATTGTCTGAGGACCATCCTATCACTGGTAATATTGGTATAGAATTAAACTTGACTGCTGAATACCGCTTGAAATTGACCATGGAACTCATCTGTAAATAGATTTAGAAGAAGAAAAAAATTTTTCAAAGGGTAAAAATTTCAATCAAATGTTATTTTCCTTGATATTGAACGCGGCAATTTTTATACAGATTTAAGAGTTAAATATTTAAATATAAGTTTGAGAAGAGTTATTTTGGCTCTCCACTGATTAGTTATTTGAACAACCATTGTCATCAAAGGTGATGAAGGGTTCTATTATTTATTCTATAAGCAAGTGTGTGTTCTAGCACTTGTGGCCTTACCATTTTGTTTATAGACCTGAAAATTGGTATTACAACCACATTAGATCCGTGCTAGAAAAGAATCTTTTGATTTTTGGAAAAAAGGTTTCTTGACCTTTTGGGCCTTATTCTGATGGGTTTATTATTTTTTAATTTAAAAAAAGAAAAAAACAAACCTTTTTTGACTTTTGGGAGGGTTTTATTCTGACTGGTTTATTAATAACATCTAGATTCTCCAGAATCTGAATGTTTCATGATATTTCTTTCTTACTCTATTTTAGACGTTTTTCAGGGATGTCATCGATAGAATTTCTTCTAACCATATTCATTCCTCGATTGAATTTTTTTTACATGACTTCAGATTTTAACGCTTTGTTCGATTATTGACTGCGATGGCGAGTCATGTTCTTTCTTGATTGTTTAGAAAAGATGATTATCAGAATTTCTGTTTACATAGAGGCTGTCATCTGTTGTATATGTGCAAAAGTTTCCAATGCTCTTTTTTTTGAAAACTAGTGTGAATACACAGTTGAAAATATGTTTTTTGCTGGAAACTTTGGCACAGGTTTGTGCTTGAAGTTAAGATAGCTTAAAACAGTTCTCAACTTCTTTTGCGAATTAAATTCTTGTCTTTGTCTTTTACAGCAATCAACGCTGTCCGGAATGGTGAATGGGGCACATGGAAACCTATGTGGCTGTGTGGGCCTGGCCTGGATGGTTCCACTGTTGGTATAGTTGGTATGGGACGAATCGGAAGCGCAATTTCTGAAATGTTACGGCCTTTTGGTGTCTCTCAATTCCTTTACACCAGCAGCAGAGGCCCAAAGGAAACAACGGTCCCGGCCAAGCATGTAGACTTCCCTACTTTACTGAAGGAATCGGACTTTGTCATCGTTTCGTGTGCATTGACGCCAGAAACTAAAGGGATGTTCGATGCCTCTGCGTTCGCTCAGATGAAAAAGAATGCCATATTTGTGAACACGAGTCGTGGGGCCATTGTGAACCAGGAAGATTTAATTCAGGCATTAAAAAATGGCACGATCCGTGCGGCAGGTTTGGACGTAACAACACCAGAGCCTTTACCTCTTGATAGTCCACTTTTACAGTTAAAGAATTGTACAGTGCTTCCTCATATTGGCAGTGCCGCAGAAGAAACGCGTGCAAATATGTCAGAATTGACGGCCAGAAATATCATAACAGCTTTGAATTCTGAACCAATGCCTTCACAATTAAAGCCTTAAAAAAGGTGCTCTTGACACATCAGCGGCTATCAGAGATGCAGTGCTAACTTTCAAGATGCTGGAACTGATAAAATGTTTGCTATTTTCTATATCCTCTCTCTATCTCTCACAGTATTTGGCAAACGGACATTTTGCTTCGATTTGCTTGATTTTGAGAGTCAGAAACAGGAAAATTATGCTAGAACCAAATTTTTATTGTAATTAACGTAAGGCACACATTTGGTTTTGTTTTGTTTTGTGGTTCTGAATGATAAAAATCTAGAAAATGTTTCAATAAAATTAAATTGATAAATGAAAAGGTTTTTTTTTTTCTCCATCTAAAATCTTGTTCAGAATTGAACAGGGAGATTGGAAAGGCGAACTCATATTGCTATTTGGATGAGTTGCTAAACTGATTGGTTAATTTGGATCCCCCCTGCACAAAATCTGTAATCTTAGGCAGTAAAAAAACAGATTCTGTGCTTGTTCAAATACTAGTACTTTTTATATTAACTAACTATTGTTTATGTAAAAAGTATTGCTCATATTTGAACAAGCCCAAAATCTCATGTTAGTTTCAATAAGATTTAGTTGTTCTTTCGTAATGTTCCTGTTTTTAATTCTCAAAACCAAGTGATTAGAAACAATGTCTGTTTGTTCAAATACTTATGACAAGTTCTCAGTTACATGTGGAAGTTCAGTTACTAGGCAGGTTTAGAAATGCTTTTAATCTCTTTCCTCTATTTTTGCTTTTTTTTTCATCAGACAGGCTTGCCATTTTCATAGGAAACTAGGGGGGAGAAATCCATGTTTTATATCTGGTGATGGGAAGTTACTATTTCTGATTCAGTTAGAAAAATATCTTAAGATTATAGACATATATGTTAAATTCCTGAACAAAAAATGGTTCCACTAGCAAATATATAAATTTCCTTAGTCTATAAAAGTAAAAAATTACCTCTTAAATTTATGGACCACTTGTAATTTACATTGGAACTCTTCAATGAATAGTTGGAAATCTTCTATGAATCAAGTAGAGGGGGGGAGCAAATAGTCAAAGGGAGATAATTCTTGTCAGAAATCATTTCCCTTTTATAATATTCAATATTTTAAGAATCTAAGAGTTAACAAGTGTAATTAGATTAAGTAAGATTTTGCTGAGACATATTTTGATGAATTGGCTACGTTTTAAATTTTAATTTTTAGTTGTCTTTATTACAACTCAACTTGGGCCATTACTCTGCAGCAACAATCAAACAGTGCAAATCAGAGATAATGAGTAAGTTTCCGGTGAATAAAAAAGGAGGGGATGGTTGCAATATTTCATCTAAAATTAAAAATCATTAAATGTTGTCTGAACTACTGGAATAATTCAGACTAGTATCCTAATTTTTGTTGTTTTAAAAACGTCAGATGGTATGCTTTCCAGCCTTCTCCAGATGAGTTATATTTTTTTACTTATTTGTTTCTCTTTTTTTTCTTTTTGATTTTGTTTCTTTGTTGAAATCGGCTGATTTATTGCTATATTTGATGTATTACAACTTGAATTTTACGTGACATTTTTGTCAGAATATTGACTTCAAAATGACACCGTCTACTTAATATAAAAGCAAATAATTAAGGAGATCCATTTGATTATCGTTATTATAATTATATGAAGTATTGTAACCCGATATTGGTTAATTTTTACTACTTATTTACTTTCAACTTAATTCTATTAAATTCTTCAACTATCGATTTCAGCCAATCTATTTGCTATGAGAGAGAAAACTATATGAATACCAATGCCGAATTTGTAATTTGATTTCTTTTGTCAATAAATTCTCAAACATTTTGAAGAACTTTGTGTTAATTTGTGTTTGAAAGCAAATAAATTGACTGAAACATATATATAACAAGAAATGCATCGAGACCAGTCATTCCCAACAAGGGCAATATCACCCCCAAAGGGATGAAAGTTGAGATGAACTGAGCTAAGATGGGCAATAGATTGTAACATACAAATGTATTTTTGTTAAAATAGGCTATCTTTGATTTTATTAGGGCAAAGTCAGTAAATAAGCGAAAGCTACTTCCACTTGGTATATATTCACCTACACCTTACCAAGATGATTTATAGGTGACTTAGTGACTTGTAAAGCCTCTTGACCACTTGGTCTACATTTTTTTTTCCTTTTGAAATACAGAGCCAGAGTAAGTTTACAACTAGTCAACTGGCAAGTACTCAAAGTAGTTCCAGTAAACCCATCTTTTCTGTCGCTTAATAATGTTCCCCAAAAATCAAGGTTGTTTGAGGAGAGTGAAAATACAGGCAACATTGACATATATCTAAATTAATAGTCCATTAGTTAGTCATCCATAAACCAATACAGAATTAAATTCTTTGATTACCTATTTTTTATTTATGATAATTTTGTGCATTATTTTACACCAAGTATAATCTATTCCATTTCATTTAGAGAGATCATATGGAGGAGCTTAGACTACTGTCTTGCATTGATTATTTACCTCTGGGGCTAGGTTTCTGAAAAATTGCTCTTCGGCCTCAGACGCAGGGTAAATTTTCAAGGTAAAATTCTGGTTGAAAATGTGATAGTGTATCAATCAACAGCTAAAAAATTAGCAAACCAAGTTCAACTTGAAAAAGGCATGAATCCAAATTTCCCTGTTCTATATTTTCATTGCCTCAACTTGATCATCTTAATGGTATGCCACAATAGTAGATAGAAAAAAAATATGTTGATAAATGAATAAAAAGGTAGAATGTCACTTTCCCATAATAACCTAACAGCCAAATAGCTGCTGTATCTATTGTCAACCTTGCCATTGTTGGATGGAATTGTTGCATCCCTCCACTGAGTTTGACCCATGAAATCTAACTAATCTCAAATTTTGTTTTCAAAAAGGTGATACTTGAATAGATTTGCTTTGAAATAATATTTGAATAACTAAAACTACTCTCTTGCCTTCCCAGTCAAGAAACAAACAAACATAATTGCTATTTTTTTTATTATGCCTCATCACTGAACTCTTATACTGACTTACCCAAGGATTGAACTTACATCTCAGGAACCAAATCTTTCATACCCTAGACCAGTGGCTCTCAAATTTTATTGTCCTACAGTAGTGCTTGTTTCAAAAGTGTATGTTTTGAAGGTTCCGGACTTTATAGTATGTCAAGCAATTTGCCATTATTGTCATGTAAAATAATTTGTTATCTGTTGTATGAAACTGACTTCATTGTCATGTAAAATGATTTTGCTTCTGTTGTATGAAAGTATGACTTCAAAGTATTCCAGATCCTTTCAGATATCTTATATTTCAATTTAGATAAATCAAAGAGCGGAAGTCAAGGAAGATAATTTATTATAGCTATGAAGAAAGATCTACAATCTTTTAAATTTACTTTTATTAGATTTGTCAGGAACCACTGATCCAAACAATTTAAAACACAACACTCCACTGCCTCGGGTGTTAACTAATATATCTGGTGAATGTCAGCCTTACGATTGCTAGTTGTTAAATAATCGTAACGCACACACAGAGAATTTTTCAAATTGTAACCAAATGATGGTACGCTAAAAAATATAATTGAATTTCGTGGCACAGAGGCTCTTCACTCCATTAAGATATGAATATACGTTGGTATCGCAAGGGACATCTATTACTGTTTGATCACCATCCTTGTCTCACATAGCAGTAAACTTTGAAGTAGTAATGAAGATGTGTACGGTGAGTTGACCTACTGTAAAAATGAAATGAATTAGACAAAATCATTTCTTAAGTCAATGAACAAAACTTTTATATTAGCATACTGATCTACGTACACATCAACCCATTTTTCTTTCATCTGTCATTAAAAAGGTTGAGAACTCACAAAATCTAGGGATAAAACGACTAAATTGGCTACCAAGAGGCAGAGGATGTACAGACATAATACCTGTATTGGACATGTCCAAGGATTGAAATACATGCCTATGTTTTGGGAAAACACTTGAGATATAAATGCGACAGTATTGTGCCATGGCACACAGTCTGAGAATCACTCCATTAGACCATTCTCTTGTTTTAATACCGACCAAGGGACATTTGGAAGTAATCAAAGCAATCTGAATAGCAATAATCTGAACAATTAATTTTATTAAATAGGATAAAAACAAAGTGTTACATTAAAAAAGAAATGGTTTTCTTTCCATATTGCAAACAAGACACAAATAAAAGTCTTAAATTCGTGAACCAATTCTGGAACTCCTCAACGAATAGAATTTTCAAAACATTGAATTGAATTGAATAGAAAAAAACTTTTAATCTGTGTAGAAGTTTGAGGGAGTAGCTGTGATTAGAAGTTATTCTCCTTGATTTAAGATTTGAATTTTTATACATGAACTCAGGAGTTGAAATAAAAATGAGTTTGTAGGTATTTTGAAGAAAAAACTTGGTAAGGCAAGAAGCATATTTAGTTTTTAATGCAATTTACCATAATCATACTTATATAATTATGATTATACTGGTAATAGATCATTAGGAGCCTTTAATAGAGAAAGAACATTATTTTAGATTTTATCTCCATTTTTATAAAAAGTCTGTTATCTTTTGAATATTTTCAAAAAATAGAGGAATTAAGCCTTTTCTTTCAAGACATCATTTTATAAATGGAAAAAAAATTATTTTCAAAAATCTTCGAAAAAATTTTTTAATACATAAAAGGGAGCAACCTGTTCACAGTAATAAAAAATATATGCAAGTGAGTTGAAACAAATTTTTAAGAAAAGTAAAGCTATCTGCTTTTTTATATATATATATATATATATATATATATATATATATATATATATATATATATATAAATAGTGAAAAACCAACTTCTTCATAATCATCTGATGGACACTGGATTTTTTTTGCAAGTCAAGACAATTTTAAATTTAAATTATTGTTTACATCACAGATCATAAGTAGCTGGGGCGCCCAGCCCCCAAATCTTTTATAGATTGCACTTAAGCCAATATTAGTCTGCTGAAAAGGACATTTTTTATATTCTCTGACAGCTAAAGTGCAGGGGATTAGGGTCTTCAGATAATAGCTGCATCTAGCGTGGTTACCCCTTGCCCATCCCAAAACATTTTTCTCTTGGTATAGGCCTGTAACATACAAGATACCTGCTCATAGTAATTCAAAGAATATATATACAAATGATTTAAAGACAAAAAATATTTTTGAAATTTGAAAATAAAATTTTTTTATAGATAATTACAAAGTATCTGCTCATAGTAATTAAAGGAATATATATACAAATGAATTGAAGACTAATTTCTTTATTATCATCTGGTGAACATCGGACTTTAAAAATATTTTTTTATATAAATTATTGTTTTACATCATTCAAAAGTATCTGCTCATATACATTTTTTAAGATAATTTTTTTCCTGATAATTAGAAAGAACTAGTTCAGAGCAATTAAAAACCAATTTCTTCAACATCATTATCATCGAATGGATATCTCACTATCAGCAAACAGGGATTTTTTCATAATTTTAACACTTTACCATCTTTTATGAATATTGAAATTTTCTGTTTTCTTTCATGAATTATCTTGTTTCTTTTTATTTGTGTGCCATTTTTAACATCAGATGTGTGCAGATGTGGAAGTTCCATACACCCTAGGTTGAAAGTTGTGAATGAATAAAAAGAAATAAGAGAATTCATGAAAGAAACGTCAAGACGATGAAGTGTAAAATCAGTCTCGTTCAAATAATCCAATAACAATGGTTAAAAAATCCATGTTTGCTGGAATTCTTTTTTACAAGTTAGAAATATTTTTTAGATTAATTTCTTGAAGATAGTTGAAATGTACCAGCTGATGGTGATTAAGTACCAATATTTTCATAACCATTGGACTTACTTTTTAAGAGTTGAATGTATTTTTTCAATCAAATTATTGTTTCACTAAGGAACCTGCTCATGGTTTGAAAAAAATATATACAAATGAATTAAAGATGAATTTCTTCAATACCATTATCATCAGATGGACATTGACACTGGCTGTTCTTTTCACGAGTTGAAAACATACATAATCCCGATGCAATACCTGGGAAGAACATCATGAAATTTTTCACCTTAAGGACATTATCAAGTCCATGGCTTTTTTGAAAACAGGTTTTACGAGTCATACCAACTTCAGAGCAGCTTCCCAATTTTCTTTGTTCATCCAATTCCATTACTTGACACACAATAGCAACCAAGAAAGGAAAAACGCAGACCTCTGAAAATAGTTTCATCTTTTTATCCCAATTCCTTGTCATTCTTTGCTCCTGGGCCAGTTCTTTGATTTTGAACAACAAAGAGAAAAACAAGCAGCACAGAAGAAGTAGAGTCTTTAGAAAAGTTAACAGTGAACAGAAACCATTTTCAAGAGGATAAGCAAATCCCACAATCATGATGATGGAAAAAAAGGAGCTCCAACACCAAACTAATGTATGGAAAAGGGGAGATATCACCTCAACAAAACCACTACGACGAGAAATGAACAAGTAAGAAGAAACTGAAGCCATAGTCCACCAAAGACATCCTGACGCCATGGAAATATTTTGGATAACAAAATAAAAGATGCAGCCGTGATCTTCATTGTTGTCCTGAACATTAGACAAGACATTATCATGGGTTGAAATATTTGATGAGGTTTGCCCCTGGGTCTCTGTGTTTAATAAAGACCGAATTGTCACTGATGATTTTATGGAACTATTATTGTTGTTGCTGCTGTTCACGGTCTCGGACAAAGTCGGTGCCATTTTTCCTTGCATAATACACTCAATAATGTAGGCAATGGATAAAACCATGTAACAGCCTGACATCCAAACTAAGGTCCTTTCGGGGTACATATAGCGCTTCATGTCTGAAATAAATATACAAATAGTGCAAAATGTAGACAACAAACACAGGATAGAATAAGCTTCAATCCAGGGATTAATATGAATAATATCAGCACATAATTTCCCACATCTTATCTTCTGTATGTCATTAATTCCTAAGAGCAATTTAGGAAGAACCACAGAAGATTCATCGATGTCTTGCTCTTTTTTGTAAGGAATTAAATGCTTCTGAGGGAAAGAATCTAAAATGGTATAAATGGTGCTATTGTCTTCTCTGGAATCAAGAGATGGACCGACACACAAGCCAAATTTAGGGAAATTTTCACAGTTTAATTCGTCAGGCCATGAAAATCCGAATACGTCCACAAAATGTCTGCAGTCATTTCTGACCTTTGCACAAAGATGATAACAAGGTAGAATTGGTTCATTTCGGAAGGGAAGAGTACAAATCGGAAGGTACAAAGAACAAAGAAATTTCCTTAAATACGAACTGCAGTCAATATCCAGAAGTAGATGAAATGTTTCCAAAGACAAACCCGCCTGATGTTGATTCCTGTCTTCAAAAATGTTCGGCAGAAGAGTTTCTGTGTAACCAACGCCATTTTCACAAATTGGTACTTTAATCTGTTCGCATCGTATCTGCTTCAGTAATGGTAAGCTTGAACCCGATTTTCCTGAATGAAAAGTGTCAGTAAGTCGATAATGAACCTGAGATCTCTCAGTGGCTGGATATACAGGGATGAAAAAACATATAAAACAATAAAAATACGTTATTTGAACGATAGAGCGAATATTACATAAACGAGGCATCATAACGAAAAGTAAAAGTCGCCAAATCTATTTAAAATTTATATCTAAAATTGACATCTAAAACGTGTATTAGATTTTTCAGATAAATATCTGTGACTTGAATACTTACTTTATAGAAAGATCACTCGTTTCATCAAATGATATCACTTATTTTATTACAATAAATTGAATAGAAATATAACTTATTTTATTAAGAATCATCAAATTAGTAATTTCTGACATTTAGACGCAACCAAAAACATTGAAAACATCTGAATGTAGATCAAATAAAACATCTAGATCTAGATGATTGAAAAACATCTAAATTGATGACTGAATCTTGGTTTCTTGTTTACTTGCAATAAAGCCTCGAAACTTTTGTTAATTTCCAATTTATGCATTAATTTTGATATATGAAACTCTCTTTAATTAAAGTTATTGGACCTTGACTCTATTAAAAAGAATTTTTCAAAATAAATTTTTTAAATATGATATAAAAGTTGGTTTCTTCTTTATCATGAATAAAACTTCGAAACGTTTGTTAATTTTGAATATATCGATTAATTTCTATGGTATAGTTTTGTAGCTCAGGTCCAATTTCAAGCCAAACTTAAAAATGTGAAAAAGTGTGAAAACTTGCTTACTGAAAAACTTTTTGATGCTCTTGCATAAAAAATCAAGAAACCCGTAGTTTAGTTAAAAGTATGATCGGCATCTTGATTTCAAAATGGCTGCCATAAAAGATTTTTCCAATACATATCTATTGAAATTTCAGGCAGAATTCTTCATATAGAGTGTGAAAACTTCCATACTGATAGATTTTTAATGTTCTTCATATAAAAACAGCAACCGCCATCATTTTTAAAAAGTTGTCGCTATAAAGAAAACTTCGCAAAATAGCACAGGAGATTTATTGAAATTTCAATCGAAATTATACTAAATGCGAAAAAAAAAGTGCAAAAACATGGATACTGGCAAACTTTTTAGAAATACTTTTCCGTGTAAAAACCGAATGCAAACAATCTGACCAGAATTGCGACCACCATCATTATTTCAAAATGCTGCAATAAAAAAGATTTGAAATATAGGACAGTAACTTGATAAGAATTTTAAGCAGAATGGTTTAAAATGGAGGAAAAAATGTAAAAAACACGCATACCGGTAGATTTTCTGATGCTCTTTTATATAATGACAAGAACCGAACAACCTGACCAAATCTGTGGCCCCTATCTTTATTTCAAAATAGCTACCATTAAAATGCGTATTATACTACAGTATATAAGTTGAAATTTTAACCAGAATTGTCAGAAATTGATTGGGGGGGGGGCTTGCATATTCATAGAATTTTCTATTCTCCTTCATATAAAAATAGGCTACACATGATCTCACCAAAACTGCAACCGCCGTTTTCATTTGCAAATGTAGCCATAAAAATTCCAGGCGTACATTAGCTGATATAATTATTCTATATATAAATACAACATATAATCACAAGGAATGAAATGCAATTTATCACACGGCCTTGTTCAACCTAACCAAATTAGGATAATATGTATGCATACGTTGCTCGTAATACACATCGATATATTTTTTACGCAGTAAATGAAATAATGCTGTAGGGTCCCCTGTACTTTTAGTTAGGAATTAAATACAAAACTCTTCTTTTAGCTAGATATTTTAAAAAAACGTCACTTCCTCCGACAACCTCTATAAAACCCCTGGACGCACATGGTTCAAGGCTCATTGGCGCCAGGTGCCCTGGCTGGTCATGCCTCAGTCCCGGCCTCTGCGGCCGGCCACTCTCTTTCTCTCTCTTTCCTTCTCTCTAAGATCGTTATCATTTCGCCGACCCACTGGTCGATCCGATCTTAACCATTCTTTTTCCATGACCTATCTCTGTACTAACTTTGCTCATTTCACTTCACCGATATCGAGCCTCACACATATGCACAACTACGCAACTACGCCACCGAGCCACCGGAGCATTAACATTCTGTACATATTCCTGCAAAGGTCAGTGCATGGGAGGGCTACACTGAGACACTTTCAAGAACGTATGCATGCTTTTTTACCGCAGCATTTTACCAATTCCTTGTAGAATATAGCTGCTGCTTGTTATTCAGAAAGGAACCCAACCGACCATTGGAGTCTGTGGTCTATACCCACACAGATGGGTTTGATAAGTGCTGATTAGCTACAGTTGACAGACCAAAATATCTCCTGGTTGGTATTTAGCTCTCTTGATGTGTCCCTGTCGGTGGTATGTGAACATATCACTCGCCAGTGAACACATGTAATGTTAGCAAGATGAAATTTCTTATTCTTTCATACTTTATACAGAGACACGACTTGAGAGTTTATCTCACAACCCTCTCAGTCTGGTCTTTGCATGAATTGTCAACCAGTTTACATGGCAAAAAGGGTCTTCCTTATTTTAATGTGACGTAGGTTAGATCTCGATGGCTCTTTGGTTGATGTTCTTTATATTGAACACTAATGACTAAGACAATCTCAGGGTCACTTTTGTGGCTGTTTCAGATCTTTTAAAGATCATGATGACAAGGGCCAGAACAGATTTTGGAATCGCACGGTACTCACGTCCAAGTTTGAGTAACCCATCAAACATGTATTCCTTGGTGAATGTATCTTTTGTGGATAGCATCAACATATCAACATCGTTTTTGTTAGAGCAAGCAATCTGTATAGCTTCCCCTATATCTGAATTAAGCATCACTTTTCAATTTTGTGTTTGTGCCATCAAGTCTGGGATCAAACTTAGCAATCTCTCCTTCTGTTGTGTTGTACTAACTTTTCCAGAGAATCTTGGATCTTGTTCCTTCAGTCTAGATTCATGAAATCTCCGTAAGTCAGACAATTTGGAGATTCGTAGTATTTCATCGTGACAGAAATCCTCTATGTAGGAAATAAGCTCCGCTAACACAAGACTATACACTTTATTTTTCTGGTCATCTGTCTTTTGCTCAGCAGAATTTTTCGGAATGTGGTTGTTCAGAGGAGTCAAACAAGCAAGATGATATCAGGCATCTAATGCAGGTTGCCTTCGGAGAGTATTCCCAAAAGTTTTCTGTCTTGTAGAATATGTGTGTACCCACGAATATGGCGACCAAGTATGTCAGCACACTATAAAGTTTTTTCTTTTGTGTCTTCTTCCTCGCAGAAGAGCAACAGTTTCTCCATGCCAATAAAGTGTGGATGTTTCTATAAGTTTTACTGTGTTGTTGATTTAATCAAAATATGACATGGTATAGCATCAGAAGGTTTTCACGGATAAAATTAGGTGCGTGCTTACCTCTACTTAGAAGGTAGCGTGGATGCATCATTCACTTCAGCTAAGTAGGGAGTAAAAAAGCTTGTAATTTAGAGAGAGACAAATCACAGAGGAATAAACGGAAAAGTTTTCACATGTAAAAATACTACGCTATTCATTGATGTACATGAACTATAAACTTACGAGAGAAATGAATTTGTTCATCCCAGTGTGAGACAATGATAATTCGAAAATACTACAACTGCTAAGAGGGGAGTGCGGTCTATATACCCCCGTCGGTTGAATAAAGGGTTCGGTTCGTTACTTCCCCAACACCTACCAGATGATACCTGATGAAGGCCATAGAGTACAACGGCCGAAACTTTGTATGGAAAACAACCAAGATGAGGATAGTCCGAACAATAATAGAGATAATAATAATACCTCATCTCAAAAATTCAGAGAAACAAGAAAAGGGAAGGTAGCCATCTTTGTTTGTTGGAATGACGGGGATGTTCATTTCTAGAAATGGGACTTTGCGTGTATCCTTCCCTATCTCTGAGTTAGTACTTTTGGTCATTTTTTTCCTTCTTCATTTTTTCGTCTTCTCTTAGCTGTTGTGATCTTGTTTTCTGTTGTATTTTCTCCGAGGGTACCGATGTTCTCTTTTGTTATCATGTCTAGGTCAGACATGATTTTCTCTAAATGTGTAGAGGGGGAGGGCATTTCGTTGTTGGTACCCGGCAACATTTGTGCAGCAGATTTTTCCAGTTCTGATTTTTCCAGTTCTGATTCGCATCAAAAGATTTCCTGGACAGATTCTCACATTTCTTAACGGGGCTATCCACCTCTTTTGACTCTTTCGTTGTTCAGAGGAATTGAGTTTCCTCTTTGATACGAGGTATTTTTTGATTCAGTTCAGCCGACGATCTGTCCGCTACCTTTAGCCGTCTTTCCGATTCACTGTAGTTGTGTGTACCTGCAGCAGTGGGTTTCGAACATTTCCTCTAATTCCTCGATCCTTGTTTGCTGTGAGTGCATATAACTTTCTACCTCTCTGGCATCTTCCTCGGATGAGTTCAAACACTTTACAGCTGGTACGACTTCGCATTAAATTACGTAGGCGACATCATTGCCGCCTGACTCAGAGTTGTCTTATCGGCTTCCCTCGACGAGATTTATCCTCTCGCCCGATCTTTCCAGGGACCAAGGCGATGGAACTTGTGTTCGACGTTTCGAGCAACGGACAGAGGCGAAATTGTAAATTTTCTGGCAGTTGTAGCACTTGACGATATTGCGCAGGGCATCTGTGTTGCCCTACGTGATGCAGCTATGACTACCAACAATTTCGGCTGGTATCTTGCTGGAAATCGGCCAAATGACGAGTATGTGAAGCCGTTAGCTGAGACGCCCTTGCATATCCCAACAAATCCTATGGGGACATTTTGGGATCGAACAGTCCCCTAAATCCCTTCACCCAGGATGATAAGGATGACTAATCGCCTAGATTATATCTGACAGATGGCCCTGCATCTAGTGTTTGGTGGCGATAGCTTGAATGTTTTTGTGGAGTTATTATCAATCGAATAGCTTGTGCCACGAGGAAACGCTTGTGCCATGAGGACTCATAAAAACGGTGGAAAACTATTTCCATCCACAATATAACGTCGAATGTTGAAAAAAAATCGTTTTCAGTCAGACCCGACAAAACGCAGACAACATTGATGACTTCCACAACGAATTAAAAAATCTGCCGCCTGTAATTCACTCGATGAAATAAAGTCAGAATTCGTCAAATAAGTTGGGCCGTTAGCTGAGTCTCCTAGTATTTCTTCAACCGATTATCACCTTTCCAAGCATTTCGAACTTTATCTCCATCATGAAAGGTACAATAATAGGGAAGCTACAGTTCGTACTTTTACTGAATTTGTGATCACTATAGCGAAAGGATGTCGTCTTGTAATTCGAACAGTGGTTCTCAAGTTGTGTGCCGTGGCACACTAGTGTGCCTCAGGTATCTCCCGAATGTGTCACGTACATTTTTCCAGATCTGCAAACATACATTTCGACTCCTGAATGTGTGCAGTATGGTATTATATCTGTTCTGCTTCCGCTATACAGTTGCCAGTCTAGTTGTTTTATCCCTAAATCTTGTGAGTTCTCGACCTTTTTAGCAGCAGATAAAAGGAAAAAAAGGTTAATGAGTATGTAGATCAGTATCCTGATACGAAAATTGAACAACCGCAGCCATCAAAGATGGCGAGGGGTTTTATTCTTTTTTCTATATACATGCTTGAGTTTGTTTATGCGTTTGTTTGTTTACGCGTTTGTTAGTGTTCCAGCCTACCAGCTCTACTGTTTTGTCTACAGCCTAGAAATTGGCACTAGAACTAAAATATTTTTTTGAAAAAAAAAGAAGGGTTTTTTTGATCTGTTTGACGGGTTTATTAATAACATCTAGATTCACCAGAATCAAGATTTTTCTCGTTTTTTTTTCTTTATTTTTAGATGTTTTCCAGTGGAAATCGCAAGTGGTGTCATAATAGAATTTATTCAAACCATACTTATACTAAGATGGAATTTTTTTTTTACATGACTTCAAAATTTGACGCTACGGTTGTTCAATTATTGACTGATGGCGAGTTTCATTCATTTTTGAGTACTGTTTTCATTTTCCATTGGACTCATCCATTTTTATTAATACTTCAAATATTACTGCAATGTATGAGCTGGATAATTATCAAACAACAAAACCTTTTCCTCAAAAGCACAAATCTTCATAGAATATACCAAAGTCATATTTTGATGGAGTAAAGAGTTGGTGTGTTGTTTAAGTAAAATATATTCCTGGGTATTTTATCATCACTGAACAAATAAGAGTTTTAGGAACTAAAGCAAAAGTTCCCAACCTGGGGGTCTGTCAGGCCTAATGGTCCATATTTCTCAACATGGGACCTGTAATCACCTAGGGGCCCACACAGGTATTACTGAAGGTCAATGAGCTTGTTGTGTAGGCAGAACTTTCAGAAGATTGGAGTCAGTTTGAAAATTAATTCAAATAAAACAGGTCTTTGGTAATAAAAATTTGCGAACCACTGGTATAAAAAAAAAAAAAAAAAATCATCACTAGGAAACTGGCCGTCCTCTTCAACCTGTGTCTAAAACACAGTAAAGTCCCAGACGATTGCAACACTGCTATCATAATGCTTTTATATAAAAAAGGAAACCCAAAAGACCTCAACAACTATAGGCCTATAAGGCTACTCAACTGTGTATACAAACTTTTCACAAAGATCATCACCAACTGAATCACAAAAACACTCGATGAAAACCAGCCACGTGAACAGGCTGGCTTTGGAAGAAGCTACTCGACCATGGACCACCTGCACTCGATAAATCAACTGAAAGAAAAAGCAGCAGAGTATAAACTACCACTTGCCATAGCATTTATCGACTTCAAAAAGGCGTTTGACTCAGTAGAAATCCCTAAGGTCATGGAGGCCATCAGTCGGCAAGGTGTACATCCAGTATATGTTGAAGTGTTGAAACATATATACAATCACGGCAGCTCATTTATCAGGCTACATAAAGACTCGTACCCCTTCCAGCTCCAGAAAGGAGTAAGACAAGGTGATACCAGCTCACCTAAACTCTTCACAGCCTGCCTCAAGATGATCTTCAGAAGGCTAGACTGGGAGAGTAAAGGAATTAAAATAGACGGCAAGTATCTGAGCAACCTCAGATTCACAGACAACATAGCCCTTTTTGCAGAGAACCTACACGACCTCCAAGTAATGATAGATGAACTAAATGAAGAGAGCAAGAAAGTCGGCCTACACATGAACTTCAGCAAGACGAAGATCATGTGCAACAACCACATTGGAGATGAAAACACTAAGATCGAAATCGAGGACACAGAACTCGAGAAAGTAGACCACTATATCTACCTAGGGCAACGAATCTCCATAAGACCCTCAAAAGAAGAAGAAATCAAGCGAAGAATCACTCTAGGATGGCAAGCCTTTGGCAGAGCTAGCTCAACCTTCAAAAATAATAAGATCCCATTAATCCTAAAGAGAAGGGTGTATAACCAATGCATCCTCCCAATAGTCACTTATGGAGCTGAAACATGGAACTTAACCAAGAAACAGACCCGTAAGCTGAGAACCATGCAACGTGCACGTGAAAGAATAATGCTGGGCCTCACATGGAGAGACCACAAAACAGCACAGTACATCCGGGAAAAGACAAGAGTTAGAGACATTATAGAATCTATAAAAAATCTCAAATGGCGGTGGGCTGGCCATGTTGCAAGAATGGCAGACAATCGATGGACATCACGACTCACAACATGGATTCCCTGAGACCACATGCGCAACCGAGGCCGGCAAAATGTTAGATGGAGAGACAAGCTAGACAAGTTCAGGAAGTACTGGCTCCGTGACGCCCATGATAGAGAAGTGTGGCAAATCTTGGGGAAGGTCTATGTCCAACAACGGACGCTAAAAGACTGATGATGATGATGAGGTATATGATAGGGCTATACCTTGAATTTATGCTTGAGGGGTCCATTGGGGAAGAGCAAAGTGATTTGTGATTGCCTGTGTTGCTGTTACCTTGGGGTGACTCTGAGTATAGCTAATAATAAATGTCTCCATTGAAAAACTGGAAATTGAGAAGTAGGTCTATGCTGGAAATTGAGAAGTACACAGTACACCAATGTAGCCCTCCCCTATTTCCATTTCTGGCCATCATGCAATCAAGTTTCAGAAACACTTCATAAGAGTATTGCTAGAAGAATGTTATTTATCCAAATGAGTCATATTTTGATCAAATATTCACCCTTTTTTTTGTTGTTTATATCATCCTTCATACAATTATTTAAAAAAATGACATTTCATCTGTAACAACCTAATACTCATCAACTCAACAACATCAATTAAATTCCAATTTCAGATGAATAAATGATCAGATTTTGATTTGTCAGTAAACATTATGTTATTAGTTGAGCAAAAATGCTTTAGAATGCAAATTTTTTCCAGGGTAAAATTCCCTGAACTTTTGGATAGAACCATGTATATTCAATATTTATACAACAGAGTCAAAATCAATAGAATTGGGTTTCTAAAAATTATTTTCTAAGGGGAAATTCAATTTTTCAGAGTTATTTCATGAACAGATTATTTTAAAAAATGATCTTTAAAAAATCTGTGATGCTTCATAAATTCTTGTAGATATTCCACGCATCTCCTTCATTCTGGACTTTTGCTTGTTCCAACATAACTCGATTGTCTGTGTATCCACTCCATCTCAGTGGTTTTGAAACTTTGAAAATTCTAGGACCCCTTCTATCAAGAGAAATATCCTGACGGGCACTTATTTTTAGCATTAACTTTTTGGACTAATTAAAGAACTTCAATAAAAAGCATTTTTATTTAAAATTGATAACAAATTCTACACAAATTCTTATATATGGCCCAGGTCCATGGACAAAAAAAATAATTTCCAGAAAGCTGAGCAATAAATGATGCTGTTTCTCTGCAATAAGCTTTGCGATGTCAGGTTCAGAGCGAACATTGCTGCAGACCCTCAAGCTTTATTTGATGGACACCCAGGGGTCTTTGGACCCCAGTTGTGAAACCACTGCTCTATCCAAATGACTGAATGATTGAAAGTTTTTGAAGTCCCATGCCTTAAATGTTTCGAGGGATTATTTTAACATCTGCTCTCTGGGAAGGGATCACACCAAAATCCTTCCCCTTGAACCAGCCTAGGGGGAGGATGATTTTCATCTTGACCACTGCAGGAAGTCACTCCATGATCTATTACTTCCGTGATGGTTATTACAAGTGTACAACAACAAGTTCAACTGATGGCTGCTACTGATTCTATAAGTGAGACAGTCTTGGTGGGGAGGTAGAGGGTAGTAAAAAAGTCAGGTAGTTTAATAAGAGGGTAGGAGAAAAGGAAGTATGATAAGAGGGTAGGAAGGGAGAAAGGCTGATGTCTGCTACTGATATGACAATTGTGACAGACACAGCTCTTATTATATCCTAGAATTTTGCCCGTCATATAACAATATCTTATTATTGGAAACATGCTTGTACCGATCCCCCTGTTTATGTCCAAGAACATGTTACGCTATTATGTATCAGGGGGGAGTGAATACAAACTCTAAAAACAATCTTAAGTCTGTTTTAAGTATGTGTTTTTGAACTGATTTAATGAACAAACAATTGTTGAATAATAAAGAGGTCAATCATTTATAGGAAAACAATCTCTGTAAGTCACTCTACTGTAATATTTTGCTTTGAGTATTTCAACTTGGACCACCATTTATTTGGTCATGCATGGTCCCACACAATAATTTGACAAGCGATAACTGGCTTTGTCTAAAAGAGGGGTTGTGTTGTCAATCACTGGAACATTTCTCTCCCACTACTGTTCAGCAAGTCTACTCGTGAAGCTAGATCCTTGCCACTTCTCATAACCTTACAGCTGGGTCCACAAACATTAAGGATGATGGTTTGTTTGTGTAGTGCTTCCTTGTTAAACCTTCCTTGCAGAATCTGGATTTAGTGTCTTTCATGGAGATAGTCCCTCACTTGTATGATATACATCACTTATCCAGACTTTTCATGCATTTTTCCAGACACCAACTTTTGCTCACCTGTTCTATAACTTAAAAAAAACAACTATTTACCTTCTTGAAAATATCTTACTGATATTTGATGGTTGAATTGGACTTTTTACCTGGTACAATTTTATCAAAAATTGTTCTGATCTTTCAGTCGAACATAAAATTCAGCAAGAGATTTCCTACTTTGTGTGTTAGGGTTTGGAGTTGTTCTATATGAACCCAAGAACAACTGAAGCACCTTTTCACCTGTTTCCTCCATTTTAGATTTTATCAATGCTCTTTTAGAAGTGTCTACAAATCCCTCTGTTTGGCTATTTGATTGAGGGTGGTAAGGTGGACTTGTTACACGCTTGATTGTCCGGTATTTACAAAAATCTGGAAAATCAAGCCCAAGTGAATGTATACCATTGTCAGTTACTATAATGTCTGGAATACCAAATCTGGCAAACGATTCCCACAAAAAAGTTATTTTAACTGATGTTGCTTTCTAACAGCTACAAATTTCTAGCCATTTTGTGAAGGAATTTATTAGTATGTAAATCTTGTTTTAATACCTTTTTATTTAAACATATTTAGAGGTTATGTATGCAAAGTTTGGAAGGTTTAGCTGGTCTACACACTTGGATATGAACAAAAATATAATGTGACCAATTTAGTGTTACAGAGCAGCAAACACGAGTTTATATGTGGAGATATTATGATTTATCCTGTGGATTACCATGCAAGTTGAGTACAAAAACCAAAACAAATTAGAGAAAATTCAATCCAAAAAATAAACCATAACAATATATATATAATTTGAGCTCCAAAAGAATACAGTAGTCTTCCATTAATCTCAGGGATATGTTCCAAGACCTCCAGCAGATGCCTGAAACCATAGATTGTGTTGTAGCGCCCCCTATTCTTTTAGTTAGGAATTAAATACAAAACTCTTCTTTTAGCTAAATATCGAAAACGCCACTTCCTCCAACGACCCCTGAACACACATGGTCCAATAATCATTGGTGCCAGGACCCCTAACTGGTCATGCCTCTGGTCCCAGCCTTTGCGGCCAGCTGCTCTTCCACTCTTTTTCTTTCTCTCTCCTTCTCCCTAAGATCGTTATCATTTTGCTGACCCACCGGCCAATCCGATCTTAACCATTCTTCCTCCATGACCTATCTCTGTACTAACTTTGCCCATTTCACTTCACCCATATCGAGCCTCACACATTCACAAAACTACGCAGCTATGCCACCATGTCTTCACCACGTGCTACAAACACGTATCACCTCTCATTCTCGTGAATGAAATGGCAAGGTTTTTTCCTATTCAATAGTCATGATATTCTTTCCTCAAATTCTTTACTTTGGGAAATACACATGGATAAAACTCCATGTTCTCTGTCTTTCATGGTCTGTCCGTCAAGGGTCTATTAGCATCAGAGAATAGCCCCCCAGTTAACTCACTTACTTGGCAGTGTGGCTCGCACACTGAACCTGGATTCCACGTATTATCTTGGAGCAATCCAAGCCATATGGAAATCCACGCATTCTCACAGCTCTGCTCCAACTCCCCCGCCAATACTATCAACGACAAGAAAGCTCCCACCTTTTGCTATCTCTTCTCTTCTCATTACTTCTCACGATCAATCGTATCTATGTTATCCTTATATGTACTTCACCTTCATTCTTGTATTAAACGTACGTCTTTTGTCTTGCCAAAATACTTGTATGAGTTCTTTTCACTTTGTTTCAATGCATGTCCAACTTCATATTGGGCGCACATTCCCTTTGTACTGCATTCCATTCTCCTTCCACGGCACAAGGGCCAGCGATATCAAACTACGAAAGTACCAAACCATATATATATTATGTTTTTCCTATACATTCATACAAAAGATAAAGTTTAATTTATGAACTAGACACAGTAAGAGATACAACAATAACTAATAATGAAATAGAATAATAATAATATATTACAATAAAAGTTACATAATAAAAAATTAATTTTTACTGTAGGTTTTAGCAAGCATAAGGTTTTTCTTTTTCTTTCCTTCAAGTAAAGAACTTTCACCATTTCACTCCAAGGAAGGACTTTACGGCTTCTCTTTGGCATATCAAAATAACCAGCATAAATACTCTTGCACTTTGGGACCATAGTTAAGTAAAATTACCAAATTGTTTATTTCTGGGGTAGATCCCTGGTAACTGAAACCGTGGAAAGTGAAACCATGGACAAGCGGGGAACCAATGTATATAAAGAACAAATACAAAGAGGTGTTTGTTTTAAAATTTATTTTTCATTGCTTCAACCTCACTGATGTTTTCTTTATTTAAACAATTAAAAGATGATTAATATTCTTCTCCTTCTTCTTCTTCTTCAGCTTCAACTGAATCGATGCCAACCTCCTCGTAATCTTTCTCTAGAGCAGCCAAATCTTCACGGGCCTCAGAGAACTCTCCTTCTTCCATTCCTTCTCCCACATACCAGTGAACAAAAGCACGCTTGGCATACATCAGATCAAACTTATGATCTAGACGGGCCCAGGCCTCTGCAATGGCCGTGGTGTTGCTTAACATGCACACGGCACGTTGCACTTTGGCCAGGTCCCCACCAGGCACAACAGTTGGGGGTTGGTAGTTGATACCAACTTTGAAACCAGTTGGACACCAATCGACAAATTGAATGGTGCGCTTGGTCTTGATAGTTGCAATTGCAGCATTGACATCCTTGGGTACCACATCACCACGGTATAACATGCAACAAGCCATGTACTTGCCATGACGTGGGTCACATTTCACCATCTGGTTAGATGGCTCAAAACAAGCATTTGTGACCTCGGCAACTGTAAGCTGCTCATGGTAAGCTTTCTCAGCAGAAATAATTGGAGCATAAGTTGCCAATGGAAAGTGGATACGTGGGTAGGGTACCAAGTTGGTCTGAAACTCAGTCAGATCCACATTGAGGGCACCATCAAATCTCAGAGAAGCCGTGATGGAGCTAACAACCTGAGCAATGAGACGGTTCAAGTTTGTGTATGTGGGACGTTCAATATCAAGATTTCTTCTGCAAATGTCATAGATGGCTTCATTGTCGACCATAAAAGCACAGTCGGAATGCTCAAGTGTGGTGTGGGTGGTTAGAATGGAATTGTACGGTTCAACCACGGCGGTTGACACCTGAGGTGCAGGATAGATAGAGAATTCGAGTTTGGATTTCTTTCCATAATCAACGCTAAGACGTTCCATCAAAAGAGAGGTGAATCCGGATCCAGTTCCACCTCCGAAACTGTGGAAAAGTAAAAATCCTTGAAGGCCGGTACATTGATCAGCAAGTTTACGAATACGATCAAGTACCAAATCGACAATTTCTTTCCCAATGGTATAATGACCTCTAGCATAGTTGTTGGCAGCATCTTCTTTCCCAGTGATGAGCTGTTCGGGATGGAATAGTTGTCTATAGGCACCAGTACGGACTTCATCTGAAAGACAAAAGGTTTGAGCAAATTATACATTTTACATTAATTTTCTTTGTACAACCTGAAAGTCCACTTTCTGGATGGCTTTTCCTCTGGATGTTGTAATAAATAATTCATAATGAATATAGTAATATAGATTAAAAATAAGAGAACTAATTCTTTCATTCATATTCAAGGGAGGTTACTCTACCTTACATGTACAGGTTTGAGAGTTGTCTGGTGCTTTTTGGGACACACACACACACACTCACGCATATATATATATTTAGATATATATATAAATTAAGAGAGAGAGAGATGTCTACATTATAATAAGGATATCATTATCATTGAATTAATATGCTATTCATATAATTGTCTATAACTTTTAAAAAATCATGAATATTCAAAAAATCTAGTTTTGAGAATTGAACTCCTTCATGTTCTGGATGTTAGATTTCAGCACCGAGTGGTTTTCTTTGCTTGGAACCCCCCCCCCCTTGTATAAATTGGGATAACCTGAATCGTGGGTGGTGGTATAGTTTTGTCTGTGTATCTATGATTGCTGAAATGGACTGATTCAGTAAGTGTGTTAGCAATCATTTTCGTCACTATTTTCTAAAGATATAAATTTTCTCCCCTTTCCTGATGGATTTTACATCTGATAAATGAAAAACTGATTGACTTGAATGGAGAATTTGGATGTAAACTAAATTTTAAAGATATCTACTTGTGAACATACATTTTCGTCTGTGATCCCAATACAATATTTTTGGGTTTATATGTGAATAAGTACTGTAAAAGCCAAACATTATCTCTTCACCCTCGAATAAGACAAAAAAATGTTCTTACCGAAAAATGCGTGGACAAAAAAAACAACTAATATAGAAGACAACAGCAGGAGTAATCACATAATTATGGCTGATTTTATCATAACAAGGAGAGTCCATTAAAATGGTGGTGGTGTTATTAGGTAGGAATGGAGTAGTCTGGAGAAACACCTTATGAAGGTCCCTGCTCATGTAGTGCAGGTAAGAGCCAAGAATCGGCATATTTACAATATTTTGTGACATTTAAGACACACCGGCATAAAGATACACCCTGTTGGGTTTTCAGTGAAATAACATATATATAGTCATTCTCAAGTTGTCTAAATCATTAAACTTAGGTGATTCCTTGACCACAAGCTTGAACTCAATTTAAAATTCTACAAGGTGATTTTTAAAAAAACAAAAAAACAAACCCTGTCTTATATAACACAAAATATAGTAGTATACATTTTATTCGAGTTCCTAACAGTCCTCAGGTTTTAGAGACATGAGATGTACACACAGTGAACCCCAGTAAAAACAGACATCGGATAAAATGGATAAAATCCAAGTTGGGAGAAAGATTATCATCATCATTCATAACATAGTGTCATAAGTGGGACACTTCAAAATGACCACTACAATTACTTCTCTACATTTAGAATAAACAAACTCATCATGGTTCATGGATTTCCAGAGGAGTCAGATCTTAATTAGACCTGAACTAATTAATATCATTATATGTTAAATAATTTCATCAAATGTATGTATATTTTATACAGTTAAAGATGTATTACGTTCAATGCACAGTCTGTTCATATTTACTAATATCATAGTACATACAGTATTAACCCCTACTAACTTGGGAAATTGGCTAAAACAGACCTCACCCAATAGTTCATTTCAATGAGGGTTCACTGTTTTTCAGAGGTGTATTATTGAATCATTATCATATGACCTCTGTTGATCTGGCCAAAATAGATAATCTGATACGGTCCTGAAACTAAGGCTGCCAGAAAATCAGTGAATTACACCTATCAGACAAATGTTTAATTTTTTTTGTCAAATACTTACCAACAACTGTAGGTTCCAGATCAACGAAAACAGCTCTGGGGACATGTTTACCAGCCCCAGTTTCTCTGAAGAAAGTATTAAAAGAATCATCCCCACCAGGCATCAGTAAGTCAGTCGGCATTTGGCCATTAGGCTGTATAGCATGTTCCAGACAGTACAGCTCCCAACAAGCATTACCAATCTGGACTCCAGCCTGGCCCACATGGATACTGATACATTCTCTCTGAAATATACAAAAAAAACAAAACATGTGTAAATATATGTGGCACTAAAAAGAAAATAAACTTCTATTTGAAGTCATCACATTCAATTGAAATCACGTTTTCTGCACTCCCACCAATGTGAAATACAACAGAAGATCAAGCTTAATGTGGGAAAATCAGGTTTATTCACAATTTGTTCTTTTTGGGTTTCTCTTTTTCTTTCTATAATTTAATGATTTTGGGGATTGTATTTATTTACTCTCCCATCAGAGCAAAATGTGACACAAGGATGGGGCTTTACTTGGGGAAAATAAGAGACGTCCTGGAAAAATAGCTCCAGCCGATGCGGCCTTGGTTTGCTAAGCAACCAAAGCAACCACCGCCACGAAAGCATCAGGCACAAGCCCAACCTGTTCTGTTAAGTGCAATAGAACAGTGCTGCCCCGGGTTGCCATATTCCCCACAACTGGGCCAAGTAATAGAAAGGGAACCCGAAGGTTCCCAATGCGCATAGCAATGCGCAGCCTCAGTAAAACCTCATTGGCTGACGCATTGCACCAGCGCACTCGGTCTTTGACTCACAGATACTACACTTTGATCAAAGAGGTGGAGACAACTGATTAGCATAGATTTAATTTCTAGAACCTATAATAGATTTAAAAGGGAATATCTCTTAATTATTTCTATACATTAAAATAATTTAGCATGCTTATAGCCTGTTTAGACTGTTTCAGGGCCTCTGCAGTTAAAATGGTAGGGAATCAGTATTCTAAAAAGGAACAGTGCTTTTTATAGTTCAATGAATACAAATGTTACGTCTTGGTCCAAAAGACCCAAGTACCAAATTTCAGCTCAATCCGACAATCTATGAGGCATCTTCGTAGGAAGAAACTGCAAATGGTGCAGACCCTCTTACCAAATCAGTTCAGATAAAAAAGTTTGACACAAGTTGTTTCCCTTTGTCTTAGAATTATAGGTCTACCCTGCTATCTGAAGGTAAAGTGCTTTTCAAAAATACTTTTTGTAAACCAAAATGGTGTCAAGCAAAGAGGCTATCACCATTAATTTGTATGGAGAACTTGTTTTGAGCGTTCCCAGATACACAAAGTGATGATGATGGTGTGCTGAGCTGAGTCATCGATGATTGAGGTCATGGGAGGTACAAGGAAATGGGGTTCAGGAGTGAGAGAGAGAGGAAGAGGGTTGCCTTTAGAATGACTCACTGTAAAAGAAAATGTCGTTTTTGCTTTTTGCCTTTTTTACATAACAGCAAAAGAATGGGTGGAAGAGAACTTTAAAAAAAAAACGGGGATACCTGTACTTTTAAATTGTAGATGATTACATTAGTTGTCAAGGCTATTAGAAAGAAAGAGTTACCTACAATCAAGTGTCGCCAAACAATAGCCGGTGGACCAAATCTGGCCTGTGAACTCATTCATTCTAACTCAACATCTTCATCGAGTATGCGACATTGCATATAAAAATACTTTTCTTTCTGTTTTTAAAAAAGACAAATCTATCTTTGGTTAACAAACAATAAAATTCGGTATTGAAAACTAGAGAAAAAGTTCCATGTTTGCAGTGTCCTCAAATGAATCTATGTTTCATGGCTAAAAATATTTCAAAACTATGCATTCCTGCTATTCTATTAATATATATTTGGCTAAATTTTAACCACGATTTGACAGTATTTGTCCCCTAAAAAAATTTCTTAGTTCTCCATGAATGATAGCAAGTTTATGGAAGTTTATATAGGTATAATATGTAAGTAATTAGAAAAAAAAACCTTGTCTGTTCATTGTTTCAATTTTTTTTGGCCTTGGCCTGCAAGACATGAAAAAAAACATTTGTGATTTGGTCTACCATCATTAAAGTTAGCCAACTCCAATTTCCGATAATAGTTGTGAGACAAGGGTTTTTGGGGGGGGGCTTTTAATGACCTTTGAGATTAAGGAAACCAACAATTATGATTGGAGGAGTGTCCACTTTTCTTAAAAATGAAGAAAAAGTAATTCCTCTACATCTATAGGTCTGGTTAGTTCCTCAGTAGGGACTGTCACTTGGCCAACTTCTTTTGACACCATACCAGGTTGAGGATGATCAATTACAAAAATTGGAAAAATGGGTGATCAATGAAAAATTTACTTATCTCGTCTTTTGTTTGGCAGTGATCTCTAAAAAAGTCTGAATTTTCTAAAAATAAGTAGACGCAAACTAAGGGATCAAATTAGCATAAACTTACATTTTACATTGAACCCTCCATTAAAAGTCTACGGGGCAGGAGGCAGATTTGGAAAGGAAATTTTTGTTGACATGTGTGACTAATTGCGAAAGGGGGCACGAGTTTACAGGAAAAAAGTAAAAATTTCTCAAATCATTTTCAGCATTCTTTTAAGGTGTTTGCATAATATTGTAATTAATTGCATTGTGTAATTAAGAATTATTAGTACTGTATAATTAAGGATGAATAGTATTGTATAATTAGTAATTAATCAGTTAAGTCTCAACACTTCTTGTGGGGTGAGTTCCCAACTTTGAGAATCATCACCTCATCTTTCTATTATTGAGGTATTTTTTATTTTGGCACAAATTCTTATTAATCACTGCTATCCACAACAGATCGGTTTAATCACAGTTGCGGGGTTTTGGTTATTCATGTGTTCTGATGTTTATATCTATCTATCTGGACTGCACCCCTACCCTAAGTGTTCATAGTAGGAACTTGAAATTTTGCACACACACACACAATCCTCAATGAGTAGGGGAGATGGATGTTTTCGTTTTTTTACCCCCCCCCCATAATAGGTTCTTATTGAGGGATTAAATTCACAATTAAAGTTTATGCTGAACTTAGCAACGTACATGCTTGTTTTTTTTTTTAAATTTGAACCTTTCAGTGATCACAGTCCACAAAAGGCAGGGAAAGTAACTAATTCATTGATTCTGGACTTTCCAATTTTTTAATTGATCATCCTATCAAAGTGACTAGCCAAACCTGTATTGTTTTTGAAAAATAATAAATGTACGATTCGACCATACTGGTAGTATTTTCATTAAGCCAACTTAATCTCACCATCTCCACTGCTTTATTTACAAGATAAAAAGCAGCACATATGGTTGGTGGTGATTCATAATTTCCCATGGAATGCTTGTTTTTTTTAAATAGATTTTTTAACTGTTTTTTACTGCTCTTTTATTACAATATGTTTTGGTCAATTTATTCTTCAGCAGTTGGAAAAATTAAATTAATAGTCCAAAATGTTTCCTAGCCATTCTATAAATAAGCATATCAGATATCTATAGGCATCTGCACCCAGTTGTAGCAAACCCATCTCTGTTTTACTTGATAAAATCTCTATTAAAATCCAAACTACCATGTAACTTTAATGAAACTAAAATAGCTAACTGAAGCTGACATGGCTTTCTTTACCCAGGCTTATTCCAAACAATTATTGCAACAAAAGCTAATGTAGAAAGTGCATGTTGGCATTCCACGAATAGCAGACAAAACAAGCATTTTTTATCGTCTGACTAATGACAACTTGTCGGGTGAGCATAAATTTCCACCAGTACAGTTTTCTTTCTGCGTATTGGAATAGTCAGCTCTAAAATGTGTCTCTATGACATAACACAGAAAGTGTCTCATTGGAAGATACTGTCCATAATTTCGGGAAGAGTCATTTTCATTTCAAGAGTTGTTACATCTATTGGACACATTCTTTTTTTGCATTTGACATTAACATAACGTTTCAGCAAATCTATTCTACAACCTTTTTCAGTTTTTTTTTCTCAGTGTTTCCTCAGCAACATTGTAAAATGCGTAACCGTGTGAAAAATGCTTCTCTGTCATTGGGGTCTCAATTTAGTCTAATCATTAATGTTGGCTAGACATTTTGGAAAAAATCAAAAATGTTTTAAGCTCATGGTTCAACTAAGATGGTTTCATCCTGAGAGGATGCAACCATCAGTAAGACATCTTCCAACCTTATCATACAGCTTAGAGTAAACTCAATTAGCTGCTGAGTGCACAGGGAAATTAATCCTATAGAAGAGTTTTCCATACTCTTTGCTTGTACTAGGAATAGAACCTGTGATCTGACCTCCATTGTGTGAGGTAGATGTGCTAACCATTACACCAACCGAGTGGACTTCTTCAGGTATACATCAGTAATTTCAAGAAAAGTAATTATCATTCCAAAATTAGTTTGAACTACTGAACTTATACTTTTGTGTTGCATTTGTTGTTACCAAAACACTTCAGCCAAGTCATTCTGCAGCCTTCTTTTGATGTACAATCCATATAAAAAATCACTTGGTTCTACTGGGAACAACTCACAAGCACTCCTCACCGTAAAAATCAATCATAGACATCTGCATTCATTCCTATGTACTCATCAATCTAAGGATTAACTTTTGACAATTCCTCTGCATTTACAAACCTCTAGTTGAATGCTCACTAACTTATCTTTTCAACCTCAGTCAATGAGATATATATATATAAAGGGGTAATGGATGAATTTCTTTTTTTTAATACTTTTCTCAAGTCTGTAGCTATCTTAGTCACTACTGACATCACAATAGTATCATAATAAAAATTCAAAGCAGAAGAAAGTTGATATCTACATCTATCAGGAACAACAAATCTCCATGGAATCCTAAAAAAAAACGAAATCAAAGAAAGAATCACCCTACATTGGCAAGCTTTCAGCAGAGCAAGTTCAGTCTTCAATAACAAGTAGATCCCATTGGTCTTGAAAAGAAGGGCCTACAAGCAATACACCCTCCCCACAGTCACCAGCTGAGCAGAAACTTGGAATCCAACCAAGAAATTGGCTCTAAAACTAAGAACCACGCATTGTGCACATGATAGAATTGTGTTGAATATCAACTGGAAAGATTACAAAATGGCAAAATATCATAAGAGAAAAGACAGGTGTCAGATATCGTTGAAGCCATTAGCAAACTTAGATAGCAATGGGCAGGCCATGTTGCAAGATTGTGGCTGGCAAAAAATGAGATAGCACACTAATCTAACCAATTTCAAAATGTTTTGGCACCATCACTCTCAGGTGTAAAAAAAAAAAAAAATTGCAGACTTTGAAGAAGGCCTCCATTCAGCAACAGACTTTAAAGGCTGATTAAGATAAGATACCAGTAGCATTTTCAGGGGAGTTGAGTTATTTGTATGCATCAAAAGTCTGCAGGTACCATAGATCAAGGTGTGAAGAAGTCATTTCGTGCCTCAAAATGCAGAATTCTGACCTAATGTGCCCGCCAATGTTTATGCTAAAATTTTGTTAATGGCACAAATTTTACGTGTAGTTTTCAACTGAAATTTTAAATCACACAACTAATAAAGAATTAAATGAAACTTTTTGAATTCACTGTTAACTCATACGTAGAAGTCAGTTTATATTTCTCATTCTTGAACCTTCTTATCACTTTGCTGTCGCCTGTGTGGGTTCTTATGTCCTCACTAATAGTGAAATACCCCTTTTCATCCTGCTGCTTATTGTGGTCCCTGAAATAATCATCTAATGCTCTCTCAATCAGGGATTAAGAAGTAAATGTTCAAATTTTCAGCTGTCTTGCTCCACTGGCGCAGCCTGTATGCATGATACATGAGTACACAGCCAGCCAGACTAACTTGAAAACTGAAGAAACCTATTTTGACAGTTTTTGTTCACAGTTTCTAATATAGCAGAGCCGATTCTTCAAGAGAATTGGTCTAATTTCAGCCATGAACTTCTTCCTCATCAGTGTCATTCTAATTATTTGTACTTGCCTATGGGCAGGTGTTTCTTGTAGCAGCGTCACTGCATTACCGTGTTTTCTCACACCTTTCAAGGGAGTCTCTTGGATCAGGGAGTTGATAGGATACGAACATCTGAGGTACGATGGCCAAAATATTGCAAGTAGCAACAAAAACAAGAATACTAGTTCAAATGGATCAAAGCATAATAGAGAAAACAACAACCTGACTGTTTTTTTTTTCTCCCCAGTGGACTTTGTGTAGAGCATAGGGCCACATTGCGGTTCCAGGAGTTAGTAGGTTTTTTTCAGGATGCGGTTGCTAACCCCACATCCAAGATGGGCTGCTTTACAGGGCTAAAAGGCTCCAACTGCCTTACTATTTACCTATAGATAGGTGGAAAAGAGATTCATGCCTTTCTCAAGGACATTAGTGTGAAGCAAACATAGGAGGCCTTGTCTGAAACTTGTTCTGAGTTCATCAATTCTATTATCCATGTTGGTAACCAATATGCTACTCTGCATCTCCACATGGCTGAGTACTTCAGGTATCCCTCGTTACAATGCGGGTGTTGGGGTTCAAAAAAGCCAACCGTATTACAACTGAGCTGCGATCAAAATCTGGCCATTTTGGAGCTAGATCTAACAATTACGCAGCTAGATTTAGCTATTTTTGAGCTTGATCAATATTTTAGGGTCTACTACTGAATATATTATCAAGTTATAACGTAAACCATACTATAACAAACCATCTTCAAACGGGGAGGCTTGTATCATTAATTACTGGCCAATCGACTTGATGCAAATCAGTTTTAATATTTTATACTTTAACATATAGGAAGAAAACAAGTGAATAAAATGATGAAAAAAAGAATTCCTTAATTGATATATATATATATATATATATATATATATATGTGTGTGTGTGTGTGTATGTATATATATATGTATATATATATATATATTGGCTGAATGCCATAAAAGCAGAAGGAATAATTTCCTGTCATTATGAAGATATCCATAAAGAGAGAATTTATTAATTTTGATAAAAAGCTGGAGTGAGAATAATTCTAAGAGAAATCTTCACATATCGTCAGTTGTAGTTTTACCATAGGCAATCATCATCATTACATTTGCCAACAAAGTTGAAGAGATATGTGAATTGGTCGCATCTTTCCGTTCTTTGTTTGTCCATCTACATGATATCACATGAAGTTTTGAACGAATTTCAATGAAATTTTTGTGTCAGTGTGAGCAATGGATTAAGCAAGAATTGTTTGAATCTTATGATGGATCCAGAAATATCTTTTTGATTGAGAGATATATTTTTCGATTTTTTCCGCCTTCCCATAGCTTTATGTATTTGCTGATGACTGTCCACACAATATCTCCAGAAGTTCTCAATGAATTTCAAATATATTTTGTAGAAGGGTGGCCATAGAAGAAGTGATTATTTACACAATTACTCTCCAATGGCATTAGCAGAGCAGCGTACTCTGTGAGTGTTTTCCAGTTTTTGTATTTCTTTCATCTTAATTTCAGTTTTGACTGTTATTGAGCAGAGCTGATCAGAGATGAAGAATGAGCCTTCAATGAGATTAAAACTCGTATCCCTTTTACCTCGGAGAGTCTTTCTATTTAAGATAATAGTACTGCTAGTGTATGTAAGAAAAAAACATGAAACAGGTCCAGTTTGTCACTCAACGCTATGTTGGGAATGATCAATTAAGACATTGAAAGAAGGGGTGATCAATGAGTAAGTTATTTCTCTAGCCTTTTGTAGGGGAGGGGTATCACCATAAAGTCTAAATTTAAAAAAAAAAGTGGCCACAAACTAGTATAAACTTACACTACAAACTGATCCCCCACTAAAAACCAATGGGTGGTGTAAAAAAATGCATTCAAGGAGTAAATGTTCAAATTTTCAGCCTTCTTGCTCCATTGGCACAGCCTTTACGCATCATACATACATACATACATACATACATACATACATACATGCATATATACATAGCTAGCCAGACTAACTTGAAAACTGAAGAAACCTATTTTGATTTTTTTTGTTCTCAGTTTCTAATATGGCAGAGCCGATTATTCAAGGAAAATAAAGAATGAGTCTATATGACTAGATTCGATCTTCTGAAATGTTAGCTACAGTAGCTTAGGTTTTTAAGTCCCATTGAATGTTTTTTTCTCCATTTCCAACCCGTGCTATTTACTAGTGCACAAGAAATGAAGGTCTGCATAACCGCAACATAAATCAAAATGAAACGCAGGTTTGGTTTGTCACTGAGTAGAAACCATCATTTGACCAGTTTCTTTTGGCAGTATTAAGAGTGATCAATTAAAAACTTGGAAAAAGGGGGGATCAAGGAATGTGTTAATTCTCTTGCTTTTTGTTGGGCGGTGATCACTGAAAAAAATTAATTTTTCAAAAAACAAGTGTGAACACAGCTAGACACCAAATAAGGGACCAATCGAGCATAAGCTCACATTGTAAATAGAAATCCCCACCCAAAACCTTTTTGAAGCGGGATTTAATAACAAATTTTTTTTCATACATGTTATGGAATAAATATCTTAATTTTCAGCCCTTTAGCACCATTGTGCAGCCTGTACACGAGACATATACATACATAGTCAGCCAGGAAATATTACTTGAAAACTGGAGAAACCTATGTTGACAGTTTTGGTTGATGGTTTCTAACATTTTTTTTAATGTCTGAAGTAAGAGCAACTTCTGGCTCATCCTATCTTGCACAAATTTCAACCGAATGAAATCATTTCTCTTGTAAAGGTCAAGCCCCAATGTTTTGCCAAGTCTTAAAAATGTTACATACATGACGTGTACAGAGTATATTCCTTCTGAAACTGCCTCTCCTTGGAAATATTCCTAAGAATTCTTCTGAATTAATACACATAGATTAGATATAGATGTAGGTGTGAACCAAGGGAAGTTGGGTAGCTGGAATATAGAACCTAACCAATAGAATGGCTTTCAAGCTGAGAACCATGCACTGTACCCAATAGAGGATCATGCTTAACATCACATGGAGAAATCACAAGACAGCGCAGTATGTTGGAGAAAAAAACAGAACTCAGAGATATCATAAAATCTATTAGAAAACTCGAATGTCAATGGGCAGGTCATGTAGCAAGAAAGTCAGATGACTGTTGGACATCACAACCTGTAACATTCAGGAGATATCAGCACTGTAATATAGAGATCTTGTGAATGTTAGGGATGGTACTATGTCCAATGATAAATGTTAAAAGACTAATGATGATGATGATATATGTAGGTATAATCTCATAATTATATGTACAATCCAACCCCCAATGTTTTGACAAGAGTAAGGTTTTAAAATATGACATGAAATCACATCATTATTTATAAAATTGATGAACTCAGCATAAATTTCAGACGAGGCTATCTACATTCACTTCACTCCAATGTCCTTAGGAAAGGTGTGAATCCCTTCTCCACCTATCTATAGGAAAATAGTAGGGCAGTTGGAGCCTTTTAGCCCTGTAAAGCAGTCCATCTGGGGTGTGGGGCTTATTGATATACCTAGATAGTTATGTATATATGCATGTGAGTGTGCATTATATATATATATATATATATATATATATATATATATATATATATATATATGTACATACGTACGTATATATATATATATATATATATACATGTATATATGTACATACATATATTTATATATACATACATGCACACACACACACACACACACACACACACACACATATATATATATATATATATATATATATATATATATATACGCATACACACAAATATGAAATTTAAAAGTTCAGGTAATTTGAACAGCTGAGAAAAAAAAACAAAAAAAAACAGTAAACACTTATAAAAGTAAATTCTATCAAAATCTTTGTTTCATTAATCACAAATTGTTTCCTATTTCAAGAGAAATTGAAGAAAAAGAGGAGTAATTATTGTGATCTACATATAAAAAATATATAAAATATAGTTGCAGGGTTCTCACCAACTTGCCAGTTCAAAATTCCTTGGCAATTCCCAGACATTTTTCAAATTTCCCTCTTAATTGTTTAATCAACATAGGGGTAATTAATGGTTTCCTACCTCCCATTCACTAACCCCTAGCCAGCTTTTTATTCAAATACATAAAAAAAACAACACATCAAAAATATGTCATCAACCTTTAATCCAACTAAATATGCTCAAATAGAAAACAAAAAACAAAGCTACAATATGTTTTTTTAAAAGACTCGCATTGTTGAATGTCCCACAAAATGTGCCTCCGTCCCACAATAGAGAAGTAGCCGGGTAATTGTTTGGAATAGATAAGACTAAACATTATGCCGATTTATCAGGTACCATAATTTCAAATTTGGCTATTTTTAAATGGCTAAAAAAGACTAGAGTATCTTTTTGAAATTTTATGGAAAAATAAAAGCAAAAAACTATGAACATTTGAAACTATATTTTAGCAAATTTAACTAGGAAAGATATGATCTAGGATTCATATTCAGGGTTAATGTTACGGCTGCAGTTAACAATCCAAGATTGATTTTTAGTTAACAATTTACTGTTAACAATCGAAGATTAATTTTCAAACCTACCTAATAATCAAAAACCTACCTACTAACCCTAACTACATGCGGTATCGGCTCTAAAGTAAACAATATTTTCAGATCAAAAATAACGTTTTTTGATCATTGGTAAAAAATCTAACCACTTTCAGCCATTAAAAATGGCCAAAGCATCTCTCTCAATATCTCTCTCCTACAAAATGTTGGCATAATGTTAAAATCTTACCAATTCTGAACGATCACCAGTAGCAGTACTTGGCCTCCCATTTCTCTTCTAATCTCTAGATTTATTTCACATATAGTTGGGGGGGGGGGCATGACTTTTTTCCATGAAAATATACAAAATTCCCTGAAATTTTGAATAATTTTTGGTAATCTCAAAAACTCCTTGAAAATTTGTTAAATTCCTTGACCTTGAGAAATTTTCCTTTCCCCCTCATATTTTCCTGACAGGTGAGAACCCTGATTTGTATTGTGAATCGTTGCTATTCAAACATGGTATTTTCATATTCTGTGTTTTTCCTTCTGAGCCTGTTCTTTTGGTTTTTTTTTTTTGCGTGTCTGTTCTGGGGTTTTCCTCAAAATATCATTGGCAGCCCTACTACACTCCCCCTCAACACAATAAAGTCAACTCTAACAGTCCGTTACCCGACTGTTGTAGAGTAGTTATCATATTTCCAAAAGAAAGCTCTTGGCGGGCATCTAGGCCAAAAAGTTCAGAGGCAGCCTGGTAAACATAGAAACTTCTCCCTAAAACTTTATTAGTCAGCCCTTGACAAAACTGTTGGTACTGCTACTACCATTTCTTAGAACAGATTGAGATAGCAGCAGACAGGAGCCCTAAAATGATGGTGGTAGAAGCAGGTATCTCTCTCTCTGCTTACGTTCTACATTATTCACAAAACGGGGCCAGAAGGTTGCCAAGTTCAAACATAGGCAAGAATGTTCATATTGGTTGGAAAATTTCTCATTGTCTTATTTGGTAATAGTATAATTAGATTAGTTCAGAGGAAGTTATTCATTATAATTAAGGATAATGCTATCAGATGGTTATTGTTATCAAAATCAGGCATTTCCCAAACAATTAGTTTAAAATGGATTAAAAATTATTTTCATCATCATTATCATTATTAAATTTTAAAAAAATATAAAGTTATCTATAACGATGAATTTGAATTGTTCCAATTCTTACACCCTTTGCCTAATGTTATCAGCTGGTAACAATTATATAAAAGACCATATCCCAAAGTGATCACGATAGGTAGCTTCTAGTGTATTAGATTTACACTTCGGTTGTAATATGAAAAGTTTTAACACATGAAAGATAACTATAGGTAAGTAATGAAAGATATTGTTATATATAACCTTCTGAAGTTACTTGGTAATTGTAAAATGAGTTTTAACAGAATATAAGATATAGCTTCACCACAAGAAACTAAAATAATTATTGCCTGTATTCTACAAAAAAGATTTTTGTTATCTATGATATTTAGAAAAGAGGACTCTTTGTCACAGTATGATGGTTAGCTAGTTTGTCCTACAGATAATTAGTTGTAAGCTCAATCTTCAGTGGGTGCCTCTTAAAGGTAAAGTATCCATCTCTCAAGAGACAATTCCCATTGGAGTATGAATGGCTAGTGATGAAGCCTCGGTTTCCTTTGCAAGCATCAGTTTAGTAATCCTTGCAAGATTCAAGTCGGATTGAGACCAGGATATTATTCTTACGAGTCATTATGACCATCCCCTTGGCAGAATGCAAATCCACCCAAATTACACATCTCGAAGTGTACTCAATTAGCTGCTGAGTGCACAGGGAAATCTGTCCAATGAAGATGAACCACTGTCAGTCATTAATTTCTTGACTACTATTTTCTTTCATCTTATTTTCAGTTGCTTTTCATCTCATCTACTCACACCATAAGTCTATGACAGTGAGTGAACAGCTCAAATGAAGGCAAGACTCAAACACGTATCCCTTTTACCTTGAGAAGCCTGCCTATGAATGGCAACTGCACTTCTGGTTAATCTACTAGAGCCCTTCCTCTTACCCCTGGCAGAAGATCAAATCTAAACCTCAAACCTATCCTTCATTTTTTCCCAATCGCTCAACACCATACGTGTTGGGGTTTTCATTTACATCACTTGTATTAATATACAGGTTAACTGAAGATCAAACCTAACCCTTGAACCTATCCTTCATTTTTTTGCAGTCACTCAGCACCATATTTGTCAGGGTTTTTACTTACATCAGCTGTTTCAGTACTAGTTGGCAGACGATCAAATCTTACCCTTCTAGGGTTTTCACTTACATCCCTCATTTGAGAACCAAAATGCTCCAAAATATGAAACTTTTCAAGTAGGGATCAAGTTTTTTTGTAGGTATAAGACATTATTTTCATTAGAAATTCAAATTTCATCTCTACCTAGATGTAATGATTGTAATGTTCAAGAGTAACATAACCAGCATTATTATTGTATTAAACTTTTCCCCATAATTATCATTACATTTATAGCTACGTGTAATTATAGTGAATTCAATGCTCATTTGTTAATACATCTTAAATAAAGTCTAAAATAATGAAATACAGTGTACTATAAATTTCCGTAGGTTGGAACTTGAAGCCTATCGTTGTTGTCATTACTTTTTGTTCAACAATTGATATCGGATGTTCTGCTGATGCAACTGAGATGCCCAGTTAACTCGAAATGTTTTTGCATTTTGACTTGATCCACATCAAAGATATCTCTCTACATAAATACAAAAAAAAATCTTAAACCTGAAGCACTTTTGATCCCAAGCATTTCATATAAAGGATACTAAACGTGTTGTTGTGATATCATCTTGGTTTATTTTTTATTTGATGAAACATGGTTCACAATGCTTCATCAAATAAAAATTAAATCAGGATAATGGGCCTAATCTTGAAAAAGTTTAAAAAGATGTATTATTTTTATTAATCTTTGACTATTTTTCATATTTTGCTTTTCATCCCACGGTTCAAGGTCAACCCATTCTTTTACTGTTGATATAAATAGCATGAAATCAGAATAATGTAGTTTCCAAGGAGACTCATATCCTATAGAGTCAAACTTCTTTATACTGAATTTGTGCTGTTTACTTCAACAATCAAAGGGTGTATGAACCTAGAAAGCTGTATTAAAACGCAAAAAAGATTTAAAAATTAGTCAAAAACTGATAATAAGCATTTTTTTTTAAAATTCATAACGAATTGATAATCTACATAAATGAAATGTAATGTGTATACATAACTTGCTAAAGAGAATTGTGTATATGTCATGTTTGCTTCAAATTCTTTACACTGGGATGATGAGAAGGAGGAGGTAAAAACGGAAGACACCACACTGGGTTGAATTAATGTCTTACTGCAAGAAATGTAATGGATGACTCTTCTAATCGGAAATGCTAGGAAGACATATAGATGTTTAGGTAAATATGCATATGTCATGTTATCTTATATTGTGCTGTGCATATAATTCACTTCATCCTACCATGATCTACGCCCAGATCAAGTTTCATCCATACTACCAGAATTCAAAGCAATACATCTGAAAGTGTTCACTTGTAACAAGTCCTTATCATTAATCTTATCCTTGCTTACATCCATTGAAATGTCCTTTGAAGCTAAATCAATGTTCAAAGACAAAAGTCTCAATGTCTTTTGAAATAAATACTATGAATGTGAGCTAGCAAGACCTATGTTGACATCTAAGGTATCATCATTACTCTCTTGCTTACCCTGCAGTTGAATTTTGTTGAAGTAATCTATCACTTATTGAATGAATCTATATTAACTATAACATTCGAATGAAACTGGTATATTATTGTTACTAAATTCCATTTAATTTATGTGTGCCATTTTTTTGGAAAGGGAGATAATTCATTCTAAGTTTAGAGGAGTAACTAGATTCTAGATACAAGTTATTGCTAGATTTCAGACTGGTGAGAATGACATTTATAGTGAAGGTTGGGTCCATTTTGCTCCTACAATGTAAGAGTAGGGGAGAGAAAAGAGAAAGGAAGAAAGATATGAGGAGGAGTGATAATTATCAGAAAGCTTCATGATCACGCATACTAACAGAATAATATCAAAATAATATAATTATGCACTGATCAATTTAAACTGTTCATCTTGATTATCAGTGCTACAATATTTTGGTTGTCTATCCTTTGACCTTCTTCAGATGCATGTTGTTTTAATTTTGCTGTCCATGGTAGGAGATATCTTGAATTGATTAATTCTCGGTAATGTCCAAGAATGCGTACATAAAATGGAGATAACTTCTTAAAACTTGAAATGAATTACCTCCCTTCTTAAAAAACAGCACACATAAATTAAATAAGAACAACTTTATTTCCATACAAACCTTCCACATTAAATACTCTCGCCAACTTGATGTTACAAATTGGCACACAAATGTAAACAATTTAATCATTTGATTTTCGTTTTTCTTTCAAGGAAGATATGATTTATTTTAACTATTAAGGAATCATCTCGATTTTGTGTGTGCATTCTTAGACATCACCTAATTTTTTTGTTATTAAATCCCTGTGTTACCATTTTCTGCTCATTCAAGCTGGGTCAGTTTATATGGTTTTCACTACCTGTTCCAGGAATTGAGCAGACAACCACCGGGTAAATGGCAACACCGAAGAGTGAGTGGACATAGCAAAATGTAATACCCTGGGACTATCGGGAGAGGAGAATAAGTACAACAGGCAACTGAAGAAGGCTGAAACATGGTGCAAATAACAACCAAGATGAGGATGCTAGTTTGATTAAATCAGTTACTGGCCTGAACCAGTCAGAGAACCAAAAAATGTAACCATATTATGGGACTTCAGAATACATACTGATGAAACTGTAAACTTGAACAGGTCAGATATTATAGCGAAAGACTTCAAAGAGAAAAACATGCCTCTTAATAAGCATAAGTGTCTCAGTGGATTAAAACATAACTGTCAAGGAATTAAAGTAACTCTCAAAACATAGAGACATGAAAAAGAAATCAGTTTATTGTGGCAACTCAGGACTAAAATAATACCAATTGTTGTTGGAGCCCTTGGATTACTCGAAAAAGAGACCAGCAAATTAGTTGACAGCATTCCTGGAAATTCCAGCATATATGAAGTACAGAAAATAGCTCTTACCTCAACTGCACATATTATTAGAAAATCCTTGTCAATGTGAATGTATGTACTACACTCAGCATACATCACTTTAAGTAGAAGTATATTTGGAAAGTATTGTATCGTCTGTATACGTAGAACCCCCCACCTCTTTTTCTTTTTTTCTTCTCTCTCTAAGGCTCAGACTATCATAACTTACAAGGTTGCCAGCCTTAGACCTCTTGTTGAGACCTGGCTGGTGACTGACGGAAACTAAAATCAGAGCCAACAACGACAACATAATAATAATAAACTTACAGATTTCAAACTTATGTTGAGATGAATTGAAAAGGTATTGCACATTGAATAAAGTTTATGTATTTTTTGATAACATATTCATCACAACAGATCTGGTTAGTCACTCAATAGAAACCATGTTGGGAATGATCAATTGAAATATTGGAAAAAGGTGTGATCAATGATTAAGTTACTTCTCTTGCCTTTTGTTGGGCAGTGATGATTGAAAAAGTCAAAATTTTCTGCTAGACAAAAACTAAGGGACCAATTTAGCAAAAACAAACATTGTAAACTGAACCTCTCATTATAAACCTATGGTGGAGGGGGGATTATTAGTGGAAAAAAAAGAAGTGAATGTTTCAATTTTCAGCCCCATGGCTCCATTGGTGCGGCATGTACGCATAACACATACATATCTAGCCAGCCAGCCAGCCAGCCAGCCAGCCAGCCAGACCAACTTGAAAACAGAAGAAACCCATGTCAATGTTGACAGTTTTTGCTGACAATTTCTTCCATTTCATACTGTGTATGTTGTTAAATAAGACGGCCCTCAGAAGAGATGTGACCATAAATTCAGTCTCAACTTCATGGTTTTAAGACAACATCCAAAATATCTAACAATCTAAGATGGATTTAAGGTCTGTGTGCACCAAAGAACCATTACAGTGATATATTGGTACAGTGAACAAAATACTTCGAATGCATTTTTAATAATAGGGTAATACCTTAATGTATTACCTATAAATTGTTTTAATTGTTGGTTTATGATCTTTGAGGTGTATAATAAGGTAAATAACATACATAGACTAGGTTGTAGTGGTTGAAGTTTAACGAAGTTTGTTTATATAGCATATGTGTTGTTTGGTGTTGACTGAGCTGGTGGACATGGTTAATAGGTGGGTAAAGCACTGATTCATTGTTGCTAGCTTTTGTTTTAACCAGAAGCCAGTTTTAAATTTTTTTTATCGAATTGTTATCATGGAGCCACCAGCAAAACAAAGGAACAAAGGAAGTGTAAAGCAAGTTTCAAATTTCAAGTCATTGAAGTGGCCAAAGAATCTAAAAAACTGCTGCTGCAATTTGAGATGATTGGAAAGATGGTAAGAGAGTTGAGGATGAACGGAGATTTTATTTGTCAGGTATTCAATATATCGTTAGCTTGAATAATTGGTTATAGGGTGGGGTCTGGTGGATATAGTTCCTTCCAAGCTGTGCGCATGCATATACATTTGCATCCAGCTCACAAAGAAAAATCATGTACACACAAAAAATTTTGATTTCTGTAGACAGCTGACTCAGTTTTTATTGAAAAAAATATTGATTCACTATATCGAATTCAAGTGTGTGCACATACTTCTGTCACAGGGGAAAAATTTGTTCAACATAAGATTGTTGCACACAATGACTACTAAGAATTAGAGGGAACATTGGTTGTGGAACCGATCAAGTGTTATTTTGAAAAGAATTTCAAGGTCATCGTTGAATTAGGCTTATAGGACAACATCAATTTTGGGGGTGTCTTTTAGATATTTCAAATAAAATTATTTATTGAAATATACGGTAGATAAAACATTATTTTTAGATATCAATTCATCTTAGAAGAAACATGGCTTAAAAATAAATTTTGAAAATATAAAAAATTTTGGTACACTTAGCTAAAGATAGCATAAGAAGGAAATGACAACATCTTCAACCCCCCCCCCCACCTTCTTCTCACTCCTTTTGTGTCCAATCTCAATCCATTTCAGTTGAGATCTTGTGTTCGGACAAGACAGGACACAAAATTGAAGCAGAAGTACCTGGTCCCTGGAGATTCCAACTCTGGGGTAGCACCTCCGCTTTGCATTAAAATGGAAGGGTCTTCTTTGTTAAGAGGTAAACAAATAGCATCCCCTTCTTGGTCTCTTGAAATGGTTTTGGTCTAATGAATTCATTCATGGAGTTTGATTTAGTTGTCAATCAATAATCTGGCAATTTTGGGACCAGTGTTGCTAATTCAGCCTTTTTTTTGCACCAAATTCAGCATGTTTCTTGTTTTGGCAGTCTGGAAATTTTAGCTATTTCCTAGCCATTTTAGCTAATAAAATGGCCAAGATAAGGCTAACAGTGTTTTTCCCATGTTTCGAAATTTTTTATGTCTTTTCAAGGTCAATTTTGCACAAATACTTTTTTGAATCAGCAACACTGCTTGGGACCTAGCCATTACTGGAAAAAAGCCAGAAATTAGGATTTTCAAATGAAAACTATTGGAGAAGTTGATGCTTTTTAAATGGCTGTATTGTATAATGATTAATAAGATTCATTGAAAATTAATAATTACATGTCTAATTCGATGCTAAAATGACAAGTATTGAAAGTTGTCGAAATTAGAGATATAATTTGGTTTAATGGGTTGGTTCATAAACTGCTGAGTTTTGGTTTAAACTATGGTTTGGAACTTGAAAAACCCTGGTAGCAGATCCATTTACTAATGGTAGCAGATTCAAATATGCTGGACCATAGGAGTAGCTGGGCCATAGAGCGCCAGATTAGAGATAAACAACCTGTACATCTTCCTATAAAATGGGCTTGGCAACTTTTTTGCTTCTGCAGGCCGGATTGTATACTAATGAATGGACAGTGAGCCAGATAAATGCCATAAATTATTCATTATCTGAGGCAAAATATGATTAGGTGTACTTAAATAGATAATTACCATATTTCAATCATTTTTAAATGATTGAAATATGGTAATTATCTATTTAAGTACACCTAATCATATTTTGCCTCAGATAATGAATAATTCATGCTAGAAAATCATTTGTGGTAATGAACTCAATTTAGTTGCAATTTGTTTCAATCAAGTCATCTCTCAAGTCAATTAAAAAGATACAAAAAAATCGAAGTGTAAAAAAGTAAGCATATTATTCCAATATCTTGTTCGTGGGCCGGCCAAAATCTTTCGGTAAGCCAAATCTGGCCCAAAGGCAGTAGGTTGGTTTTCCTCGTTTTATAACATTCAAAAACTTTTAATTTTTTCAAGTAGTAAAAAAAAAACCTCCACAAATTATTAGACCTTGTAACAATAAAAGCTATGGCACTGAATCATATATTTTAGTGAAGACCACTTTATTTATTGTTTCTCTTTCATTTTACCGGAATTATCTTAAAGTGTGTTTGTAAGCCTAAGACCAGACAACAAATACTTGTCGTCTAGCCAAAAGGGGAAATTTGTGGAATTCTCACTCCATAAAGTTTGGGAAGTTGCCTTGAGGCTAGACATAATTTGTGATTATAATCTTCCATGGAAACAAAGTACTTAAAAAGTCAGACATGTTGGAAAGTTGCTGAAGGGGAAGAAAAAAACGGTAAACACTAAGCAAACAAGAAGAAACCAATTTCCAGACTAGTTCAAGTCAGCTTATTGGAATTCTTAATTTACCATATATGCCAGTACATAAGATGGACATTTAATTAAAAAAAAAGAACAAGAAAAAACTATGCAAATATTGCACTGCTGATGTTATGACTAAGGGTGGAGGGGGAGGAAACGTCTAGTAGAGCTCGATATGGACAATTATGGGGCTTGTAGGAGTTGCAGTGAGAGGTAGTCCTCAAAATACCTTTGTAAACCATTATACATTACATGCAAAGCAGATCCCCAAAATAGTAGAGGGTGAAAAAAT
>OY735224.1:15708381-16018381 GCA_963457665.1 Thysanoteuthis rhombus
GTGTCTGATCAATGTCCCCAAGTCAAATTAGGGTCCATGAGTCACATTTTCTGAGGCGTGAGAACTTATTGCTGACTCTCAATGCACAACAAACAGATGAAACAAATTTTGGCCATAAAATTGCTAAGTTTGGCTTTCAATCATCAAATTTTCCCCCTACTATAGTCCACTAGAGATCCATGGATGTCGGTATCTATGATTTTCTACTGAGTTATATAAGTGAGTCTGCGATGTAATGAATTTCCCTTTTTTACAAACCTCAATCTGAGCCCCCCCTCCTAACTTCTTCAAGACTGACTCTTGTAATTCATGCAGAAATGAAGAGAAAATCGTGGGATGGGGGTAGGTTGTGGCTAGCCCAGCAGGAAGACATTTTTTCAAAGATCATGACAGCTCATCAGAAGATTACATTTTTACAGAACTTGGATACATATGTAGCATGTCTCTAGAGCAGGAGTTCGATCACACGTTAGCAATCTTTCAAGTGATTGATGAAAGGGAAAAGAGCTTTGAGTTTTGTTTATGGACTACTGAAATGTTTTTACCAAATTCATTTCCTTTTTATTGTTAGCGTAACCTGATTCAGCGGGAGTCTTTCTACCTTTGTTTTCAGCTATTATTTTGAAAGCCAAATTTAACATTCTCAAAATCGAAGTCCATGCTCAAACCACATTATAAGCGATTCCGCATTATTTCAATGGCCCAGATAAAAAGCTAGGATTCCTATTGCTGATTTTCAAGGTAGGATCACTGTTTCCACTTGAATGATTGGATTTGTACCAGATTGAGCTAAACCAAATAAAAACACCAAATTCAGAACAAATTGAATAATAATTTAATGTATTCAGTAACTGGATTTGACTAAAGAGATGATAGCCATTGTGATCAAAGGACACATCTCGCAGCTTTCGGTAACATAAATTGATTAAAGGAAGATCATGTCAGAAAGTATGTTTCAATAACCACATTACTAAGTACACTTTGAAGAATCGTTTTACCAACTGTGTACCAGTAGTGCTGCAGTGGATTCGACAAGGGAATACATAAATTGACCAATCAGTATTTACAGCAGCATTCAAACCCAGATCTTTGTTCCCTGTCATTTCATGTGGTTGAAAGTGGACAGATGATTTGAAAAAATGAAACCTTGTCCCTTGTATAACCTCTCTTTCTTTCTTTCTCCAATGGTAGCAGAAAATTAATAATGATGAAAGCAAGGGATATCAACCACAGTACGGTGAATTGTGTTGAATATAAGCTTTTGAATTACTGCAGCCAGTAAGTCTTTATAGCCCAAGGGATGCGAGTTTGAATCTCGACGAAGGCTCATTCTTGATTTTCATCCATGCTGCTTACTAACGATTGTAGAATGATTGCCTAAGAATTGTGATAAAAAGCAATGGAAACTAGAAAGTACTCAGAGCATATACCACAGCTAACGCCCTACTCTAACCCAATCAAAATTCCTGGATCCGCCACAAAATTAGATCACTTAGTCTTTAGTTCATGACTCACATTTCCACAAAATTTGATCAAATTCATCGAGAACTTTTGGAGATATCATGTGGACTTATGATAACGGTGTAAGGGATGTAAAAGTAGAAGATTTCTGGATCCATCTCAAAATATGATCACTTTTTCCGTAACTCATGGCCCACCCTTCCTCAAAATTTCATGGAAATTTATTGAGAACTTCTGAAAAATCAGGTGAACGGACAGATAGCTCTTACAGGTATGGTATGTTGTAGACAGGCAGCTACGATGTAGGGGAGGTAACTTGACATGAATTGGCCCGCAAATTTAACCATTTCTTCCGTAGCCCATTGCCTACCTTACCAAAAGGAATTTCATTGAAATTCATTGAGAACTTTTAGATATATGGTGTGGTCAGACAGACAGACATACGGAAAGACAGGGGTTAGTACATATACCTTTCCAACTTTGTTGGCTGAGGCAAACCATAACCATTATCATTGATTTTGACACCTATTTTCCTACATCTTGGTTAGTCACTTCTTGTCACAACTCAACTCGGATCCTCAATCTATGACGGTGAGTATGCAATGTGGATAGGGAATAGATAATTGGTATGGGGTCTACAAGATTATCAAGGGCAAGAGTGGCCAGAACTTTTGAGCACCTTGTCCTTTGTCCAGCACCATCTCAGGCTGGATTCTAATTTGTTCCCCTTTATAGGCTTTGCCAAAAAAAACTATATGAATTACTTTGAATTAACATTTTTTTTTTCAAGTGAGAATATACAACAACTGCTAATGCATCGAACAACCGTAGCCACCAGGAGTGTCAAAGGGTTATATCCCTTTTTAATATATGTGTGTGCTCCTGGCCCTACCGTTTTGTCAACAGACTTGAAATATCAGTATCAGTACTCCACTAGACCCCTTCTGGAAAGAAAAAATTATTTTTGGAATAAAAAAAGCTTTTTTGACCTTTAGTGGCCTTATTTTAATGGGTTATCATATTATCCAGAATCTAGATATTTTCTAGATGTGTTCTTACTATTTTTTAGATGTTTTTCAGTGGAAAATGCCAGTGATGTTATAAATAGAATTCATTCTGATCATATGTATTCTTCGACAGATTTTTTTCCCATGACTTTTGACGCTATGGTTGTTCAATTATTGACTGTGATGGTGAGTTTTCTTATCATATACAGTTGCCATTGTCAAGTGAGTCTCTTTATTATACGTTGTTGCCACTTTTGAATGATCTGACAACCCAACAAGCACACGGACCCCAAATATCATTGTGGATCCCAGGTTGAGAATGCACTCTTTTTTTGGAAATGACAACCCTATTTAGGGCCTCACAATGCTCAGGGATTTGCCTAAAAAAAATATTGAAAGGCATTGTTTTAATGTTATTGTTGTGTAAGACCTTCTGGCATAACTTTTCAAACAAGGGGCCTCCAATCTTTGCATAGCTAAAGGTCTCACCAAATCTAAATCAGGCATTAGTACTCATTCAGTAGTAATAATGTTCTGCTATACCGACTCACAGGCATTACACTACGACGAGGCGCCAATTCTTCAGACTTGATGGTAGGAGTGAGGTGAGAGAATAGTTAAGAATGGAGACGGGTACACAAAGAATTCTCGACAAACTGGAGGTGGGGGAGAGAATGAGGGTTAGGAATGAATAATGTTCGTCTTGTAATGTACTATAAAGACAAGGATGAAGTAGGTTATTTTAAAAGAGGGAGCAAAGAGACCCAAGTAAATTCAACCTGACTAGAAAAAGAAGAGGGGTCTCTTCGTAAGCCTCAACTAAAGCTAACGTCCATAATTTCAAAGTGCGGAAGCCTAAGAAAGAAAAGATCGAGTTGCGTTTTCTTTATAGTACCGAGAGAAATTCGATTTTTATGGTGTTAGTTTGGGGTCATATTTTTAATAGCGATTTGATCTTGGAGAATCAAGACGTCTCAACCTTTCCCTCGAAAGGCCAGCCTTTTTGGTTGGGTTCCAAATCAGTCTAGTTGTCAAATTTTTGTAGCTTTGCCTGAAGAAGCGACTAATGCAATGCGGTACAGAGCGGCCAATAGCAATACAATGCATAGCATTTTGGGGATTTTCCGTTAGTGCCCACCAGTGCAAAATTTTCGTAAACAACGGGAATTGATACGGGAATAATGTCGTCCCTTTGGATACTTATAGTTCTTGTTTCGTAGTGGGGGCTAACGGAAAGGACCTGGCATTTTCAGATCAAGGATTTTCTGTCTCTTGTCGAAAAAGAAAATACAACTCAATCTTACATATTTTTTTTTTAATTTAAGGCTACTGTATTTTAAATTGTCAACTTTTGGAGGGGACTAGAGAAAAAAACCCAAGGAAGCTTCTCTATCTATCCCTGACAAAAGGTAATTACTTAATGAAGTACAAGTTACGGAACAAAGATCATCATTAAGAAGAAGTAACTATCAGTCTAGACAATGAAGTGAAAGAAACCCAAGTAGTAATTTTCCACATTCTAAAAATTTACGCTGACTGATTATTATGGTGATTCCCTTACAAAAGCAAGGTTACACACTATTTGCACTCACAGTTACAATAACCGCGTTCCTTTCATCACGAACTCCTACATTCTTTTATAATGTTATTGACCTTCGTGTGGCTTTACGTGGAGAAGGAAGGCTGAGGGTGGTGCTACCTGAATAAAGGAAACGGTATAGGGAGGCTTACTTGCGTGCGATGAGTAATATATTGGGGTATCCTAATCATGTGCTTGCCTTTTCTTTCCCTTGCTTAGGTACCTATTTTGGCGTCAGCTCTGACCTTATTCTCTATAATCACCCTTACTTCCAAGAGTTTGGAATCAGAAGTGACTCATAGAAAAGCAACAAGGCAAGGTTAACTTGGGACTTTTTTTTTCTTTTACAGCTGTTTGGGTGACCTTTAATCAAAACTGACTTCTCCCGAGAATGACAGAGGTAACAGCTGTTTATTGTTACTGCTGTCTGAGCAAAGTACTTATGGGAGAGTGATTTGCACAAGTGCTCACACTCCTGCACTTTTCTCCGTTGTCAACCATCATGGCATGGAGCAGAGTGCAGGGATTTGGATTCATGTCTTTCTCGAGGGTCTTGATGCTGAGTGAACATAGAGTACCTCAACCTTTTTATTGGAACTTTGTCAAACATTTCAAGTATTTCTATCATCTCAATTTCAATTGCTTTTCCTCACAACCACTCTCAGACCGTCATTCTACGGCTACTAGTGTGGGTCAGATATAAAGAATACACCCTCAGCGAAACTCGAATCCTCACCCCTTTCACCTCGAGAAGCCTATTATACCGTGATAGTTGCTCTTACCGCTACAAGAGCTTCATGGCTGGCTGAAGATCAAATCTCAATGTAAACTGGCAACCAATCATAGGGGCCTTACTGCACATACGTGAACAGACACTCTTCCGAAGAGTTACCCAGTCGGCATTGAGATGCTATTGAGTGATTCTGTGTACTGTGCGACTGCAGCATTCACAATAACCGAGACTGACCCTTTTCCCCCCATGTCTTACGCATGCTTTTTCGGCAAAACACTGCATTATCCAGGTCTGTGACCCCCATCCAGTCTAGATTTGGCTCCCTGTGACTTTTGGCTTTTCCCCAAGAGATTTCAGGCTGTGAACGAGATTAGGGAGAATGCAACGGAGGCAGCTACGGCGATCCCAAGAAGAGTACTTTGAAGAGGACTTGGACGCCATTGTCCTCGATAGGCTGTTTTTGTTTTGATTTTTTTAAAATCATTTTTTCGTCAATATTCAATACCTGGACACTTGGTTAATTTTAATATTTCCATGACATTTTCCTGCAATTAAGTGTTGAGTGATATTTTGGGAATTCAATCCCTGCCTTCCCACCCTCTATCATACAACGTAGTCTGCTTCATCGAATTACCGACTTACCCTCCTTAAACTATAGAAACGGATAAGTGATCTCAGCCGACAGAAACTCGTATCAAATTCTCAAATTTTAAAATCTGTGGTAGCAACTCAGGTGTGCAAAGATTTCCGACGAAAAAACGGTTTTCAACTGTGTATTCAGTCTCTAGTTTTCAAAAAAGGGCACTGGAAACATTTGCACATTCCTAAAACTCGCTTAATGACAACTGAGAAATGGGCTTGGGCTGTCTTCGTATAAATTTCATAGTCATTAGGGTCCATAAAAATTTCCAAATGGTTGTTCATATCGTTTGAGTGAGTTTTATTATTCATATTGAGATATCCATGCAATCCATTAGTACCTGATTTCAAGCCGCTAAACTGCAGGATTACTCATAAAATTATTGAGTTACATATATCAGACCCTTAGGCATCTGGCACAGGGTATTTTATTTCAAATATCTATTCCTAAATTCACTAGTATCCATTGCATTTTTATTTTCTCAAGAATTCGAAACCCGCATACGTAAAATGGCGGATTCTCAAATATCACGGAAATACTTTGCCTAGTTCTTCAATTCCTTGGCACCGGCATATTTTTGTTGACTTATATCAGCATTATATCTCGTCAGCCACTACAGGACAATTACTTGAACTCAAAACCCCATCTACGATTAATTTGTCTTGGATCCACTGCCGGAGTAATGAGACTCAGAAAGGAAAAAAAAGGAATTTTCTTGTACTCGTTTGCCAATATCACGTGCTATGAGATAGGTGGAGAACCATAGGTATGTGAAATCCAGTAATTTCAATCAGTGGAGTAGTGCTTTAAAAGGAATATGACGAAACACTGAGGTATTAAAAGCACCATCCTACCCCCCCCCCATTGAAATTTAACCAATTTCAGAGAAATTTTGATATGTAACGGCCAATTTTTCTTATTAATGAATTGTCCAAATTAGGAATTTTACGCTAATCTTTGGATTGAAAATCCAAAATTTCGTTGGCTATAAAAATGGCGATATCCAGTTTTAAACCAAATAAACAACATACTATTTTTTTCATGGGGGAAAGGGGCTACGATTAAGGCTATGACTGCGCAGCAACATATTCACAGCGATGGTGGGGGCTAGGATAATGACTTTTTTTTTATTACAAAATGAAAGGAGCGACGTTACTCTCCCCTCACTCCGCATAAAAAGTTGTCGTCTGCTAGTTTTTAGATAGAGTTCAACGTTAAAACCGGAAATAGTTTTTCTAGCCAGATTCAACCGAAAATAGCCATTTTATAGCCAACTGAAATTTTGGTTCGCCAAACAAAGTATTACCGAATGTTTGTTGTACGTATGTATATATGTAGTGGGAGAACACTCGCCCCTCCCCCCCTGCAAAAATGTAAGGGAACGCTGTTCACTCAGCGCTAAACCACTGCTTTTAATTTCAAGTCGACTGTGTTTGTAGGGTGGGTCTATTACGAGCTTACCAATGGATAGCTTGCAGAGTGTTTGCTTACGTTTTTCAAAATTCAAGTTTTGAAGTATCATGTTCTGTTTGCATAATATTTCGATAAAATGAGAATGTCCAAACGTCGGGAGTACAACCAGCCAGGAAACAAAATAATCATGTAAGGCACGTTTATGAGTGCCATGCAGGAATTGTGCTACGGTGGGGGATGGTTAGAATTAATCATAAGTCAATCACCGAGCCGGTCTGCCATTTGTAAGATATCGTACGTTAGATTAAGAAACTATCAATAGAGATAAGAAAAAAAAATGATCTCAATAACTGCAAGGAATTTTTTAAAATTTATTTTTAATAATTCATCTGATTCATGATAAATCATATAAAATTTATCCCACGTTTTTAAAAAAAATGACAATTAAAAAATGACAAAACCAAAACTTTCGATTATTCAATTTTTTCATTTCACTCCAAGATTTCATAAAACAGTTCCTATCGCACAGTGCAATGAAATCTATCTTTATGTATTCCGGTCAGTTTTGTTTCCAAGTCGTATTCCTGTCACAGAGACAATGTCTTTCCCCACTTGACCATTGAATCAATATTCGTTCTAGATTGATAACGAGAAAACAGACTTGGAGAAAAACTCGCCATCACAGTCAATAATCGAACAACCGTAGCGTCGAAATTTGAAGTCATGTAAAAAAAAAAAATGTGCAGACAAAATGATATGACCAGGCGCACTGGAACCCACAAACAAACATATGCACACAAGGAAAAAAAAGATAGCCCACCACCATCTTTGATGGCTACGATTGTTTGAATTCTTGAATAATTGATTCGTTCAATCGATGCTTTCTCAAACACACCAATCCCCTAAAGAATGTCAGATTCCATTCAGTTGTTACGGGCATGAATAAATGGTGACAAATTACTGTTCTGGCCTAAGATTCAGACTTCAATAATCCAAAGATTACTCTCCATCTAAACACCGTTAAAACTGGTCTCACTTCAACGAAGTTTTCTTGTAGGAATAAATTTTTAGAAAATAATGACATGTCTAGTTAGCTCAACGGAAAACGTCACGAGACTAACGTCTTTTGGCAGCATGCCGTTTTGGTGGTGATCAATCAAAAAATTAGGAAAAAGAGCTGATCGATAAAAAAGTTACTTCCCTCATTTTTTTTTCTCAAAAAAAAGTCTAAATTTTCAAAAACAAGCACATACGCAAACCACGGGATCAATTTAGCATGAACTTACATTGGAAATTGAACCTCCCACTTGAAAACGTATTAAGGGGATGTATATTGAAAGAAAAAATAAACGTTTTTTTCTAGACACAATGAGGTGTAAATGTTGAACACTTCAGCCCTCTAGCTCTATTGTTGCTATATAAAGACGTAATATATACATTGCCAGCCAGCCAACCAGCCAGCTTGGTAATTGAAGAAACCTGTGTTGACAGTTTCGGTTGTCGGTTCCTTGTGTCTTGTATTTCTTTTATCTCAGTTGCTTTTTATTGCATTCCTGATCCCGATAAAGAAGGGATGCGAGTTCGAGCCCCGTTGGATAAATTCAATCTACACTTCTCAATGACGACCGTGGAATAACGAACGGGGTGTTGCGATAAACAGCCGATGAAATTAAAACGAAGGAATTCTTATTAGGTGTCGTGCGCATTGCACACCGTGACGATCACCGCATCGAACGATCCTTCACAGTGTCAATGTCTTCTACACTTAGTTTTATTAGTCCTTCTACATCATTCACATATTTTCTCCCTTGTCTTCCTCTTTCCGGCACATGGTCTTTTTATATAAGGAATTCAACTTCTCCTTTCCTGATGAGATAGCCCAAGAATTCCTGCTTTCTGTCATTCGATGTTTTCAGTAATGATCTTTTTTGCGTGGGCGCGTTAGAGTATTGCCTTATTCGTCATCCCATCTCTTTATGATAAAAAGAAGATATACCAGTCAAAAAACGACGTGTTTATCCTTAAACATAGTAGCTACGATTCTCATGCTAATTAACGGTAATGAGAATCGCCGAACGTAAAAGCGTAATAATAATCAGTAAAAGACCGAGTTAGAATTACAGCTGATGCTGCTTGCAATGGCCTTAAGGGCTAGACAAAACTCATACATGGAAATTTCACTAGGGATTCTATAGAAGTCTAAGATCTTTGCAATGGCTTGTCTATTTCCAATTCAAAGTCCATTATTTCAACTCTTGTATGATTCCTGGATAAGATCTCTTTCAGAAGTCTCCTGGGACATTTCAATTCAGGCATTAAGCATTTCAATAAGTTAGTTTTGAAAAAAGAAAACTCAGGAAAAATGTTGCTTTTTTTCGTAAGAAAGAACATTGAACAGTTTAACTTGTGAAAAAAAGCTGGTCATTAAGTTTTATTGTCAAACTCTAACTTTGTTGACTTTATTTTCCTAACCCAGCAACAAAGAAAAATTCAGACTTCCGGTTAAGACAACTAATTCAGACTTCCGGTTAAGACTAAAAAGTGAAAATTTAAATGACGGATAGAGAGAGGATGGAAAAGAGACAGATTATATTCCTACGTCATCAATCAACGAGAGACTGAGACGGAGAGGGGGGGAATAAAGAGAGACAGAGAAAACGGAAAGCTATTGCCACCAGATTGAATTATCTGGTGTCGCTAATTAGATTCTTTTAATTAGATTTTATTCTTTTTTTTTCCTTTTTCAAAATCTTTACTGTTATTCTTGTTCTCCTTTCTCTACTCTTCAGTCCTAATCGTCCATAGGGAAACTGGAAATGATTCACACAGATTCCCCTGAATGAGTGAGGAATTGAAAAAGTCGGCCAAGTGGTTGGAATAGTTGCGTTCGGGGTGGAGTTTGAACCTGAAGCAGCAAGTCTTGTTCTAAAAAAAAAAAAATTTAAAGCCCCAAATTTGGCTACTCTTTAAATTGACACAACTTTTCTCTTTGAACTATACTAGGCTAACGTGCAGAACCGACCCGTCCATTAGGCGTACCTAGAAGTCGTTTAAGGCGCAAAGGTTCTAGAGGTGCTCCCCAGACAAAGAAAAATAGTCGTCAAAATACAACAGGGACGCAAATGCAGCCTCGACGAGATAAAATCTCGTAATCTCGTCGAGGCCGTATGACACCCTTGCGCCAACCCTGCTCCGTGGGGGAGAAAAATTGTAGGTCTTTCCCCATTTCTCAGAGTCGGTTATTTAATATGAGTTTAGATAAGAACAGCACCAATGAAGAAAAAAAGGTGGTAAGAAGATTGTTGCCCCAATCTTCCAAATGGAGTAGGGCTGCTTACTTTGAAAACCTAACCTTCTATACCTGGGTTCTAGCGCTGGCAGGAAATATGCAATTATCTCAAATGCGAGGCAGGATACTTCCTTCACTCCTGAGTTGAATAAATCACTACCACGCCAGTATCAGAGAACGGCTTTTTTTAACTAGCTAGATTTAATTTCAAGGAAACTAAATTCAAAAAAAATCTAACCCGATATAACGCGAAAATTGAGCCAAAAAGGTAATACCGTATTTCTTCAAGTATAGCCAACCCCATATTGAGTTTCAATTTCGAATGAAAAATTCATTTTACCTCAAAATTTTCGGGGAAAAATGCAGATTTAGATGAAATGGAAACTTTGGAGTAACAGTTTTCAATAAAAATACAAAACAACCTTAGTTATTTTTAAAATAGTATTTACGGTGTTACATACAAATTAGAAATGAATACAAGTTGATGCAACAGACGACAATGAAGAAGCCAACTATTGAAGCGTCCTAAATTATCATGCCGTGAGAGCGAGCGCCATAGCAACGTGCGGACGGACTAAAAATGGTACGTAAGCTCCTAAAGCAGCATGCAGGCTTGCTCAGAAGAAAATGGATTTTCCTTCATGCTAACCCTGGCTTAAGTACTCCATCTGAGCTATGGACAGGGCAAGATATTTTATTTTATATGTGTCAGTGAACAAAAGAAAGGCCTTTATTAACACCAATTGAAACGAATTTGATGTTTTTGCCGGTAATTTTCAAACTCTGATTCCACGTTATTATTCATGGAAAATCGCTTTCCCATTTTTTTAGCGAACTATATGGACTCTCTTTAAAAAATTAATAGATTACGTTCTCAAAATAGGGTGTCAATTTTTTTTTCATAAGTGTGTCGGCGGAAATGCCAGAAATTTTTAATTGCAAATTTAGTTATTACTATTATGAATTCTCAGCTTTAGTAAAGGAAGTTAGGGTGTCTGGTTAGTATTATTATTTTTGTTTTTTCCTTTTGTACTACATCACTACGAAAGTTGCGTTTAACCAAGTTGAAAAAAAACCCTCAAGTGCGCTCGCACCCACAATAACTGCGATAATTCGGGACGCTGAACTACAAGATAGCTCAGTAAGCCTTGGTTGCATTTGATAGTGTCAGTCTGGGCCAGGGTAAAACGCGTACCACCATTGGTAACTTTTTCATACGGTCTTTATTATTTTTGTCTTTTTCTGCAGATTCAGTCATGAAATATTATCGGAAACGTTCTTGAAACACAAACCTTGACCAATAGTAAAATTTAAGGCTAATATGAATAGCTTTTATTCCTAATCAAAACGCTTTTCTACCAAATGTCAGTGCTTAACGAACCGTAAGTTACAAAAAAGGTAAAGTACAGGTACTTAGATTAGAGCGGTTATGAAATTTTCCATGCTGTTCAGAACCGCACTGTTCAAGGTCTTATAATTCAATGCATTTTTTTTTTGTCCAGCTCCACCGAGTTACATTTATTTATTCTGCAACACCTTGATTGTACTACATCAAAACCGCACTATTCGATGTCATGAACGTGAAGGGGGTGGGGTGGCTTAGAGTCCCTGTCCCTTTCCTTTTTATACATAAAAGAGCCTTTTTACTCAAAATTGAATTCCAAAATATATTTCAAAGGAAGACACGATAAATGTAAGAGAAGTGCCCTTTTTCCTACTGAGACCCTGCCCCTCTGAAAATCTGAGCAAATCACCGTTAATTGAGGTATTCCTGTAAATTAAAATCACCCGCTCCCAACTCTACAATCTACACCTACACACGTAAAATAAGGTTTTTAAAAAAAACACTAGGTGTGCCTTTTGGGCTGTGAAATCAAAAGAAAAATGTGAGTGCATATTTTGGGCTGTGTAGGAAGAAAAAATAATTTAAAGTATTATCTTGCAAAAGAGTCTTAATAACTTGGGTTCTGGGTTCTGAAGAGAGAGGGAGAGAGAGAGAGCGAGAGAGATGAGATAGAAGGATACCTTTCTCATTCAGCGCTTACACCTTCGCACACCCATATTAAAGTCTATATGGAAAGTTTACTGAGAAATGACTTTCTTAAAATTTTGATTTTTAAAGGATTTGCAATTATACATTTTTAGCTACCCTTGCAGAGATCGAACTCGGGAACCTAGCATTGGAAACTTTTCTAAAAATCAATCTTCGATTCCAGATTGCGTCGTAGCTGTTGAAGTTAAGTTGGGCTGTTCGTAGAACTACCGCATGCGATCCTATAAGAGGAACCAAACGGTTTCCAGGGGTATTTGGGGAGAACTGCAACTCACCCCCAGAAGCCCCATAAAACGAGCTTTGATAAAGACAAAGAGGTCCCAAGTCAAAATACCGGCGCATTTGATTCAAGACGCAATACTTGCACTTTCCCCCCAATCAAATGTCCGTCTTGTTTACAGGCATGAAATTTTACTTTTACTTAATTTCTTTTTTCATTGCAGCCTTTTTTTTCTTAAATGAACAAAACATTTTAATTTCGCTCTTTGATTAAATTTTTGCGACAACACTTTTTTGTCATCTCCTTTCTTCGCCATAGTTCATGATCTTCGGCTTTTTGATTGATGTAATCTTAATGTGGATGTACGGAAGTATTCTTTCCTTCCTTTTTTTACCGCAAGTACAGTTTCCAATCAATCTATAAAAACTACGATGTTTATCGTTTAGATATGAAACTTAATCGATTAAAATAAAAAGTTTTCACACTTTTCTTTTTTCCAAAGTTTTTTTCTTATGGTTTGGTAGTAGCAGGACCGATTGGCGATATCCGAATGATCGGCTCGTCTATAAAGCTAATCTAGACAGTCGCCTAGGGAGCATAGATCCTAGGGGGCGCACTCCTGACGGGAAAAAAATCGTCAGAATACAATCAGGGCGCAAATTTCAAGCATCATCTAGGGCACATAAAAAAAACCCCTTGCGCCAGCCCTGGATACCTGTTCAAATCATTATTACACTTTGATTAGAGCTACAGACAAAGAAAAAGGACCCAATGCCGACCGTGGCACTATGTAATCGAAAAAGACCGGCATTGATTGAGAAGCTTATCGATAAGTTTTAACAATATCCTACATCAAAAATATGATATAATTACCTTTTTGGACTTTTAGGGAAAAGGAGAGGCTAGGATCGGGGTTCTTAAATAAAATTATCGGCGCTTCTTCAATGTAACGCGCAAGCGTGCAATCAAAATGCCGGCCCGGCTCGATGATTGACTTGCACAATTGAAAATGTTCATGATTTATTTTGGATATTTTATTTTCAAAGAAACGATTTCATAAAAATTCCTTATGCATAGACGTCTCTATAATTTTTTCTGAGTGGTATATCGCTCATGCAGAGACTCATTTTACTGTGGCCTCGATCAAACATAATGTATTTAGGGTTAGTGAATAAATCCCTGCAGAGTGCAGACGCTCAACAAATGTTATGGATGTGCTGATCATGAAGAAAATGGCAAAGAAGAAGGAAAAAATGAAGATAGAAGAAAGAACAGGATAAGAAATTAACTTCAAGAGAAAAAAAACCCAGATTTTCTGGAGAATCAAGTGAGAAAAATGTTTTTTTTTTGCGGGGTTCAGGTGAAGGAATTACGGAAAATAAAAGAAATCACTTACCATGATGAACTTTGATTTTTCGTAAAAAAAAGAACTCAAAAAACAATTGGGTTTAAAAAGAGAGAAAGAAAAATGTGAAGGACTTGGTATGAAGCAAACTACAGATTAGGGAACTGCTCACTAGAATTTAAGGGATCCGACGTGAGTCTATCCTGGTGAGATGTATTGCCGTTATTGAGTGAGTCAGCCTGGGGAACCCGAGTTTTATACCCTGCATCCGGGCACTGGATTGACCTCATCTCTTTCTCTTCTCAACTTTCATCGGCCGATTCTGTCTTCTTTCTCTAAAAACGTAATCGTCATACCGAACTACTACTAGAATGATGACGGTAATGATGTTTGTGATATTCTTGCAGTTTCACGCGTTAAATCATCAAGAGTTAATTTATATAGGTCCTTCAGCACTTTTGTAGGAACTTCAATTATGTTGAGGCGATTCTCTGCCTGTTGCTAACCTTCAATCTTTTTTTTTGTGTGTGTGTGTTCCTCTTCTTGGTATTATATACTAATACAAGCGACACTATTCCTACTATCAGACGGACTTTTCGCAATCCGTTGAATTATTCACATTGCTATGTACAAATATGTCCTCGGAATGTTCGAAAGAAGTATAGAATTTTTTTACGCAAAATATATTGATTTTTAAAATTTTACCAAAAATCACTCATCAATTGGATATTGATGAAAAAATTTCAGTATCCTATATGTGGAGAAAAATATTTAAAAATCTATTCAGAATTATCTTCTTTCTGGATGTAACATTGTTACAATTGATATCTTTAATATTCTGTGTCAGTGAAGATAGTTGGTGTTGTATGTAACAAAAAAATAATAATTCAAATAAGTAATTTAACGCGGGAAACTATGAGCCAACCATCAATTGATAATTGTAATGATATAGGTTTCCCCGCACGTTATCCAAAAGTAGAGCGTTCTTGAAAAAAAAAAGGTTCGTAAGTCGAAATGGCGTAAAACGAAGATGCTATTACCATTAATTCATATACGAGAAATTTTTGAGTGTTCACAGACCCCCAAAAATGGTGACGAAGGTATTTTAGGCTATGTCTTCGGAGGTTGAGGTGATGGGGGGTACAGGAGAGAGTATAGGAGAGAGAGAGATGAAGAATGTGCGCACTGCCTCTACGACGAGTCGCTTGCTACAAAACAAACGCAGAACACGATTTTCGTATCTTTCCGTAAAAGCGGAAAAGTTGCATAAAGTGGACTTTGGGAAAACGGGGAATACAAAATATCCAGGAAAAACAAATTTATTAAAGGAAAAGTGACAAAATGGAGCATTATTAGTAGTTGTATGTTTACTTAATGACAGTTTTTTTTTCTTTCTTTACCCCCAGTCCGTTTTTCACAGTATCAATTCCTCAAGGGGATTTTATATCGCGCTAGTTCCCAATGGAGGGGTCCCCCAAAAGTGTAATGAATATAGTTCAGTTCGACTTCTGCATTACTACCGACATTTTACAATAACAAATCTAACCTCACTAAATGTTGGAGAGAGAGCCCCTCAAGGAGCCAAGCCCCCGAGCCTTCAAATCTTCAGCTACGCCCGTGCCCTTAAGGCATTCATTCATTCACAGAATTCTAATCCAGCAAACTTGGACGCCTACTTCGTAAACCAATCAATTCGCAAGTGTGTAGTAGTGTTTTTCCGCTAAAGAATGTTTTTTTCCTACACTCTATGGCCCTAAGGTCCCACGCGAGGGTTGAGAGTTTCTTATGTTGAGCGGAGTATCGAAACTTCTTAGTCAATACGATCGGTTCATTAATAAGATGTATTGACTCAATCGTTTACTGGCGACTGACGTGCGAATAATGTTGTCTTATAGCAGATGAAAACAAGATGGCTAAAGGATACGGGTGTTGATATTTGTGGTGGTGGTGGTGGTGGTGTTGGGTAGAGCTTTGCATTGCATTATAGAATTTCTCTCGGGACACTGCCTACACTTCCTAATTTCCTTGCATTTTTTAATAGTTTAAACTTACATTTATTTTTCTAAATTACAACTACGAACTGTTGCGTTTTCTCCTCTGAGATATTTTCTCACAATTTCCTCAAACTAACAGGAGTTCTTTCTTCTGATATTATTAAACATTAAAATTTATGTTTACTCCGTTTTTCATTTGTCGAGAGGAAACTTTGAGGTGTGCTGTCGTCAGCCATTTTGGTGGTATAAGGGTAGTAATGCAATGTAAGTTAAATGAGCGACGCACTTTTAGCAGAAAAGGATGTTTGCGGTTGGTATTAATTCTTCTGTGGATGATGCCGAAGCAACTGCCGCATCGCCCCCCCCTCTCTCTTTAGTATCAGGGTTGCCAGTTTATGGCCAAATTTGATGAATTCGGTCTTTTAGAAAAGCATTTTTGGCCATGAGCTTTTTGGTTTGGCAATATTTAAATTTTTGGCATTTTTTTCGTTTCCTTCAAATAATTAAAAAAAACAAAACAAAATCGCAAGTAATTTTTTGTGTTTCATTGTTGAATACCTTCGTTTGTTTCATCGGTAAATTTGCTGTCGTCAGTAATGGAAAAAAGTTAATTTTTCTAAGGTTATACAGGAGGTACTATTTACAATGTAATTGTAATGCTGAACTGGACCCTTACTCTCTGTCACACTAACGGGACAAAAATAGTTGACTTTTTTGCAGTAATATTTTCAATTCTTATTTTGGGTATGTATTGGATTTTCGCAATATTTTTTATGAATAATTTCTGCGTTTGGACATTTTTGGCCATTTTGTGTGTTTTGGGCTAGAAATGTCTCCAACTACCCGGCAACCTTTAGAAGAACGCATACGAAAGTAATTGCGCATTTTTTTTAGCTCCGACTTCAACTATCGCAAACAAAGATTGTAGGGAGAAAAAGTTATTGGAAAAACTAAGTTACTGAACTCATAATGAATTATTGCACGTAATCTTAAAAGTAGAAAAAATAAAAGCATTAAATCTTTGTACATGAGTAAATGAGTAATATTACTTATTTTATTACTGGAGGTGTGTTGCGATTCGAGAAAGCCAACTGCGTCATAATCAAGCTGCGATAATCAGTTGCCAATTTTGGAGCTAGATCTAGCAGTTTTGGAGCTAGATAGATTTGGGGGGATCCACTATCCATCCATGTTATCACGAACCACACTTTAATGAACCACGTTATGACAGGAGAGGCCTGTATTATTTATTACATTTTACCTCCACCAACGAAGTTCGAAAAGGTATAATGAATTTACTCCTATCTGTTTGTTTTCCACACAGTATCTCCAAAGGTTCTCAATAAATTTCACAGACATTTTCTGGGAGCGTAGACCATGGGGTAGGGAATAATTGGTTGAATTTGGGAATGTATCCAAGTATGTTTTTCAGATTGAGAGATATTATTTTTCTCATTCATTTGTGTATTCACTTTTCATTGTCCATGCAATATCTCCAGAACTGAATGAATTTCAATGGCGTTTTGTGGATGGGTTGGTCATGGGCTAAGGAGGAATTGATTAAATTTGGGATTCATAAGGGTTTATTTTACTATTACCTCCCTGGATTGTAGCTATATATGAAATGATCTTCATTCAGTTTTTGAGAATAGCCCTCTGATGACAAGATATGGTCGCTGTTGAAATCCCAAAGTTTCCAAGAAATACTCTAACCATTGTTTGCTGGTTGTTGGCCACTGCTATCGGTAATTCTTCATCATCGAAAACAGGTTTGAGACTCGCTTGTGATTTATTACTGGTATCCATATTTCCAGACCAAAAGCTATAGAACCAATGCTGAACAGTTTGCACCACAGTGATCACTCCAAATGCTTTGTTGATGTTATGATATTTAAGATTACTAGTTGTGATAGTAGTAACAGGAAGAAAATGAGATGGTTCACCCGAAGAGTTTAGTCCAAGTTTCATATCAATACAACATGATACAGCTGAGAAAATTGATTTATAACACTACTAGTTGTTGTAATAGTTGCAGGAAGGTGAAGGGGATGATGAAGATGGCTCAATGGAAGGTCTGGATTAAGTTTTATACCAATCCAATATGATAAGGTTGAGAAAATTGATTTCTAGCATTTCTACTTGTGATAGTAGTAAGAGGGGGAAGAGGAAATTGATGATAACTCGCCTGAAGGTCTGGACCAAGTTTCATATCAATCCAACATGTTACGGCTAGGGAAATTGATATTTAACATATTAAGGACTGACAAGTGATCGAAAAGTGTCTCATATGAATGCATTGTATGCATCTGAAAACTAAATAAAAAAAGATTTTTAAAAAGTAAGAGAATTTCCAATGTATGAATATTGAGTTACTTCTCTTGAAATTCAAATCTACCCTTTTCATTTCCTACTCGATTTTAACCTCTTTCTTTCCCCAGGAATACAAATTCCTGGATCCGTCCTTAAATTTAGTCAATTCTTCTGTAGCATATAACCCATACTCCTATAAAATTTCATTGGAATCATCAAAAATGTTGTGATCTTGTGTGGGCTGACAAAAAGACGGACAGTATACTTATACCTCTTCCAACTTTGCTGGCAGAGAAAAAACTGAAGTCTTCATGGATTATACTGGCTTCATCCTAAAAACAACTAAATTGTAGCAACTGATTTATTGACAGTTACACTTTTAGAATACATAAAATGTAAAGACATCACTTTTTCATTGTCTTCTCAAACAACTGTATTTGTAATGAGAAATCTATACTCTTGAGCAAGATCACTGTTTTGTGATATTAGCCTCTATCAGCTGCAGATTTAATGATAGTCTCTTTGACACCTGACACTTAAAGAGAATTTTTTTTTTTACAAAAGTGTAAATCAAGCAACAATAGAATAAAGGTAAGACAGGGAATACGGCTAAGACCTGAGAGAGAAGAAAAGTTGGAGTCAGTTTCAACACATAACTTTAAAAGCAGCTGTTTGGAAAAAAAAAAAAGGATTTTGAATACTTTTAACCTGTTTGCTGCCAAGCATATTTTTTAACATTGGTAACTTTTGTGCCAGATTTTTTTCATAAAAACTGTTGTCATACCACCGATGTAAATATGGATATTTCCTTTATTTGCGCATGGAGATACTGCCGTAGTTCCTCATTTTCGTTTATGATAAGTCTAGTAAAAATGACTACACAAAATAGATCCAGGGTAAAAAGAGTTTCAAATCTGATGACATCACTAGCTTCTAAAAACAACTACTTCCATTTCTTCTGGCCCATTCTCCAACCCAGTTTGGTCTTAAAGACCAACATGGTCTTAAAAACCATGTGTTTCCCTTTTTACCATGACTCACATTGTATACGCCATACCATTCAACTGATGAACCATGATGGGATCTGAACACAAGAACCTTCCGATACACACATGAAATTTCCTTCTGATATACTAAATAACTTCATGGTTATATCCAAACTTAACAACAATATCTGCACCAGAATAGCAGCCTTTATTTTCGATTTGAACAATTCATTCAACAATCAACGATATACAAAAATGCAAACTATATCTGCTAACATCAACATAAAAAAAATTCAACAACTCCACACTGAAAAATCAGTTTCTATGAAATTTTAACAACAAAAAATCATGAGACAAAGCAACCTACAAAAGAAATGAGCAATATAATAGACTTCAACATGCTACAAGAAATTTGGTTCATCAACAAAAGCAAGGAATTAGATCCTGGTAAAGAAAACAACTCCAATTTGCCAACAAAAGATTCCATAAGCCAATACAAGAAAATAAATAAAATTCTTACACAGAAATCAGATATTCTAGCCATGAAATAGGAACAAAAAAATTTTTCTGACTCATTTCTTTGTTCACATCAATGTTATGACTTTTATTTCAACAGGAAACACGTTTTCATGAATTTTCTGATGTAATCTTAAACAGTGAAATTAGGTGACAAGTCCTAACTAAAGATTACAAATTACACCATTCCAATGCCATTTATCTAAACTTAAAATTGTGTACAATAATCTCAACTTTCACTTTGAATCCTGTAAATTTAAACCTAATACCTACAGCCTTTCATTACAGGGATGACTTGGTGATGGTTTTATCGTGCTCCCTATGCTTTTTGTTATGAATTAAATACGAAACCCTTCTTTTAGCTAGATATCAAAAATATCACTTCCTTAAACGACCTACTATAAAAGCCCTGGATGCATATGGTCATACGCCTATTGGCACCAGCTAGTTATGCTTTTTACCCCGACACTTGTTGCCAGTTACTCTCGCTCTCTCTTTCCTTCTCCTAGCTGATATGATCCTAGCCATTTTTCCACGGTGACCAATCTGTACCAACTTTGCCCATTTCAGTCCACCAATATTGAGGCATCTCACATACATACAGCTATACAGCTACTCCACCATGTCTTCACCACATGCCTCAAACGTATATACACCTCTCATTCTCATGAATGAAATGGCAATGCTTTTTACTATCCGATAGTCACGATGATCTCTCCTAATTCTCTGAACTTCAGGAAATGCACTTAGATTAAACTTAGATGTGTTCTCTATCTTTCATGGTCTGTCTAAGTGTGTACCAGCTTTAGAGAATAGCCCCCAAATTGCACACGTAACTTGGCAGTTTGGCACTCACACTGAACCCAGTCTACATAATCATTCCTTGGTATGCTCCAAGCCATATGGATTGAAATGCAGTTCAGATGCCCACGCTTTGACTGCAATGCCTGTACTTTCAATGACATCAAAGCTCCCACCTTTTGCTATCTCTTCTCACCTCTATACACAATCAATCGTATTAATGTTATTATTATGTGTATCACATTTTCAGTTGTAATTTGTCAATATGTTCCTGTATTAGATGTATATTTTATTTGTTCACTCAAATACTTGTATGTGTCTTTATACTTTGTTTCATCTCCGTACCCACATTCATACCCAGCGTGCATTCTCTTCACACATCTCCCTTCCTTCATCAACCTCTCTACTAATGTCCACGTGGGCCCACAATTACAGCAGTTGCCCATCTTTCACAAGAACCATTCAGAACCATAATTTCTACAAACCGTCCGCTTCCCAACCTGAATAGCCGACAGTTTCAAAGTAAAAACAAACTGGAGAAAATGAGAAACCTCCGCATCAGAATCGTCATAAATACTGCATCTAGAAAAATACAACCTCACACAACGGCGATTTCTAAGTGATAGGTACAAAAGAAAAAATATGTATACATGAATAATAATCCAACAAATTGATAAGAACAAAGAAAACAACCAGACACAATGTCACCCTTTACGTAGTATTATTTTTCAGCAAGAATTTCAAATGGTGCATCCAAAATGAACATTTTGATTTAACCGCTATGCCACCCATACATATACACTCATGGAGACATCAACTCACAAACATATTCCATAAATGAATAGTATTCTCCAAATTCCATGCCACATAGTATTGTGGTGATTCAAATTATCATTAGAATAAATGAAAAAGTGTAAATTAAAATAGATTTCAGATCATAATGCCTCAAAATGTTCCTGTAATTATTCAAATTTCAAAATTTTCTTACTGCATCCCGAAGTCCTAAATGTGCAGGCTCACTGTGCTTACCAGAATCATAGTCTACATTGAGGTACCAATTTTAGATGTTTACCAAGAATGTTTTGAGTTTGGTTGTGCCTGTGTTGTATATTTTTTAAATTCTACAAAATGATATTTCATTCATGAAACACAATGATATTGGAATGGGTTAAATTTTTTATTTTGAAATTGGGAATGCAATGTACATATTTTTCCAATTCAATGATTTTCTGATTTTTAAAAATTTTTAAAAATTATTCCTATCATTAATATCATTTTTTTTACTTTCTAAAATTTGTTTTTTCAATTTTTATTTCTTTCTTTACTCATCTTTCATTTTTATGATATGATTATGTCATCATCATCATCATCATCAGTCTTTTAATGCCCGTCGTTGGACATAGACCTTCCCCAGGATTCGCCACAATTCTCTATCATGGGTTTTGTGGAGCCAGTATTTCCTAAATCTGTCCAGTTTATCTCTTCATCCTGTGTTCTGTCGGCCTTGGTTTCTTATGTGATCTCTGGGGATCCATGTTGTGAGACGTGATGTCCATCGGTTGTCTTCCATTCTTGCAACATGGCCTGCCCATTACCATTTAATTTTTGATTGTATATATGTTTTATGATTATGTAATTGTTTTCTATTTCATTTCAAATTTGTCAGGGATTACAAAGGATGAAGGTGACAATGCACTGAGTATTTTATGGTGAAGCATAGCAAACACTTGAGAAAGAGATATGTCTAACTTACGACTTGACAGTCAGAATGAAACCAAGTCATAAGTTGGGATACCTGTAATCTGAAACTGTACAAAGAGAACTTTTTTATGAAAAATCCTTATACTTTAGAATATTAAACTTCAATCACCTTGATACGGAGATTATGCTTTTGCAATACTTCATTTCAAAAAATTTCAAACTAAGAGTTTATTCAACCTATAGGATGCATACATTGTAGATGGTTTTATTATAGAAATGCATTACAGATGATTTTATTAAAGAAATGCCTTGCAAACGATTTTACTATAGAAATGCATAAGTGATTTTACTATATGAGTTGCATATTTATCATATAAACATCGCAAATGGATTTTATCATATAGAATGCATTGCAAATAGTTTTTACAATATGGAATACATTGCAAATGGTTTTTACAATATGGAATGCATTGAAAATGGTTTTTACTGTATGAAATGCATTGAAAATGGTTTTTATTATATGAAATGCATTGAAAATGATTTTTACTAAATGAAATGCATTTCAAATGGTTTTTACAATATGAAATGCATTTTAAATGGTTTTTACTATATGAAATGCATTTCAAATGGTTTTTATTATATGAAATGCATTGAAAATGGTTTTTATTATATGAAATGCATTGAAAATGGCTTTTATTATATGAAATGCATTGAAAATGGTTTTTATTATATGAAATGAATTTCAAATGTTTTTCATTATATGAAATGCTTCGCAAATGGTTTAAATAATAACTGTTTAATCAATACGATTTGGGAAATTTTTGATCATCAAATTCTTCCGATCAACAGAAAATATTTTGAGTTTGTTTTACGCTGTTGACAACCATGGCCTACAATATAATTATCACCCTATGACTCATCCCCGTATCGTATTACACACCCGGTGTTCACAAGTCCCAGAGGTAGTCGATTACTATTCCATTCACTCAGCTTCATGCAGTGTTGGAAATAATAACTTTGTGACTTGTGTACTGACTCTTCAACATTCAATGTCTCACATCTTCTCAAGTGCTGTCTCGATCTTCAAAGCACTGAACCATGGGTAACATTTATAGGATTAGTTACATTTGGTTTACACTTCTTTTCATGAGAAACTGAAGCCCATAAAATGAAATGAATACTTTAATAAAAAGGTTGGTCTGGATTCATTTAACAGTTCAAAGCAGAATCCAGGGTTCTATTAGAAACTAAAAACCGAGACTGTCAACATGAACATAGGTTTCTTTAGTTTTTAAACTGGTCTGGGTGGCTATGTGATGCACACACAAGTGGATGTAGAGGCCTGAAAAATTTAAACATTTGCTCCTTGTGGTGAATCCTGGGGAAGGTCTATGTCCAACGACGGATGTTGAAAGACTGATGATGATGACGAAAAAAAAATGTTTGTTTTTTTTTGTATTTTTAAATTCCGCCTCCCCTTCACAGGTTTTTAGTTGAGGGTTCAATTTGCAATGTTAATTTGCAATGCTAAATCGATCCCTCAGTTTGTGTCCACCAGCATTCACACTTGCTTTTTTTGAAAATTAAAACTCCTTTAGTGATCACTGCCTAACAGAAGATTGAAAAGTAAGTTATTCATTTGATCACCTCTTTTAAAAAATTTTTAATTGATCACCCCCAACATCGCATGCTACCAAAAAAACGTTGGTCATGTGGTTTTTATTGAGTCACTAATTAGACCAGTATTTTATCAAATTTATCTCCAGCATAAAATAAGGATTTGCTACTTTTTTTCCTACTGGTTTATGGTTGAATCTCATTTGATTGCTGAAGTTAAGCAGAATCTATTTATTATCTGATTATTATTTAGATGGGGGACCATTTGGGAATGTCAAGTACTTTGGACAAAAAAAAAAAAGAAAAAAAGAAGTGTTGCCAGCATGGAAAATGGAAATCAGGTCACTTACATTCTTTTTGCAGTAATTCCCTGAGGAAAGGCCTGAATCCATTTCTCCCTGCTCATCATCGTTAGTCTTTTAACGTCCGTCGTTGGACATAGACCTTCCCCAGGATTCGCCACAATTCTCTATCATGGGTTTTGTGGAGCCAGTATTTCCTAAATCTGTCCAGTTCATCTCTTCATCTTGTGTTCTGTCGGCCTTGGTTTCTTATGTGATCTCTGGGGATCCATGTTGTGAGATGTGATGTCCATCGGTTGTCTTTTATTCTAGCAACATGACCTGCCCATTGCCATTTGAGTTTTTTAATAGTTTCTATGATGTCATAGACACCCGTTTTCTTCCTTATATACTGTGCCGTTTTGCGATCTCTCCATGTAAAGTTGAGCACGATTCTCTCATCCCCACGTTGCATACTTCACAGTTTGCAGGTCTATCTCTTGGTTAGGTTCCATATTTCAGCTCCATAAGTAACTATCCGGAGAATGCATTGGTTATATACTTTTCTTTTTAGGATTATTGGGATCATTTGGTCATTGAAAGTTGAGCTTGCTCTGCCAAAGGCTTGTCATCCCAAAGTGATTCTTCGCTTGATTTCCTCTTCTTTTGAGGGTCTCATGGAGATTCGTTGTCCTGGGTTAATACCGATGCAGTTTGAGCCCTTCAGCTTTGTAAGGGGCTAGCAACTTCACCCCGCAAAATCTTCTACTAAAACTGCAACAGGTTCCACAAGGTATTAGTCGACAGGAAAAATAGGAAAACAAGAAGCGAAAAATTCAGTGAGGCATCCACAATAAAGTTAGAGGACCATTATTACAAGATCATATGACCCTGAGTAGATAATTTCAGGTAAGAAGCATCTTATTAAAGAATACTTTTCAATCAAGTTTCAAGTAAATCGGACTCAAGACAGCTGAGAAAATTGATTTTGAAACATTAAGTTTAAATACCATTATTGCCAGATCTTGTGACCCTGACTGGAAGAATTTTCTAGGAATGAAGTATCTCATCAAGGGACACCTTTCTACGGAGTTTCAAGTAAATCTGACTTAGAACAGCTGAGGCTGAGAAACGATATGAGGACTGACCGACCGATTGACCATCCAAACAATGGACAGACCCTCTTGTAGAGGGGCTAGGACACCTCTAAAAACGAATTCTTTACAGCTTGTAAATTTTACTCTTTTGCAGGGAGCATTTCCAGCAAATATTGTTGTTGTCACCTTATAGTTGCTACTAGTACACTGTTGGAGACACGGTATAGGAAAGGGCAGGGGAGAAAAGGAAGTTAGGTAACTTTATAAAAGGGTAGAAAGGATTGAAGGAGAAAAGTGAGGTAATTTAATAAGCAGATTAGGGTTGAAGTGAGAGGGACTGATGGCTACTATTGAAACTATAAGTGTGACACACAGCTCTTTTTAATGTATGTATATGATATCTCTTGCTATCTGTCAATAATCCTGTGGTCTACCATTACTATGACTTAATTTTAAGCTTCATACTAGTGAGATAGGATGACAGTTATAGTAATGGTGGAGTCTCTTTTGCTCCCATTCAAGCATAAGTGTCCTCTTCCATTCTTATCCTTGTTAATTACATTGTGAAGGTTGATGGGGAGGGAGAAAATAGAGGATGAAAGATATGAGGAGAATGAATAATAAACAGAAATTGTAACTGTTTAACAGTCGTACATACAAATAAGCTGAATCATGTTATTAAAAAGCTACTGTTGCTTTTTTTTGTTTTATTGCACAATTAAGAGAGGAAAGGTGTACTGCAGACATACTGACACAAAATTGGCCACTGCTGGTAAGCAAGGTTCAGCTGTGTGTGTTTGAGTGTGTGTTTGAGTGTGTGTATGTGTTTGTGTGGATTTGTTGATTTAGGCAACTGCTGCTGGTAATACCACTTCTACAGCTGCTGCTGCTTCCATTTGGATTTTTTACCAGTTTGGTTGTTTTATTATTTTAGAATGATTAAAAAAACAGAAAATGTCAAGAGTTTCAAAAGATTGACTGAAAAATAAATTTTCTTCAAGTTATGTAGTTTCTTGTTTGCAATAAATATATCTACACCAAAATATATATTTTATTGTATAATCTATCTATTTGTAAATGATCCCATAGTTTTTGACAAGTTCAATGCTATTCCACGTGATATTTTATCCATTTGAGCCATCAAACCATGACAAATTTTTGATCTGTTTGATTAATATACTGGTTTCCATTTCATTCCTATCAATAAACTGCATCGTTCTGAAACCTAAGGTGTAGGAAAATTGGCGATGTACCAGTATTTTTGAAAACTGTCAACAGTCTTCTTCAGTTTTCCAGTTGGTCCAGCTGGCTGGCTGACTGGCTGGCAATGTATGTATGTATGTATCTTATGTACAGGCTGCAGCAGTGGTGATAGCTGAAACTTTAAACATTTACTTCTTATTAGGGCTAGAAGAAAAAAAGCACAAGCATGGAGAGACCAGAAAACAGCACAGTACATCTGGGAAAAGACAAGAGTTAAGGACATCATAGAATCCATTAAAAATCTCAAATGGCAGTGGGCTGGCCATGTTGCAAGAATGGCAGACAACCTATGGACATCGCGACTCACGACATGGATCCCCAGAGATCACATGTGCAACCGAGGCCAGCAGAATATTAGCTGGAGATATGAGCTAGACAAATTCAGAAAGTACTGGCTCCGCGACGTCTATGATAGAGGAGTGTGGCGAATCCTGGGGAAGGTCTATGTCCAATAACAGACGTTGAAAGACTGATGATGATGATGATGATGATGATGATGATGATGATGATTATAAGTCAATATCCATCCAAGAAAAGGGAGAAGTGTTCAGAAAACTCAGTCAGCGTTTTGCTTCAGAAGCTTTGTGATACATATGCTTTTAGCTAATTAATTGTATGTAATATTTGTATTTGTTTAATCATTATACCTGTATCTAAATCATGTACATTAATAAGCTGCATCATTTATATCAATGTATTGTATTAACCTTTTAATTCATGTTTAATACTTGTTTAATTAAAGTTTTTAACAGTCCTAATGCTTGAAAGATATGTGTTGAGCATAATTAGTGGGTCAGAGGTGTAGTATTGAATAATTATCTCGTGGCCTCTGTTAGTCTGGCAAAATGAATAATCTGACATGGTTCTGGAACCAAGTGTGCCAGAAAATCAGTGGTATACCTGTATTTTTGTGACCAAATAATGATAATACTATGAATTTAAGTGAATAAAATATTTTAGTTGATTATATATATTGGTATCATTCTAGTTTGGTAATTACTGTTAGAAAATGTCAACCATAACATTCACCAATACTGTAAACATAGATTTCTTTTGTTTTCATGTTGGTTTGGCTGGCTATGTATATGTCTGCAGGCCGCACCGGGCATGTCATGGGAAAAAGGGTTGTTTGTTTTTCCGACCACCCCTTCCCAATAAGTTTTTAGTGGGAGATTCACTTGGTAAGTTTATGCTAAACTGATCCCTTATTTTGTGTCCGGCAGCATTCATGCTTGTTTTTTGAAAATACATCTGTTTTTATTGAACACAGCCCAATAAAAGGCAAGAGAAATAACTTGGCCAATTTTTTTAATTGATCACCCCAGCACCACATGCTGCCAAAAGATGTTGATCATCAAGTGACTAAATAGACCTGTTTAGTTTTCTTTTCTTTCCAAAATAGTATGTGACATTTGTTATCATTTTTTTCCTTGTTTTTACTTCTTTATTTATTTATTCTGATATGCGCCTTGTGGAGCGTTGGGCTGTAACAAAACCAGTGGATAACTGCTAAGATGATGCTCCTACGGTTTCTGTAGGTCATAGGTTTTAAAGATTTTGAGTTGCCAGTCCCATGCCTAACATTCCTCCTTTACCCAAGCTTGAGTTGGAATGCTTTACAAGGCTAAAGTGCTTCAAACACCCTGCTAGGAGAGAGAGAGAGAGGTGGATTAATACCTTTCCCAAGGACATGATTCAAAGTGAGAAGTGAACACAAGCAGCCCCTGCCGAATCTTGAATTTTAATTATTATGAAAAATAAAATTTTCAGTCTTAACGAGTTTTTTTTTTTTTTTTTTCTGGATTACGATGCCGAAAGGGAATGCAAATTTTTATCTGTCAATCAGTGTATGTTTTGAGGATTCTGAGGATAGGGAAAAAAAGGAAGTAAAGTGTTATCTTAAGAATTTCTTGTGAGCGGTCAAGTTAAAATTGCTCATTTCCTGTTGCAGATTCTCTACTTCAAACCGGATATGAAGCACCCGAATTAAATTTGCAATGTCATTAAACACTAGATCAGAACAAATTATTGCAAATTCTCTCAAAATTCTCCTCATCAATATCTTCCTGTTTTTTCTTTCAAAACCTGTCTACAGGGGTTGGCAAGGAAGCCATTTTGTATTTGTTCAAGGCAGCAAAATAAAAACAAAAGAAACATGATTCTGCACATTTAAAGACACTGATTCATAATTTCTTCTCCATTTTGTATGAAACAGTGGTTCTTAACGTGGGGTGAATGCACCCCTAAGTAGTGTATAAGGCGATTGAGGGTGTCAGGAGGAAAGGGTGACAAACAAACTCCTTTTAAAAATTTTTTTTTCATTGTTAATGATTACGATTTTAATTGAGAAACGGTGACAGCTTCCATTGCATTAGATGCTTTTATTAGTAACTTTCTGATACAGACTTTTAATTTTGACATCTAATGAATTTCAACATTTAATTATTTACACTATCTGATATTAACTTTTCCAATTTTGACTTTCCTAAATTTGATTTTTTCAGACTTAAGATTAAGAGGTGTGAGAAAGCTTTTGAAATCTTGAAGGGGCGTCAGCCTTGAAAAAAGGTAAAGAACCACAGATATAAAAAAAAACTTCCACTCAATTGAAAAAAAAAAAATTGATAGCCAAGAAAATATTTAATGGTAATATTTACACTCTGAGGTTATGCTAGATTTTATAAATACAGAGAAAGCAGCTTATTGTAATCAATTAGGGATAGGGACTTCTAGATTACAACAACGGCTTATAACATTAAACAAGGGATATAAAAATAGTTACTGTATAAAAACCCTTATAATGTATTTTGGCAGCATGGCATGTTGAGGATGATCAGTTAAAAAATTTGGAAAAGGGGTGATCAATGAATAAGTTACTTCTCTTGCCTTTTGTTGGGTGATGATCACTAAAAAAGTCCGAATTAAAAAAAAGCAAAAACAGTGTGATCACTGCAGGACCCAAACTAAAATTACATGGTAAATTAACCCCCCCCCCACATACACACCTAAAAACCTATTTTGGGGAAATTATTGAAGAGAATGAAAATTTTTTTTTCTTCTAGGTATGAAGTGTAAAATTTCAGCCCTACAGCTCCATCGATGCAACCTGTATGCACAAGTACATAGCCAACTAGATCAACTTAAAAACTGAAGAAACCTATGTTGATATAAACAGTTTTAGTTGATGGTGCCCAAATGGAACCTACATTGCTATATATAACTTTGCATCATAAAAAAAACAGATCCTGTTCAAAAACTGTGACTATTATCATTCGGACTATCCTCATCTTGGTTGTTTTTCATACAACGTTTCGGCCATTGTACTCTACGGCCTTCATCAGATATCATCTGGTAGGTGTGGGGAAGTAACGAACCAAACCCTTTGTTTAACCGACGGGGATTATATTGACCGCACTCCCCTCTCAGCATTACTAGTATTATTATTGTCTCACACTGGGATTGAACCTAGAACCTAGAACCATCAGATTACTTGTATGAAAAACAACCAAGATGAGGATAGTCCGAATAATAATAGAAATAATAATACCTCATCTCAAAAATTCAGAGATATAAAAACTGTGATGTTGTAAATACATTTTTGAAAGCATTTGTCTACATTTGTTTCCGTGATAAAACCATATGTTTCAAACCAGAGTTTTCAAGCTAATCCCTGTTTAAATTTCCGAAATGAAAATAATGATTGCATCAAAAATAGAAATAGAAGTATCCTCCAAAATGAGATATGATTCTTTTGCGAATGAATCAATTATAAATATACATATGGAATATATACATAAATTATAAACACCATATAGTCTGCTTTATTTCTCTCTCTCTACCTTCTCTTTCTTTCTTGTACTTTCCATTCATTTTATCTTGAGAGAATTGATCTAAGAAAAGGAATAAAATGACATAGTGTGATATAAAAATTGTCAACTCTCTATATTATATCTTTCTATCTTCATTAATGCTATGGACTGATCTTATAAAAGAGAAATCAAAAAGAAGAAATTAAAAAAGAATGCTGCCTACACTTTTTAATTTCTCTCTCTTAGGGTAACTTAATTCCTTACAAAACGCTGTTAACCAGTTTGAAAATTGGTCTTAACAAAAAATTTTCCCGTTCAAAGAACTGTCAACTTCTATCGCAGGTAAAAAGATAACAACAGATCTGATTGGTCGCTCAATAGAAACCATCACCTGACCAACATGCTGTGTTGGGGGTGATCAACAACACAAATATATTGTAAAAAGAGATGATCAATTAAAGTTACTTCTTTCGGTTTTTGTTGGGCAATAATTGCTAAAGAAAAGTCTGAATCTTCAAAAATCAAATGTGAATGCTGCCGAACACAAACTGAAAGACCAATTTAGCATAAACATGCATTGCTAATTGACCCCAGCCCCCACTAAAAACCTATTTTAGATGGAATTTTCAACAAAAAACAAAAGAAGTTTTCTAGACATAATGAATTGTAAATATTTAAATATTCAGCCATCTGGCTCAATTGAAGCACAGATAGATAACCAGCCAGTCAGCCAGACTCACTTAAAAACTTGTTCCTGATATTTTGGTATTAAATGATTTGTATTCTCAGAATCTATTTCATGGTAGTTTTAAGAAACATTACTCAGTTAACAGCTTTTGTGTTAGGGAGTATAATTCACGATTTGTGGAGTGACCTCACTGTTAATGGTTCAGAAAATAGAATCTGCAAACTGAATTCAAATCCTGGCTGAAGTACTTAGTGATCATTGATGCGCTTGGGGAAGGCATGAATCCACTTCCTAGTCTTTAGCTATGAGTAAAATAGTTGGGTAGTGGAGCCCTTTGGCCATGTGGAGTGTTGGGTTGATATGTTTGTATTATGTGCAACAATATACAAATTCAATTCAAAACATGTTCAAATAAATCATTGGACGAAGAGGTGAATATAATGAAAATATGTTCTCTTATTGAAAATAACAAGAACAAGCATATTTCATCTTTATGTGTGCATTGTCAAATTATATTTGTGCTCAAAAGAATCAGCAATGAATTTAATTTTACGTAACGTTATTGTTCACAGAAATAAGTGTATATAAGTGTGAGCATGAACTTTTTGGGGGTTGTGAAATTGCATCTGTGCATTGTAGTAGTTGCAACATTTTTAAAAGTGTGAGAAAATCAGTAAAGGATTGGGTGGGGGAAGAAGGTTATTTACTGTTCATAGATGCATATATAAGAATGTGTGAAGTGAAAATATCTCCCCAGAGAATCGTACATGATTGCATATGATTGAGCTGACTGTCTGACTGACTGTTGTTGAACTGAACTTACTCAACATGAGTCAACTTCCTATTATTTTTTTGGAGGTAGACTGCAGCTGAAACATTTGCCTCTGATTGGTTATTAATTTGTGAATATGATAATTTTTGAATATTTTTCCTGTTACACTTTGGAGGGAACCTTGATTTTTGTTCAACCTGATTTGAATGGTCCCAATAGATTCTGTTCATTTAAGAAAAGATTACTCTGACAAAAATAGCTTGGCAATCACCTTGGCCATCTTGCCCACCAAGTTACCAAGGAAGGGCATCAAGCTTTAAGAGTGAACCTGCTATGTGTAACCTGATAGAGGGTCCTTTCTGGATTCTCATGAGCGAGGAATAAGCTAACAATAATTTATAAATATTTCTATGTAAGTAATTCTTTTCATATTTGTGAAATTTTTTTTTTTCTTCAAATAGGGAAATAAAAACTATTTCTGTCTGCTGATAAGATAGGAGCAGAATTGAGACATAAGCTATCAAAAATCCACTACTGGACAAAAGCCTTTTCCAGCTCCCTCCATGTCGACCGTGATTATGCAAACCTCTGCTATGCTTTACCTATAAACCTTTCTATTCCATCTCTCCCCCTTATATTTGATCTTTTACTGCATTTACCATCCCTAGAGCCCAATCTGTTAACCTCTTGCACCATCTGTTATCCTCATTTAAAATGCCCAAATTTAAGTTATCTATTTAATACTAACTGAACTAGTGGAAATTCCACCAGTGTTAAAAACTAAGATCATCTCCTGCCCCTTCTCTTCTCACACCTTCTGCCCATATTTTCTCATCCACTCCCGATGCCCTCCCAATCTCTGTTGCCCGTCCTTGTTTTTATCTGAATATTATACAAACATAGATTAGTTTCATATGCAGAAAAGGACTGAGGAATGCATAGATATTTTCTTCTGCATCCTGTCAGTTTTTTTTCGTTTTATTTTGCTTTTTATCCTCTATCCTCTGTAAGGAATTTTAATGTACTGCAATTTCAATTCCTTTTCATCCCTACCTGCTTTTCAATCCTTTGGTCATCGCCTCTTGATATCCAGCCAGCAAGACTACATTTTTCTCTCATCTCCATTACTTCCTTCTCCTATATATATATATATATATATGTATATATACATTTTTTCCTTTCACCTGTTTCCCCTTAGCTTTCTTACCTCCAATGTTCCCTCCTTCACACCCTTTTTCTCCCCTTCCCCCTCTCCCATGCTTTTCCCTATTCCTCCTCTCTTAAGATTATTATGTAGGTTTCTCGGTCAGAAAGCATATCTGATACCAACTCAGTAGAGAAGGGGATCAGGCAGATAATACACTCTGATTCAAGGCAGAAAAGCGTGGGGGTCATTTGTACAAACGGGCAAAATAATAGTATAGATGTTCCAAATCCAAGACTGCTACAGGGGTCATTCTAAAATTTGTTATGACAATTGAATTCATTCTTCTCATCGCTGATATTGACATTTCAATGTTTCAGGCTGATCCATTCTACAGCCTTCTGCAGGTAAGCAATCTTGAAGAAAAAAAATGGGGATCTTTTATTTTTGATAGATTTAGATGTCAAATAGAAAATGATACCTAATACACTGACAGGTTTACTTTGTTCTCAGCATTATGAGCCACACAGACAATCCATTCACAGTTAACCTGTGTAACACAGGTGATACTGATTCATACAAGGGAGTGCTCTCGTATTTACAATGGAGAATTAGTTGCAATTCTTGGGTGAACACTCAAGATATAAGGAGAAAAAGGTTTGGTTAGTCACCTAATAGAAAACGTCATATGATCAACATCTTTTGGCAGCATGCCATGTTTGGAATAATGGGTGATCAACGAATGAGTTTCTTCTCTTATATTATGTTGGACTGTGATCACTAAAAATATCTGAATTTTAAAAAAAACAAGCATGAATCTAAGGGATTAACTTAGCATAACCTTGCATTGCAAACTGAACCCTTATTTAAAATCTGTTTTGGGAGGGGATTTTCAGAAAGCAAAAAAAAAAAGTTTTTTGAAGACTTGATAAGGAGAAAATGTTTGAATTTTCATCCCTTTAGCACCACTGATGTGACCTGTATACATAGGTAGGTAGCCAGCCAGACTCATTTGAAAACTAAAGAAACCTATGTTGACAGTTTTGATGACAGTTTGGATTAATGGTTTCTAACAAGGGAGTGCTCTCCTATTCTCAATAGAGAGTTAGTTGCAATTCTTGGGTGAACACACATTGAGTGTATAAGTGAGAGAATTGTAAAATATGTAACAGAGAAATTCACAAATGGGCCATCAAGAAGAAGGCTGTTGCAAGCCTACAACCTTAAGAAAATCTATTAATTAATGGTTGAAAAGCAAATAAATTTATACAGAATAAATAGTGGCAGAACTAAATGTTACATTGTTTATTGAATCTGCAATTAAAGTTGGAAGAAGGACATGTATGAATTTATTTGAATATTGTCGGTGACTTTTCTCTTAAAATCAAGAACATTCTAGAAGCAATACCCAGTGTGGCCCAGGGAAAAACTAACAGCAAATATAGCAACACAGGAAAAACATGTTCTTTATCATATTTCTTCTTAGACAACAAAACACATGAACATTTTCTTTAACACTGTTTACGTATGAAAAAGTAGCTGCTACAGAAAAAATATTCTGGTGCACAGAACAAAACGAATGATGTAGTCCCTTATTTTAACAGGGTTTTCAAATACACAACATTAGTGATTCTCTCATTATGTGCAAATATGAAAAAGTGGGATTTAAAAAAAAAAATTTCTGTCTTGAAGCGATTTTCATGGGTTACTTAATGTTTTACAAGAAGAATTCAGCCTTTTACATTCTTTCATTAACTGAAAAACACTATTTGAATCCAAAAATGACTACTGGTCATTTTCAAAGACCTCAGAGGTCAGCACCACCTATCTTATCATTTTCTGTCCGAGTTAACTCCACATATCAATTTACCCCCAAGAATGTATTTGTTTGGTTGTAAAATTGTTGAAAATGTTATTTCAGTCCCAAATCAACCCTTGGTGACCTCTAATATCCTTGGTAGTCAGCACCACCTATCCCATCATCTTTTTCTGCCCAAGTAAACACCACATATTAATTTATCACCAAAAATGCAATTGTTTGGCAGCAATATGATAAAATATCCAATCTATAACTTACCTCTGGTGACATCCAATAGCCTTGGAGGTCAGTACCTCACATCCTATCGAATTTGACTTTATTCGCCTTACCATTTGTGAAGTCAAAAACATTTTTGTACCATATAGCAAACTCAACATAATGTTGGACATTGCTTCAATTGGTTAGAAATGACCTCTGGTGACATTGAGTAAACTCTGAAGTCAACCTCAAGTAGCCAATGACCTTTGTTGTGGAAAAATGTATTCATATGCAGACTTCCAGTTTCCTAGGTACTATGACCTACAATTTCATCTATTAACTAGAAATCACCTCTGATGACCTTGTATGACCTACAAGGTCTACCTCACATAGCCTATGAGATCAACCTCATATATGCCATGGCCTTTATCTTGATGTGATGCATTCCTATGCTAAGTTTTAGATTCCTTGGTACAAAATTGTGCTTTCCAATTGCCTCAATTGGCTATAAATGACCAAAAATGAGATCTAGTGACCTCACATAGCTCTTGACCATTGCTGTGGATAGTTATATCCATAGGTCAAATTTCATCTACCTGGGTGCAAAATTGTGTCCGACCACTTGGATCATACCGACATATAAAGCTAATTCTGTTACTTTACCATTAACTACTTATGTATACATATAATCTTTTTGGATGGAGAAAAACTAGTGATAAAATAATAGTAATAATGAAGAATTGGTGTTGGGATAAAAGATTACTATAAGATGGAACAAAACTAACAATAAAATAATAGCAGACCTTCCAAGTCTCTGAAAAAAAAAATGGGGTCTCTACAGGTCTGATAATGATAATAATGGAAAATTTATTGACTCCGAGTGTTGTGATAAAAAGTTATGATAATAAGATTGAGTAAAGTTAGTAATGAATTGATAATATTATCTGTACCTTTCATAAATCAATATCATAACATATACATGAACCAGAACTAATTATTTTAAAAAATTGTGATAAATTATACAAAAAAATACATTTTTCATCTAAAATTACCTAAAAAAAATTACCAGCACAACATTCAGGCATCATTGGCCCCAAATGACTACAGAGACCCCAAAAAGCACTTAAAAAAATAAAATGAAGCAAAAGAAACATTTTTAGATTGTGTTCAGTGGTATACTCTTGCAAATTTTCAAGGTTGTTGTCACCAAAATTTGACGATGAGTGTCCGCAGATGTGTATAGACAGACACAGATGAGCAAAGAGAGAAGAACTTATAGCCTATTCGGCTGGTTGGTTGGATGGTCACTTGTGGGACCACTGGGAATAGATATTTAAAATGTAATCAAATCTTACAAGCCGTTGCCAGGGAATACGTAGATTGTGAGTTCGATCCTCACTGGTTGCTTTATCATTGGGCCTTTGGGCCTGACTAAGCTAAGATTAAATATCTATAATTATGGTATCATTATTGAACTTTCACTGTCATGAATAGACTTCTAGGGCAGTTCCCATTTCAAAGATACGTGTTTGGAAGGGGGTGGACTTTATGGTGTGCAGAGTAGCCTGTCATAATTGTCATGTAAAATACTTTTCCATCCGTCCTTCAAAACTACAGTTTTGAAGTATTTTGGTTACTTCTCTGGATCGTTGCCAACTTAGATATTTTGTATCTAAATTTAGATAATCCTAAAGAGCTGAAGTCAAGGGAAATAATTTATAAAACCTATGATGAAAGTTCTATATTACTTAAATTTTATTTATTTCCATTAAATTCCTTGAGAACCACTAATCCAAACAACCTCAAACTTGACAATGTGTTTGTGCTGACTAATATGCCTGGTGAATGTCAACTTTGTATACAGTTGTCAGTAATCAGATTTTTTTTTCTCTAGTTGTGAGATATTCAGGCTAAAACATTCAGAGCAGCTATAATATCATTTGTTACAAAGAAAACAAGATTACTTCAAAATTCCCCCCCATAGACTTGTTTAATGGGTAGAATGTTAAATTGACCAAATTAAGGGAGGAGAATTCATACCTGACAACTAATTATGCAAAAAGTCTTGATGAGCATGCATTGAGATGTTGAAACAAAAATTTGCAAATGCTTCAAGAAGTCCTAAATTGAGGAGATGCATGGCTTTTCAAAAGACAACCTGAAAAAATTTGTAGCGTAATAATTTAGTGATAATACATCAGAAATTTTCAAATTCATTTATTCCTACGAGCCAACAACATTCTCTTAAATTCATAGGCCGCTTGTAATTGATGGTGGAACTCTTCAGTGAATAGAATTGAAAATGATGGAACTCTCCTATGAATTGAGTAGGAAAAAAATAATCACCTAATGTTCATAGGGGGATAATTTCAATTGGGAGTAATTTCCCTTGAAAAATTTTATGAATTTAAGAGTTGAAATGAATTAATCCAAATGTCTTAGTTTCCTTGTTCAAAAAACTTCTTCTTAGATCGTTTTAGACAGGAGGATAATGATCAAATATCCTGGGGGGGGCATTAAAGTGATCCAATGGACAAAAACTATTTGATTCACAGTAAATATTTTATTAAAAACATAAATCATAGATAGGATTTATTTGCACTGGTTTCCTCCTCTCTGTTGTTTCTTCACTGATTTTCAGCCCATTTAACCTCAGGGTACAGCCTTCAGGAGGATACTACGACTGGTGAATAGTCGAATAAAAACAACAAAGATGAGTTACTAGTCTGAATTAATCAATGCAAAATAGTAACAACTTCTAGTCTCAGAGGTTCAGACGAAAGATGAATAAAAGCATAAAAAGACAATCAGAATTATATTATTATGAAATGAATCATCAAAACAGAAAAAAATAAAAAGCACTCAGAGAGCACATACTTCTGCAAAACCACAAAGAAACAAAAACTGAATGAAAATCAATTGAAAAATCAGTATGATGCAAGGGGAGTATCTGTCTGTTCTGATTTTCCGTAATTATGGACTATTATCGTGATGTATGAAAAAAAACAAAACAATAAAGCCTTGATCAGCCCCTAATTTTGATCAATATCTCTTAGCCCATGGCCCACCTCAAAATGTCATTGAAATTCATTGAAAAATTTTAGAGATATCCTGTGGACAAACATGAATGAATGCAGCCACGCCTGCTGCAGGGTCAAGACTCCACTCCTTCTTATTTTGCAGCTGAAAATGATTAGTGCAATTTTCGTGTTATATATTGTTATATATATATATATATATATATATATATATATATATATATATAAAAATATATATATATATATATATATATATATATATATAAATATATATATATATATATTTAAAAAAAAACACATACTCACACACACACACCACTGAAGATGGGAAAAATCCCAAAACATGTCTGGACCATTTACATCTAAGGATTAAGAAACCTTACCTCTGAACACTTTACTCCCAAGTCTGTCTCACTCTTTACAGTTCACATTATATATATATATATATATATATATATAAACTGAGAAGCATGCAACATGTGCATGAGGGAATCATGCTCAACCTTACATGGAGAGATCACAAAACATTGAAGCATATCAGGAAGAAAACGGGAGTCTGAGACATCATAGTAAATATTAGAACACTCGAATGGCAATGGGCAGGTCATGTCGCAAGAATGACAGACAACCAAATGACATCACAACTCACATCATGGATCCCCAGAGATCACATGTGAAACCGAGCCCGACAGAGTACAAGATGGAGAAATGAACTAGACCATGATGATGATGATGATGATATATATATATATATATATATATATATATATATATATATATATATATATATATATATGTATATTGATGATTAGATAATTATGTCATCCACAGACAGCTGTTTCATTGTATTACAATTATTCAGAGTGGCAATAGACTATCCATTATCCCATCCAGTACCATGAGGTAGGATAGGAACCTTCACTTCAGACTTAGAGGCTGGCATCTTAACTCTGCCCCATGTAGAACTGGACAGACAGTAAGGTTGAATTCAAGCGATATATTCACTCATGCATAATTCCTCATCCACCAGAGTGCTCTTTTCCTAAATTGGAAGAATCAATAAGAAATGATAAAAATATATATTTTTTGTAAAAATGTATGAGTTCAAATGATGGTAGAGTAATTTGGGTTTTATATATCATGTTACATCCCTAATTATGGTGGGATTTTTTCATGATGTTGTTGCAATAGGAAGTTAACTCCAGACTTCGTACTGGAGTTTGACTACATTAAAAAAAATTGTCTGAGGTGGATAAGTGAGAAGTAAAATATAGCATTTAATTTTTTAAATAAACAACAATAACGGAAAAGTATATTTCATCGATTCACATCAGGAAAATCGATAGAAAAATAAACTGAATAGACGTTATAATTAAGAATTACTTTTGAAGCAAGCAGTTCAAATTATTGTCAGATGCATCCAATGGGAGGTAATTGATAAACCAAGACCATGAGTTGCCTCCCTTGGATCAGCCTGCCGATGTATCTTAACGTCTTTCCACGTCAAGCGTTGTTTGTATTATCTATTACGTGACTAGCCATTATTATACCCGACAATACCGTGAATAGTACAGTCTTGATGAGTGCAGGTTTTAATGTATATCAGTATGTTATTGCTATACAAATTAATGTTACTAAGTGTAATTTGAAAAAAAAAATCACTAAATTGTAATAAGACTGTGGTTTCAAAGAGTATTGAATATTTTGGAATAAATCAACTGCACTACTCGACGTACACCTTATATACTAATTTTGATGTCATTCCTGAGGGTTTGTTTATAAATAAAATTAATTTTGTGAAATAATAAGAATCTATTGTTCAAATATTTCATGTTGTTAATCATTTCTATTATTTCATTAGAATGAAATAAACAAATCAAAATTAAAATCACCAAAAAAGAAAGAATCACTTCAGATAGTCCGCAGGAGTCTCTTTTGCAAAGTTTTTCAAAATTACTGCATTTGATGGCATATAACCCGCCCGTTATTTCAACAGGAAAAAAGATGCATTTCCCTGGATTCCTTCTGTTTTTTTTAAAAATCCTCTTCAATTTCTAATCAATGTTGAACTGGACAACAAAGGTTACATGTACCTTTAGCTATGTTTACAATTAACTGGATTCAAAGCTACTTTCCGTAAATACTTCAAAATGTTTTTAGTTATTTCAAGGGGATAAGTTTCAAGTCTACATTTTTCATAAAAAACTTCTTGTTTTGGCCTGTCTAATGGCCACTGGTAGATTAACCATTAGGCTGAGTAGGCATAAGCCCAGCAGTCCCCAAGGTCGGTGCAAAAAATGGTTTGAGTGTACTTGTGATTATTTTGAATGATATTTCAGTATTTTTGTGCATATCTATAAGGCAACTTCAAATGGTACAGACCCCTATGCCAAAAGGGTTCTGTGACCAGATCTCTCACTTCATTCCCATAATCCACCACAGTTTGTGGCTGACATAATTGTGTTTTTTTCATGGTCAGTGTTTAAATGTAGGTAAAAAGCCATAATTTTTATTGATAACTATCAGAATAGCCAGGTACTACAGGTCCTCCCCTCTTGGAAAATTGACGCAACACAATCTTCTTGACTCTTGTTCAACAACCTGATGTTGCATATTTTCCACCCACATCAGTAGTCATTTTTGAAACCCAAGAGGAAGTCAGGATTTCAAAAGCTGATTTCCAAGGCAGGCATAGAATATCTTGTATCTTTTTGTTAGTCTCCACTGAAAGCTAAGGTTTATAATTTCAAAGTATAGAAGCCTGAAAAAAAAAGGTATTTTCTTTTTCTCACCAAAGAAGATCCAAGATGTTGTTACAAAAATGAAAAGGCCTCACCATGACTAATTGAGTTTTTAGTTGGCAAAAATTAGAAAGGGCATTTTAATCCTTATTTATGTTTTAGGCTATTTTAATTTAGAATTTTAGATATTAGCTTTTGGTGGCCACTAACGAAAAGGCTCCTAAATGTAGTAAAAATGAGAGGGTTGACTGTAAAACTCTTTTTGTTATCACCGACTAACAAAAATCAAGAGAGGTAACTTATGCATCAATCACACCTTTTATTAATTTTTTGATTGATCACCCCCAACATGGCATGCTGCAAAAAAATGCTGGTGATGTAACTGTTAGTATTGAGTGACTCACTGGACATGTTTTTAATGTCTTTGAACTTAGTTACATGTTTAATTGTTTCAAAACATCTGAATATGTAGCTAAGTGAACGTAACTATTAACTTTTTTTAAGATTATAAAGCAGTCTGCAAATCATCTCTAGAGGTGCAGGGTGGCATTCCGGTTAAAAACTGAATCGACAGATTGAGTTCCAGTTTCAGCTTTTTGTTTGGTACCAGTCGTTTTCTTCATTGAGATACAGTATAAATGAAACAAGCCTTAGTCCTGGGGATTTCAATCATTAAGTAGTACCGCCCTATTACACTAAAAGGACAGAGCCGGAAGTTGCCTTGACATTCAAGTGGCACCAGTAGTGTAACAAAGGTTCTCAATGCCTAGGGACAAAAATGGTGCCCAGGGATAGTTGCTCCATAAGGTATATTTTTTTAATTACCGACATCATAGACTCGGGGAATTTTGCACCCCTCCACAAAAGTAATTTTGGTGACACTGACTGCAAGAAGTTGGCAATTTTTGTCTTCACCAAAACATATGTGGTTGGGGCTTTGTATTAGACTAAGCTTGTGTCATATCTATCCTTGTGGAGATACTAATAAATACTGTGTGACTTTCGTACCCTGAGAGTCAAAATATCTTCATCAGAAGTCATTGATATACACATATCAGAGTGCATGGTAGATAAGATATATTATTAATGAAGCATAATTCTTTGGAGGTTAGTACTTGTTTTGATACATCTTGAACTGGTTTGATTTATCTTTATAGATAATGATAGGCATATGAGAAAAGCCTTCACACCGTTAATTTGAGTGATGAAAGTAATTTTGTCTTCCTTATAGTATTAGAAACACGTCTCTCAACAATGTACCTTGAAATTGATGCCAAGGTCCAATTGTTCATTTTTGGATAGATCACTGAAATTACTGAAAAAACTTTTTTGAAGCCTTTGATCAATACATGTACAATTCAACCAACCTAATCAGTAGCAAACAATTTTACATCAGATTGACAGCATGTCATTCTGCCTCTCTCAAATATATTCAATAACTTTAGCCAACACAAGATTTTTCTATTGACCCCCAAAAGTATAATGCCCAACTATTCAAGGAGATCCATTCTCCCTGGTTTCACGCACCCATTGCACTAAAGGAGGTGGAGTCAGGGTTATTCCCTAATGCCAAAGGTATGGCCAAGGTAAGTAAACAATATTTTGTTCTTTCTCCCACATATTTGAAAAGGCTACATGCAGCATTCCACCCAAATGGGAAGGTGTACAAATCTCTATGGCTCAACTATAGATATACCCCATTTTTCGAAAAATCGCTTTTCGAAAAAGTTTAAAAGTGAAAGTAGCATTCAGTATTCATTTTGCAATGAGCTGTGCTCATTCTCTCCCTTTCTTATCTACACCATCGTCTTGCTACCTCCCAACACCTCAACTTCTGACAACTCAGCTTAGTATACCATAATAACCATTTTGGGAGTTTAAGGATGCTTAAAAAAAATTCTTTTAATAGATTAGTAGTTAATTACTCTTTTGATTTATGCTATTCCGATTTACAAATGATTTTTATATGAATGCTCTACTTGTTAAGAATCAGATTAGATTAGTGTATATGTGTGTGTGCGTGTGTGTGCATGTATTTGGTGAGTGTGTAAGTTAGTTTGAAAAAAGGAATCTTTCTCATGGTTGAAAAAAATTAGAGATGCAGAGATAGCAATTCTACTGTGTCATTTTCCTAGCATTGAATCCTGGGCTCAGACATTAAGTCATCATTGCTAGTGATCAAGGTACCTTTGGGACACTTGGACACTCGCAAAAAGAGAGATTGAAAAGTAAGAAGTTGTAAATGAGCAGTCATTGACTTGTCATTATAGTTTGGGTAGCTTGAAATGTTTTGAATACAGGACCCCCATCATTAGATTGATTAGCAAATAAGGGGTTTTTGCATTTTTGGAGGAAATGTTTTGATCAAGGACAAAAGTCTGTTGACCTTTGACCGGCCCCTGGCTTTGTCCGCCTTTGCCTGGCTAAACTGACATGAAAGGAGTGAGGGAGGGCAAGGAAAGAACAGAGAGGGACAGAGAGACAGAGTTTAAAATTGTCCATACATTTGTTTCGAGGTTTTGAATAAGAAGGCACCAGTCATATTAGATTTGTCATTTTTCACCCGTCCGAGATATAGTTAGTTAGCATGAAGTAAAGTTACGTATTTTAAAGTGTTGATGCACTTTTTAGTGTTTGCAGTTATTGTCTTCAAGGTATCTTATCAATAAATTCTGTCCGGTTCATTAGTATGAAAATAACAAGGTACCCCAGTTTTTGAATCAGAAATACAGGTTGGCAATCTATTCCTCTTCCAAACTTGTTTCTCCTTCTGCAATTTCCAACACAAGGCTTCATTAGATTTGGTCACCTTCATTTGACTATCCGGATTTAATTTATTGTTCATCTAAGATGATTGTCACTTGGAGGACTCAACACAACATCTTCAAATACAGTCTCAGAACTACAGACTTTTGAATAACAAGTTGAATCCCTATTAAATCTGTATTTGATATACAAACAGAATAAATCCAGATCTTATTGTTATACTAAATCAAATCTCTTTACTATTTCACTTATTGATATCATGTCATGTTAGGGTCAGATTCTTGCCACCTATCAACAGAAATTCAGGTGCCAACTACAATGGGTAAAGGAAGCAGAAATATAATAGAAAATACCTTTCTCACACACCTACACCATATACCATTAAACAAGTCATTTCCTATTAGCCTTGAGCTAATCTAAATTCAATTTTGGTACAAGCTAAGTAATGTGTTCCCTGAGACGAATTGTGCTCCTCCTGTAGAGATAGTGGCATTGCTTCATTTTCTCATCTCAGACTCTAATGACTGTGGTCCAGAATCTCAAGTTGTAATTATTGATTTATTTTCAAACAATTGAAAGAGTTACAATAAAAATGAATTTCAAGCAGAAGTTATTTATTTATTTCAATGCAATGCAAGACATAACATGCCATTGGGAAATGTGCTACAATATATGGTCCAAACATTGCCAAAATTTCTGTTTAACTACGTTAGGGTTTGGGGTAAAGTTAGGTAATTCGGGAGGACAGTCAGTAGAGTTTGGGGTGTGAAAATAAAGCAATACTACCAGCTCTGAAGGGGGTGGGGATCACACTTCTATTTGGGGACTACACCACGTGTACCTTACTTTTTATAAACCTAAAATTGTAGTGGGTTTTACTATCAGAAGTGAAGACATAAAACTTTTCAACCACAGGATTTAACCATTTGATCTTGCTTGTAACAGTTTTGTGATCAGTTACAAATGACAAAGTATATGCTTTTATATTTGTTCAATTCCAAGTTGCCATTGCTCAACAAAATGTTTTACATCACTTTGAAATGCAAGGTCTTCTAGTTAATTACTAATTACTAAATAAACAATTGTAATGTGTAGGGGAGATTCACGTCTTTGTTTCTTTGATTCCAGGTTTAGAAGATCACAGATCCCACTGCCATTCTCTTTAGAACTAATGATTTAAGATTAAGTTTTGGCTCATAGGAAGTGACGTGTTTAATAGTAGATGTCTGGGGTGTATGAGGAGAGGTATATTTTAGGTTGTTCCGTTCATTTTACCTATTGTAGTTGGCATAGATAATGTCGATATTTTTAGAAGTGAGTGTTTTCCACAAAAATGATGAAACCAGCGATGGAAATTAGTTTTTGGAACTAGGTAAGTAATTATGTTGGTTTTTGGAAACCAGGTGTATGGTAAGGTTGGATTTTTGGGAACTAGGTATATGGTAAGGTTGGGTTTTTGGGAACTAGGTATATAGTAAGGTTGGGTCTTTGGGAACTTGGTATATTGTAATGATGGTTTTTGGTAATTAGGTATATGTTAAGGTTGGGTTTGGGGGAACTAGGTATATGGTAAGGTTGGGTCTTTGGGAACTAGGTATATGGTAAGCTTGAGTTTGGAAGAACTAGGTATATGGTAAGGTTAGGTCTTTGGGAACTAGGTATATGGTAAGCTTGAGTTTGGAAGAACTAGGTATATGGTAAGGTTGGGTCTTTGGGAACTAGGTATATGGTAAGGTTGGGTTTTTTTGAACTTGGTATATTGTAATGATGGTTTTTGATAATTAGGTATATGTTAAGGTTGGGTTTGGGGGAACTAGGTATATGGTAAGGTTGAGTCTTTGGGAACTAGTTATATGGTAAGGTTGAGTTTTGGGGAACTAGGAATATGATAATAACATTGAGTGGACAAAAACCTGGAAATTGAGAAGTAGGTATACGCCATACCCATATAACACCTCCATTTCCAACACTGGATGAAACCATTATGACTAAATTATATCAAGCAAAACGTCAACAAGGGAAATAGAAAAGAGAAGAGGCTTTACTATATGTAGAAAAATAGTCAAATAAAATTGTCACAGAAGGTTTCTTCAGTTCTTAGTTGAGTTTGGTTGGCTGGCTATCAATCTATCTATTTAATCATCTCATGTACAGGCCGTAATAATGAAGCTAGAGGACTTAAAATTTAAGTATTCACTCATTATGTCTAGAAAAAACGTTTTGTTTTTTCTTGTTTTTTCACACACACTCACACACCCACCTCAAATAATTTACTGTAGGGTTCAATTTACAATGTGAGTGAATGCTAAATTGATCCCTTATTATCAGTCCAGCAACATTCTCTCTTATTTTTTGAAAACTCATACTTTTTTAGTGATCACCGACCAAAAAAATGTGAGAGAAGTGATTTGATCATTGATGATCTCTTTTTCCAATTTTTTAATTGTTCATCCCCAACATGGCAAAAGACATTGATCATGTGACAGTTTCTATTGAATGATTAACCAGAAATGAGAGTTGAATTTGTTGAGTGATAATTCCTTCGACTTGTTTTTTAAATTGCTCTGAATTAAAGTCAGTTCTTAGTTGCCTGTGAATATTCATAAGTCGTGTGGATAGTTATTTACTAAAAGTAGCTAAATTTTGGCACAGGGTCACTAGTATGGGGGGCTCCCATTGATAATCGAACTCACTAAGCCGTAATAATGTTGTGCCAGACCAGCTTGTTAACCAGACCATTATACCATTACGAGATGCTCAAGTTGTGTGGATAGTTTAATGGTTGGCCCATAAGTGGAGTTGATATTTGCATGTGTTGAGTGAATCATCTTAGTCAATAGTACGGGTAGTGACACCGATATGGGCCGGGGGGGGGGATTCCTCAGTGACCAATGTCACCACAACTGATGAAACAGAGCAGATGTGTATGATTTATAAGAGAAACTAGCCGTAAGCCCGGCGTGGCTCTGGCCAGAAAATAGCAATAAAAGGCCAAGAATTGTGGTTAATGCAGGAATATTCAGCATAATAAAACGCTTTAGGAGGTGGGTGTCCACTGTTATTTTTACGGGGGGGAGGGCGGATATATTCCTGTGTGGGAAGGGGTATTAGAGAATATTCAAAATATATCTTAGTGGCAACCCTTCTATACAGTAGTCATTCCGCACCCCCCACTTTTTAGTGCTAACAAATATGATGTTCGATGGTGCACTTGATAGAGGCGAATGACTTGACCCCATGGAGACCTCATGGAGTGAGCACCAGCAATTGATTTTGCAGTCTTATTATATAGAAACATCAGGTTGGAGTTAGATAAAAAAAACTTGTGCTGACAACATAAACGTTTATATCAATTGTAAAGTTCCAACTGTCAAACCCTTCCACCCTCATTGAGAAAACCTGATCCAGGGAGGAGGAAGGGGGCAAATGCCCAGTTTGTACCCACCCCCCATCAGAAATCCATGTTCAGATCATTTATTAGTCTGAATTTTTCCTATTTTGTAATAGCAAAATTTGGTAATGTGTTTAAAATTTGAAAAATGCTTTAAAAAATCTGAATTTCTGAAATGAGGAAGGCCAGGGTTGCAGCAGTTGAAATTGTGACTTTCGGGGTTGCAGTTGCTCAATATAAGTTCCCCCCCACTATCCAAATGCAAAACATCCCAATGAAGAATCTTCCATCAAAATAGCGTAAAGTGAAGAATTTCTAGTGAATTTTTTTTCTTTTCCTAGACTTCAGAACGGTGATGGTGATACATCAAGCTGAGTTGTCATTGGATGGTGGAAGGTACAGGATACTGAGTAGTAGTGGGACAGGGGACGAGAGTGCGCGCTACCTCCATAATGACTCTTTACAAAACATGCTATTTTTGCCCCTTTCCATAAGAGCTAAGTAGTGGCGTGAAGTGAATTTTTGAAAAAACAAGGTAAGTTTTGAAAATAAACTATTCATCGTAAAAACAATGTTTTAGTTTTGACTGCAAGAAACTTTTAGATTTTTTAGTGCCATAGAAGCAAAATATTTAATGTTCATAACTGAAAATGGTTTTTCAATGATTGAAAATATATTTGGTAGAATGCTAGTTTAATCACGCGTCTAATAGACATAATATTGAATCAAATTATCGTAGACTCCGATTATTACGGTATCATCAGGGAGTGCCATTATATGATCGGCTGTTATAACGGGTTGATTGGATAATACAGCACGCAAGTTATCAAAAATACGGCTAGCAAAATATTTACTTTTCAATTTGATCGGAAAAAGGTCCTTCACCGGTAGGACGTATGTATCATTATAGAGGGTCGATAGAACGAGATTTTACTGTATTGAATTTTTTAAACTTTACTTTGAACCAGAATTTTATGAAATCATTCTAAGGTCTCGCAGCAAAACTTTTATTTAATTGCGTATTGTTGCTCTTTTTCTTGTGGTAGGAAATTCTCACGCAGCGCACTGAGAGGAAAGTAGGAAATCGGCGTTTAAGTGATGACACATCAATGACGTCATCCTGGGAGAGGAAGAGTAGGAAATCTAGAAGGAGTGGGAGACATCAATTATTTTGCGAGACCCAGTAGGAGGAGAAGCAGGAGCAGAAGTAGGAGAAGTCAAGGATGAAAAAATGGGAGAAGAAAGAACGATTTATTATATACAGATGTTTTAAAAAGATAAAATAAATGATGATTAATGACAAATATGTCGAGTGACTAAGTTAATAAATAAATCGTGAAGAAATGCTCTAAATGAAAAAGAAAAAGGAAGGCATACATTAAAGAAAAAAATAATACAATTAGAAAGCCTTTCAGAGAGCGCACGCCAATGCTATTATTGTCACTGTTTATCAGTTTATCATACATAGATAAGATGCTGAGGAGGAAACTGGAAGAATTCCTGGATCCGCCCCAAAATTCAATCAATTCTTCCCTTATTCATGGTCCACCCCACTCTTCCACCGAATGTCACTGAAATTCATAGGTAGACAAACATGAGTGTAGTACTCCGTCGGCAGAGGTTGAGGTATTATTTATTTTAGGTATGGCTAAATGGGAATTTATGGAAAAGAATTCGTTCCTTTAAAATAGCTGAAATTATTGGAAAAACTACAAAAAAATATTCATACTCCACTCAGGTAATGAAAAGTTTTTGTCTAGACAGTTCGAGAGAGAGCGTAGAATGAGTAATTGATAAACGTGCGTAAAAAGTAAGTGTCTGTAAGTAAGAGAGAGACTAATAGATGAACAGTAAGAGTAAAAGGAAATAGAGATGGAATCATCTAACTAGGCAGTATCTCCTCAAAAGATAACGAATGATGATTAATAAAAAAATGTTGAGAGACGAAGTAAGTGAGAAATAACTCTAAATGAAATTGAAAAAAACAACAAAAAAACAAGCGCACATTCAAAAAAATACAATTAAAATACCCTTTTACCGTAAAGCACTTAAGAAATTATGCGAAAACAAGAAATCTGTTCAATAAAACGACTAAAATTATTGAAAAAAAAATACAAAATATAGGTGATCGTCTGCCCGATAAGGTTTTAAGAAACTAATAAAGAGATGAGTAGACTAGATAGGAAGAAAAGATAGAATGAGTAATTGTAATTGACAAATGTGAAAAAGTCAGGAAGAGAGCGGCAGATAGATAAAGAGAGTGACGAGAGAAGCAAAGAGGATGTAAATAGAGAGGGGGAAAGCTCTATAAAAGCGACGACTATCTGGGCAGTGTCTTCATAACGCACTAAGACCTCACGTCGGATACCTTAATTCCAAGTGAGCTCTCATCATTTATCTGAAGTTTCGTCACCCTCCCTTGATTAAGTTAATTTAAAACAAGCAATCATGGTGAGTATTATTATATGTATTCTTTATCTATGTATTTTAAAATCTAGTCTATATTTTTAATCCAATGAATTATTTTTTTCCACTTCATAGCTCCCCTAGAAGTATTAATTGAAGTTCTATCTTCTGAAATTCGCAACTGTATTTTTAATTTGCTTTTATAATCAATCAATTTAATCACTGACTTTTTCCATTATTATCAATATTTTATGGATTTCAAGGAAGTAATTGAAATAGATTGGCACCGTTTATTCTATTATTTTTGCTATACACCTAAAAGAAAATTATCTTTGAGAATTCTTTTACCATATTTTCCCTAATCAATTGAGATTCTAAAAAAACCTTGATAATAGATTTTTTGTAATGTAACCTAAAAATTGAAACAATCGACATCCTTTTTGAAGAATTTTTCTTTGAATTCTTCTGATACGATTTCAATTCTTAAAATTTAAACCCTCTTTTATCTTTAGAAAAATATTGTTTTGTCAAAAGTAACAAATAAATCTAAACTATAAAGATTTTTTTTTTGATAAAAGGAAAAAAAGGAAAAAATCAAGTCCAGTTCGCCATTTTTGTCATAGGAAGGAATTCGGCTGAAATCTTTGACCACGATGAGTCAATCGAAGAATATGTTCCCCAAGATTTTTGAGCCAACTACTTGCTCTTTTGAGCTCGAAACTGACCACTAAGAAGATTATCGATCGTACAAAGACAAAACAAAGTGACTGTAAATCTGTTTATATTGTTATGCGATGGTGAATTGAAATAATGGTAATTCTAGAAAGAATCCTCTCTGCCACTTTCTTCCTCTCACTCAGAAATGGTAGGAGTGTGACTGACACTGCCAGACATCGCCTTTTTTGAGTTCTTCCTCACCCACCGAGAATTCTAACATCGCACCAGACATTCATTATTGTTATTGCGATCGTTTTAGTCTATGATTATGACTGTACTTCAGTAGTTTTGCTTACGATACTTTGAAATTATTCAGTTTCGCGGAATTATATCAGAAAACCTTATCCAAACCGTAGATCACATGATGATAGTGTCAGTAATTGTCTTGCTAAAAAAAGAATGCATAATTCTATACACTGAGATTTTGACTTTGGAAGAAATATGTATTTTTTGCGTAAAACCTTCGTTTTCATTTTGTTACAAATCAAGATAGAATCGCTGACGTTGTGTCGAAAAAAAAAAAAAAAAAAAAAAAGAGCAGAGGTCGTCTCCGGAATTTCTATTGATCGTAAAAGTTTTCATTCATTATTAGATTCAAGCCTTTGTCATTTTTCGAATTTTCTCCCATTTTTAAACAGGTGCTTTCTTTAATATTTTCCATTACTGTACAATCCAATCTTGAATTAACATACATTAAATTCCTACCCCTCTGTTTATTTAGGTAAATTCTTCTCTTGTAATGTCCAGTAATGCCTATTACAATTATTATTATTATTATTATTATTATTATTATTATTGTTGCTATTATAATTCGTCAACAATGTTTTGTGTTGCGATTCCTTCAAGTCAAGTTATAAAACTTTTTCCCTTGGTTAAATGAATTGCGGAAGGGAGTTTATTTATATACCCATTTGGGGTGGTGGAAGATATATATTTTAGATCGTTATTATACGATACATTCTATCAACACCATGTCACAACTTGAGATATATATCTTTCACCACCCACCATAAGTCTCCCATCTGTTCGGTACATTATTCATCTCCCACTCGGGGGCCTCTCGGCAATTAACCGATTTTTTCTCTCTGTGAGCTACTTCTCAAAATGCAAAAATCTATTAATTTTTAGTTCTGTTTTTTTTTTTTTCTTTTTTTTCCCCCTAAGTTTACTCGTCTGGACCGTTTGACATCATCTTTTCCCGCTTTTGACGCAAAAATAATCAAATCACAAATCGCACTTCCTTAAAAAAAAAACAAAAAAAAACAAACTCGTGCATATTTTATGACTATTATCTCCTAACATTGTCACCTACGATTGAAGAGTTTTTCATCATATGACAATGTCATTGTCAATGACCAAATGGTTTTCTTCAATGGCTGATTGTCATTTTTAGCTTCCAACAATTACTCTATTCATACAATTCGCCTTATGGGAATTTATCAACGTCATTTATTTCTTATTTCATTTAGGCTGGATTCATGCTTTCAAATTGAAACAAAAACGCCCATTATTAAGAGAGTAGGAATTTATTATCCTCCCCCATGAAGGCACAATGTGACCCAAGGTTGAGTTTACTGAGAGAAGCCTCATGCATATGAGTGGGTAGGAATTAAAGTGTCCAGTTTCCTCGGCGATGCCCTTCTTGGGATGCCACGGGAATCTGGTAATGCCCTGACTCTAACCCTCTTACTGCAATAAGGAAGTGCAACCTATGAGAATACATCTAACCATGTAATGTAGTTTGGGGGCAACAGGAAAAACCTGTGCCAACTGAAATTATACTAACAAGTTCCGTCTTACACCACCACTTGACATTCCTTATTGCATCAAGTTTGACCGAAAGGCCATTGACCTATTATACCCACTTGTGTATAATGTGAGAGAAAATCAAAGAATTTGGGTCAAATTGTCAAGAGAATGATACATTTGTGCTTTTTATTTTCAAAACTCTTAAAGAAACTGTCCAAACATTTTGTGTAGTGGCAGTGGGTGGGTGGGTGGGTGGTTGGCAGAGTAAAGTCTAGGTTGAAAAGATAAGGGTACAGAGATCACATTGTACTCAAGCATAAGCAGAAGTGCTGATCATCAGTTCAAAAAGATATTTGAAAAATAGTCTATTTTAATTCATTTTGTTTTGCTTCCTCAACTGATAATTATTTCTGCTTATAGATAGTCAGGAGTGGCACTGACAGTCTTCTGGCCACATAATTACTTGCAGCCGTCGATGACGTAAAGAATCAACTCCTCCTACTTATTAACATTTACTCATAGTGACTTGGGCTTGGGGAATGATTGACACTCTTCTCTTTATGTTGAATTGCAAAATACCCGTTATACTGAGGGGTCGAAATCTCAAGCAGTTTCTGGAAAAAAACTCATAGGAGTAGCCTGAAGCAACCATCCCCAGTACTTAACCGAATCTTCCGCTCAAAAACACTTGAAAGAAAGTTCAGTTCTCCGTTATTTTACTCTGAAACGACCATCCTTGGCACTTATCCAAATCTACCACTCTTGAAAATACTTGAAAAGGAGTTCAATTCCACCTTATTTGATTTTCTTGCTTTTCTTATTTCCTCGACGGCTGTTCAGCCATTCTCCTTTAACAATTATCTTTGTTTCACCACCAACTCTTTTGTGTCACCCTACCCTGCTTCTCTCTCCCTGCCCCCTTCGCAGTCTTTGTGTTGCGATTCCATTTTCAGGACCGCTCCTCTATCCCCGCCTCTTTCAATGTAAAAATGTAACCGATTATCTTTCTTCCGAGTATTTCTCTTTGAAATAAAAATGTTTATATTTTTTTTATAACTTGATCGATATCCATTTACTTATTAAAGAATTCATAGTAAGCATAAGTTCTACTGTCTTGACTTCAAAATAAGCTACTGTTAGTCAAGCTATTGAAATATGAGGACATTTTTTATTGTTAGATTTCATCTTATGGTAGAATGAGCAAATGTCTTTGCATCGGCGATATGGCCTAGAAAAAAAAATAGTGCAAGTTAAAAAGTGTGGTCCAGATTTTTTATTTTTTGTGTTCTTGAATATCTAAGAAGTGAAAATGAATTCCAAGCACTTTGCCAGCTGTAAATTCACTGAACCTATTCGTTAAAAAAGATTCTAATCAGTTCTTAGAGTTTGAAAGGGAAGCTTTCTTTCTTTTTTTTTTTTCATTATTTATCTTTCTTGTGTACTTTTTTTTTCACAAATAGGAAAATTTTGAAATTTTTTGGCAAAAATACGTTATTCACAAAACTAAAATTAAATCATAAATCAAGAAACTGAACCTATTTTGAGTCATGAGTGATTTAATTAGTTAATGGGATAAAATTAGAAGATAAAACAGCTGACATACCAGTAAGTAGATATTAAGAGATCAGTTGGAGGGACCACTATTCTTAATTTGTACAAGAAAACGGATCATACATAAAGAATTGTCAGTGTGTGCTAGGACCTTTGAAAAAAAAAATTGTTAATGAAATCAAAATACGAAGAAGAGGTTATTTATCAAAAAAAAAAAAAATGTTTGATTATGCCAAACCAGTCCTGGATGAGTTTTCATTCTATGTCAGTAAATGGGAAGCAACTCTCTGTTGGTAAAACAATTTCCCAAGAATAATTACAGATGGAAAGCATACAATGGGCTGCAGAATTGTGCCATGTAGTTGAATCAGGGTACAGGTTGAGTACCCCTTTGTAGGAAATGCTTAGCACAAGGAGCATTTTGGAATTCAGATTTGGGGATATTAGCATGATATCACTCTATACCTCTGATCAGTTTCTCTAATAGCTTGACTCTCTGTACTATGGATAAGCATGAACAAATTGAAACAAGTTAACCAAGCTAGGACAATAAATCTCCATGAAATCTTCAAAAGAAGAAGAAATCTAGTGAAGAATCACTCTAGATTGGCAAGCTTTCTGTAGAGCAAGTACAACCTTCAAGAACAAAAAAATCCCATTAGTCCCAAAAAGAAGAGTATACAACTGATGCATCCTCCTGATAGTCACCTATGAAGCTGAAACATGGAACCTAACCTAGAGATTGACCCTCAAACTGAGAACTGTGCAATGTACCCCTGAAAGAATCATGCTCAACCTCAGATAGAGAGGTCTCAAAAACAGCACAATCTATCAGGGGAAAAAACAAGAGTCCAAGACATTGTAAAATCCATTAGAAAACTCGATGGACATCACAACTCATAATGTAGGTCCCCAGAGATCACATGCATAATCAAGGCCGGCAGAATATAAAATGGAGAGACAAGGTAGACAAGTTCAGAAAGTATTAACTATGTGACACACATGTAGTGAATCCTGGGGAAGGTCTATGATGACCGACCATGTGTGGGATTTTCAACTTGTGATATCATTTTGGCTTTCAAAAAGTTACAGATTTGGAACCTGTATTAGTTTAGTTAATTCAAATGATGCCACTGTGCATACAAACACCGTTGAAAGCAATTGGTCCAGCATTAGAACTAAGTACTAAAACAAATGACAAAAATTAATTCATTCATAATGATAAATTGTTTACAATGGATAACAGTTTCTAATCCAATAATGAAATTCCTAAACAAGTTGTCAGTAAAAACTCTATGAAAAGCAAACTCCTATTTGTTCCATAAGCCATCTGATGTGCCGTGCATGTTTCGGTACTTGAACAAAGATGCAAGTTCAGAAATATGCACTTAATATGATTTTACGATAGATTATGTACAACTCTTTAGAGTGACTTTGTTTTAATTTCACGTCTGACACCCATTGAAACATATGAATAAACATACATACACTAGCTGTTCATGTGATATCACTGGTAGAACAAATATATCAAAACTTTCATTCAGTCTAATGATGATATATATAGTGACTAGCAAATACTAAAAGCATGTATAGAAATACATGACTAAAAATTATTTTGATAATAGCTGTTTGTGTAACCCTTGATATCATTTATAGAATTTATTAAACTAGTTTAGCACCCATAAAAAAATGAGTAGATTATGTTATGTATGAATGAATTACAGTTTTGCTGCACACTCTTCTGATCTCCATTTCCTTCCATTAAAAAAAGCGATGGCGATTGAGTAAAGCTGTGATCAGCAGCAGCCGTTCTAGCGTTCTTGCTGTTTGTTTGGTCAGTTGCTAACCTAGTTTCACCTAATATTCAAGCAAGCTCAGCAGTATGCACTTGCCTACCTACCCGTTAGTGAGATGGTCAAATTACAGCAACACATCGTTGATTTTCTATATCTTTGCTTTAGCATGATAGAAACTAAACAACAAACAAGAAAGAGACAATGACTTTTAATTGATTAGACATATCTCAAGATTCATTCTCTCTGATGGTGACATACGTAGTGACAGCAAATTCTGAATGTAGAAGAAAATGTGATTATAAGGATTGTATTTTTGTGCTGACTATATATTAGCCTGGGAGGTTTTTGTAAACTTTTTTTTTTATTGCTGCCCTCGGACTTTACCTCTACTAACTGTAACCTGTTATTTTACCAGGTGAATTTGAATGAACAATCAAAACTTTTGATCACTCTTATGATTGCATATATATAGTAATATAGCAAATACTAAAAATATGTTAAGAAATTATTTGGAAAATATTTTACTATAGAAATGGTTGGCAAAATGATATGTGAATGCATTGCAAATAATTTTGTTATAGAAATGCATTGAAAATGGTTCTACTGTAAAAATACATTGCAAATGGTTCTACTATAGAAATGCTTTACAAATGGTTTCACTGTAGAAATGCATTGCAAGTGGGTTCACAGTAGACATGCATTGCAAATGGTTTTACAGTAGAAATGCATAACAAATGGTTTTACAGTAGAAATGCATAACAAATGGTTTTACAGTAGAAATGCATAACAAATGGTTTTACTGTAGAAATGCATTGCAAATTATTTAAAAATATGAATGTATTCCAACTTTTTTTCTCTAGGAATTGATTATGGATTATTTAAATACTGTCTTTGATATTATAGGTAACATCTATAAAATGAAAATGTGAAAACTTTCATACACTCTGACCATTACATATCTGCACAGAAAATTTTGGAACAATAGAAGAAAAATGGAACAATTACAGTCGTATTTTAGCATTAACTGCACTAAACATGTATTTTTTTTTATTACTATCCGCTGACTTTACCACTACTCCACCATTAGTAGTTATTTTCTATATAAATAAACTAAATATGCTGGTGGGGAAATCTGATGATTAAACAAAATTTAACATCTGACTCAACATTTGTTTTTAACCAGTCTCAGCAAACAATCTGTATGTTCTGCATAAAAATAAGAAAAAAAGAAAATGGATTGTCTGTGATCAGGAATTTAGGCAAATGTTAGCCTTTGGCACTATGTATAAAATTTCGTGTTCATAGCAACTTTGAAGGCCCATAATTTGTGTGTCTACCTGTGCCTGACAACACCACTGAGAAATTCAAGCACACTATGGCTAAAAGTAGCTAAATTTTTCTTTTTTCCATTTCCAGCTGACTTAAGCTACAAATTTCATGTACGCTACAGAATTCATAGGTAACATAACAGAATGATGATGGAAAGGTGTGCAAAATTAATTGATTGAAGGTCATTATTTTTTTTTTTACACTTTCAATTATCATTTTCCCACGCATAGATATCAGCCAAAATCAAAAAAAAATATTTCCCTGAAATAGAAACCTACCGTCATTATCTTGGTTCAGAATTTAATGTTCGGCTCTTGGAAAGTGGTGGATAGATTTTTTTGTGCGAGAAAGTCATTATACAGAAATGCTGGAGATGAACACCAAACTAAAATAAACTAAAATCAATCGGGGCATTTGATCATTAATTATAAGTGCATGTCTTTTGCAACATACATTTGCATGTTGCCAATATCGGTATTAATACAAAGGCTCCAAAATTGGGGTTAGGGTTTGAAGCATTTAGCTATAAATCTTGCTATTCTTATCCGTGAAGGGGGATAACTCTTGGCAATCTTTATGCTATCATGTATTAGGTCTGAAAAACCTAGGAATACCTAATTATTCAAACAATCAAACCATTATATGTAATGATGGTGTATTGTACATAATGCATTGCTTTTTTGATTTCTTTTTAAATTCAAAAATATCTTTCTGTTTCATTTTATAGCGTGAGTGTATCAGTATCCATGTTGGCCAGGCTGGAGTCCAGATTGGTAATGCTTGTTGGGAGCTGTACTGCCTAGAACATGGTATTCAGCCGAATGGTCAGATGCCATCAGATAAAACTCCTGGTGGTGGAGATGATTCTTTCAACACCTTTTTCAGTGAGACTGGAGCAGGCAAACACGTCCCCAGGGCTGTCTTTGTTGATCTAGAACCAACTGTTGTTGGTAAGTTCATGAAAAAAAAAAATGATATTAAATTGAAAATTAAAATAGGTCTGATTAGTCACCTGATAGAAACCATTGCATAATCAATGTCTTTTGGCAGCATGCTATATTGGGGTTGATCAATCAAAAAATTGGAAAAAGGCGGTTGACCGATCAATCATTCAATTACATCTATTGCCTCATATTGGGCAGTGATCATTTAAAGAGTCTGAATTTGAAGAAAAAACAAGCATAAATGCTGCTGGATACGAACTAAGGAAACAATTTAGCATAAACCCACATTGCAAATTAAACCTGCTTTGAAATCCTATCAAGTGTGAAATGTAACTCTGTGTGTGTATGTACTGCGATTACTTGTAACTGGCAATTGTATGAAGTATGACACTTTCCTGATATATTGGTCACGACAGTGCAGTTTTAATTATGTTGGATCAGTGGGACTACAGAAAACTAATAAAAATGAATTGAACAGATAATACATCTTTTATCTAAAATTATAAATCTAAATTTAGATAAAAAATATCTAAATTGGCTACCCTGAAGAGAAGTAACCAAATCACTTCAAAGCCATAGTTCAGACAATGGACAGAAAATTATCTTATATGACTATTGTGGCAGGCAGCTCAACCCACCATAAAGTTTGGCCCCTTTCAAATATGCACCTTTAGAATGAGTGCTTCTATAGTAATACTAAAAGACTGATTTTATTTATTTGTTTGTGACCTGTGTTGTAGCCAGATGTTTTGAATTTATGTACCCCTGAAATACAATATGGTGATTGCAAAAAAATACATTTGCAACTTGATAATAGTATAGGGGTCTGCTTCCTTACTCAAATCCCCAAAAAACTATCTCTCAAGGGAGATAACTAATGAATGTTATATATAGTCTCCCTTATTTTTTTATATGCAAATGAAATGCTAAGAAATCTGGATGCAATTAGGTCTTTAAATTTAACGTTCATTCTGGGTTACCTAAGGTTGTCTAGTATGAAATAAACACAGAGTGCATTATTTAAATATTAAATCAGTAGATGCCCCTTGTGAGGGTTTATTTCAAAACATTATTCTTCTTTTCTTTCAGATGAAGTCCGCACTGGGACTTACAGGCAATTGTTCCATCCTGAACAGCTCATCACTGGGAAAGAAGATGCTGCCAACAACTACGCTAGAGGTCATTATACCATTGGAAAAGAAATTGTTGATTTGGTACTTGACCGCATTCGTAAACTTGCTGACCAATGCACTGGCCTCCAAGGCTTCCTCATTTTCCACAGTTTCGGAGGTGGAACTGGGTCTGGATTCACCTCTCTCTTGATGGAACGTCTTAGTGTTGATTATGGAAAGAAATCCAAACTTGAATTCTCAATTTACCCAGCACCTCAGGTTGCAACAGCTGTTGTTGAACCGTACAATTCCATTCTAACAACCCATACCACACTTGAGCATTCCGACTGTGCTTTTATGGTCGATAATGAAGCCATCTATGACATTTGCAGAAGAAATCTCGATATTGAACGTCCCACATACAGTAACCTTAACCGTCTCATTGCTCAGGTTGTTAGCTCCATCACGGCTTCTCTGAGATTTGATGGTGCCCTCAATGTGGATCTGACCGAGTTTCAGACCAACTTGGTACCCTACCCACGTATCCACTTTCCATTGGCAACTTATGCTCCAATTATTTCTGCTGAGAAAGCTTACCATGAACAACTTAATGTTGCTGAGGTCACAAATGCTTGTTTTGAGCCGTCTAACCAGATGGTGAAATGTGACCCACGTCATGGCAAGTACATGGCCTGTTGCATGTTGTACCGTGGTGATGTGGTACCCAAGGATGTGAACTCAGCTATTGCAACTATCAAGACCAAGCGCACTATCCAATTTGTCGACTGGTGTCCTACTGGTTTCAAGGTTGGTATCAACTACCAACCCCCAACTGTTGTGCCTGGTGGGGACCTGGCCAAAGTGCAACGTGCCGTGTGCATGTTAAGCAACACCACGGCCATTGCTGAGGCCTGGGCCCGTCTAGATCATAAGTTTGATCTGATGTATGCCAAGCGTGCTTTTGTTCACTGGTATGTGGGAGAAGGAATGGAAGAAGGAGAGTTCTCTGAGGCCCGTGAGGATTTGGCTGCTCTAGAGAAGGATTATGAGGAAGTTGGCGTTGATACCTTTGACGCTGAAGATGAACAGGAGGGTGAAGAATATTAAAAAGTTCAATTCATCTTGATGATTGCAACTTTGAATAAAACTGATAAAAACTATCTCTGTATTGTTTTTCTTTCTTTTTGCTGCATAAGCTTCCAGCCTCTTTTTTGACAGAATCTTTTATTTATTTGAATTTATAATATTACAGTTCGAGTACCCCTTATCTGAAATTTTTGGGTCAGTAAACGTCTTGGATTTCAAATTCTGGAATATTTGCATATACATGATGAGGTATCACATTTTCCCCTCCGTCTAGTTCCTTCAATAGTTTGACTGTATAGTTTGTGCTATAGATGAACAGAAACCTTTTCTCTTTTTCTTATCACTCTTGGTTATAGGGGTATCTGCAGCTTTTTTTGACATTTTCAATAATATCTTCGTACAAATGTGAGAATAGACAGAAAATACAGAGATTAATGTATATAAGTCTGGCAACAACAATAATTTGTTTCAATTGCTTTGTCTTTCACTATTTGTGGTAATAATATAGTTTTATATTTATAAAGTGTTGCACGGAGATAACTAAGCTCTTACTGAAGTCAGAATGAGTTGAATGGAAATCAGCCTTGTCTCTTATCTATCAATCATACTACAGTGGTCAGATATAGAATGTTCCAGCTGTGATGTCAAGTTGACTTTTGAAAAGTTGGATTTTGGAATGTTTCGTTTTTTCATTGAGTTGGATAAGGGGTGCTTAACCTGTAATATTCAGTGATCAAAGTCTTTCGTTTTCTATGACCTCATAATACCTTTCAGGTAGTTTGTATTCAACCATAAAAGAATGAATCCAGTTTTGATTTGAATAACTTTTTAGGGAATTTTTTGATATCTTGAACTTGCTGGAACCACTGAGCAAAGATTGTTGCATGGAGTGAAATGAGTGATGTTCTGAAAATGACAGGTTCAGAGAATATGCTGCATGTTGAAGAACTTCCCAGCCCAGCCCCATGATCATTTTCTGGGTAGAATTTGCAACATGAAGGTAGGCCATGTAGCAAAATCACCAGTTTACTTCCTTAGCTATAAGAGACCTTTTTTTTTCTCCCATGCATCATTCAAACAAGCCAATTGCTCACTCTGGCATCATGCAATATTAGTTTGTCTTGGTTTCAGCAATTCTAATAAAGAATCAATTCCCCTTTGAATCTTACCGAACTCTTTCCACCGTAGATCTCATTTTGGTTGAAATATTGAAGGCTCTCCTGGATCTGGGATGTTGGAAACCATCAAACAAAATTATCAACATAGGTTTCTGTAAGTTTTGAAGTATGTCTGGTCGGCTATGTGTATATCTAGTATACAGTCCGCACCAGTGGAGTTATAGGACTGAAAATTTGAACATTTAGTTCTTATTACGTCTAAGAAGAGAGCTTACTTTTTTTTTTGAAAATTCCCCCAAGTAGGTATTTAATGGAGGATGTTGAATTTGCAATGTAAATTAATGCTAAATTGGCTCCTCAGTATGTCTGGCAGTATTCGCACTTGTTTTGTCTTTTGTTCTTTTAATTCAGACTTTTTAGTGGTCTTTGCCCAGCAAAAAGCGAGATAAGTAATTTAATCATTTTTCCAATCTTTTAATTGATCATCCCCAACATATTGCTGTGATGGTTATAAACTACAATTGCTGAAATACTGAACTTGGTAGTAATGGAAGTGGCACTGCTTTATTTTGCTATCCATATTTTGTTTCTGTGTACATTAGGGTGGAAATATTTCAATGTGTCCTTTTTTTTTGTTTTTCAAGTGCTTTTGTTTTTATCTTGGGGGTTCAATTTATAAAAGCCTAGACCCAAATTAATACCTCTATATTTGGAGTAGGTATAGACAGTATGAATTTTGGGGGGATTTACATAAAAAGAATAAGATCTGACTAAATTCTATTTAAAGCATCACTTGCATCTTCCACAGGAAAGCATCTACAATAGAGTTTTAAGAAAAACATCTAGAAATATCTAGATTCGGGAGGATCTCGCTGTTTTTAATAAATCTCTCAAAATAAGGCTCCAAAAACATTTTATGCAAAAAAAAGAAGACTAGACACTTCTAGGAGGGGTCTAGGCCCAAGGTCATTCAATTTTCATCTTGATTTTTGTCTGAATTTCAGAGATGAGGAATAATCATTATTTTACATTGATTTACACAGACTGGTGTCTTCATCTTAGTTGCTTTAGTCACAGTATTTCATTCTCCCTCTACTGTCCACGCTAGGGAATATCTTGCTTGAATCAGTTAATTCTAATACGTGATAAATTTAGAGGCAGACAAGCAACATCATGAAGTAAATTTGGATAAATTCTCTTTTTCTAAAGAAAATTTGATTTGTGGAATCAGTCCTCCTGTGGAATTATTTCCTGGACCTATGAAAAATTGCAAAAAATGAGTAACTTATAATGTAATTCAATACAAGTCTCATGTATGCGTGAGTACATTATCATGCTCCCCCACACACATGGAAGAAAAATCTCATGCATTCTATAAAAAATTCATTTCAGTAGCTGATATGCCCTGAAATGCAATTGTAGCTTACGTTGGATACATAATTTTCAAAATTGTCTTGGGGATCTGACGCCCCTTGAAGCTCCCGCCCAATGTATCCTAGAGTAGGGTGTTCACATGATTCTCACTCATTCTCAACATTGAAATTTGACAAGTATGATATTGAAAGAGTTTACAAAACGATTTATCATGACTCACTCTAACCCTTGGTTGATAAGATAATAACAGTCAAGTGACTTAAATGTTCTCATTTTTTTTTTATTTACGTTTATTTAGCCAACAAAGATTATTATTTACACTCGAGGTATCTTTTTATTCTGATTAACAAGGGAGCTAACCACTTAATATGAGTGGCATTGAGATAATGAAGATGTACAATTATCGTTCTTTTGTCTAGTTCAATTCATGATCAAAACGTTTTGTTCCGACTGTTACAGGTTTAGGTAGACATTTTTATATTAACTTTGATCATAGTTTCAAACAAAAGTTGGGTTAATAGATACCGCACATTTTTGTAGATATACAATAAAAAAAAAAACATTTTAGCTTCTCTTACCTTGATGAATATGTTTTTTTATCTTGGTATATTTTGAATTTTTATTTAATTATTTGAACACGTAAGACCTGGCCACCACACAGCGTATCTGAATCACTAGTGTATATTATAATACAGAAAGAGCTACTTATTGTGATTACTTAGGGACAGGATTTTTTCGATGATAATCACAGGCTGATATAAAAATTGGATCAATCGTCATCCATCGTTATGAATTTGTATTTATTGTTATCAATTCCTTCTGTTGGTTAATTCATTCTCATAAACTGCTTTATTTTATAGAATGAATCAATATGAAAATTATTTTCTAAAGCTTTTAATTCATTTTAAATGAAGTGATTCATGAGTGAGTGAGGTTAATTTGCAGCTGAGATATGAATGTAGATCTTAGCGAGGATTATTCTGGAACAAGGCTATACTAATGTGGATCAGTTCTCTAGCAATGACTTGTGAAAATAGCTGGCTGACCATGACTTTAAAACAGATTTAGAAAGAAAATTATCTGCAATAAAATGTTGATGAAAATATCCAACTATACAATCAAATTAATTAATTCAATGATATACCTGACTAGTAAAGAAAAAACCTAAAATTTTCTATTATAAATTTTTATACGACTAATCTTATCTTAATTTTTCATCTTAATTTTTCCGTTGCTTTTTTCACAACTTTTCTCAGACTGGCTATCTTTGTCAGGGATTTGGATTTCTGCTAGCCACTAACTTTCATAGCTCAGTTGGTATGAGTGGCAGGGCATTAACCAAGCCTCCCTCCAGCATTAAGGGATGTGAGTCCAAGTCTCATAGGAAGATTATTTTTCATTTCTGATCTGCTCTGTTTACTTGCTGTTGAAGGGAGCCAACCTGAGTAAAGTTACAATGAAAAGCACCTGAAAAATTGAGATGAAGGTAAATAGAAGTATGAAAATTAATAATACCTCCTCATTGCAGTTAATAATTGAACAACCTTAGCATCAGAATTTGAAGTCATGTAAAAAAAATTCTATTGAAGAATAAATATGGTCAGAAAAAATTCTATTTGTGACATCTCTGGCATTTTCCATCAGAAAACACCCAAAACAGAGAAAAAAAAACATCTAGAAAAATCTACCTTCTGGAGAATCTTGATTTTTTTTTGATAAACCCTAATGTCCCTAAGAGGTAAAAAATGCTTCTTTTTTTTCCAAAAAATTTTTTTAGAAGGGGTCTAGTGGATGCCAATTTTCAAATCTGTAGACAAAATGGTATAGCCTGGAACTCAGAAACATGTGAACAATCAATCAAACAAGCACACACACATATAAAAAAAAAAGGGTAAAACCCTTCACCATCTTTGATGGCTACGGTTGTTCAATGGTTTACAATACTTCATCTAAAAATTAGATATTAAAATGATTACTTTGAAATGTTCAAATTCTTCTGAAGAAATGAGTTTACTTGAGTTCAAGTATGAATTATCTCCCTTTGTTCACTCTTAAGAACTCCACTGTGATCTGGCAATTGAACTCATTCTCTTTGTTATTTTGTTGTCCTCAATATCTGTTCGACTAACTTCCTCAAGTGAACTATCCATATGGAAAAAGAGGGTCTACTAATCTGAAAGAGCATAGTAAAAAGTGGTAGCAATTTTTTTTTCATCTGTTACTGCCTGTAAAGTGCAATGAAGATGATTACAACTCAACTCCTTTCTATTTTAAACAAAAGATTACATGCTGTATCCCCATTGAGCAATGAAAGCCGCACTACATTTTGTTACACACTGGTCTAAAAAAATGTGATCAATTGTCCCCCAAACTCTCTTAATATTAATCACTCTTCTCAGAATTAAAGACAATTCATTATTATTTGATTTTACTTTTCTCAAATTTATGTAGAGTCTAGATTGTTTATGGTCATATTTTGGGTAATATCAGGTTTTATCATTTTTGGTCGGCCATACTTCAGCTGTTCGATGAGACACCTATAAACTTATACTGCCATTTTGGGTAATATCAGGTTTTGTCATTTTTGATTGGCCATACTTCAGCTGTTCGATGAGACACCTATAAATTTAAGCTGGCTTTCATCTCATGGTTTACATATAGGTAAGGAAAGCTGACTCAATACTCACTTTTGAACTCAGTTGACAGGTAAACAAAAGTATTTTTCACCGTTCATTCAGTAAAAAGTAGGTAATATTTAAAGAAAAAAATATAATTGAGTATTTATCAAATTAATTAAGATTTCTTGAATCCTATATTTTTATAATTGCTACGTTATTTTTGAAGGATTTTTTAATTACGGGGTTTGAAAGTTTTCTGTCAGCAGACGTCAATCATAGAGTAATCAATGTTGATTTTGGATAACAAAAATTGTGGTAAAAAAATTCTGGAATCTGCTCTAAGTATATAAAATGTAATTTTTTTTTTCATGAATGACTTATGTGATTTTCTTGCAATTGAAATCAAAATTGAAAATGATTTTCAAATTATTACAATAAGTTTTAAATTTGCAATGAAAATCCAGTGATCATCGCTACCATTTGTAATGTTTTGGTATCTACCTAGTTGGGATGGTCAAAATATCAATTATACTATTTTATGCACACGTTGCAAAATTATGAAAGGTATATATTGACTACACTCTTAGAAAGAAACAGAAACATAGTTTGACATATTTTGTGCATTCTGAAGCAACAGATACTGGCTTTAATATACATATAGATTTACTCAGCTCAGTTTACTGAATAAAAAGATGTAGAGAGTATGCAGATTGGTGCAATACAATCTTACAAGTGGAGTGAATCTGCCTACTTTACTAATCAATATGCAAAATCTTAGTTTTTACCAGGTCTCATTTGCTGAACATTTATACTACCGGAAAATATATAATTAACTCAGTGAAGCCATCCTTCCTTTATTTATATAACCTTATCTCAGAAAATCAATTTATAATTGATAGTGTGAAATAACTATTGTTTTTACTTCACAAATCAATAATATAATAATAGTGATTCATGTTTGTCTAAAATCAAAATCAAGTATGTTTTCTGTAATATGATTAACATTTAAGAACTGAATGTGCGGCATGAAAAATGTTTCATGTGGCCTGCTAGATCAAAAAGGTTGCCCATGCATGGAATAAATATTTAAATTTTTAGCTATCTGGCTCCATTGGTGTGACCTGTACACACATAGACAGATAGCCAGCCTGAACCACTCAAGAACCAAAGAAACTTATGTAGATAGTTTTGGTGACAGTACTGTCCGGTGGTTTCTAATTATGTTGGATATATAGACAGACTTCTCGTACACACTAACTATCTCTGCAGAGAAAGAGTTGGGGAACATATAATGAATAAAGCATCATCTATGTTACATGGATTGTCAAGAATAGAATTGCCTTTTGGGTGCACATTGCTGAGGTTCTGCGGGGCTGAAAAAGAGAAGAAGCAATCGAAATCGTCACCAAAACTGTCAACACAGGTTTCTTCAGTTTTTGAGTTGTTATGGCTGGCTATCTATCTATCTATCTATCTATCTATCTATCTATGTGTAGCGTGCACTGGTTGCATCAATGGAGACTGAACGGGCTAAACATCACTCCAGACATGGGCTACCTTTTCAATCTAGTGGGCCACATAAGACATTTTTCATCATTATTTGGGCCACAAATTCACTTCCAAAATGTCTATGGTATTACAGAAAATGTACTCATTCACTGTTTTAGAATAATCATTATCTATCGTTCGTTGTTCGACATAGACCTTACCCTGGATTCACCACATCTCTCTATCGTTGGCGTCGCAGGGCCAGTATTTCCTGAACCTGTCCAGTTCATCTCACCATCTCATATTCTGATGGCCTCAGTCCCACATTTGATATCTGGGGATCAATGTTGTGAGTCACGATGTCCAGCAGTTGTCTACCATTCTTGCTACATGGCCAGACCATTGCCATATGAGTTTCCTAATGGTTTCTATGATATCTCAGACTCCTTTTTTTCCCCTAATATACTGTGCTGTCTTGTGGTCTTTCCATTTGATATTGAGCAGAAATCTCTCATGTACAGGTTGCATCTAGACAAAAAATAATTATGGGAACAAGCTGGCTTTAGAAGAAGTTACTCAACCATGGACCATCTCAATTCAATAAACCAATTAAAAGAGAAAGCAGCTGAATATAGAATGCCATTTGTAGAATTCAAGAAAGCCTTTGACTCAGGTGAATTCCCATTATTGATGCTATCATCTGATGAGGTATATGTCATAGTATTGCATCATATAAACCATCACAGGAGCTTCTTTATCAGGTTATATAAAGACTCTTTAGAGGGTTCTTTCAGCTCCAAAAAGGAGTAAGACAAGGTGATTATGAGCTCACGTAAACTCTTTGCAGCCTGTTTCAAGATGATCTTCAGAAACGTTGACTGGAAAAACAAAGGAATCAGAATAGATGGTGAATACACGAGTAACCTCAAATTTGTAACGACATCGTCCTTTTTGCAGAGAACCTCCACAACCTCTAACTGATGCTAGATGAACTGAACAAAGAAAGCAAAAAAGAAATTTTTTATAAGATTTTAAATAAATGTCAAGATTAGCTGTGGGCCTATGGTTGCCCATATGTAATTTACTCCTTATCATGTCAAGAAAAAAACGTTCTTTTTGGTTTTTAAAAAAATTCATCCCCAAAATAGGTTTTTAGAGGTGAGTACGATTTACAATGTAAGTTTATGCTAAATTGGTCCCTAATTTTTTTGTCTCGTAGCATTTAAGCATTTTCTTTTAAATTTGAATTTTTGAATACCATCAAATAATAGTTAAACGAAGTTATTTATACATTGATCACCCTTTTTTCCCATTTTTAATTAATCTCCCCCAACTCAGCATGATGCCAAAATATGTTGGTCATGTGATGGTTTGTATTAAATGACAAACTAGACCTATTTCTTTTTGGTTTTTCACCATTTTCTGGTAACAGACTCCTCTCTTTATGGATTGTGTGTTTGGAGAAGGCTGCAGAATTGATATGCCAAAATAGCATAGTATCAATGAATGCGAAATGAAGAATGAATACAATTATCAAAATAACTCTTGGAATGATAGATATTTTTCTCATAATTATAGAAAGCATCGTAAGCAAAAGAATGAGTTCAACAGTTTGAACAATTCTTGGAATGATAATGACTATTCTCAAAATTATAGAAGCTAGAATTAATTGATTCTTATTAATTAATTCAATCTAGAGAACAAGAGAAAAGCATTCATACTTCAGGACTGTGATTTCTTCTGGAAGTTGATAAGATTTCATTCTAATAATGAAGAGTAATGATACGGATAATTTTCTCACTGTAGGTACAAAGTTGTATTAATGAGTCCACAGCCTAACATGTTGCTATTTGCTGAATTTTGATCTGAAATTCTCGCTGTATAATTACAGCCTGCCTCGAGATGATCTTCCATAACCTGGACTTGGGGAAAAATAGAGGATTCAAAATAGGCGGCGAATATCTGAGCAACCTCAGATTTGCAGACAACATCGTTCTTTTTGCAGAGAACCTATATAACCTCAAACTAATGCTAGATGAACTGAAAGAAGAAAGCAAAAGAGTTGGCTCACACATGAACTTCAGTGAAACAAAAGTCATTTGCAACAACCACATCAAAAATAAGGACATAACTGTCAAAATCAAAAATGCAAAATAAGGGAAAGTAGACCACAACATCTACTTAGAACAGCAAATCTCTATGAAATCCACAGAAGAAGAAGAAATCAAGTGGTGAATCACCCTAGGATGGCAAGTCTTAAGCAAAGCAAGCTCAACCTTCGAAAACAAGATGATCCCAATAATCCTAAAAAGAAGAGTATACAACCAATGCATCCTCCTGATAGTCACTTATGGAGCTGAAACCTGGAACCTAGCCAAGAGACAAACCCGCAAACTGAGAACCTCACAGGTAGAGATCACAAGACAGCACAATATATTAGAAAGAAAATGGAGGCCCAAGACATCATTGAATCCATTAGAAAACTCAAATGGCAATGGGCTGGTCATGTTGCGAGAATGTAATTTTATTGCTGAAACCTGATATTCAATTGGTGGTTTTATTTTATAAGAATAACTCGAAATGCAGTCCATTTCGGTAAAAGACAGAAAAGTAAATTAAAGATAAATAATCATCATTAATTTCTGACTAGTCTTCCTTCCACCATATTTCTGTTGCTTATTATTACAATAGTAGCATTACAGTGCTGACGGAAGCAGATGGACTGGAGGGGGTTAGGCCTCCTCTCTTCTTACAGGTGTTTAAAATGCCAATCTCGAACATATTTCCTCAGTACAGGGGCAAACCGGATCTGTGTACTAACCTGTTTGAATATGTCTGGACAGATTCAGCCAAGTATAGATTTAAACCCATTCAAAACTTGACACTTGCTCAAATAGTATGTGGGCCCACCAGAACAACCAGAACAGAACTTTACACACACAGGGCAGTTTGGACCCTAGCATTAGGTATTTCAGGGCTCAGACGTTGGCATTTAGCATCTCTTCATAGCCGCATATCACTCTGGGAGGCTGAATTCCCATGTCCAAGACTTCAGAGGACACTGTATTCTTGAGTGCGAATTTATGGCTCCTTCCAATACACACACACACACTCCCAGGCAGACACACGAGAAGCCAAGTGACCCCCCCCCATTCAAACCTTAATGAAAGCACCCCAAAAATTCAACATCAAGATTATATGAAGTGAATAAAGAGGCAGTCAGAAAGTAAAGGTTGTGCGCTCTCAGATGGACACACACTTAGCCTCCCCCTACTAACCCCTGCAAACCCTGATGAAAGCACAAAAAAATGCTCATTAGAATATCAAAGAAGACTAAGGGAAGTAAATAGGAAGGGGTTTAGAAAGACTGAGTCTAGTCTAGGAAATATTTGTATTCAAAATAGAACATCAAATGTCCATGAAACAGACACAAATCAGTTCCAGTTTTACATTATACCTACATCGTAAATTGATCACCCTTTCAGAGCCAATCCACTCACTACCCCTAAAAAAATTACCTTTTCCAGAAAATGAAAGAAATCACCAAAAAACTAAGATTCAGTCAGTACAATTAATTCAACAACTGAAAAATATGATTTTATAAGGATTTTTGTTAATTTCAAAATAGTAAATCTTGATCCCAAAATTACTCACGAAAACCTTTTTTTCAATTCTCCAGAAGAGGCCAGAAACTGAGAGCCCTTCTCTTTATCAGTGACCCCTTTTGCTTTTGTTCACAGGTACTATCAATTTGCAAAAATATCTCAGATTTTTTTAGAGTTTAATCAAAGAATGTGTTTATCAGATTTTTCATCAATCTTTTCTTTTACTAATGGCATAAACATTTTCTCAATAAAATTATATTTTATACAAATTTCAGGGTTCTTCCACGGTGTCAATTTTCCACAGACCTTCAATAATATCTTTGTAGACTGCCAGGGGTCTGTGACCCTCACTTTGGGAAGCATGATAATCTTTTTGATGCTTAGGGCCTCTATAGGTCTTAAGCCAGCCCTGCATATCAATAAATGTTTCCTACTTTGAAAATAATAAAAAGTTACAATTACTCATCAGAGACAACTTGAGACACTTTTTTAAAATATGAAGCTACAAGTTTCAGAAAGCATTGAACTTGGTTTTTTATATGTATATGTCTCCTTTTTATAACCACAGTTTTTTGAAAATCCCTTCTGTCAACCTATAGTAATAGTATTCAAATTTCTTAGATAGAGCATTGTCAGATATTATTAATTCTTTACCGGTACAGGTTGAACTACTTCAATCTTGCAAGCTTTGCCAGACAACAGAAAGTGCAAGATTACAGAAATTGACCTTTAAAATCCATTTTTTCCATCAAAAAACTTTAAAATGTGCCCCGTTTGTTTCTTTATAAAAGTTCCTTTGTCAAATTTATTCAGGAACTCCACCTTTTCTGGTATTGAGTTTGAAGTTATTTGGATCAGTGTTTTGTGGGAAATTTAATGAACATAAAATTGAAACAATTAAAGGTTATAAATATTTCTTCACTGTTTATATAAATTACCTATATCTAAAGTATGGCAGGCTACTCCACACACCATAAAGTTCAACTTTTTTCTAACATGTACCTTTGGAATAGGCATTGGCCTTGTTTTGAATCATGCGAGAAATATTTCACTATATATTATTTACAATAGAGGATAATGTTATATGAGCAAATTGTAGCACAAAAGTTTTGTGAAAGTTTCAGACTTACTTGCATACAATTCTTCTGGTATCAAATATCTTTGAAATGCAAAGTCATTGTGAGAATAATGTTAATTGGAATATATGTCAGTATCACTAACCGAATAACAAAAGTGCTGGATGAAAACCAACCACATGAACAAGCTTGTTTTAGAAGAAACTACTCAACCATCTCCATTCAATAAATCAGCTGAAAGGAAGAGCAGCAGAATAAAAAATGCCACTTGCTGTAGCATTTATAAACTTCATGAAAGCCTTCGACTTAGAAGAAATTCTCATGGTCATAAAGGCCATCACTCTATTTGGTGTAGACCCTGTATATGTCAGAGTACTGCAACACATATACAGTCACAGCAGGTCCTTCATCAGGCTGCAGAAAGATTCAGAACCCTTCCAACTCCAAAAAGGGGTAAAGCAAGGTGATACCAGCTCACCCAAACTCTTCACAGCCTGCCTCGAGATGATCTTCAGAAACCTAGACTACGAAAATAAAGGAATCAAAACAGACAGTGAATATCTGAGCAATCTCAGATTTATAGACGACATTGTCCTTTTTGCAGAGAACTTGCACGACCTCCAACTAATGCTAGATGACCTAAATGAAGAAAGCATCAAAGTCAGGCTACACATAAACTTCAACTAAACAAAGGTCATATACAATAATCATGTTGAAAATATGAATAAAACAATCAAAATCAAAGATGTAAAACTGGAGGAAGTAGATCACTACACTTACTTAGGACAACAAATCTCCATGAAATCCTCGAAAGAAGATGAAATCAAGGGAAGATGGCAAGCCTTTGGCAGAGCAAGCTCAACCTTCGAAAACTACAAAATCCCATTAGCCCTAAAAAGAAGAGTATACAACCAATGCATCTCCAAATAGTCACTTATAGAGCTGAAACATGAAATTTAACCAGAAGACTGACACACAAACTGAGAAGCATGCAACGTGCACATGAAAGAATCATGTTCAAACTCACAAGGAGAGATCACAAGACAGCACAGTATATCAGGGAGAAAACGAGAGTCTGAGACATCATAGAATCCATTTGAAAAATCAAATGGCAATAGACTGTTGCAAGAATGGCAGACAACTGATGGACATCATGACTCACAACATGGATCCCCAGAGACCACACGGCAACTGAATACAAGATGGAGAGACGAACTAGACAAATTCAGAAAGTATTGGCTCCGCAACGCTCGTGGTAAAGAGGTGTGGCGAATCCTGGGGAAGGTCTATGTCTTAGGATAGATGTTAAAAGACTGATGATGATGATGATGATGGAAGAATGAGTGACCAGGATTCAAGCAAAATTTCAAGAGACACCAAAAGTTGGTTGATTTTAGCCCTTATCTGCTTGTATAAGTCACCAGTTATAGGCTGTTCCTATAGTGAGTGAAAGAGAGTGGTAATTGTGGTTGGGTTCTGAGTTGCAACTTGATAGTGTAATTTTTGAGGACAAAGGATTTTGTCTCCACGTGTTTTATTTTTACCACCATATGCCAAATGTCAGTGGAAGTGTTGAAGGAGGAAGGTGGACGATTATCGTCTTGACAGTTGGGAGAATTTAGATTAAACAGAGTTCTAAATTGTACTGAAGACATACGAATGAGACATTTATAAAAATACAAAGCTGAAAAGAAATACATGTAAAGATACAATTGTGATAAAAGAGGCCTGTTTAGATTAGATTACTAAGCAGCATTCTTATAGAGAAGGAAAGAGATGAATATCAGGTTATTCCTATATATCAAAATGAATTAAAATGTGATATAATGGGTCTTATGTCATTTGGTTTATCTATCGAATGGAGACTGATTAGTAGAGCCTGTAATAATGAGTGGTATTCGAGTTGTGGCGTCAAAAAGGGGCAAAAATGGGATAAGTGAAACAATTGCAATGTTTGCATTGAGTAGCCATAAAGCTCTTATAGAGTCTCACTTTGAGGAAGATTAGAGACAGGAAACAATATATAGTTACAGTCAAAGAATGAAAACTTTGCCAAGGAAGAGAATGGGAGGAAGTAACTAACTAAGAAAGCCAGGGCAAATGAGCAAGTGAACACCTGCATTCAGAGCTTTTATAGACAGTTGCAGAAGGAAGTGATATTTTGCATATGTGGCTAGTTTTAAGGTTTTGTGTCTAAAGCTAATACTAATTTGATTTTAACTGAAAAAAAAAGAGTCGCTATACTAGTTGGTCAGAATAGAACAGTCATTTGTGATTATAGTGTGTTCTAATTGGAACTCAATTTTACTGTAGTCATTCTTTATTGATTGTTTTGAATTTGATTCGAATCACCATAGCCCTACAAATGGCCTGCCAGACCAACCAGCCAAGTGGGCTCTAGATTCTTCTCTCTTTACTTGTTTGTGACTGTGTGTATGCATATAAATCCGTGTGTGTTTGGGTGCTCTAGATCAAATTATTGGAGTCACAACCTTGAAAATTTGCATGTGTACATCACTAAGCACCATTTAAAAATTTGTTTTTGATTTTCAAAAAATTATATTTTGGCAGTCTCTATGGTCATTTAGAGACCATCAATGTTGAAATCTTGTGCTGGTATTTTTTGAATAATTTGAAATAAAAGATCTATTTTCCTTTAGATGATTTTTATATTTTCCAAGAAAATTTTTTTTTGTACCCTTGTGGACTACAGCAATTCATTTATGCAAGGTACAGATATATATTTTTTATATTTTTCACTTTGTGAAATTGATGCTTCTCCAATTTATCGGACTAAAATTTGACTCATTTCAAGAGGTCTAATTTCTGGTACACCAGGTGACTTCAACTAAACAACATTCATTACTAAGTCTTTCTACAGATGTAAACAAGTTAATTCATTTAAAGCAATAACAGCATGATTTATGTAAAAACTTCTGTTTTTCCAGCATGAATTTTCCACACACTCACTGACTCAATGTTGAAAACGGTGCCATTTTTAACATCAAATGAGCAAGTGTGCGGAACTTTACAATTTACAATTGGGACCACCTTACCAACAGTGTGCCCTGTTTTTAGACAAAGTAAATAGATATGTAGTTTCAATCTAATTAAAATCATCAACTCTACCTGTTGTAACAGAAAAAAAAAGGCCCTTTGAAATGAGTCAAATTTGGGTCAAAAATATTGAACAATCATCATAATTTTTTTTTGTCTTGTTCCAGGATCCTCTTCTGGTCTTTAAAAGATTATGTCATCTGTTTGTATAATTTTGGTTGGCGCTTTCATCATGATTTTTGGTTGCAACTCCGCAATAGCTTTCTAGAAATTGGCTATCGATCCCATAACTGTTTGGTTATTTTTTTTTTATGGCTTCTTTGGTCAATAAATATTTTTGCTTTTGTATTGATTAATTAATTTTTCTACTTGGGCCCAGGATTCTATTTTTACAAGCGTGTGGGTGGATCGATGTTGAATTTATACTTGCAATGAAAACCTGCTGCCTGGAGCCAGAGGAAGTTGGAAAGGAAACAAAAAATCAAGCTTTTGTTTCAGTTGAACTTCAGAGTAATGAACTAAAACTCTGACATAGCCATCCAGCATTCAGTCTGAAAGAAATCAGGCTAGCAACATTGAGTAGTCAACAACTCTTATTTTTAAACAAATTAATAAACTCAATTCATTCAGTCAGAGATGTGGAGTGGTTACCAGCAACACAAAGTTTGAATAATGCCCTCCTTGGGGGAAGGTATGGATCCACATCTAACCCTAGTTATGGATAAATAGCAAGGCAGTTTGAGTCATTTAGCCATGTATTCAAAGGTAGTTTACCACGGGCTGAAGGCTAGCAACTCCTACCTGTAAGACCTACCTGCTGTAGAAAACCTAATGTGGCTCTTTGCTCCACAAGGAGTGTAAAGAATTAACACAATTTGCAAACACAGATGTTATGATTACATTCATAAAATAGCAACAAGTTTGTATGAGCCATTTCCATGATGTAAAAGGGTTATTCTCATAAAATTTTATGGTTTGTTCCAGGATAACTTGCATAACGATAGTTGTATTACAACTATTAAATCATGTTAAAATAATATAAACAGTCTGTGTTTGACAGGGTTGTTATAACAACTCGACTGATGATTGTAATAGAGTTTGCACATTATGTCAGCACAATGCATACAGGAGTTTTGAGCAGCTATTTGGAAAAAAGAAGAAATTGAACATATTTAAGCTGTTTGTGAGGGTCATGGTTAGACAGAGAAAAAGTGTTTGTGGAAGAAGCTTGGCAAAGATAATAAACAAACTGACTACTTCAGTTCAGAATCCTATTTATAACATCGATAGGATCCCAGAGGCAACTCAGTACAGCAAAAACTAATTGATTAGAAATCTTCACTTTTTGAAGTTAAAAGAATGACAAAATTGTTTTTGATAAAAAAATTAGGATCCAGAAGGCATGTTCAAGTAAATGTGATAACTTGGTGGCAAAACAATAAAAATATTTTCTGCCCAATCAAACATATTGCTAAGTGTTTATTTCTAAATCTCCCTCCAGAGCTCACCTGAAAACCCTTTCAAACAAGCACACACAAAGCTTAACTAGTAGTGGCAACCTCCCTGTGCCTGGAGGTTACTCTGCTCTTCACTTTTACACCAATCAGCTACCGCTCACACAAAGAAAATAATTTTCACTGAAATATGAAACTTATCCACAAATTAACAATTTCAACATTACAATGCCATGTTATAACAAAATACTTAATGATCTTTAATTAAGTGTATGCATTCTATGTAGGTTCCTTTACAGTCTCAATCAGAACTAATAGAGAACCACTATACTTTTTATTAGAATTCGTCAACCAATACCATCAACATCAGCATAGGTATTTCTTCAGTTTTTAATTGGGTCTGGTTGTCTGGCTATGTATGTACTACATGTATGGACTGCACCAATGGAGCTAAAGAATTGAAAACTGCCATTTGAGATTTTTAATGGATTCTATTCTTTAATGGACTCCTGTCTTTTTCCAGATGTACTGCACTGTCTTCTGGTCTCTCCATGTGAGGCCCAGCATAATTTTTTCATGTGCACGTTGCATAGTTCTCAATTTGCAGATCTGTCTCTTGGTTAGTTTCCATGTTTCAGCTCCAAAAGTGACTATTGGGAGGGTGCCTTGGTCATACACTCTTTTTTTTAGGATTAATGGGATCTTCTTTTATTTTTTTTTGCTCTGCCAAAGGCTTACCATCCTAGTATAGTTCTTCGCTTGATTTATTTGATGATTTCAATCAAAAATTATAACCCTTGAAACTGACATTCTGTCTTATTTGTATGAATTTAAGAGTTAACAAGACTGGCTGCTGCACAATCAAACTCCACTTCAACTTATATCCTGACTAAAGATGATTACTGCAACTTCTGTATTGTATATATAATAGATAAAAAGATATAAAGTTGTATATTTTTTGTATAATTGTATTTATCAGAATGATACAAGCCTTTGTATCCGTGTGATGAATTTCCATTAATGTCTAAGACTTGTCAATTTAGCTCAGTCAGTAAGACAGCCTCTTGGCAATCAGTTGGTTGTGACTCAAGATCACAGTGGGAGAATGTCTGTTTTCTACATTTCGGTCTACACCCTTAATTTTGGTGAGGCTTGTTTTTGTTGTTCTCATCCTTGACACGGTAGAAAAATAAAGTTAACTCCAGTTTTGGAGTTTGACAATGTCATTAGAGCTCTGGATAGCCAGATTTGAAAATAAGAGAGCAAATTACAATGCAATGCTCCTAGAAAAAAACTTTACCATAAAAATGCTGATTCTGTACTCTGCTTTATTTACATTTGAAGACATATCGGAATTTTTAAAACAGAATTTAAATCTGGCCAAGGTTTTTGACCAACATCTAGAACAGAAAAATTCCTTAGTGAACCTCAACTGTCACAAATTTCATATAATTGATGGACTAACTCTTTTGATTCGATAAAAATGAATACAAAATAGATAAAGAAAAATAATAACAATTGTTCAGAACAATAAGTTTTTATTTCATACATGATGTTTGGAAATGAAAACATGAATTTCCATTGAAAAACAGAAATCAGATGACATTCATCTTTTGTATGAAAGAATTTTGAATAGTAACAATACTTAGGGCTTAAGTGAATACAGAACATGAATGAAAGAGTGCTCACAGAGCGCATCAACAACAGCATTTTAGTGCCCGTCGTTGGATACAGACCTTCCCCAAGATTCGCCAGACCTCTCTATCATGGGCCAATACCTTCTGAACTTGTCTAGTTTATTATTCTATCTTATATTCTGCCAGCCACAGTTTTGCATATGATCTCTGGGGATCAATATTGTGAATTGTGATGTCTAGTGGTAGTCTGACATCATTTCAACATGTCCAGCTCATTGCCATAAGAGTTTTATGATGGATTCTACGATATCTCTGATTCCTATTTTTCTCTTAGATACTGCGCTGTCTTGTGAACTCCTATGCATCTTGCATTGTTCTGAGAGTCAAAAGTGCATACATCTACCAATATCATATGCTTACTAAAAAAACTGAATGAAAATCAGTTTATATATACAGGTATGCCTTGTTAATTTGTTCCAGAATTTTTCACGCTGTTCAAAACCATACTGTTATAGACCTCTGTCAACAAAGTTGAAAAGAGGTATATTCCTTTGGTCGGGTCTTTCCATCTGCTTGTTTGTTTATTTGTATGTTTGTACATCTCTCCACATAATATCTCTGAAAGTACTTAGTTGATTTCAATGACATTTTGTTATGGTATTAAGATAGAGGTGGTAAAATTTGGGGGCAGATCCAGGATTTTTTTGTGATTGAGAGATATTTTTTTGTTTTGCATATGCTCATAACTGTGTGCACAATATCACCAAAAGTTCTCAATGAATTTCTATAATGTTTTGAGGAAGGATGTTTAAACTGTTTAAATCTTGGAGTACATACTTGAACAATCACCTCCCCTATGTCATTTTGTATGTCCAAACCACATGCCAAATATCACCTTTTTTTCTGGTCTGTCCACAAGATATCTCCAAAAGTTCCCAATGAATTCAAATGATATTTTGTGGAAGAGTGGACAATTGACTTAGGAAGAACAGATTGAATTTAGGAGCGTATCCATACTGATTATCTCCCCTTCATGGTTGTTATATTTCGAACTACATATTATTGTCAAAATTTCATGTCTGTCCACACGATATCTTCAAAATTTCTCAATGAATTTCGCTGACATTTTGTGGAAGGGTAGATAGAAAGCTACTGAAAAAACAATCAGATTTTTGGGCAGATCAACGCACAATTCCCCACCCTTACAATTTCATTGGCAGGGATGTGAGAGCTCTCTAAGTGCTTTCTTCCTCTAACTTATACTTAGTTACATAAATTTGTGCAGCGACCCTGACTGTATTACATCAAAACCTGCACTATCCAAAGTATACCTGTTGCTTTGATGCAGGGGAGGTAACTGTGTAACTTTTGATTTTTCATATTCTAGAATATTGTTTTAATATATGAAAGAATTCCCAGGTCCGCCCGAAATTCGATTGGCACTATGTAGGGAAGGTGGTCCTGACTGTGAATTGCAAAAGTTTCACACCCACACCTATGCTCACTTGATGTTAAAAACAGTGTACAATTAAAAATAAATAATAGAATTAATGAAAGAAAAACAGATGTGAATGCATAAATCATATAGTTATTGCTTTTAATAAATTAGATTACTAAGCTGTTTTTTCATGTGCATCATTTTTAACATCTAATAAATGAGGGTGTGAATGTTTACAATTACAACCACCTTCTCTACATTGTACCATTTAATCTTCCGTGACCCATAGCCCAACCTTCCATAAAATAGAAAATCTTTGAAATCAGTGATGAAAACGGGGTTAGGGAACTAGGTATACAGTGAGGCTTGGTTTTGAAAACTAGGTATTCGGTGGTGTCTCCATTGGTACGCGTTAAACACCTGGAAATTGTGAAGTAGGTATATATTCCTATGCACTCCCGACCCCCGTCATTTCCCTCCCTGATTGAAATCAATTAATAACTTTTGAAGGTACAGGACAGACAGAAATGAATGATTACACATGCCAGTTCCAAATTCATTGGCAGAGGCGAATTAATTATGGTTGTTCGAGTGTATCGTGTTGGTTTGCATCCATTTAATTGATTAGTAAATCAGTGGCAGCCAGAAACAGGCTGTTTTTATTGATGTAGACACCGGACACTTCACTAAGCAACAAACAACACAATATTAACAGGTTTAGCTTCAACTTATGTTAACTTGTCAACCCAGAGAGAGAGAGAGAGAGAGAGAGAGAGAGAGAGAGAGAGAGAGAGAGATGAGGGGGAGACAGAGGAGGACAGAGAGGGGAAGAAGGCAGAGAGGGCAGAGAGAGGGGGAAGGACAGAGAGGACAGACCCAGAGAGAGAGAGAGAGGGGGTGAAGAGATAGAGGGGGAGACAGAGGAGGACAGAGAGGGGAAGAAGGCAGAGAGGGCAGAGAGAGGGGGAAGGACAGAGAGGACAGACCCAGAGAGAGAGAGAGGGGGGGGCAGAGAGGGGGGAAGACAGAGAGGGGGAGAAGACAAAGAGGGCAGAGAGGGGCAGAAGACAGAGAGGGCAGAGAGAGGGGGAAGGACAGAAAGGACAGACCCAGAGAGAGAGAAAGAGAGAGAGAGAGAGAGAGAGAAAGAGAGGGATGGGGCAAAGAGAGAGAGAGGAAGACAGTTAGGGCAGAGTGAGAGGAAAGACTGAGAGGATAGAGAGAGAGTAAGAACAGAGAGAGGGAGAAAACAATAAGGGCAGAGAGGTGGGAGACAGAGTGGGAAGACAGAACAGAACTTTCCTCAAGAGACAAAGAGAAAGAGACAGATAGACAGACAATCATTGAGAGGGAGAGACAGAGACAAATAAAGAGAGAGGGAAAGAAAGAGGCAGAGAGAGGGAAAGAAAGAGGCAGAGAGAGGGAGAGAAGTGAGGGTTCTCCAATATAAAAATGCTGAGTGATTCGTACCTGCGCACAATTCCGACTCACAGTGGATCCTTTAAGTTCCAGTGAGCTCTTTCTCTTCTTTCAGAATCCGCAAACTGTCCAATCTTTTTCTTTTTTTGAATAAGAGAAAAAACCACTTTCTTTCTCTTACTGCGAGTTTTTCACTTCAACATGGTGAGTTTATTTTTAAATAATTTCATTGTTAAATCATTTTTTTCTCTTTTATTTGTAAAAAAAAAAGGAAGAAATTTCACATGTCTTTAAAAAAAACTGTTTTTGTTCAGAGAAGCAAAATAAAAAATTGGACTGTGATGAAATAGTTATAAAAGTAGCTTATCCGACAATTGTTGTGAATTATTAGGTTTGCTTATTGCTTATGATACATCATTTTCTTTTAATAACAAGACGATGGATGACTTGAACAACAAAAAAAGTGAATATTTAATCAAAATACGTCTCATCTGAAGCAACAACTCTTCCCGATGATCCTCAAATAATGATATGACATCTCTATAAAATTCTTTAGGTTTAGTAGTCACTAATTCTGTAAAAGTATGAATTATGCCCTTCTATCATTGATCTTTATATAAGAGAGATGAAGTTTTAGAATATTTGAATAGATAATAACCTGCTGGAGAAATGTCAGGTGGATATGAAAGATACAGGGCTAGCTCAAGGTACCAGCAACACGGGAAGGTGCCCAGGGTGTTATGTGCTAGGGGGTGCTTTTCATGTGTCTGAGACAGTAGGACTCCTCAAATACAAGAGTGAAAATGAATGAATTAAACAGAATAGAAAGAGTCAAAATAATAAAATTCATTGATTTGAAGTCAGATTTTTTTAGCAATCTCTGAGAGTTGAATACTTTCTGTTGTGACGGAGCCAAGAAAAACAATTGGCAAAAGAAATTCTTATGACCAATGACAAGTTCATTCAATCTATGCATTGTAATTAAAGGGAATTTTGATATTTAGTATCAATCAGTACTGTACGATACCTTAATATTTTTTTTTCTCAAAGTAAAACATTAATTCAATAAGTCCAATTAGTTACTCCATAGAAACTGTCTCATGACAAACATCTTTTGGCAGGATGCTGCATTGGGGGTGATCAACTAAAAAATAGGTTAAGAGGGTGATCAGTAATAATTGTATAGATTATTTCTCTCACCTTTTGTTGGGCAGTGATCGCTTGAAAAATCAATTTTCAAACAAACAAATGTGAACGCTACTGGATACATCCTAAGGGACCAATTTAGAAAAAAATTATATTGTATAAAAAAACAAGCTATTTTCAGGGGAATTTACAAAAAACAAAAAAATGCTCTTTCTAGGTATAATAAAGAGTAGATGTTGAAATTTCAGTCCTCAAGCTCCATTGGTACAGCCTGTACATAGTATGCATGTATAGCAGTCAGCCTTACTTGAAAACTGAAGAGAGCTATGTTGAGAGTTTTGATTTTCAGCTTATCCAGGGCGCCGAGAACTCCAGGGCCAGTCCTGGCTGCAAGATTTCAATTCTCCAAGTTTAGACAGTCAGCTGAGCGATGTCTAGTTTGACACTGACAGTTTGATAGTTATGAATTGTCAGTCGTCAATCAAGCGTCTTCCATTACAATTTCTTGGCATGGGATACTCACCAAGCCAGTCCAGCATTTTTATCGAATGCTTGCATGTTGATTCAAGGGAACATCAATAAAACTGAAAAGGAAAAAAATCGAACATCGCCATCAATATCTATATCTTGCTTTCTTTCTAAAAAATAACAGAGGCTTGAGCTGGAGATTTGGAGGACAGAGGGGTTTGGTTCCAAGAGGGGCCCCTCCCTACAATATCTAGTACAGCGTTTCGCAACCTAGTTTCCATGGACACCTGAGGTGACCCAAAGGTATTACTGGAGGTTTCTGGGCAAACATTTCAAAAGCCAGGTGTTGTATGCCTGTCGAGTAGGCAGTCCTCTTTTGACCAGTGGTGTAGCTTGAGATTTGAAGGCCTGGGTAGAAGGCTTGGCTTGAGGGTAAAACTTTCATTCATTTATTTAAGACAGATTAATTTTTCTTTGTCATCTTAAAAAACAATGTCTGGCATGCAATGACGTCTTTCGTCAGCCATTATTAATTTCTGACAAGTATTTCCTTTCATCTGAAATTCTTGTTGTTGCTTTTCATGGTAACTACTCAGATACTCAGTCTATAGTAGTGAGTAAATAGTGCAGATCGGAAATGAGCAATAAACTTTAACTCTCATCCCTTTTACCTCGAGAAGTCTGATTATATACAGGAATTGCCCTGCTTGGATCCATGGTCCCCAGGTTGGGAAATACTTTACTAAATGTTGTAGGGAGAAGCCCCTCAAGAGACAAATACACTCAGGTCCCCAAATCTCCAACCACGCCCTTATTAGTTGCCCTGTTATTTTGGAGAAAGAAAGAAAGCCAGAATCAGATATTGATAGCAAGGGAGAGTCAGCCTCAACAACAGAGCTGAAACATGGAACCTAACCAAAACATTGGCCCTCAAACTGACAACCATGCAATGTGCAAGGGGAGAGAATCATGCTCAACATCACATGGAGGGATCGTACATTATATAAGAAAACAATGAGAGGTCAGAGATATCATATAAAACATTAGAAAACACAAATGGAAGTGGATATCATAACTCACAATGTGCAAATACCATGTGTGAAATTGCAGCTGACAAAAAATAAGATGGTGTAACAAACCCAATCAATTCAGAAAGTATTGAATCTGCAACACCTATGATAAAGAGGTCTGGCAAATCTTGAGGAATGTCCAACAAAAGGGCACTAAAAGATAATGATTAATTTTTGACCAGTGTTTTCTTACAAAGTCAAAAATCAATAATGATCGACGATGCTTCATCTGACAGAAAAATAAATCAAGATAATATTACCACTACTAAAACAACTAGTATATGTAAAAACAATAACCAATATAGTGCCAAACAATCAGGGGAAAAACAAAGGATGGATTTAAGGGATAGATTTGCTCTTCAGCTAAACATAAGAGATCTGGTAGCTCAATCATCATGTATTTATGTATGTATGTATGTATGTTTGCATACATTTGCCATTAAAAATAGGTCTTTTTAAAACAAGAAAGAAGGTCTTCATTATAGACCATCAAGTTATCAATGAACTCTACATCTAATATAATCTTAAAGTAAGCATATTAAAAAAAAATAATCAGTACTATGATGTTTCTATGTTAAAACATCCCCCTCCCCTCCCTCCCAAAAATGAATTGAAAAATAGTGGGGATGCGGGTTGTTCAATAAGACTGTAGCCTGACATATAGTTATAGAACTTAATTTTTATTTAAAATTTTTATTGGATAATGTTTGATCTGTGATTATTCTTAACTATTGAATCAAGTGCACTGACAAGGCAGGAGATTATGTTGAAAAATGAATATTTTTTTGTGTTAAAAAAGTGCTTTTTTTATCATTTGACTTATTGATGTATCTTGAATATTATATTTCCTAAAATTTTTCACAACATATACGATGAAATAAATGAGTTTGAAGCTTGACAACATTCTGTTAGGATGGACATTCAAGTTTTTTATAGCAAAATAGAGATAAAACTATCAAAAATTCAAAGCAAGATAACAATGGATCATCATCATCACCATCATCAGTCTTTTAACGTACATCATTGAACATAGACTTTCCCCAGGATTATCATGAGTGTTGCAGAGTCAATACTTTCTGAATTAGTCTAGATTGTCTCTCCATCTTGTATTCTGCAGGCCTCAGTTGCACATGTGGTCTCTGGGGATCCATGTTGTTATTTGTGATGTCTATCGGTTGTCTGCCATTCTTGCAACATGACCAGCCCATTGTCATTTGAGTTTTCTAATGGATTCTATGATGTCTCGGACTTCTGTTTGCTTCCGGATTTATTGTACTGTTTTGTGAGGTTGAGCATGTGCACGTTGCATGCTTCTCACTTAGTGGGTCAGTCTCTTGGTTAGTTTCCATGTTTCAGCTCCATAGGTGACTATCAGGAGGATGCATTGGTTGTACATTCTTCTTTTTAGGATTATTGGGATCATCTTGTTTTAGAAGGTTGAGCTTGCTCAGCCAAAGGCTTGCCACTCTAGAGTGATTCTTTGCTTTATTTCTTCTTCTTTTGAGGATTCGTTGTCCTAGGTGATAGCAGCTGATAAAAACTAGAAAAATTTAGATCCATTGTCATAACTCTATATACATTGTTATAAATTCATTATGTTATCAAATTCATAGTTATAAACAACTTTACATCATAAAAAATTGAACTGAAATTAACATGAATCTTTTATTCATTTAGAATAATTTGGGACCAACTTATTTTGATAACAATTACCGTTTGATAACATTATCTATGATTATAGTAAAGTGCTTCCTCTGTAGGAGGTAAATACGTTTTTACAGAATATTGAAAGTATATTTAATGTCTTTCAGAGGGAATGTATCAGTATCCATGTTGGCCAGGCTGGAGTCCAGATTGGTAATGCTTGTTGGGAGCTGTACTGCCTAGAACACGGCATCCAACCTGATGGTCAGATGCCATCAGATAAGACCATTGGTGGCGGAGATGATTCCTTCAACACCTTTTTCAGTGAGACTGGAGCAGGCAAACACGTCCCCAGGGCTGTCTTTGTTGATCTAGAACCAACTGTTGTTGGTAAGTAAAAAAATTGTTTGCTTATATATGATTATTAATCATTATCATCAGTCTTTTAACGTCTGTCGTTGGACATAGATATTCCCAAGGATTCGCCACACTCTATCAAGGGCGTTGCAGAGCCAGTACTTTCTGAATTTGTCTACCTCGTCTCTCTATCTAATACTCTGCTGGCTTCAGTTGCTCATGTGATCTCTGAGGATCCATATTGTGAGTTATGATGTCCATCAGTTGTCTGCCATTCTTGTGACATGGCCAGCCCATTGCCATTTGAGTTTGTTAATGTATTCTATGATGTTCCTGACTCCTGTCTTCTCCCTGATTATAGTGCTGTCTTGTAGTCTCTCCATGTGAGGTTGAGCATAATTCTTTCATGTGCATGTTGCATAGTTTTCGATGATTAATAATACATAACACTTGATAATTCTTGCTTTAAAAATATGAAATTAGAAGTATTGTTTAATTTCTAATAACAGTATAGGATTCATATCTTTAAGGCCTTGTTCTTATAACACCTTCTGTTTAAAACAGTAATGCTTTCTAGACAATATATATATATATATATATATATATATATATATATATATATATATATATATATATATATATATATATATATATATATATATATGAAATAGTGATATGCTATTATTCTATTGTTCTTGATTTCATCATTTCATCAGTATCATTGATCTCATTGTTGTTGCACTTCTTCATATTTTGACCAATCCATTCTATGGCCTTCTTCTGGTGCAAAATCCATATAGAAGATACCTTCTGTATTTGTGTGATGAGTCATTATCAATTCAAGAGTTGTTCAAGACTATTGATCTTCAGGCCTGTTGCCAGAGTGCAGCAAATAGTTGGAGCCAAACATTAAGTCAGATGGGCGTGGGGATGGGCTTGAATGCTCTGTGTTGCCAAAAAAATAAGCTAAATCTTCTAAATCTGAAAATATCCAAGAAATGCCCCAAAATTGCTAAAACACCCTGAACGGATACTAAAAATGGTAAAAAAATTCACAAAAAAATTGCCAAAATATAAAAGCAAGCCTTGATTAATCCTGCGTTTTCACAACACCAAAAGAGGTAACGTACTAAATTTAGTGTGAAAAGTGCTGAAATGGCAACACTAGAAGTGTTTAATGATAGTTAAGACAAGAACTAGTTCACAATGATTTCACTGGGGCGGGGAGTGATTTCTGGGAAGGGCCAGCCCCATCCCCCCTGGACGACAGGCCTGTTGTTACCATAATGTTTTAGCCGAATAGATTGGTCTGATCAATATATTTGCCACCATTTTCTTCTGTTTACTACCATTTTCTGGTTTTCTCTATAGAGAGGTAAAAAAAAAAACCTCTCGTCTTTTTCCATGTGGATTGTATACCTAAAGAAAGTTGCTGAACAGATCAGAAATATTGAAATGTTATGGTTGCAACAAATTATGAAATCGATAGTTTGGGAATTTTTGTAAATTTATATATCTATGTCTTTACTTATATTTTTATACTTATATTTCTATTGATTTGTTTTGATGTTTTTCCCCCCAAAATACCCATATTTAAACTCAGACAGAATGTTCATGCTATTATCATTCAGTTATTATATTTTCTAGCACCTTTTTCTAGAATTTTCCATCCTATATGCACGTTGAAGACATATATATATATATATATATATATATATATATATATATATATATATATATATATGTGTGTGTGTGTGTGTGTGTGTGTGTGTGTGTGTGTGTGTGATTATATATCTGTGTGCATGTGCTTCTACATAAGTAAATGAATAAGTATACAAACTAATGATAAAAAGCAACACTGAAATAAGCATTCCTATTACGATCATTACACTCAATATAAACACATCTATTCACCTCTCTCTCCCTCTCTCTCTCTCTCTCTCTCTCTCTCTCTCTGTATATATATATATATATATATATATATATATATATATATATATATATATATATATATATATGTACATATAATGATGAAATGGACACATAATCCAAAAGAAATAATTATGAATGCATTATATTCCAAAACTATTTGAAAGGATCTCTCATCATTTCACGTGAATGTACCATTTGGCTAAGACAGCATAAATAGAATAAACAATGAAAGAAAAATCTTATCAGTCGCAGATTCAATTCCTGCAGCATCCTCATATTTTTTAATTGTTTATTCTATTTATGCTATCTAGTCCAAATGATACATCCAAGTAACAGGAGATCATTTCAAATAGAGTTTCAAAGTAGTACAACACATTTATTATCATTTCTGCTGGATTATACATCCATTTCTTAATGATGTAATTGTCTGCATTGAAAAACAAATAGAGTAGATATAGACAGTGAATGAACAAAATGAGAATTCAGAGTTGAAGCAGTTATTTGGGCCTTTGCATTACTGGTGGCTGTTTAGCTCAATGGTTAGAGCAACGCTATGTCAAAGCGGTTACCTTATCGGTTGCAGGTTCGATTCCTGCAGCAGACGCAATTTCTTTAATTTATTATTCTACTTACACCTTGTATGCCAAATGATAGACTCACCATTTAATAATGGGAATTCATTTCGAATAAGATTTTTCAATATGATATAATGCAATTTATAATCAGATCAGATATCCGTTTCTTAATAACACACAGACGTATATATATATATATACAATGATTTGCAATTGTTTTATTATCCTTGATTTCTTCTGAGAAGTACATTTTCATGTAAGCTCAATATAGAAATAAAGACATGGCAAAAAAATAACTTGTAGGGAAATTCAGACCTATAATCAGATAGAACTAATGAGAGATAGTTAGTAATAAGATATATTTCTATTCAAAATACTTGCCGAACATAATAGTTGAGCATGTAATAGCCCTGTTTGTGATACTTGAATTATTTTTCGACCAAACACGATCTCACTCTTCCAGATTTCCAAATTGTATTGTCAAATAATTCAAAATATATTTGCATTACGAAAATATTAGTGATATCACTTAAACAGCTTGCTTGCGTGTGTGCACTTATGTATGTACACGGGCTTGGACTAATTTTAAACTTTCAGTGATTTTTCTACAAAAACTACATAATTTTTCATTAGTATACTTATGATGATTGTCAACAAGACAACAGGTCATGAACTAATTCTTTCTAATAAGAATCCTTCTCTGAAATGTCATTCACAGACGAATTCCATTTCCCGTTAATCTAGTCTTGAATGTATTATTATCTTTAATTGTAGGTTGTAGACATAAATCTTGAAACTTTGCCCAACACTTGCATAACCTGTCCCTTTTGTTTCTTCATGACTGATCGGTATACTCTTCACTAATGAAATCACTTTCTTGAAAAAAATTTTTTCTCTTTTGAAGATGTTTTTCTTCTTTTTTTTTTTTTGCTTTTCAGTTTTTTCAATTTTTGTCTTTTTTTTTCAATTTTTCATTTGTTTCATTTAAATTTTTATCATCTGGGATAGAAAATAAATTAATTGAATTTTAAGAGTTATTAGCTGAAATATATGAAATAATTTAGGAAAAATAGATAAATAAATAAAATGTACTTGGCAAATGTTTTTTTTCTGATAAGCTTGTAATTTTTTTTTCATTAAGTTACATATATTTCTAACATTTGAATTAATGTATATTTTTACATTGAATATGTATTTTTATTGTAAATTGTATACAAAGAAGTCAATAAAGGCATTTTTATTTAATAAATGAATAAATAGATAATGATAATTATTCTTTTTTTATTCATTTTATTTCTTTTTTTATTTTAATCTTTTCATAATCGAAAAATCTTTTTAAAAATTTTTGCTCATTTTTTTTCTTATTTCAGAAAAAAAGTCATTTTTGCTCCGTGCTAATATCTTTGAAAATCTGGGAGTGATTTGTACGGAATGTTGTTTTATTATTTTATCACCAAAAATGCACTCTGTGTCGGTCAGACAGAGACTGGAAATTGGTCAATGTCAGTTTGACAACTACGAGCAGAGAAAACCAGTGTAAATGAAGGGGGTTGGCCAATTATTTCCAGTAAGAAGTGTCAAGAGAGAGAGAGAGAGACTGATTATTTTTAGCTCAGACGCTGTGATAATAGGTTACACAATTCTGCTACAACATTGCTTTTTTCTTTCAAGTGTATCAGCAAGTCTTACTGACATTCACTTCACAAATTCACTCATGTTTTGTGTCTATTTTCCCAGTTGTCTGTAGTCATTATTTACAAGTCCGACTCTTGAGAGCTTTCATTTAATAATGTCTTACTTTATGGAATGATGCAAAGATCTAAATTTAAATACAAGCTTATCCAGTTAAAACATGGGTGTCGGGGTCCAAGAAAGCCAGCACTCTATTATAACCAAGCCATGATAAATTTAGCCATTTTTGAGCAACACATAGTTATTTTAGAGCTAAATCTAGCTATCTAGAAGCTAGATTAATATTTTCTGGTCCATGCTATACCGAACTGTCTTATCATGGAGGAAGGCCTGTATGATGAAATTAAGTCCTTATATATTAAGTGAAGATGCGGGTGACCTAATAGTTAAAGGCAAAGAGAATGAAATCAGTAAACCATGTTCAAACTCTGGCTGGGGCAGTTTGCATTAATCGTCATCAGTCTTTTAGGGTCCATCGTAGACCTTTCCAAAGAATTGCCAATCCTCTCTATCATGGGCATCACGCAGCCAGTACTTTCTAAACTGGTCTAGTTTATCACACCATTTTATATTTTAAGATGAGAAGAAAAACTAGTCAAAAGTTGATATTGGTAATAATCTAAATTTAGATGATGCTCGAGTATTATGTCTACTACAATTATTTGGGGTGAAAAATAAAATGAAAATGCTTCATTTAAGAAATTCAGACTATTACACATACTACGATTACTGTGGAAACAAGAAGTTAGATAAAAGAAAGACTAAATGAAGATAATCCTTGTCAATGAATTTTGTTGTTGTAACAAGATTGAAAGATATTTCTTTTCATCATAATTATCTCATATAATGATATTCAAAGTGAACAGTTATGGACTCAAGATACATTGATATTATTATCGCAATGTTTTTTTTCTTCCTATATTTCAACGTTTAGTGTTGTAAAAGCATTACATCCAAATATAAAGAAACACTAATGATCTTAAAGCTAGGGATTTGTTTGTCTTTCAGATGAAGTCCGCACTGGAACTTACAGGCAATTATTCCATCCCGAACAGCTCATCACTGGGAAAGAAGATGCTGCCAACAACTACGCTAGAGGTCATTATACCATTGGAAAAGAAATTGTTGATTTGGTACTTGACCGCATTCGTAAGCTTGCTGACCAATGCACTGGCCTCCAAGGCTTCCTCATTTTCCATAGTTTTGGAGGTGGAACTGGATCCGGATTCACCTCTCTCTTGATGGAACGTCTTAGTGTTGATTATGGAAAGAAATCCAAACTCGAATTCTCTATCTATCCTGCACCTCAGGTGTCAACCGCCGTGGTTGAACCTTACAATTCAATTCTAACCACCCACACCACACTTGAGCATTCCGACTGTGCTTTTATGGTCGACAATGAAGCCATCTATGACATTTGCAGAAGAAATCTTGATATTGAACGTCCCACATACACAAACTTGAACCGTCTCATTGCTCAGGTTGTTAGCTCCATCACGGCTTCTCTGAGATTTGATGGTGCCCTCAATGTGGATCTGACTGAGTTTCAGACCAACTTGGTACCCTACCCACGTATCCATTTTCCATTGGCAACTTATGCTCCAATTATTTCTGCTGAGAAAGCTTACCATGAGCAGCTTACAGTTGCCGAGATCACAAATGCTTGTTTTGAGCCGTCTAATCAGATGGTGAAATGTGATCCACGTCATGGCAAGTACATGGCTTGTTGCATGTTATACCGTGGTGATGTGGTACCCAAGGATGTCAATGCTGCAATTGCTACTATCAAGACCAAGCGCACCATTCAATTTGTCGACTGGTGTCCAACTGGTTTCAAGGTTGGTATCAACTACCAACCCCCAACTGTTGTGCCTGGTGGGGACCTTGCCAAAGTGCAACGTGCTGTGTGCATGTTAAGCAACACCACGGCCATTGCTGAGGCCTGGGCCCGTCTAGATCATAAGTTTGATCTGATGTATGCCAAGCGTGCTTTTGTTCACTGGTATGTGGGAGAAGGAATGGAAGAAGGAGAGTTCTCTGAGGCCCGTGAGGATTTGGCTGCTCTAGAGAAGGATTATGAGGAGGTTGGCTATGAATCTGTTGATGCAGAAGCTGAAGAAGAAGGAGAAGAATATTAATTCTGTCTTCTAATGTCTAGCCTAATAATGAATAAAAACAAATGAAACAATGTTTTTATTTGTCTGTTTTCTTTTACCCCTTTTGAAACTTCTGGGATATTTATATCCTGAAGTTTCTATTAAGATATATAATTTTGCTAACTCTTAAATTCATGAACCACTTGAATTCTTAAACACTGTGGAACTCTCCATTGAACAAAATTTTTTCTGTCTGTATTTAGTATAAAAATTTTTTGAAATTTATCTAAATGTGCAAGGGAAGTATAATATATATATATATAATAATTATGGTAAAATCTTATTCATCCTGTCAAATAGAACAAATAATTTCATAATGCACCCTCATAAATCCCTGAATTGCTTAAGCGAATGAGTTGTGCACTATTGGAATAAACTGCCTGAATATGCAAAGAATAAAAGTAGTATTAACAGCTTTGAAAATAGTTGATGAATTTCAGGAAAAAGATGGGTGAAATGTCGAGTGTTAGGAACTCCATGTGGAATTCTTTGAAAGAATCCAAGTTATCAAGTAAACGGTATAGCAAGTCAATGCGTGATGAGGTAATATTGAACTGGAATAAGATTCTCAAATGTTGATAAACGTACATTATGATGAGATGCCCTTAGAGACATTTATATAAATATACAAATTAATAAATAAATATGAATTTAAGAGGAAAAAATTTATCTACTACTAAATATATCTATATCAACTATCACAAACACAGAGGAAAATGAAACCAATCTATCAGTTATCATTATTATTGATTACTTCTGCTGTGTTCTAATGAAACTATTGCTCGATTTTTAGTCATCAGATTTGTGAGGTAACTCCTATGGTTCAGTATATTTTGAATCTGCCACCATTGGTTAATGGAACTGCCATTAGAGCTTCAATTCAGTATCTAACAGTGTTTTGAACTGTAATTTAGCAGTTTATATATCAATGTGTTAAATTGAATAAGTAAAAACCTGACTATGGTGTGAAACTAAATCAAAAAACTCTGAATTTGACAACTTCCAATACTTATTTTAGTCCAAGATTAGACAAGTATTCACTGATTTTTTCTGAATCTTGTAAATTATTTTGATACAACCATCTAAAAAGCATAAGCAAACACGAATAGTTATCATTTGATATAATACGATTTATCTTCTACTCACAGCAGACAGGTTCAATCACTGTTGCTGGGTTTAAGTTATTCATGTGTTCTGACTTTTAATGTATCGATCTTTCTATCCAGACTTCGACTAGCCCGAACCATTCATTGTAGAAACTTGAAATTTCGCACCCATCTCCCTCAATGAGTGCAGAAAATGTTTTCTTATATCTTCTTAAAAAATCCCCTCCCAAATAGGTTTTTACTGTGGGGTTCAGTTTACAATGAGACTTTACGCTAAATTGGTCCATTAGTTTGTATCAATGTTTTTTTGGTTTTATCCTTTTAAATTCATGATTTAAACTATACTGGTAATATTCTCATCATGGTGACTTAATTTTACCATTACTTAATCTTCAATGTAAAAAGAAGCATATGTAGGTGGCGGCAATGTTCCCTCCCAGCTGTACTAGAAAATCATACTGGGCAGTAAAAATATTTGATTGAATTATAATGAATAGATAATAAAGAAAGATCAAACATTGAAAAAATCATTTCTCTTCTTTAAACTAACCTTTGTTTTATAAACTTTAGACAAAAAAATCTATGATTGTCCCAAAAGTAAAACTATTTTCTGTATACCCTGCTTCTGTTACTCACAGGCTTTTTGGTCCCATGCAGGGACATGAAAAAATTAGATAAGATATTGCGTGGTTCATAATTTCCCCCAGGAATGTTAGCATCATATAAATTGTATTAAAAATACATCATTCTATTTCCCACACTAATACAAAAATCATTGATTTCTGTTTTCTGACATTTTCTCTGGTCTAGCAATGACCATGTCCAAGATAGCCAGATTAACTCTTGAATTCAAATAAGAAATTCAAATGTTATATCAAGTGGAATAACCTCTGATCAAAGTTACTTTCCTTACCCATTCAGGTAATTTTTAAAAAGTTTTTTTTTTGTTCAATTCACAAAACAAAATTCTATATATTGAAGAGCATCATAGTGTTTGGGAGCAGTTTCAAAGAATTCTTGAATTTAAGAATTGAAGAGTCACACCAGTATTAATATCATCATTTCTTTGCTGTACTGAACTGAGCTTAGTGAAAAGTTGCCTCACCATGGAACAATGGTTAGCAAGCTACTCTTTCTAAGTGATGAGTTTGAGCCTCACTGGGTCCCCCATACTTTTGTCCTTGTGTCAGACTAAGTCAAGATTAGTAAAATACCTACATGATCTGCCTCATGACAGATGTAGTTACATATTTCTTACTGGTGCAAATGGTTGGTGTCAAGCCTGGGTAAAAAGCCAGGATGTTGCATGCTGATTTTTAAGGCCTGCAGATCATCCCTACTTGGAAGAATGCCGCAACACAATCTTTTTACACATATTTTCACCCATTTTGCCTCATTAGTACTAAGGAATACTAACCAGCAATACAGACAGTGTTTTCTAAATAAAACTATTTATGAAATGTACACAGGACAATTTACGTATTAACCTTCTCTGACACAAGGTCAATATATAGGTACACCCTTTGTAAATTGAACTCACTGGCTTGCAAGATTAACTTGCTAACCATTGGTCTGTCAATACCAAGTGTCTTTTTAGATGTAGTTGAACTAAGCCAACTTTAGTACACTACCTTGTTTGTATGAATAAAGATCTAAATGACTAGCAATGGCTAGTGAGTTGAGTTTGCTAGCTATTGCTCCATGGAAAGTGCCCAGTATTTATTGAACTAAGTGAACTTTATCACAAGCCTAAAACAATGAAGCACCCAGTGAGGAATTAAATTTCTAGCCTAGGACTGTGAGACTAACTGGCGAACCATCACTTCCAAAAGTTATCTTTTACAGATTAGTTCATCATTATCATCATCAGTCTTTTAACATCCGTCATTGGACATAGACCTTCCCCAGGATTCGCCACACTTCTCTATTATGGGCGTCGCGGAGCCAGTATTCCCTGAATCTGTCCAGTTTATCTCTCCATCTTGTGTTCTGTCGGCTTCGGTTACTTATGTGATCTCTGGGGATCATTGTTGTGAGACGTGATGTCCATCGCTGGTCTCATTCTTGCAACATGGCCTGCCCATTGCCATTTGAGTTTTTTATTAGTTTCTATGATGTCACAGACACCCGTTTTCTTCTGTATATACTGTGCTGTCTTGTGATCACTCCATCTAAGGTTGAGTATGATTCTCTAATGTGCATGTTGCATACTTCTCAGTTTGTTGGTCAGTCTCTTGGTTAGATTCCATGTTTCAGCTCCATAAGTGACTATTGGGAGAATGCATTGGTTGTATACACTTCTTTTTAGGATCATTGGGATCGTCTGGTTCTTGAAAGTTGAGCTTGCTCTGCCGAAGGCTTGCCATCCAAGAATGGAGTATAAAAATCATTAACATCAGCTTTTGAGTTGTCGACCACTTTGATGCTGATAAAGACCTGAAGTAGAACAATAGCAGAATTTGAATTTTCGTGAGTAACGACTTTAGTTCTGATGAACAGTGTGACGGATTGTTGATGGGATGAGGAGATTTGGTCCTCGTCGTGGTTTGACTTGTAGCATGCATGCGGCCCAGTGGATATGGAAGGGAAGGATGCTGTATGAAGAGAATGGAATGTGCGCCAAGTATGAAGTGGAATGAACACATACAAATATTATGGCCAGACAAGAGACGTACCTTTAATACAAGAATGAAGATGAGGTATATATAAGCATAACATAAATATGATCGATTGTGAGAAGTAATGTTAGGAAAAGAGATAGAAGAAGAGATGGCGAAAGGTGGGAGCTTTCTTGTCTTGATAGTACTGGCGTCAGAGTTGGAGTGGAGTTGTGTGAACGCATGGATTCCGTAAAGTTGGATAGCTCCAAGATGATACGTGGAAACCGGGTTCAGTGTGCGAGCATAACTGCCAAGTAAGTGAGTCAACTTGGGGGCTATTCTCTGACACTGATAGACTCTCGATGAACTGACTATGAAAGACATAGAACATGGAGTTTTATCTGTGCTTGTTTCCCGAAGTGAGGATGGTGGTTAAGATTGGATTGGCCAGTGGGTCGGTGAAATGATAATGATCTTAGGGAGAAGGAAAGAGAGTGGGGGTGGCCAGACGCAAAGGCCGGGGCCAGAGGAATGACCAGCTAGGGGTCCTGGCACCAATGAGCCTTGGACCAGGAAGATGGAAAGAGAGAGAATGGCCAGCCCCAGAGGCCTGGGCTAGAGATATGACCAGCTAAGGATGCTGGCGCCAATAGGCATTGGACCATTTGCGTCCAAGGGTTTTATAGGGGTCGTTGGAGGAAGTGACTTTTTGGATATCTAGCTAAAAGAAGAGTTTTGTACTTAATTCCTGATGAAAAGAATTATATTACAGAATCATAAAATACAAAGGAAACTCTGGAGAAGTTTCTTTATTCCAGGTGTGAACTATAAGCTTGATGAAGTTGATTGAAGTCTATGGATATCAGCATGAGCCAGATGTGTTAAGCACCACTCTATAGCAAATGCTAGATGCTTTTTATGTCAAGCTAATTTGGACATAAGGTCCAAATGAATGAAGAAGCAAACTAATGGCTTTTGAAAGAATCATGCTATCACTTTATCCAGTATTTCGCAAACTTTTTCAGCTGCCAACCTTAACACAGAATCTTTTTTTTTTGGACACATGTAGTTGAATATTTCTTACTGGTGCCAATGATTGGAATACATCAGAGGTTTTCATGCATTTCTTGATACTTGATTATTTATGACTACGCCCCGCTTTCAGAGTCTCAATGAGGCTTTATGTTCTGAAATTGTGATCTAAATATACAGGCACATCTTTTTTACCCTTAACATTTTCATAAACAAATTTTTCTTTTTTCATATTTTCTTTCCTTATTTTCATCAATATTGATATTTTTTTAAAACCATCACACAACCCTCAAAAGCATCCAAATGAGGGTTGCAACCATAAGTTAAGGAACCACTGCTTCAAGCAAATGCCCTTCATGCATTTGTTAGACTAAGTTAATTTTAGTACATGGTCACACCCATGGAGCGACAGTGAGAACTGGACTCACATATGACCTCTAAGCTCAACATGCTAATCATCATATAAGCTTAATAAGTTAATTATTGTTCTATGACAATTGTTTGATATTTCATGAGCTGAGATAATTTTGGCCCTGGGCCAAATGAATGCCATAACCTAAGAGAATTAAACTCTCTAGCTATGGCTTGTAAAAATGGTACAACAGACATCATTCTATAGCAGAAGCTCCATGAATCATAAGAGAAGACGTTTTTTGATAGGAAATTTATTTGTAGAATTACAGCATACAGTGCATTGGTACAATCAGCAGAATTTAATCAGATTAACATTCAACCTGTAGTGTTCCAATGGTAAGCCTCAACAAGCCGTGCCTTCACTCATTCGAGTGTAACATTCACTCAATTTGATATGAGTAACAATTATCCAATCATACGAAAGTAGTTTACTGCTGTAAAAACACACAGCACAAGCCATTAAGTGAATCACTGTAAAATGTCCGGTAGTAGTGACACAATTATACAAGAGTACAAAAAGTAAACTTTATCATACTCTTTAAAAAGGTCTCGCATATTTCTGTGACTCTAATAATGAGATCCCCATCGGTGTCTCAACCCTGACTTCAAAAAGCCCTGGTTTACAATACTTTGTATCATAAAAAATGAATGATAAAAAATTTCCATCAACTTTTTGACATGATTTTGCCTGCTGGAAAATAGGAAGAGGGTTTGTGTATTCATATCTGTATGACTTTGCTACTACTGCTACTATTTCATCTGAAAAAGTGATACTCAAACCCTGAAATCACCTTTTGAGGGGAGAAAAGAAATCTTTTCTTCCAAAAATAATAAAAACGTTCTTTAAGGTGTCAACAAGGTTTACTCATGTGCATTTGTAAGCTTCTAGGTCAAAAGGTGTATTGTGTATGGTAGTGCTGACACACTCTTTTAAAGAGTCCCCCCTCAGAAACAAAAATGCAAAGTAATTATATTTACATGTCAAGTTGAGAGCTCATGCAAATTTGGCAAGGTTTTAGACCAAAAGGTATGTCCGGTAGCACTGGGACAACTAAAACAATCAAGTGAAAGAAAAGAGAAGAATAACCATACCTCACATGAATGAATCACTGTTGCTCAGACATGCACCAGAACTAATTATCTAGAAAAATTATATATAATAATTTCTATAAAAATCTTTCATCTAAAATTGATCTTAAAATGTAAATCTTCAATCTAAAATTATCTAAAAAATACCAACACAAGATTTGTGTATTTTTGGTCCCAAAATGACCATAGAGATCCAAAAGATCATTATTTCGAAAAGATGGTGCCAATTGGTGCATTCATGCAAATTTTGCAAGATTATAGCCCCAGAAATGAGACCAAGAGCATCCACCAATAAAGAGAGAAGAATCTGTAGCTCACTTGGCTAGTTGGTTGGGCAGACCATTTGTGGGGTCAAGATGATTCAAAATATCTTGCCACTTAGCTGATTATTTGGTCATGGCTACAGTGAGTCAGCATACACATATACACATACACATACACATATATATATGCACAGACATGCACAAAGATATTACTGTATATCCCATGATTCTCTTTAGCTGTTCTGAATGACTCACTTATTTAATATTTACTAATTTTAATACAAAGGGAAATTGCTTTTTTTAATCAATCATTATGTTGTTACATATGAAATGCCATTTTTTGTTTAGTCAGATGAGGCATGTAATAGATAACAAACAGTAAATATTTAATCAAAATATGACTCATTTGGAACTATTATCTTTTCCCATCTTATGATAATATGTTATAGGATTTTGTCAACATCAGAGATAGGTTTAACAGTTATATGTATTAGAGTCCTATATTATGGGAGAGTAATTATAACTATTGTAGTGGGGGATGTTGATGTCACAGTATGATGAGTTTGGTGTCAAATATGTGTGATGTCACAAAGAAAGGTGTGGAGAAGAAGAGTCAGCGTAGAGTCAGCCATGTTTGATCCAGATGTAAACATGCAGTTGTTGCTATCTTACCCAGCAATTTTGAAAATATGGACAAACAAAGAAATCATAAAACTAGGAATGAAAACAAATGCAGAGCTCATGGACAGAAAATAAAACCTACATTTAATAATGACAAATAACACTTTTATAAACAGTACATACATTTGAGACCACCATGTTTAGATCGTTGAGTAAGCTCATGGGCTGGTTCTCAAATACGAAGGACAGAAAGACTTTATATAAGTCACGCAAATTTGAATCCATGTGAATCAGGGAGATAGTTATGCTATATAAGTCACAGTCATTCATAAATAACCAAGAGGCTGGGGCTAATGACCAGCTCTAGACAAACTGGGGCTACACACAGCTAGGCATAGCTGGTAAGTAAGCAATGATAAATGTAAGTTTATGGCTATTAAAGCCAGGAACTGGAGGAAGTGACATCATGAAATATGTAGCTAGTTTTTGAGTTTCATATTTAGAGCAATGTACTTATTCATATTTATTTTCACATTAATTTCGACTAAAAATAAATGACCTTTAACAATGCTAGTCTAAGATATCTATCTTATCTAAAACACCCGCAGAGACAGGAAACAAAGACCCTCTGACCCCTCCTCTCACAGACCCTTCTTATTGAAGACCAAATTTGACTCTCACCTACACAAATACAAACACCCCCATCTCCCGCTCCTACTAAACAACCAAACAACACAGAAATATCCCCACTTCTTTTCATCAACCTCATGCATGTAAACAGCAAAACTTTCTCTGTACTGCTGCAAGTTTTTCCCTGAAAAAGATGGCTGGCACCTGTCAAAATGCTTCGATACATGCCCAAGTGATAATAAAAAAATTTGAGTCATAATACCAGCTTCCTGACAAGTTTTTCTCTTAACCTTCCAATTGTCACTTTCATCAACACAGCTATCTATATAAAATTCTTTAGATTTTGTTGGTAAAAGCACAAAGTATCTAACCTCTTTATCACAGATATGAAGTTCAAAATGCTCAAAAAGACAAAGAACTGTTTGAGAAATGTCAGCTGGGTATACAAGATGCTGCAAAACTTCATATCCCAATTCTTTAAGCTTACACTCAGTCAATGAAGAGGGGTGGGGTCATGCATTGCCATATCATGCATTTTATTCAGTCCACATGGGATCCATTTTCCCAACTTTTTTACCTTTATCTTTGCCTTGGGATGATGTGATATTATTGCTGTTGAAGTACAAAAGTGTCCAAAAAGTGCTCAAACCATTGTTCATGGGTTGTGGGCCAATTCTGTTGATAATTATTCATCATTAAGAACAGGTTTGGGCCACTTTCAAGTTTATTAATGGTATCCATATTTCCAGAGGAGACCAAGAGACATCAAAGAATCCATTAGAAAGTTTAAATGGTAATGGGCTGGTCATGCTGCAAGAATAGCAGACAACCGATGAACATCATGACTCACAACATGGATCCCCAGTGATCACATGCAAAACCGAGGCTGGCAGAATATAAGCTGGCGAGATAAACTAGACAAGTTCAGAAAGTATTGGTTCCATGACGCCCATGATTGAGAGGTGTGGCAAATCTTGGGGAAGGTCTATATCCAAGGATAGTCAATAAAAGGCTGATGATGATGATGAGTGTTCATTCCAAATGCTTTTATGTTAGCAGCATCATGTCCTAACTTGAAATCATACTTGAAAATTTGCCTAACTTCTTGTGCAGACACCATTGCTGTTATGGGCCAAAAAGAACATCTTACAATTATGGATTATATCTTATTTTACATTGAATCTATAAAAAATACAAATACAGAAGTAAATCCTCTACTTTAGTAGTATTATCTATGATCTGAAAAAAAAATAACTTATTACTTACAACAGACACATGAAATTTTCCAACTAAATAGGTTTTTATTGTGGGATTCGATTTATGATGAAAGTTTACGACAAATTGGTCTCTTAGTTTAAGACCATGTTTTGTTTTTTTTTGAAAATTTATAGTTCAAACCATATTGGTAGTATTTCCATCTAGGTAACTTGATTTTACCAACACTACCACCACTCTGAAAAATTTACTAGGTAAAAAGCTGCATATATAAGTGGCAGTCTCTCATAATTTCCTTCGGTATCTTCATCATCAGTCTTTTAGCGTACATCATTGGACAAGGACCCTCCTCTGGATCCACCACATCTCTCTATCATGAGTGTCACGGAGCCCGTATTTTTCTGAATTTGTCTAGTTTATCTCTCCATCTTGAATTCTGTTGGCCTCGGTTTGTTGTGATGTTTCATTGAATAACCGTAGATATCAAAGATGGCAAAGGGTTCATCCTTTTCCATATGTGCATGTGTTTATTTATATGTTTGCATGTTTGTTTATGTGTTTGTGTGTTCCAGCACTCCTGGCCATACTGTTTTGCTTATAGACTTGAAAATTGGTATCAGTAGCACTCTCTAAAAATGATTTTTTTTATATTTAGAAAAAAATGGCTTTTCTGATCTTTTTAGGGCCTTGTTCTGATATGTTTATTAATAACAGATATTTTGGAGAATCGAAATATTTCTAGATATTTTCTTTTTTAGTTTTTACTGTATTTTAGAAGTTTTCCAGTGGGAAACACTAGAGATATCATAAATAAAATTTATTCTGATTATATTTATTCATCGATGGGATACATGACTTCATATTCTGATGCTATGGTTGTTCAATTATTGACCAAGTTGGCTAGTATTTTCTCAATTGGATACAAAAGGAAAATGATTTTTTTTGATTATTTATATTGGTACCTAATATCTACATATCTAATACCTACAGTCTACTCTCAATTTTTTCACTATCTCTCCATTTTAGAAATTCAAACTTGCCACAAATCATCAGGTTTACATGAACCAAAATGTTTTTGCTTACTCCATTTTCATTCCCTCTTCTGGTCCACCAGCTACAACAACAACCAGTTATTTTTAGGAATCACCAAGGAAGAAAATGGGAGTCATCATAGAATCTATGAAAAAACTTCATAAAATTTTGTAGAACGAGAGAATAAGCAACTGAAGATTACATTTTTTTTGGCGGAGGGGTATCTATGCACAATTACCTTCCCTACATCATAGTTATATGTTAATAACACGTATTGTGAAAGTATCTCCAAAACCTTTCAATGAAATTTTTAAGGAAAGATGGACAATAGACTAGGGAGGGGATGTTTAAATTTTGGGGCGGATCCATGCAAAATTACCACCAATGACAATGGGATTGGCAGTAGTATGCAATTCCTGAGTACTTTCTAATTATTGTTGCTTTTTATCACAACATTCTAGGTTGATACACTCTTCATTTTTTCTACTAGTTTAGTTTTTCTCTATCTTACTATTGTTGCTTATTGTCAAAAAAAAAAAGAAGAGTATACAGCCAACGCATCCTCCCAATAGTCACTTCTGGAGCAGGAATGTGGAACCTAACCAAAGACAGACCCTTACACTGAGAAGCATGCAATGCGCACATGAGAGAATCATGCTCAACCTCTCTTGGAAAGATAACAAGACAGCACAGTACATCAGGAAAAAAACGGGAGTCCGAGACATTATAGAATCTATTAGAAAACTTAAATGGCAATGGGCAGGCCATGTTGCAAGAATGGTGGACAACCGAAGGACATCACGTCTCACAACATGGATCCCAGAGATCACATGCAAAACTGAGGCCGGCAGAATACAAGATGGCAAGATGAACTAGACAAATTTAGAAAATACTGGCTACGCAATGCCCACGATAGAGAAGTGTGGCGAATCTTGGGGGAGATCTATGTCCAACGACGGATGTTAAAGGACTGATGATGATGATGAACTTGCTAAACTTTTTCAAATCCCTTTCTAGGATTTTTTTCATTATCACAAATTGTCAACCAATGAAGCTAGACTGCTGAAAATTTAAATATTTACTCCTTATTGAGTCAATAAAAAACACTTTGTTTTTTCATGATACCTCTTCCTAAATAGGTTTTTCAATTCACAATGTAAGTTTAGGCTAAATTGGTCAATTAGTTTGTGCCCGACAGCATTCATGCTTGTTCTTGAAAAATTCAGACTTTTTTTAATGATCGCTGCCCAGCAGAAAGCAAGATGAGTAACTTATTCATATATCATTGATTTTTTAATTGATCACCCACAACATGGCATACAGCCAAAAGACGTTGGCCACATGATGGCCTCTATTGAATGACTAACAAGACCTGTCATCTTAATTTTCTAGTTGTTTTTTATAACAACTTCAACTTTGGTCGTCACTCTACAGCAGCAAACAAACAGCATGGATCGTAAATGTTTTTTTAAAAAATTCCTCCTCCCACCATATAGTTTTTTTAGTGGGGGTTCAATTTACAATGAAAATTTAAAGCTAAATTGGTCCCACTGCTTGTGCACAGCAGCATTCATGCTTTGTTTTTCAAAAAATCAATTTTTTTTTAGAGACTACTGCATCCAAAAAGATAAGAGAAATAATTCATTTATTGATCAGCTTTTTTTTCATTTTAATTATTGATCACCTTCGATGCGACATTCTGCCAAAAGACTTTGGTCACATGATGGTTTCTATTAAATGACCAAAAAACAGACCTGTCCTTGTTTAATCATTTTCTCTAATAATTTTCTCTGAAATAAATTATATGTATGTATGTATGTACGTGAATTGAAAAATTAATTTACAGGGCTTAATAAAAAAAATCCTCTCCAAAATTATACCTTTTTTTTGCTATAGAATATCTGCATTCCAAGATGAAGTGTTGACTATACATAAAACTGCACCTGGGTCAAACTAGTGCACATTACAGTCTCCATACCTGCATCTCAGGAGGAGAGAGTAATTCCAGACCTATACAACCCACTTGTTACTGTACAGCTGTAATGGTCAACGTGCAGTCAATCTAGAGCAACAATAATTGATGATGAGAATAGGTAGAGGGTACTGCTGGGGGCCCATAGCCGCAAGTGTCCATGTGGGCAACTTGGGTGTAATGGTCAATGTGCAGTCAATCTAGAGTAACAATAATTGATGATGAGAATAGGTAGAGGGTACTGCTGGGGGCCCATAGCCATAAGTGTCCATGTGGGCAATTTGGGTGTAATGGTCAACGTGCAGTCAATCTAGAGCAACAATAATTGATGATGAGAATAGGTAGAGGATACTGCTGGGGGCCCATAGCCGCAAGTGTCCATGTGGGCAACTTGGGTGTAATGGTCAATGTGCAGTCATTCTGGAGCAAAAATAATCAACTGTATTAACATCGATAGCATAAGAAGAAGGGAAGTTGGTCAGACCCAATGGTTCAATCTATCAACCTTCAAACAGTAGAAAATAGAAACCAGTAACAAGTTTTCAATAACAGGTTTAGTTTAGTTTTTAAATATTTGATTGCTGCGCAAACACTTTCTCATTGATTACTCCACTCATAACGACAGGAAATGCAGAAGAAACTTGCATAAAGGACTTATTATAAAGAGGTTGTAAGAGAACCATTGCCAAAACATATAATTAACAGATCATATAATCAATACCAAAATGTTACTTAAGATACAGTGAGACTGATCCTTAATTAAAACGACTGTTATTCATAAATAATTTTTCTTTATATTCTGACCAAGCACAGGGATTATATTGCTTACTTACCTTGGTGGTTGAAACTATGAACTAAGAAGCGAGAAACCATAGTGGTTAAAGATTGGATGCGAAAAATTATGGTAACCCAGTGATGCCAACATGAGGCACACCTGCTCGTAGGGAGGCACAAACAATCAAAACAACAAATGATAAGGGAGTGTAGAGATCTAGATCAAAGGATGCTGTTGTAGCGCCCCCTATTCTTTTTGTTTGGAATTAAATGCGAAACCCTTCTTTTAGCCAGATATCGAAAACATCACTTCCTTCATGGACCCCTATAAAAACCTTGGACGCACATGGTCCAATGCTCATTGGTGACAGCACCCCAAGCCGATTAAGATTCTGGCCCCAGCAGTTGTTGCCAGCTACTCTCTCTCTCTCTTTCCTTCTCCCTATGATCATTATAATTTTGCTGACCTTCCGATCTTGACTATTTTTCCCCTGTGATCTATCTCTGTACTAACTATACCCATTTCACTTCACTGATGTCGAGGCATCAAAAATATACACACAGCTATGCAGCTACGCCATCGTGTCTTCACTACATGTTCCAAAAGTGTATACATGTAAAAAACGTAAATGAAATATAATTATTCAGTTTTGGTGAGAAAACAACAAAGCACAAGAGAAATATGAAAATTACCACTGCCCCAATGAACCAATGGACCAAAAATATAAGTAAATGAAAGTATATAGTTTCACTTGGGCTGCAAACTTCCAAAAGAAAAATTTGTAAATTTTTAGGCTGAGTTAAAATTCTGTTTTTTCATAAAAAGTTGTAAGATTATTTCAAAATTAGGACCACCACCTCATTAGTTGAAGATACGTCTTTAGTAATGAAATATAAGTAATTAGTACATTATATATTATTTACAAGGTTATCATTGAGGTCTTAGGGTTCTAATATTTTTATTTGGAACAAATTACTGAAATTCTATAGGTGTAATTATTCTCTCAACAGACTTCCATCAAATGAGACATTTTGTGCCAGGTGACACTGTACAATTATATGTTGATTTATGCCTGACCACCTGATATCAAATTGTAGATACATTCCCTTAAGAGCTTCAAAACTATTCACTATGGATAACAAAATATATTCAAGAAAAACATCTATTTGAAAAAAATACAGTGGACAAAATAAGGAAGGTTTTGGTTTTTTTGTCACCTTCTAGAAGGTTCTCCACTGGTAGGTGGCAATATTGACCTCACTAAATGATAACTAACATTGTGCTCAGTGTTGCACCAGATGCCAGATATGCTGGAAAATGTCAAAGTGACTGCAATCCCTTCGATAACAAATTGTCAAAATGAAGACTGATGGCATGTCTCTCACTGTAGTTTCTAGAGAGCTCAGCTGATTTGAGAGTACAATTTTGAGAGTTAAGAAAATATATGATGAAACTAAATCTTTTATTTCACTAAAAAAAAGCCGATGTCAACCATGAAAGATAAGCTTTAGGGAAGACAGAGTAATTTGAAGTCATGCCATGAAGGATACCCTCAACATTGCAGCAAGAATTTCAGAGCAATCAAGCTGATCTCAACAAGGAAGTGAGTCACCATGCAGTATCACAACGATTGAATGAATTTTGATTGAAAACTTGTTCTCCGGCCACTAAAACCTATCATAAGTGAAAAGAATAAGAAGCTAGACTTGAATATGCATAATAACATGTTATTTGGAAGGATGAGAATTGGTCAAAAGCCAATTACAATAATGAAAGTTAATTCAATTTAGTTGGATCAGAGGACAGTAGACAGTTTGCTTGATGTCACACAGGTGATGGACCCAAACCAAAGTGTCAAAAAGTCTGTTAAGTTTGGAGTCGGGAGTCTAATGGTATGGGGTATGTTCTCCTCCGAAGGTGTTGAACAATTTGTGAGAATTAACGGGGCTGTAAATTAGCATCTGTACCTAAATTTAGTGAATGCCATTCCTTTTTTACAAGCATCTCTGAACAAACCATCTGTTTGTTATGCAGGACAATGCCCTCTGTCACACTGCTGAATAAATTAAAGTTTTTTTTGAAGAAGAGAATGTTGAAGTCATATGAAGGTTTGTATAAAGTACAGACTTTAATCCCTACAAGAATTTGTGGAAGATAGTGGAAGACAAGGTTAAGGAATGAAACCCAAGCTCTGTAGCCAAATAATGGAAAAAAAATCTAGACGAATAGAAAAAATACACCAAATCAGTTTGGGAAGCTTGTTTCAAGTTGAATTATTTACATAAGTTCAATTTCTATTTTGTAAACTTCATCATAAAAATCATTTTGTATATCTGTTCTCTCATTTTGTCGACTGTAATTTTTTTCAAACAAAGATCTTTAATATCTTCTTTTTCATTTCTATTGATATTCAGACCATCCTCATCTTGCTTGTTTTTCATTCAACGTTTCAGCCGTTGCACTCTACGGCCTCCGTCAGGTATCATCTGGTAGATTTGGGGAAGTAACGAACCGAACCCTTTATTTATCCGACGGGGGTATATTGACCTTACTCCCCTCTTAGCGTTAGATGTGGACAACAGGTGCTAATTTTTAGGAGCCTTAAACCTCAGGTGACAGTTTTTTGATTTTTTTTTTTTTTTAAGAATGTGTCTCAGAAGATCTAGAAGATCTGCGCCCCATATAATATCTGGGACGTATTCAGAAGCAGATCAACGCTGCGCAGCTAAAAAAAACATAGATGACACCTTCGTACTATGGCCATATCTGGAAGACCCACAGTCACTATTTGACCATGTGAACTCAATCAGAGCTTCTATACAGTTCACAATGGAAAAGGAGAGTAACAATAAATTAGCCTTCCTGGATGTACTGGTAACAAGATCTGAACAAGGTTTCAATACATCTGTGTATCGTAAGCCAACGTTCACTGGTCGATATCTCAACTTCGCCACTAACCATCCATACAGCGTTAAGAAAGGGATTGTCCGATGCTTACATCACCGAGCAAAGCTAATAAGTAGTGACACTGACACATACCTCTGAGAGATGCGTAACATAAGCACGAATCTCCAGAAAAATGGTTACCCCAAAGGCTTAACTGTCACCACTAGTGAAAGGAGAGTGACGGAGGAGGAGGATGACAATCATAAACCAACTACAGTCTGTCTCCCCTACCTTAAGAATGTGTCTGAGAAGATCCAGAAGATCAGCACCCCATATAATATCCGGGCCGTATTCAGAAGCAGATCAACGCTATGCAGCTACCTCTCCCGCACCAAACCACCCACTGAGTTATCGAACACCAAAAACTGTGTATACTCAATACCGTGCAGCTGTGGACACGAATACACAGGTGAAACATGTCGCCCCTTGAAGGTTCGGGTGGAAGAACACCGAAAAGCGGTGAGTTAAGGTGAAACCAACAAATTGGGTATAGCTGACCATGTATGGAAAGAAAAGGGAGACCACCTACCCCTCTGGAACAAGGTTGAGATAATTGATCAGGAAGAACACTGGAAAATTCGAAAATTGAAAGAGTCGGCCCATATGCTAGGCAAGCAAAACTGCCTCAGTAATCCTAGCATTGAAATGGATACCATATGGGAACCTCTAATAATAAAAGACAGAAAACAATAACATCAAAAAAAATGAAAATAAAAATTAAAAAACTGTCACCTGAGGTTTAAGGCTCCTAAAGATTAGCACTTGTTGTCCACATGGACACATAGCGCAGTGGTTACAGCATCAGACAAATTACTGTAAAGTAATCTGATGGTTCTAGGTTCGATCCTAGTGTGAGACAATACTACTAATGCTAAGAGAGGAGTACGGTCAATATACCCCCGTCGGATAAATAAAGGGTTCGGTTCGTTACTTCCCCAAATCTACCAGATGATACCTAACGAAGGCCGTAGAGTGCAACGGCCGAAACGTTGAATGAAAAACAACCAAGATGAGGATGGTCCAAATATCAATAGAAATGATAATAATACCTCATCTCAAAAGTTCCGAGATATATCTTCTTTTTCTATAGCCAATTTCAATAAAAGCTTTTTTTGTACATTATGTATATACCAAGAGCTATTACATCTCTTATTTGTTCTCTCATTTTGATTGGCACTGTATTTCTCCTCATTCTGCATAGTAAATTGAGTAAGATATCTCAACAATACAAACTGAACCTCTCATTTATTATTGATCTAACAGGCCTTGGATTTATCACACATTATTGATCTAACAGGCCATAAACCTCTCCGCCATCACTGAAGTAGCAGGCATTGAACCTATCTCCGTTCAATCAACTGTTTTCTTAAGAGAAAAAAAACAGAAGAACTCAAAGGGAAAAAAAGATATGAATTTATGTTGCCAAGGCTGGCAATGGGTGTAAAAACTTTTTACAATTATTACTACCAAGGAAGTAGTTATGGGAGAGTAGTTTTCCCAAGTGCTCATGCACCAACACCCTCTTCACTGTTTTCCAGTAACAGGACCCTAATTTTTGTCACAATATCTTTACAGAGGACAGAGTGTAGAAATGTGGATTCATACCTTTCCTAAAGATATTTTACCAAGTAAACATAAGCAGCCTCAGTCGGAATTTGAAATTGGTGACTGAATCCTGTCATGGTTGACAATAGGTGTGATAGCTTTTTAATGTTACAACTATCTGGACAGGTGAGGTAGTTATAGGAGAATGGTTTGTCCAAGTGCTCACCCTCTAACTCTCTCTTCTGTCAACCATTATGTCATCTCAATGGCCAAATACTCTTATTAAGATTTCCGGAAATGAAAGTGATCGCAAGAATCAGAGGATTTATGCCTTTCCCAAAGGCATCAGTATTAGGCGAACACAAGCAGCCTCAGACAATATTTGAACTTGCTTTCTCAATTGTATTTTCTGTGCAGGTAACTGTTCTGCTACCTCAAACATCCCTAAAGAATGAGGAAAGTGGTTTAACCTGTTCACTGCCATAGACAAGATAATTTGTATTATGATAGTATGTTATTCTCTAACAAGATGGTAGCATTTCCTTACGCAAACGAAAGAAATTTCTGTATTTACTCAAGTAATGTAACAACTAGGATTACAGTACATCATACATAATATACATATACACAACATGAATATATGTATACAAAGAATATACCGTAAATATACGTACATATATTCACACAACATACACTAACACATGATACACACACATATATACATGATATAATGTACTCAACCTATACTAGACAGGTGCTACCACTCCAGGCCAGTGTGAAACTGGGAGTGATGATGATTAAGGGGTGACTCAACTCTCCTCAGAACTCCAGAGACTAGAGCCTCACCACCGGTCGCAGTTTAGTGCTGTACCCAGGACGACTAATGAATGTTTACACAATCTTTTGTGCATGCACGATCACCTTTTAATGTAATCGGTCACAGAGCATTTCAGGTAGTCAAATAGACATGGAAGCTCGGGAGTTTCAGGAGTTTGAAAGTTGAAAATATGCTTGGTAGCCAAAGGTTGAGGAGGAAATATTCAAATATTATGAATCACCACCACCCATATATGCTGTGTTGGGGGTGATCAATTAAAAAGTTGATCTAAAAAAAAAGTCTGAATTTTAAAAAAACAAAAAACAAGTGGGCACAAACTTGTGACCAATTTAGCATAAACTTACATTGCATATTCCCCCCCCCCAATAATTTGGAGGGGAATTTTCTGAAAACAAAGAAAAAACATTTTCCCTACTCATTGAGAATAGTGTGTGTGAAAAATTTCAAGTTACTACTATGAACAGTTCAGGCTGGGCTGTCCAGACAGATAGATACATACATACGTATAAATGTCAGAACACATGAATTATTTAAATCTAGCAACAGTGATTAAACCGGTCTGTTATGGGTAGCAATGATTAATTATTGCTAAAAATTTATGCATTGAAGACAAATGATTTCAGGTACCAGGTAGCTTCACTAATGCTTAATATATGAAAAATGGTAAAATTATGAAACTTTTGTGCAACTGCTGATCGAAATTTGAATTAACAACATTCCTAATTCAGGTACCTTCTATAATTACTAGAAGAGTCCTTATCATTCCAAGAATTGTTTGTATAATAGATACTCATTCTTTTTGTTTCATCTGCAGAATATCTATCTATCTATCAATCTCAGCCGATACATCTCTCTGTCAATTCACATCTACCTATTTACTTATCTATTCATCTCTTTATCAATCTCAATCAATACCTATCTCTTTTTATTCACAATCTATCTATCTATCTATCTATCTATCTATCAATCTATCTATCTATCTATCTTACATTGTATAGTTTTAAGGAGATTCATTCTCATCCTAAGAGTTGTCTGAATTATTGAACTTGTTCTTTATGTCACTTTTGTGGCTACAAATGTTTTGACTGATCAATTCTACAGCTTTCTTCAGGCGTGCGATACATAAGGAAAAAAAGATGCAACCATTTCTTTTTCGCTTAAAATCATTTTTTTTTTTTTTAAAAAAAGACACCCATCTCTTTCTGTATAGATTTTATAACTGGAAAAGGCTGTATGGATCAATTTTTGAAAATTCAGGCTAATATAAAAATGCGCATTTACTAGCTGGGTTATCTACTGTAGTATGATTGTTACCCAGCTAATCTCATAGACCAATTTGTTATTGCAGTTACTTTGCTCCTCATTGAAAACTCCCCTATTGTGGCCTTATGCCTGACTAGAATAAGCTTAATAAATAACTATTGAAACACCTATTATCAAGCAATGGTTAATCTAACAGACCAATTAGAAACTGTCAACCAATACTGTCAACATCAACATAGATTTCTTCTGTTTTCAAGTTAGTCTGGCTGGCAATGTATGAATGTGTTGCTCATATAGGCTGTATCAATAGAGCTGAAACGCTGAAAATTTAAACATTTCATTAGCTCCTTATCATATCTAGAAAAAACTTTTTGAACCCCTCCCTGTTAAATAGGTTTTTAGGAGGAGATTCACTTTGCATTGTAAGTGTATGCTAAATTAATGCTCTATTTTGTCTTGCCGCATTTCAGCTTGTTTTTTTTAAAATTCAGAATCTTTAGAGATCGCTGCCCAACAAAAGGTGTGAGAAGTATATATTGATCACCCTCTTTCTAATTTTTTAATTGATCACCTTGAACACAGCAAGCTGCTAAAAGAAATTGGTTATATGATGGTTTCTATTGAGGAACTAATCAGACCTATTGTTATTGGGCTCAATTCTCACAGAACGCCCAACTACGCAGTACTTCTGGTATCTATTAGCTTGAAACATAAAATGTCGAATCTTGAATTATATAATGAAGGATAATATCAGTACCTAAAATACAGTAAATATCTAATCAAAATATGACCCATTTGAAGCATTGACTTTTTTTCCAACGAACCTCTGATGATAATACATGATTCATATGAAATTTTTGAGGTTTAGTGGTTACAAATTCAGTAAAAGCATGAATTAGGATTTCCCTATAATTGAATTTTTTATTTACAGATATGAAGTTCAAAATGCTTGAAAGATGATAATCCAGAAGGAAAATATCAGATGGAAATGATTTAGGCTACAAGACTTCATATCTCAAATCCCTAACCTTACATGCAGTCAGTTGAAAGGTGGGAGATCTTGAATGGTAATTGAGTCATTCATTCTGATCCTGGTGGACCCATTTATTGTTTATAGATCTAAACCTGTTACCGCAAGATTTCATATCCAAAGTCTCTTAGATTAGACACAGTCAGTTGTGAGATGCGAGATCTGGAATCGTCATGGAGCATTTCGTTCCTTTCACGAGGGACCCATTCTTCCAATTTTGCATCCTTTTGTATTGCCTTACGGCCTGACGCAGTCTTAACATCCCCAGAAAGTGTCCCAACTATTGTTTGTAGGTCATCGACCACTGCCATCTGTAGTTCTTCATCATTAACAATAGATTTGGGCTTCAATATATTACTGATATTTCCCGACTTTAACCAACTAAACCAACTTGAATATTAGTCTAAGTGGACACCATTGCTGTTGAGGACTCAAAAATCCTCCAATAGTATTATACTGGACAGACTGAACGAAAAAAGCGAGAAAGTTGGACTCCAAATGAATTTTAGTAAAACAAATGTCATGTAAAATAAATATGCCAAAGACAAATACACAGCAATCAAAATCAAAGACACAGAACTGGAGAAAGTAGACCACTACATCTACCAAGGAAATGAATCCCCATGAAATCCTCAGAAGTAGAAGGAATCAGGCAAAAAATCACACCAGGTTGGCAAGCTTTCGTTAGGATAAGCTCAACCTCCAAGAACAAAAAAATCACATTAGTCCTAAAAACCAATGCACCCTCTCAATAGTCACATATGGAGCTGAAACATGGAATTAACCAAAAAACTAACCCTTAAACTAAGAACCATGCAATATGCACATGAGAAAATCATCCTCAACCTCATATGGAAAGATCACAAGACAGCAAAGTATATTAGATGAAAAATAGGAGTCTGAGATATCATAAAATCCATAAAAAAAACCCAAATAGCAATGGGCTGATCATGCTGTGAGAATGGCAGACAACTGCTGGACATCATGACTTACAACATGGATCTCCAGAGATCACATACAAAACCATGGCCAGCATGACAAACTAGATAAGTTCAGAAAGTACTGGCTCCATGACGCTCATGATACAGAGGTCTGGCGAATCTTGATGAAGGTCTGTGTCCAATGATGGACATTAAAAGGCCGATGATGATATCTCTTCTTACATTTAATTCTGGAAAAAAATACAATTACTTTCATAGATCATTCGCTTTTAGCATTATTCTTTATGTAAAGAAAAATCATATTCTATATGTAAGAACCTAATACAAACTAATCACTATTTAAAAGAGTAAAAATTTATCCCACTAACTTCACTAACATTATTAATATAATAGGCTGTGGACCAATCACTCTCAAATTGATATAACAGGCCTTGGGCCATTCACTCCTTATTGGTCCTACACCTATCATTCATTACTGATTTAACAGGCCATGGACCTACCAAATAGTTGATATAACAGGCCCTATATATATCACTCATCATTGATCTAACAGGTTCTGGACCAATCATTTGTTATTGATCAAATAGGCCCTAGCACTATCACTCATTGATTTAACAGGTTTTGAACCTATCACTCATTATCGATCTAACAGACACTGGAAATATAACCCATTGTTAATCTACTACCAATGTTAGATGACTGTAATGGAATCTAACCAACAGACTGACTCACAAACTAAGAACCATGTATGAGACTATCATGCTCAACATCACATGGAGAGATCACAAAACAGCACTGTATATTATAGAAAAAACAGGAGTCAGAGATGTCATAGAAGCCAGTAGAAAACTCAAATGGCAATTGGTAGGCCATATTGCAAGAATGTGAAACAACTGCTGGTCATCACGATTCACAATGCGGATCCTTAGAGATCATATGCAAAATTGTGGACAACAAAGAAAAAGATGGCATGATGATTTGGAGAAGTTCAGGAGACATTGGTGCCACGACACTCATGATCAAAAGGGCTGGCAGATCTTGGGAAAGGTCTATGTCCAATGACAAAGGCAGATGATGCTGATGACTTGGGGCACCTTCTTACAAAATTAGTAATCACATAGTAGTGATAATGAAGGTATATCAACCCACAGTGGTATGATGAAAAACAACAAGCATGTTAGGGGTGATCAATTAAGAAATTTAAAAAAGGGTAATCAATGATTAAGTTAATTCTCTCGCCTTTTTGCTGGGAAGTGATCATTAAAAAAGTTTGAATTTAAAAGAAATAAGTGTAAACTCTGCCGGATGCAAATTCATTATCATCAGTCTTCGATAGATCGCTGGACATAGACCTTCCCCAGGATCAATTAAAAAATTTGAAAAAAGGGTGATCAATGAATAAGTTACTTCTCTCACCTTTTTGCTGAGCAGTAATCATTAACAAAGTTTGAATTTAAAAAAATAAGCGTGAACTCTACCCGATCCAAATTCATTATCATCAGTCCTCTATCAACCGTCATTGGACATGGACCTTCCCCAGGAATTTCTCTATCATGGGTATCGTGGAGCCAATAACTTCTGAACTTGTCTAGTTCATCTCTCCATTTTGTATTCTGCCGGCCTCGATTTCACATGTGATCTCTGGGGATCCATGTTGTGAGTTGTAATGTCCATAGTTTGTCTGCATTTCTTATAACATGAGCAAATAGATCAATCCAGTAAGACTTAGATTGCAGATTGAATCCCCCACAAAAACCCTGGGGGGTTGGGGCTTCAAAAACAAAACAAAAAAATTTCTAGACATAATAAGGAGTAAAAGCTTGAATTTTCAGCCCCCTAGCCATGTTGGTGTGGCCTGTATGTGTTATATATAGATATCCAAAGCAACTTGTAACAGAAGAAACCTATGTTGATAGTTAGGGTGACACTTTTAAGGTGACACTTTTGGTGGACAGTTTCCAGTAAGATGGAGTAAAACCAGTTATAAATAATAGAAATAATGAAGAAGGTATCTAGATAATCATTTTTTGATCATCATCACCATCATCATCATCAGTCCATTGTTGGACATGGACCCTCCCCAGAATCTGCCACATTTCTCTATCATGGGAGTTGCGGAGCCAGTATTTTCTAGATTCGTCTAGTTCATCTGTCAATCTTGTATTTTGCCGACCTCGGTTTCGCGTGTGATCTCTGGGGATCCATGTTGTGAGTTGTGATGTCCATCGGTTGTCGGTCATTCTTGCAACATGGCCTGCCCATTGACATTTAAGTTTTCTAATAGATTCTATGTCTCTTACCCCCGTTTTCTTCCTGATATACTGAGCTGTCTTGTGATCTCTCCATGTGCATGATGCACGCTTCTTAGTTTGCGAGTCTGTCTCTTGGTTAGGGTTCCATGTTTCTGCTCCATAAGTGACTATCAGGAGGATACATCAATTGTATACACTTCTTTTTTTTGCTGATAATAAGCAACAATAATAAGATAGGGAAAAACTAGACTAATAGAAATAATGAAGAGTGTATCAACCAAGAATGTTGTGATAAAAAGCAACAATGATTAGAAAGTACTCAGGAAGTGCACACCACTACCAATGCCATCATCATTGGTGGTAATTTTGCATGGATCCGCCCCCAAATTTAAACATCCCCTCCCTAGTCTATTATCCATCTTTCCTCAAAAATTTCATTGAAAAGTTCTGGAGCTACTTTGGCAATACGTGTTATGGACATATAACTATGATGTAGGGGAGGTAATTGTGCATAGTTGCTTATTCTCTATTCTTCTACAAAATTTCATCGTAATTCATTGGGAACTTATGGAGATATCTTGTAGACAATCATGATTATATATTCATACGTAAGTAAAAAGAGAAATGGAAGAATATCTTTCAATTGGAAAAAATTCCTGGATCCACTCAAAAATTTAACCACTGCTCTCTTGTCCAACTGCTTTCTTGTCCCACTGCTCACTGTTCCAGAAAACTTCACTGAAATTCAATGAGTATGTTCCGAGATATCGTGTGGACAGATAGACAGATAGACGGACAGACAGACTTGAAGATGGACAGAAAGACAGACGCTACCAAGTACATATACCTCCCCAACATCATTGGCGGGGGTTTTAAGACATAGTCGAAACAAGTAGTCAGAAAATGGTACAAATATTTGTTTTCTACGTTATAAATCTGAATCCTTTCTTTTTTTTCAAAAAATCACTCTTTCAATCAGGTTCAGCACTTTTTTCTCTCTCATGAACACTAATGATAAAGAATTCAGAAAATGTTAAAGAATGAACAAAAAGAATTAGCAGCTTTTCATGTTCGTACACATACCTATCATGAGTGGATTGGATTAATGATGGACATTACTGTGGATCATGACAGGCTGTATTTATTGATTAGCAACAGGTAGTCATTAGAAACAGGTTGTTTAATGTTTACTGATGTTGTTACAGTATACAAAGGGGCGTTCCGAATAGTGTTTGCTAGGGGTGGGTGACTCCCCCACCCCTGCCCCAACCAATGCTTTTTGTGTCGGCAAGTTTCTTCCAGGGTTGCCAAATTACTCATTTTCTGGCTAGATCTGATGATTTCTTTTTTTTCCAAAATAGCCAATTAAATCACACAAGTTTTATAGAAGTAAATGTTCAATTTTTTTCTATTATACGTTCTGGGTTTTTAGTTCATATTCTATCTTATAAATAGGCTTTAAATGAGTAAATATATATATATATAAATATACATATATATATATATATATATATATATATATATATATATATATATATATATATATATATGATTACAAATTGCGTTTTATTATATCGAAACTCCTGTTTGATATGATCTCCCGTCATTACATGGTGAATGAATCATTTGGCATAGACAACGTAAATGGGGCTGCAGGAATTGAACCTGTTAGCCGCTTCAACGGAGCATTGCTCTTACCATTGAGCTTAAACAACCACCAGTAATGAAAAGGCCCAAATAACTGTTTCAGCTCCAAAGGTCTCACCTTGTTTATTCGCAGTCTATATCTGCTCTATTTGTTTCTTTCAATGAGCTGTCAGATCATACATCCATTTCTTAATGACTTAATTGTCATGTTGAAAGAAACAAATAGAGCAGATATAGACTGCGAATAAATAAGATGCTTAAACAACAGTTATTTGGGTCTTCGCAATACTGGCGACTGGTTAGCTCAATGGTAACAGCAATGCTATGTTAAAATGGCTACCCTATCAATTGCAGCTTTGATTCCTGAAGCAGACCCATTTTCTCTAAATGTTTATTCAATTTATGTTGTCCAGGCCAAATGATACATTCACTATGTAATAATGGGAGATCATTTCACAAAAGAGTTTCAATGTAATAAATGCTATTTGTAATAATTCTATCGGATCATATACCCATTTCTTAAAAACAAATGAAAATATATAAAATTTATCTATTTTAAAGGACACTCTTAGCTCTAAATCACAAACCTTACTTAGCAACACTGATTTCTTTCCTTATCTGGTCTCCACGCCGACTTTGTCAGAAAATTAGAGGTCTGCACATCCATTTTATTGGCAAATTAGACCCCCCCCGAAAAAAAAATTTTTGTATTTGCATATTTTCATTGTTAATGTAAATGAATGAATGGAAGGGTTTTTCACAGCAGTAGAACCATAGACGGTGAGGCGGACTTTTGTGCAAAATAACCCACCAGCCTGATCAATGAGGTTTTATGGTGAAGTCAGCTTGCCACCCTTCAAACCAAGCATTTGCATTCTATGGTCTACCGATGTGACACGGATAGGAGCATGGCTCCAATGTCATAGATTTGACAGGAGTGGCCTTCTCCTGGCAGATGAAAGCATGCTATGGTGGTCGGCCGCCCCTCAAGTGTTCCAACTGTGAGGCTGACTAGTAGTTAAACCACTGGACGAGAACATCCACATTTGTAGAATATAGATATACACATACACACACACACATATATATATGTGTGTGTGTGTGTGTACATATATATACATATATATATATACGTGGATAACACAATGATATATGTATGTATATATATGTGTGTGTATGTGTGCATATATATATATATATATATATGTACATATGTATATATGTATATATGTACAAATGTATATGTATATATATATATATATATATATATATATATGTATATGTATATATATATATATATATATATATATATATGTATGTATATATATATATATATATATGTATGTATATATATATATATATATATATATATATGTATGTATATATATATATATATATATATATATATATATATATATATATATATATATGTGTATATGTTTAGCTTGATTAATAAGTCTGTAGCCAATCACATGGTTATTCACTTAATTCTTATCTGAATTACAAGGAATGAAATTATGTTAAAAAATCATTTTTTCATTGTTGGGCTACAGAATTATCGATGTACCTACTTAGTCACCTGCTCATGGCAATATGGTTTAATTTGACCTTCATAGTACAAAAAATGCTTTTATTTTCAAATTAAGTATTATGTTCAGTTCCTGAAGGCATATTCAGTTTTGTCGCCATAGCAACAAATTGTTGATATTCAGTTTTGTAGAATTCATTTTTGTTACCATAGCAACCAATTGTTCAGAGGTATATTTGGGGTATTTTCTAATGAAAATATAATTGACCATTTTTCAATCTATTCAAACATCTCTAATTAATAGTAGAGGTATTTTCATGCCAAGGCATGTAAACAAAAATAATTTTCTACCAATCTAGACTTGTTAACAGATCGATGAACAAGTGCAAACAATTTCAAAAGCCTTTTTTCTGTTGAAAGAAGATCAAGGGCGTAGCAGTAGTTTGGGGGGCTTGGGGTGTTTGGCCCTTTGAGGTGTCCCTCTCCAACATTTGGTGAGATTTGTAATTGTATAATGTTAGAAAAAAAGCAGTTGGTGACCTACTATCTATGATGCTTTTCTCCATCTCCATTTGGGGCCCCCGGGGAGATTTTCGAAGTTACCCATACCCCCACGGCTACATCTCTGAAGAAGATTTTCCGCTTAGTTATTTAGTCCAAATCAGTTCAAGTGGACACTCACTGTGAGAATCTAGTGAAGTTGTCCGCAAATTAGATCAAAGTCTTCATTAGTTTAATTAGAACAGTGTACCAAGTAAGTACATATCGAGGACTGACAACCAGAAGTGATTATGTCCAACCTATTTAAGGACAGTTTAAATAGTACATAAGTCAATCAGGTTGGGAACTGTCATTTAGGTAAAGGACATATATTTTAAAATGACTTCAAACGGTCCTTTTCAACTGGATGTGAACGTAATCACTTCGGGCAGACATAGTACTAGGGATATCATTGCTGCCGATTTAGCGCATTTCGCGCTAAATTAAGTACGTTTCTTGTTTAAAAATTTCGGCCATTTTGTTGGAGTTTTTGACCATTTTTAGCAATTTTTTGTGTGTTCTGACTATTTATCCTGATTTACTGTTTTTTGAGCACTCTTTGAAGGTTAAACTAGCGCACAAATATTTTTTGAGGTTGGCAACACTAACAACAAAATGTTTGTTTGACTTAACCCATATTCATCAGAAATGAACGGAAACACTCTTGTTGTAACCCTTCGTTTGCGTATCAATTAAAAAAAAACCGACTTGAATAGTTTTGAATGTTTCCAAGAAAAGGAGAACAATAAAAAAATTTTTTGAATGGGGTGTAAGGTTGAACGGTTGTAAACTCTTATTTCAATTGTATTACATCTAAGTGTTCAATAGAAAAATATGTCTGGTTACCGAACACTGACCTCACGACTAATGCTTTATTCGAGTTCTTAGTGAAGTACGTTTTTCTTTCTTCCTTCCTTTTTATTTTATTTTATTTTATTTGCTAAAGATGATATTGTAAAACATATTTCCTTCATTATTTAGCAATAACTTTTCAATTGATTTTGATATTTTTTATTCACTATAGAATAAATACTAATAGACTTCAATTCTTTTAGCATTGTACTCAGTGACGGAAATGGGTTTGGGGGGACTAAGCACACAATAATGTCTCTATTAGTAGACATTTTGTAGACATTTAATACGCAAAAAAAAAAGAACAAACTAGAAATTGAGACGTGCCCATACGCCGTACACCCGCTTGGTATCCGTGGTTGTACCAGTTGAGCCGGTAACGCATTATTTATTTAGAGGAAAATAAATCTGAGTAAATTACCGCATTTGATGATATATATAAGACCCGCACCTTATTTCATCAGGGAATACAGAAATGCTTATTTAAATAGTTCAGTTTTGATTGGTGTAGGTTTTGATGCAGTACCGAAAAAGATACTATTGTCGTACCATGTAACTAAGTATAAGCTGGAAAAAAAAACGCGTTAAATTAAAATGAATTGAGCTATACGGTTTTGAACAGTACGGACTGTTTTAGAACGAATAAACCGCACAAATGAAGTTATATACCTGTTTGATGAAAGTAATAATAAATACCTTTAATCTATCACCCAGTTGGTTTGTTTGTTTGTTTGTTTTTTCAACTGTTTCCCAAGTTCTTGCCAATATAGGACTGGACAAACGAAGGTTACGTACACCTTTTGAGACAGCTTTTGGGGAAAACAGGAGCAGGTTTCTTATATGCTGTTAAATACCATAGTCATTTTGATTTAAAAAATTCCATTCAAATTTTTGTCCAGTTTATCATTTTGAGGTGTGGACTCTATTCTTCATCAAAAAATGAGTTCCTAAATCTGTAAGTGAAGCTGAAGCCGAAAATTGGGTATTTTCAATATTTCTTAGCTTCCCTCAATCATAACGACAACCATTTAAGAGTCTATACGTTATTTCATTTTTTTATCTATATCAGCAAGATGTAATTCATGAAGAGAGATTACCGATGGAAACATAATAAATTATACAAAAATCGAATATCTACTTTCAATCAATATCAAAGCATCAGTTTCTCTTACTGTTCGGAATGAGACTATAGTGTCAATTGTCCGGGAAAACGGGCTACCCTCGCTATTATTTATAATATCTTGTTTCATATGAACATATCTAAATACTTCACAAGATAGTTGGCAAAGAAATACAAATACCAGGACTTTACAACCTTCAACCTTTGAATAATTTAATGAATTAAACGGCATTGTTTTTTTCTTGGGTGTACGGTTACCGGCAACAGACACATAGAGATACAAAGGGAAGCAACTCTAACTAAATCACGTCTGATATTGTATTTGAATAATTTAAATACTTGTTTCGACATGTCAGCCCGAAGTAGGACGAGTAGGAGGATTAAATATGACGGAGTGAGTGAGACGAGGGATAGAGAGGGTAGGAGGAGAATACGGCACTATAAAAGCGATGCGCAAAATTCACCTGCACATAATTCCGACTCACAGTGGATCCTTTAAGTTCCAGTGAGCTCTCCTCGCCACCCACACCGACCATTTCGTCGAAACTTTGCTAAGAAAACCTCCTCGTTCGTCGTTTCCGTCAAGAATTCAATATGGTAAGCTGATTATTTTCTTAATTAATTTTGAATACCCCTCCTTTTTTCTTTTATAAATTCCATCAAAGGACCTAATCACTTACCATTGGACCATCCTTCGATTTTTCTGTCGAAATTTTTTCGATTTAAACTTTTTTTTAATTCTCCTTCCACTAACCCAGTCTTCTATCAAAATCACTAAAGCTGGCAGTGAAGATGAATGAATGAAATTCCTAAAATTGTTTTAATGTTAAAAATTCTCTTGGGTCACTTCAGCTATTCTTAATTTATGGAGAAGTATCATTCCATGAAAAAAAATCAATTTTTTAATATCGATGATGATGACACTTAATAAATGAAATTTACAGAAAGAACTTAGATGTTTTCCTTGATAATATCGGCGACTGATCGGCGTGAAAATCAACTGTTGAATGATTATCAGTAATGACTTTCTTTTAAACTTTGTTTCAAACAGGCACATCATAACCGTTTAGAGAACTTGAACAGTAATCTTAGCTTGATATTTCAAATTATATGATTGAAAAATGTCTCCTGCGTTAAATTGTATGTCCGCCAAATTCCAGTCTACTGACGGTGGTCAAATTGAAATTGATTACAAACTCAACATAAACCTTGATAGTTGCAGTAGTAGCTTGCATCTGATTTTAAATGAAAAGAACCAGGCTACATAAATTATCCTTAAACAGTACATCTTGGAAGCAGATCTGATCTTCAGTGTTGTACCTGATAATGATTTAGTTGCATGAGTGACTTCGGTGATACCTGTGTGGATGCGTTAAAACGAAGTACTCGAGCGCACTTTTCCTTTTGGTTTGAAAAGAAAAAAAAAACTGATAGAGGCCTATGCGACCAGTGGCTTTTTTCTTTTTTCTTTCAAATGATTCAAAATCTCTAATTGTATGTTCTGTGCATTATTCAAATATCGAAATGTACTTAATTTTGAACGCAAAAATTCGCTCAACGCAAAATCTAAGCAAGATTCCTTTCAGTAAGTCCACTTCTTCATCCAATTAGGTTGTCATTAATGATGTTGTGGTGTTCTTGACTAGTTCAGTCGAGTTAAATCAGACATCAAAAGGGGTTTTTTTTTTGTTTTTTTTTTTTGTTCTTCATAAAAGTTCTGTTTGCTAAGGAAATAATTCTTCTTGTAGACTTCATTAAGGAAAACGGCAACTAAACAGTATAGAAAAAAATAACTTTGAAATAATTTGACTAGATTCTTTTTGCGTTAAAACTAAAGTTTCAAACTGTGTCTAATGCTAAAGGAACGATAGTGTGCCCAAGAGCAGGATTTTTGAACCCCCCACTTTTTTTTTCAATTGAAGAAAAGAAGCTACCAAATATTACCAATTTATTCGGGGCGGGGGAGCTATCAAAATCATGAATAGATAAGTCCTGCCGATTTTTCTCGTTTGTTTAACAAACGAAAAGCGGAAAATCGATTGCCGTATCTGACGGTATATAAGACCCACCCGACCCCTCATTTTCAATCCCTGCAGAAATGAGTGAGGTTTCATGTGCCATCTAGTAAACGTTAATAAATCTGAATAGTTTTATTTCTTTTCCTTGGTGGGGTGGGGTGCAAGTCCGTTAATGTTATGTTTTTTGGCATGGCCCCAACAAAACCAACCAATCGATAGAAGAAACTACATAATTAATCGCTTTTTTTTCTCTCTCTCTTGCCAACCATCCAGTAAGTATTGGTATGGTCTCCATGGCAAGCATGTTAATGAAATGAGGGGATGGTAGGTGTTTGTGTGGCTGTTGAGACACAAAATAATACCTTTTGTGTGTCACCCATAAGCTTTGGGGGAGGGGACTAGTTGTGTTGAGGGTAGCAACCACTTCGTATTCATGGCGACCATTCAACAAGTTACCTTCTAGAACCTTCGAACTTTTTCGCTTTATTTCCTCTCTGACGTGAAATTTTTTTTAAATAGATATTTTGTTTCTTCGCTTAATTTTTTAAAATCTTTTTCTTCGGCATTGTTAAAACCATGAATATTTGGACGATTTATTTTTAAATTTTTTTATTTTATTTTATTTATTTATTTTTCTTCAATCCATTTTGATGATAGCTATCATCGTGTATGTGTGGCGACCAGTTAACAAGTTACCTTCTCTAAAAGTTGAGCTACTTCAACTTCTCCAGCCCCGTTTTAATAAAAACTGCATTATTCCTGCTTGGTGGTTAAAGTAGTCGCATACTTTCAAGTTTCCAGTTCATTCTAGTCTGTGTTGTGTTAGTATTAATTTTTTTCCCCTCTCCACCAACACCTAAGCAGGCCTCCTCAACTTGGAAGATTACCGCTACATAATCATGTCGCTTGATTTTGTTTATTGACATGAATCCTTGAAACCGACACCCAACATTTAGTACAGTGATTCCCAACCTGGGGTTTGTCTATATGTGACACAAGGTCTAGTTTAACGTGGGAAGGAGCATCCCCTTGAGAAATGGCCCCAGCCGACGCAACCGAGGTCACGAAAGCATCAAGACGAGCCCGACGTGTCCCTCTTGGTGCAATGGAGCAGCGCTGCCCTGGGGCGAACTGCCTCTCGTCAGTTGGGCCAAGAACCCCCAGGATGAATCCGAAGGATCCAATGCGCAGCCCCAGTGTCCCTTCATTGGCTGTCGCATCGCACCTACACACTCGGTCTTGTTCCTCACCCGCCACACAATCTCCGGCCCCTTAGGCTGGCAATGCCATGGAACAGATACTACACTTTAATCCAAACCAAAAAGACCCGAAAAAATGGGGGTTCCCAACCTGGGGGGGGGGGGACAGCAAACCATGTAATACTGCGAGAAGAAATCTAAAAGCTCGGGGGGGGGGCAACTTAGAATCGCTGCTGACCATAGAATGGTTTGAGTTTTAACTGACCAAGAGAGATATCTAAGAAAAAAAGATTTTTCTAGAGAAATCTAGTCTTCACAGTAGTTTCATGGTCTTGCAGCATGATTTAACCCTCTAAAGACTAACCTATTAAGGTGCTCAATGCCTGAACTAAAATGTCCTGGTACCACTTGACATGTATATCCCAGAAGTCTTCTATGACTGTTGGGATATGTCCCAGGAGCAGTGTTCCTCTAAGCTGTGTGGCCAGGCACAAAAGAAATTTATGCTGCACTGTAAAATTTTGGTGCTGTATGCATTATGGGATGAAACATGAATAAATAATCAATGCACCAAACTGCAACATTCATTTCTTTTTTTTTTTCTGTTCAGACTTTTTGGGATATGTTCACAGCATTAGTAAAGATGGGAAGATTTTTTTTTTTTTTTTTTTTTTTTTTTTTTTTCTCAATCAGTTCTCTTTCTGAGAAAATCAGAGTTAATAACTAATGTATTGACTCTAGTATGTGTATGTCTTGGAAACTTCAAAGCTTTGAACACTAATTATGCAAAAAAGATCTTCCTTTCCATCACAGATTTCCAAAAATCTGTAATTTATAATTATCTATATATTGCTCACACAAAATTAGATATTGTACTGTGCATGAATTTTTCTTGTCGGGATCAGCAGTTGTTTCCCATGTGATTGTTTCTGGGATTCAGAAACAAATCATAACTTGTGATTTCCTTGAGAATGGCAGACTAACTATTAGGTTCTCCCTAGCAAAAATCTCTCAAGGAAGAATCTTCTACTGTCACTGTGACGAAATGAAAAGGTAAATATGGGTCTAACTGATTTTTTTTTTTTTTTTTTTTCTTTACTGAAAATTGACTTACTAGGTTTTTCCATATTACTATTGAATGTCTCAAGAGTCTCAACATGATAGCTTCTGATTATTCTCTCCTGAGCAAGGAGATACAAGTGTTGAAAGAAAAACAAAACTATTATTTAAACAGATATAAATACCTCTCATAGGTGGATTTTCATTATTTTCAGGTCATTGTAATCTCCTTCATAAATTGATATAAAATGGGTTTGTTTTTTTTTTTCTTTTATCTTTGTCTTCAGATTTTGTTCTGCTTCTTAACATAGACATGGTTTTGTATATTTCAGAGGGAATGTATCAGTATCCATGTTGGCCAGGCTGGAGTCCAGATTGGTAATGCTTGTTGGGAGCTGTACTGCCTAGAACACGGCATCCAACCTGATGGTCAGATGCCATCAGATAAGACCATTGGTGGCGGAGATGATTCCTTCAACACCTTTTTCAGTGAGACTGGAGCTGGCAAACACGTCCCCAGGGCTGTCTTTGTTGATCTAGAACCAACTGTTGTTGGTAAGTAAAAGCTTTTTTTTCCACTTGATAGATAAAACTCAGCAATTGCTCTTAGATTATTATATTTGTATTAGTCTTCTTACCTGGCTGAACTACTTTTATAACAGGATCTTTGCATCTCTTGGATTCTTTCGTCACAAGAAACCATTGATATCTTGTCTAAAAGCTGCCTTATTTGTAAGCCATGCTGAAATTCTCACGTAATATTGCGGATTGCAGAATTCCCCCCCCCCCCCAGTTAAAGAAAAAGGGTCATGGGACAAATATATTTATCACCATTTCTGAACAAGTACCATCAGTCTGTTCACATCCAATAAAGTATTTTATTTACTTGATAAAACTCAATGGAGAAACACTGGAATTTTTTCCACCTTGAGTCATCAAGCCATACATTCTGTTCAGGGTTACAGACAAAAACTAGACAGTTACTGTGAAAAAACTGAGGAAAAATTTTTTTTTATATCAGGGGTGGGTGTCGAAGGCTACTGAACTTTATCTCGATTGGTTCTTATCTGTACAGTGAAACCTCTACTTGAGGTTAAAGGGCTGAAGAAGGACTAATAACTTTTCACCAGAAAACCCAGTTAATTATAGAAACCTCCCTGATTGCTGATGGCCTGTGTTCCTCATGAGGCAAAAGGCTAAATGCACTTTTCCACCTGAAGTACACTTGCTACATAATCTTCTAGATAAACATTTTTTTCCTTATCAACAAGTAATTTTCATAATTGTTTTCCTACTAGTGATATTAAAGCAAAAGTTAACTCTAAAACATTGAGGTTAGTGTGTGCATATATATATATACATGTATATGTGTGTGTATGTATGTATGTATGTATGTCTTGTCTAATTTTGCTCATCTGTAATTTTCAAGTATCTGGAACACTGCATTAGCTAACCAGAATTTTTGAATTGAGGTACCCCTAAAATGTACTAACTTTAATGTAAAAAATGTCGGGGCCATTCACAACTTGATGATAACAACACTTCTCTATCATGGGTGTCACGGAGCCAGTACTTTCTGAGACCAACTTATTGAAGATGATTAATTATGTAGTTGCGTTTTTTTTTTTTTTTTTTTTGTTTTTTGTTTTTGTTTTTGTTTTTTATTCATAAATGCAAAGAAATCTAGATTTTAGTTCCGTCACATCAGATTCCTTTTATTTTCTCTCAACTGGTAATGTGCTTGTCTACTTTTTAGCTGAAGTACCACTTTGACTTTTTCTCTTAACGCGAATATCAATTTTCAGGTTTATTTTTTATTTTATTTTTCTTATGTAAAAGATATTAAACTCTCTGACTTTGTTGCTGTAACTACTCTTGAAATATTTTGATAGCATTCAGTGAACATTGTCCATAACTTTGGAGATTCATTAAGATACTGTTGGGACAATCTAATTTCTTTTTTTTTTTTTTCTTCCTTATCACTGAATGAATGTCAGCAACAAAAATGGAAAGAGATTAGATTGTGAACAAAACTTGGTACATTAAAAGAGACTTTATTTTGTATACTTGTAATTCAAATGATTTACAAAAGTTGAAGGTATTCAAAGCCTTATAAAAGCATTTTAATAAAGCATTAAAAAAATTAATGATCTTAAAGCTAGTGTTTGTTTTTTCTTTCAGATGAAGTCCGCACTGGGACTTACAGGCAATTGTTCCATCCCGAACAGCTCATCACTGGGAAAGAAGATGCTGCCAACAACTACGCTAGGGGTCATTATACCATTGGAAAAGAAATTGTTGATTTGGTACTTGACCGCATTCGTAAACTTGCTGATCAATGCACTGGCCTCCAAGGCTTCCTCATTTTCCACAGTTTCGGAGGTGGAACTGGATCCGGATTCACCTCTCTCTTGATGGAACGTCTAAGTGTTGATTATGGAAAGAAATCCAAACTTGAGTTCTCAATTTACCCAGCACCTCAGGTTGCAACAGCTGTGGTTGAACCTTACAATTCCATTCTAACCACCCACACCACACTTGAGCATTCCGACTGTGCTTTTATGGTCGACAATGAAGCCATCTATGACATTTGCAGAAGAAATCTTGATATTGAACGTCCCACATACACAAACTTGAACCGTCTCATTGCTCAGGTTGTTAGCTCCATCACGGCTTCTCTGAGATTTGATGGTGCCCTTAATGTGGATCTGACTGAGTTTCAGACCAACTTGGTACCCTACCCACGTATCCACTTTCCACTGGCAACTTATGCTCCAATTATTTCTGCTGAGAAAGCTTACCATGAGCAGCTTACAGTTGCTGAGGTCACAAATGCTTGTTTTGAGCCATCTAACCAGATGGTGAAATGTGACCCTCGTCATGGCAAGTACATGGCTTGTTGCATGTTGTACCGTGGTGATGTGGTACCCAAGGATGTTAATGCTGCAATTGCAACTATCAAGACCAAGCGCACCATCCAATTTGTCGACTGGTGTCCAACTGGTTTCAAGGTTGGTATCAACTACCAACCCCCAACTGTTGTGCCTGGTGGGGACCTGGCCAAAGTGCAACGTGCTGTGTGCATGTTGAGTAACACCACGGCTATTGCAGAGGCCTGGGCCCGTCTGGATCATAAGTTTGATCTGATGTATGCCAAGCGTGCTTTTGTTCACTGGTATGTGGGAGAAGGTATGGAAGAAGGAGAGTTCTCTGAGGCCCGTGAAGATTTGGCTGCTCTAGAGAAAGATTACGAGGAGGTTGGCATCGATTCAGTTGAAGCTGAAGGAGAGGAAGAAGGAGAAGAATATTAATCTTGTTTCTTCATTTTCTCAGTTAAGTGATCAATAAAGAATAAAGCAAACTTTGTTTTCTTGTTTGTTGTGTGACTGACGGACTTCACTACGTTTCCCATTGATGTGTATATTCTTAGAGCTTTGCTTACATTCATTCAAGCTATTTTTCATGTATTCTCTGGTTGTATTCATCAGCCTTTTAGCATCTATCCTTGGGCTTAGACCTTCCCCAAAACTTGCCAGACTTCTTTTTTCATGGGCATCGTTCAACCAGTACTTTCTGATTTTTATCTAGCTTGTCATGCCATCTTACTTTCTGTCTGCCACAATTTTGCATATGATCTCTGGGGATCTGCGTTGTGATATCCAGTGGTTGTCTGCCATTTTTGCTACATATCCAGCCCATTGCTATTTGAGTTCCCCCCCTCTGATATACTGTGCTGTCTTATGATCTCATGTAAGGTTGCACATGATTCTCTCGTGCATGGTTCTTTTGGTTAGGTTCCATGTTTCAGCTCCATAGGTGACCATGGTAGGATACGTGGGTTGTGTATACCCTTCTTCTGAGGACTATTAGGATTTGTGTGTTATTGAAAGTCTAGCTTGCTTGGAGACTCACTATCCTTGGTAGACGTTGTGGTCTACTCACTCCAGCTCAGTGTTTTTGATTTGCATTCTCTTTCAACCCCCTCCCCCCAACATGTTTAGTAAGCAAAGTCAATGTTATGTACAGACTAGAACTAATTCGAAAGCTTTTGTGAAAACAATCTTGTCCATCTTGGACACAATCCAACCTCATGAAGCATTGTCAGTTTCGTCTTACTTTTTATCGCAATTCCCTGATTGTCATTCTATGATCATTATTAGTAAGTAGCCTGGCTGAGAAATGTCCACTCATGGTTAGCCGTTCTGCCTGACATGCTGAAGGTCCCAGGTTCAATTCCCAGTATAGAGGACAACTTGTCACAAGGACAATTTCTCTCTGCACTCAGCCACAAATAGAGTACATTTTAAGCTGTGATCAGGCTCAAAGCTTTCAAGGAGCGATAAGCTGAGGAAACGAAGACTGTCACCAGCTGTACATACTCTAATGGGAGTTCCATCGTTTAAGAGATGGGATGCTTTACCTTCATGAATGGGGGGGGGAATGAATAAACTTCTAGTGAGACTAGCCTGCCTACCTTTCCAATTAGGTTACAACCAATAGCGATCATTCAAATCTAGTTAGAGCTTTTTCCCAGATGCCTTATATGCTGTCTTCTCTAATTACATACGCAAGTAATTGAATGCACTGCTTACTAATTGTTTTGGAATACAAGAAAAAAAAATTGACTCTTTATCTCATTAATTTGAAGCCATTATCCAAAACTCAACATGGGTTTTGTCAATTTTTAAGTAGGTTTGCTGGCTGCTTGCCTGACATCATACTACAGACCACACCGATGGAGCTAGAAGACTGAAAATTTCGCCATTCACTCTTTATGTCTAGAATAAAAGGAATTTATGGGGGGGGGGGTTATTGGCCACCGAAGTTTTTAATTTGGGGCACTACTTGGAATGCAAGTTCATGTCCAACATTCGTGTTAGTTTTGTGAAAATTCTGACTCTTAATGATCACTGTCCAACGAAATCGGAAACTTATTCATTGACCTTCTTTCTCTTGGATTGTCGAGAAAGAAAAAAACGACTTTTCCCAATCTACTGGATCATTCTATGGCCTTTTTCATGTGTATGTCTGAATAGCATCTTTTATCAGTCTCTCACCGGTGGTGCAAAGTCAACAAAACATTCACAAGCGTTGTGGTTAATGTTTCTGTTTGGTGCCCCCCCCCCCCCCGAAAAATGTAACTGAATCGATGTCAAAAATTCAATAGCGCTAACGTCAAGAGACGTAGTGAATTTTACAGGAAGATAATTGCTCGAATAAATGATCTTTTTGAGTGAAGAAATGAAGACGGGTTTATTTAGTCACTCAATTGGAACCATCACTTGACCAACGTCTTTGTGCTGTTGTGGTAAGCAGAGCAAAATTCAAATGTTTTGGCTTCATAATTTCAATGCCAGGGTGGGAGAAGTTTCCTTTATTCAACCCCAAAATTGATGTCTGTTAAGGTTGACAATGGGTGTATCCTCTTTTCACTATTACTACTCGGCTGTTCACGTATCATGTGACATGAGTGAATGATGATGTCTCCATATTTTTTTTTTTTTTTTTCTAGAACGATAGTTGGAGACCCAATAATTGCTTCTACCAGTTGTTGGACATGTCTCTCCCCCCCCCCCCGATTAGGTCTCGAAATTTCCACATGCCATGAAGTCCGCCCCCTCTTCCAAACATGCGCTTTTGGAACTGGTACTACGCTAGCTTTGATTCTAAGACGTCATTCATTAATCATCACGAGATGTCACGGATTATCTACGACCCGGAGCCCCTGGGCGGAGCTTTTTAGTAAGCATCATCATGATCATCTTCACCCTTCTGGGCCTCCAGGCTTGAGCATACTCAGCTTAATGGTTAATGCATCACTGATCACGAATTGTTTGGATCAATATTCTCATGTTTTTATCACTATAAGTTATGTTCAATTCTGTGGGCGTTACTTCTAACAGCTTTTCGGTTGGTTATAAAATGACTGCGCTGATTATAAAATTCCTCATGCTCGTTCGCTCGATGTTAAAAACGACGCACAGATATTATTCACCGTTTGTAACATCTCGTGGGTGAGAACGTGGAACTTTACAATTTACAATTGGGGAAGCTAATCTATTGCCAACCGAAAAGCTATTGAACATTTACGCCATGATGTTCCGGTCGGTGATGGAAATAATTGGAAATCTAACAGAAAGAAGAAATGGTCAAGCCAATTCATATCACCGATTACGTTCGACTTGAAAGTATGTTGACGATGTAAAACCATCATTTCTTCTTTCTTTCACTCAAGCATCTTATAATTTGGGACGCCGTGACAATACTTCTGCTACTGCTGTTACTGTATCGACTACCGTATGCTGTTTCTATATTCGCATTATTTCGGCCACGTACTACGCCCCTGTAACTTTTTTTTGCTCTTATCGATTAGAGAGACTGCTGCAAAGCAGACTTCTTTATTAAATAATTTCCGATGCTTACCATATGGTGGACCGAAATTTAAATTCTTATACCATATTTATCGTGAACAACTTTTTTTCTTTTTTGCGCATACACACTGATAGTTTGAAAAGATCATGCTTATCTAATACTGCGACAGGATGTACCTGTGCGCGTCCAACATCGGCCTGAGGGGCCCCCAAAGACTCAATGGACGCCGTAGACAGAACTTTAGTCGATGTGGAAACCAAAAATCAATACCGAGAAAAGAAAAAGATGGCGTCGCAGTGAGATATCGACGAACAGCCTCAAGCAAGCCAGTTATTGATGGCTGCAAAACAGTGGTTTTTGGAGTTCCAAGTCATATCTCATTCTTTGGGCGATCTTTGCAATAACGCATCATGTAGCCATTTTTTGATGGGGTCATTTTCATACAGACAATTTTAAATGGCTGGATTTATCCAAAAAAAAAAAAATGGCTGTTGGGTAGGTTTAACTGCCAAATAATTGTGTAGATTTCATTTCCTCTGTATTAACGCTAATTTTGAATTTCAAAAGTAACCAATCGAATTATCTAAGGGTCACATTTATAATGTGCGTATGTAATTTTTTTCAATTCATTTGATTTAAATAAAACCTTTTTAATACGCCGATTCTTCAATTTCAATTGACCAAAAGATTAACGGAAAACGGTATTTTTAGATCAAGATTAACGTTTATTTGAATAACGGTTAAATGTAGCAACTTTTGGCCATTTACAATTACCAATACATAAAAATGGCCCATCTCAAAATGGCATTATTGTAAAGATATCGCATTCTTTGTGATTTGTTTCCTCGATTCCTCTTCATTTTGAATAAACACCCAGTAACCTTTTTACCATTATACATTGGATTATACGTTCGTACTAAGACTGAAAATCCTCCCCAATTTCTCCCCTGGGTAAAATTCCTCCTTTTAGGGAATTTCTCCCATTGAGGTATAGTGTCTTCCTTTTAAGAATCACTGTCGTAGAATGACAGTCTGAGCTGCTGCGGTGAAAAGCAACTAAAATTAAGATGAAGGAAATACTAGTCAAAAATTAGTAATGGTTGACAATGCTTCAGCTAATAACAAACTCAACACGACTTTTAATCTTCATTTTGAAAATCCACACATATAGTGATGAGCAATGTGCGCATATCTTCTGTCACACTAAGGGGCGAAACTAACATTGCAAAATAGAATTTCATTAATGTTTTAAAGACGTAATGATAATGCTGAGTTTAAATGATAATAGAAAAGATAATAATAGCAAAAATAAGTAGAAAGCATTCAGTACATACCGCTTCTATAGCTTATTCTTCAACCTTTTTTAAAATCTGATTAAGATTCATTGAAAACTTTCAGACTTGCAGACAGGCCAGAAGATTTGGTGATATGTGGTCTGGACATATAATACGAGGGAGGTAATTGTGCGTGGATCAGCTCTTACATGTGATCAGTTCTTTCGCATCCTACTGTCCACCCGTTCACAAAATCTCATAGAAATTCATTGAGGACTATTGGAAATATCGTGTGGACAGTCACGGACATATATATAAGTGGGATTTTTTTTTAAAAATCAACATTAGTGATAATTGTAATAATAAAAGAGAAATTCCTTGAACCGTCCCTTCCCATAGAAATCCATTCAGCACTTTCAGAGATATCGTATGGACAGACAAATGAACGATCGGACAAAAGATGCGACCAAATACGTATCATCATCATCAGTCTCTTAACGTCCGTTGTTGGACATGAACCTTCCCCTAGATTCGCTACAATTCTCTATCGTGGGCGTCGCATAGCCAGTACTTTCTGTATTTGTTTAGCTCGTCTCTCTATCTAACACTGCTGGCTTCGGTTGCACATGTGATCTCGAGGGATCCATGTTGTGAGTTGCAACGTCCATCGGTTATCTGACATTCTTGCGACATGGCCAGCCCACTGCCATTTGAGTTTATTAATGGATTCTATGATGTCCCTGACTCCTATCTTCTCCTGAATGTATTGTGCTGTCTTGTGGTCTCTCCATCTGAGGCCTAACATAATTCATTCATATGCACGTTACATGGTTCTCAGTTTGCAGGTCTGTCTCTTGGTTAGGTTCCATGTTTCAGCTCCATAAATGACTATTGGAAGGATGCATTGGTTGTATACCCTTCCCTTTAGGATTAATGGGATCTTCTTGTTTTTGAAGGTTGAGCTTGCTCTACCAAAGGCTTGCCATCTTAGGGTGATTCTTCGCTTGTTTTCTCTTTTTTAGGGTCTCATGGAGATTCGTTGTCCTGGGTAGATGTAGTGGTCTACTTTACCTCTTCACAATTTCGTTGACAGAGGTAAATGAAAGTCTGTTTGTTGTGAACAGAAGACAATTAGCCTGTTCATGGAATTATTTGATATCTTGAACTTGTTGGAACCGTTGACCAAACAAAACAAAACGTTGGAAGAATTGATAGTCTAAAGGTGATAAGCCTGGAGAGTAAACTGTCTGTGAAAGAAGTTCCTGTCCCAGCCCTGTGATCGTTTGCTGCGTTTCATTTGCAATTTAAGGACGGACTTGGTCGTGCCGCAACTCACTTCACATACGAACTTTGTCAAGATTATAAGAAACATGCTTTCAGTTTGTTTTTTGTTTTTTTGCGAATGAATTTGCATTACCATACTAATATATTTTCATTTTCCCCATATCTCTAATCATACCAAAATCTGACTTGAGGTATACATGGTTTAAAAGGCCGAAAACACGTAACTTATTTCTCTTGTAGACACCGTTCTTGTCAAGATATTGTATGCTACCCTGGAGCTAGCCACGATTCTATTTATTTGGGATTCTTGTGATAAGTCCATTATTTGTCATCAGTGACTATCTTGACCGAAATTCTCTTCTGTGTCGAACAAAAAGAAAAAGACAAGTTTTAAAATTCTTGTGATTAGCGGATACGTATCTTTTAAACGATACTTTTTTTTTTAAAATCTGGATTAGTTTCTGACGTTTCATCCTCTGAAGTGAGTCAAACGAAAAAAGCTTTTCAGGATTAATTCTATTTGGTGCTACAATATGTATATGTGCGTGCGTGTGTGTAGAAATGGATGAGTTTTATCCGACATATTGGTGAAATTAATTGACAATATGGAAACACGAATGTTTCGGAACTGGATAGTATTTATTTCCGTTACAAGTTTCGAGAGAATGTTTTCTTGTATTGTCAAAAATCAAATGGAGAAAACGATAAAATTTTGCGGATAATGTTTGGAGGAGAGGGGGAGATGATGCAAGTTTTATCTTTACTGGCGAAAAAGGAGGAGATGTCATCTGGTCAAATCTCAAATTATTTGTCTATAAGAAGTGAAAATGAGAATAGTTTTGTGTGTAGTTGTTCTAGTGACTGTTATTGAGAAAAAAATGTATGTGTTTATGTAGCGTATGTATGTGAGCAGAAGAACTTATACTTACACTATGATACCAGATCAAAATCAGGCAAAATCATAGGCTTCTGCTTGAGAGCTCTAAGAATATACAGCCCATAATTCTTAAAGGATGAAGAAAACATTTAAAACAAACTTTCAAAAACCTCCAATACGAAACACCAGACCAAAGTCACACAGAATCCACCACACTAAAAACACGCACAAAAAATGGACAACACCATACCAAATAACAACAAAATAGATAGACACATCCTCCTCCCAAGAAATTCAGCAACAACACGACTCGAGAAACATATTACTGAGCTAAACCTACTCATAGTAACATAACATGAAGAAAACAGCAGTGACATAGTTAGAAAACCATTAAATAAGTTTACACCAGAGCATATACAAAATACCAAGCGAAAATTTCCAAAAAATTATATTGGGGAAACCTCAAGAGACATCGAGAAAAGAAAAAAATGAACACCAGTGTGCTCTCAAACAAGACGACTATAAAAAAAACGCCTTGGTACTTCACCGTTACGAAACGGCAACACTTTTGATTTCCATCAAACAGGATGATAAAACATGTTCATCGAAAAACGACACGCAAGATTATCGAAGCAGCACTTATTACCACGAACAATACAATAAAACAACGTACCAGTTTTTACAATAACGCTAAACACATCACAAGGATAATATCGATGCAAAACAATCTTACCACACACATCAAATACATACGTGATTCAATAGACGTAGATTAGTCCCAAATCAAAAGATATGTAACCGACACACCTTCAAATCAAAATATCCGACCTACATACCTCTAAAATTTTGGATTACCCCCACACATATTCACACCACAAAATACCAATACACATTCTCGTCTCCAACAGATTAGTATAAATATCAAGAATAAAACTGACACATTTTAAAAATTTGAATGAAGAAAAATAATTCACTACCTACACTTTTCTAAAATCTTGGATTACCCACACTCACATTCACACAGCATATACCACTGTAGATACAATATCCCTTTAAGCACACCCACAACAACGCACGCTTACATACACTCCATACACGATAACAAATTTTCTCAATAACTGTCACTATGTACACACACATTTTCACTTCTTATGATCGAATAATTTGAACTTGGACACAAAGACATCTTCTCCTTTTTCGCCTGTAAAGTTAAGATTTTTAGAACAATAAATTAAAAAAAACTCGCATCAACTCCACCCTCATCTCCAAACTTTATTATTCGCAATGAATTACCATTTTTTTCCTGTAATGACCCCTATTTTTAGTGAAGAATTAGATACTAAGCTCTTCTTTCAGCTTCCTTCGACGACCCTCTATAAAAGCCGTGAACACACGTGGCCGAACAACTCTTTGCCCCGGTCTTCGAACTGCTTAACTTTTACCTTTTTGGCCCTGGCATCTCGAGCCGATTACCTTCCTTCATCCCTCTCTAAACTTGCAGCCGGTGCAGACTCTATTCATTGACTGTGATTATATATATATATATATATATATATGGTACAAATCAGGCTAGCAGTATAACATGATATAATAATATATCAATGATATAAAGCCACTTCTGATATATATATATATATATATATATATATATATATATATATATATATATATATATTGTCTTGTCACTTATCTTCATCTTCATCGATGTGAGTTTTTGCGAGAATTTCATAGCTATTAAATGCAAACGCTACAACTACTATTTTTGGCGACCATGCAAACGCTGCTTTTATTATTTCGCCTCTTTAGCTCGTTCTTGCACCTATCCTGACCAACTGCCTTTTTTATGATCTAGCTTGGCCAACTATACCACTCATTATAACAGGTGCGACTTACCAGGCTCCATTCAATAGATAGAAGAAACGATGTCAGACCCTTTATGCCACGTGTCCCTTAAATTCTTATTCTTTCCTATATATCGTTTTTAACGCCTAAGACTAACCTAAACCTAACAGACCTCTTCTCTTCTCAACACGATCAAATGTATTCAGGTTCCCATTCCAAGTATTCCATTTACATTCTTCTGTAAGTCTCCCTTCCTTCATCAACTTCTCCAGTGACGTCGGTGCTAACACCAAACCAGGTGGAAGCAACATCCTTTGTCTACATGTGACTAAATCTTCTCGACACATCTAACCAACAGCTATTATCTACTCTCTCCCATACAATATGAGGACAATAACCCTTATACTCCATTTGACGCTTGACAACGAGAGAAACATTCCTTCGAAACATTTAACGGAGATAAATGTAATCCAATTTCCAAACTTTCGTATTTCCATATTCTTTTTTAGATTCACAACCAATCTCTCTCTCTCTCTCTCTTGTAATATATATATATATATATATATATATATATATATATATATATATATATATACATATATATATATAGTTGTTTCTTTTTAATATGGATTTGCTAATCACAGGAATTTTTAGGAGGTCGAGTGTTCAAACGCTGACCAACGTTCCTTTCCGTAAGTTCGTCAGAAGTTTTATTATCACTTGTAAACGATGCACTATAGTTGACTGCTTGCACAAGTATAAAGATTTCGTTAACAATGTGTAAAAGTAATTTGCGAGTGCAGCAAAATCGATTCTCACTGGTTGTCCCACATTTTGCGCAGTTGTGCTGGAGTAAGTTGAGCTTAGTGAATAAGTATTACTTTTCAGTTACTTCGGCAGTGCCCATCCCAGAGGTGTATGCTTGGAAGGTGACCGAAATTAACGGTGTATGGAGCAGCTTGTCATAATTGTCATGTTAAATAACAATTCGTTCGTCGTGCGAAACTACAGTTTCGATCTAAGAAAAACTTGAAACACGACACTGCACTGCCTTGTGTGCTGATTGATATACTTGCCAAATGTCAACTCTATGCAATTGCCTGTTGTCATTAATCGCGATGCGCACGTGCGCGCGCGTGCACACACGCACAAACGCGCATGTGTATGTAGTTGGTTTATTAGCAGATATTACTAATTTAGATTTCTTCAATCGTAGTAAGATTTACCAAGCTTAGCTTGATACGTATAAGTAATGATATTACTTACATGGGCCAACAGATAATTGTACCAATAAGTTTTACGTTTATTTCTTCATTAATTAGTCTTTCCTTTCACGAAACCTAATACACCTCTACATCTACATCTCTGTTGTTTTACTTATGATCACTTATCAGTCTGTTTTGTCATGGCTGATATAATTGTGTATTTTCCACTGGCACCTGTGATTGCTGTTCGTGTCCAGTTTGAAAAAAAATTAGGATTTTCCATGCTGATTTTAAAAACAAGCAGACCTTGCCCACATAAAAGACTGTAGTATTGTAAATTTAATTACAACTGAATAAATATATGTCTGTGTCTTCGTATGCATCGCGATTACCCAAGAACTGGCTATTGTGCGAAGTTTGACATACCCCACATAACTTAGTCAGCACACAAGGCAGAGTAGTGTCGAGTTTCAAGAAATCTAATGAAGTAAATAAAAAAATACAAGATCACAGATCGTCGTCATAGTTTGTAAAATTTGTCTCCCTTGACTTACGACAAAATGTCTAAAATGACAACACTGGAAAGAAGTAACCAAAATACTTCGAAGCCGTAGTTTTGCAAGATGGAAAAAATATTTCATATGACAATAATGGTAGACTATTTTTGGCACAATACAGTTCGGCCCCTTCCAAACGTGATGGGGGTGATGATGATGATGATTAAGCTTAACTTTGTACGACACAAAGTCAGATTGAGGGAAATGAGACGGAAATGTTTTTACGCCGATCTCCCAAGCCCCGATTTTTCTGTCTCGGAAATCAGCATACGAGATCGTGACTTTTACTTTGACTTGAACCCTGACAGCAAGTTCTTGTATGAAATACTATCTTACGTGCCAAGTAGTCCATCCCAGCCATAATTTCAGGTATTTACCAAGACTCACTTTTTTGGCACGAGGAAACAAGCGTTAAGTATTCAATGTATATCGAATTCACTAAATTAAATGGTATGCAAGAGTAGCTAAGATACCAGTGGAAAAAATGCTGTACCCTCTGTTCAGAAAAAATGGGGTGAAGAACCAGTCTCATTGGAATGGGAAGAGGGCTACCACATCAAACCCCCAGGTTTGAAATTAATCCATGCTCTAACACATTTGCTAAAATACTACTGTCTATCACAGGCAAGATTTAAAAAGGATTAATGTCGCTGTTGACCCAGCGAAGGGACCAACTAGCAAGGTTTTTTTTTTTTACAAGAATAGAAGCTGCACTGACTAGATCATAAGGCTCGATATCATTCAGGAACAATCATTTGAGTGTAACGCAACTCTCGATCATCACATAATCTTACTTTTACCAGCCACATTTTCGACCATGGTCCTTTGTAAGTCGCCATGCCCAGCGGTTGTCTGACATCTTTGCAATATGGGCTATCAATGGCTATCTACATTTGCTAATGGCCTCCACAATATCTTGAAAACTTTCTCTTTTATATTGTGCTGTTTTGTTATCTTTCCATTTGATGTTTTGCATGATTTTTCCCGTGCACGTTATACGGTTTTTAGTTTGAAGAGCCGTCTTTTTCAGGGTTGCCCTACCTGAACACACATAATTAGGTGCTATATAAGCATTGTATAAGCTGTGATAATTAATTTTGCATGTTTTTGAAGGATTTCGTAAATTTGGGACCTAAATTGAAGAAACTTCTGGTGCATGACGACCCAACGTTTTATAATAATAAAATCTAATCATAGCTTAAAATGTTTCTTTCCTGTGTTTTTCATTCGTTCAATGCTTCCACCCCTCTATTTGAGTTGATACCATTATTTGTTACACACCTATTCATTAATCAATTTTCAGCGCTGGAAGCGTATTAGACAGACTCATTACTGAGTCCAACTTTGACTGAAATCTAATTTCAACTAATTTACGATTCTGTAAAAAGAAAGATCTCAACGAAAAAAATAACTTGACGTAATTATTGTTATATATTATTCTTTTTGATAATTTTAAGTCATCTCTCCGTTTTGTAGCTATGGCCACGGAATTGTCGCAAAATTTACACCATTTCTATACAACGGAAGAATATAATTTTGCATCAGTTTATTCTCCAATTCTTTGCTTTAATGATACATTTTTCATGAAAATTGATTAAACTGTTATATATGATTGAATAGTTTTTTTTGTGTATAGGCGTAAATTTTGCGACGAAATCCCTGGCCATCGCCATTATTTTGTTGGTAGATGTCCGGCATTTTGTCGATATTTTTTACTCAAAGGATTTCTTATTCTGTGTGTGCTGACGACGCTTCTTTTTATCAGCGTTCTTTTTTTAAGTTCTCTCGCAAAGCCATCCCATAAGTATATTTTTCACTCTTCGAACAAACGATGTTGAACTCCTTTTACGGTAATCTTTCCAACTTTATCGCAAATGGCTGACAGGTCTTCTTGATCGGGAAGCTTAATTTCAAATCCTGTTTACCTCAATGCTCATAACTCCGTCTCGCATCATTTACCTTATTCACCCATATGGAAAAGTCTTTTTAGCAAAACTTATATATTTTCAGGCAATAATACATCAGGTGCATTGATCTATATAATATGATATATAATTATACCGATCAGTGATCAAGCCTCGTCGCCATTTTGAAAGTGACAATTTTTAAATCCTAACACTAAACCGACTTACGAACCCAGCTAGAAACCCTAACCTTCAAACCTATCTATTAACCCTAACGCATAACCCTAAATACCTGCCTTATAGCCCCTCAAGTAGTGGTCATGGTTCAGTATTTCTGGTAAAAATTGGGTTGTTTGAAAGAATTTCAAAGACCAAAAAAGCAAATTAATGGCTTTTATTTTTCATTGTGTTAATATCGGATAAATACGTTGTCGATTGAGTTTAACGTCATTTGAACGACGGTAAAAATCGAGCCACTCGAAATGGCCAATTCGAAAATTGCAAAGTTGAAAGTAAGCTATACTGATAGGTAGCTCCACACGATTTTTGACAAGGCGGCATGTGTCGATAAAAACCCCCGAATCTTGTAACTTGTTATCGCAAAAATTTTTGTACCATTTAAAGGAAAATGATTGGAAGGTTTTCAAATAAGAAAATTATCTTTATACAATATATAGAATCGCTGGAACGGAGATTTTTGTATTCGAAGTGTTATTTATACTTCAACACTGAATTACGTCGATTTACGCCATGATTGATATTATCAATCGGTTATTAAATAAAAAAATACTTTTGACGAATTTCAAAACGCATTAAAAGCAATAAGTTAACCGTTTTCGTTATTAGAAATTAAAATTTACATTAATATATTCTTTATAAGAGGCAAAAAAAGAAATTGAAAACTGGTTGCCATCTGAACACTCAAAAAAAGAGGATACTCCCGAAGGCATCCTGCCCCGCTTAGACACACTTTAATCTTGAGCAGCTGTGATAATTGTCAGCTTTTAGGAATTTAAAAGAATTCTTTCCAGATGAAGTTTCCGGGGAAATACAGAATACGGCAACCTTAGACCCATACAACTACATCAGAGCTATATTTTAGGTCTGTGTAATAAAAATAGATGAATATGACGTGGGAATTCCCACGAGGAAAAAAAAACAATACTCTAAATTGAATAGTTAATTTTATTGTCATCTACAGTTGTACAAAGAAAACTTAACCAAAGCCCCCCCTCCCTTTGAACACCATTTTTTTTCCTAATCAATGAGAGTCGATGCTTAGAGTGATTACTTGATTTTTCCCTGCTTAGAAATTGTCAACCAAAACCACAACATAGGTTTCTTTAGTTTTCAAGTTTCTCAAGCTGGCTATGTATGTGAGTATCATGCATACAGGCCTCACTAGTGAAGCTAGAGGGCTGAAAATTCAAACATTTACTTCCTATTATCTGAACAATGTTTTGTTTTTTTTTGGTTTTTTTTTTTCAATTTTCTGTGTGTTTATGTTAAATTGGTCCCTAGTTAGTGCCCAGCTGCATTCCTGTTTGCTTTTTGAAAATCCAGCAAAAAGTGAGAGAAGTAACTTATTAATTGATGCCCCCCCCACTTTATTTTTTGTGAATCTTTGATTGATCACCCCGAACACGACATGCTGCTAAAAGATGTTGGTCACATGACGGTTGCTATTGAGAGTATCTCCTTATCTTCGTTTGTTATACATCTTTAAAATCCTAATTGACATTTACTATCATAACAATATGAAAGAAAAATATACTGGGATCATCAGTTAATGTGTTTTTTGGAAACAAAGGATTATGGGATTATTGGCTTTTATACCTATAAACAGACAACTTGACAAATATTCAAAAATTAGTTTGAATCCTACCTGGTTAGAAAGGATGCTTATTTGGGTCGATACTTGCTGGTGTTGTACAAACATACTAATACTCTTAGTGAGCAATAAAGCTGATTCTAATTCTAACTACATCAATTAAATACTAATGCTTGGAGACAATTACGTCCCATCACTGTGACGTCTCTTACTTTTCCACTATGCAATATTAAACATGTCTTTTTAAGTGAACGCAAGCTAGGCTATTGTCTTATCTTTATCTGCTATTTTGATCCAATTGCAACTCCTTGATACTCTGGTCATCAACATCTAAAAGTCGGTTTCCTCCTGCCTCAGAAGACAATGGAGTACATCCTAAGGATAAATCTCTGATTGAACTGCAGCATCCGCTATGACAATACAACACTATTTTTCACAAGTCTCCATCTACCGCGGTCTGTGAGCAGCGGCACTGAAACTGCTCCTCAGGGCGCAAGCCTATGGAGATCTTTGAATGCCCAGTTGACAGAATCCCCCTCTCAACCTTGATGTAATCCAAAGAAAAGCTGAGCGATATTTTTGGCATCAGCTTGGCTTCAAGAAGGAAGTTTAGTTAACATCAATTCACTGTGAGAGGGCAACACTTTGGATTTTTTTTTTCGTCGGGGTCAACTCCCATAGCCTCTCCTTCTTCTGAAGATATTCACAGAGGACATTGATGCTAGTTGCTGGGGGCATCAATAGAACCTTGATTTTTTGCATACCGAGACTATGCAGCACTCCTTGGTACTTAGTAGGTACTGTGACAGACTTTCTCTTGTCTAAGATGGATTGATATTTTGGGCTACCACTAGTACACAAGTTATCATGGTGATTGATATGCAAAAAGATTCTTTCAGTCCCAGCAAGAACATTTGGAGATATCATGTGGGCAGACATTGGCTTTTGGCAATATTATGTTATGTAGACATATAACTACAACATAGGGGCAGTATTCAAGCATGGATCCATTCCAAAATGTGACACTTCTTCCATAGCCAATTGTTCACCCTTCCAACATATTTCATTGAAATTCATTGAAAACTTCTGGAGATATTGTGTGGATGGTTATTAGTGTTGGCATGGAAAATGGAAAAATATCTCTCTGAATATTCCAGAATCCGCTCCAACATTTAAGCAATTCTTCCTTACCCCCCCCCCCCACCATGAAATTCAATTTAAAAATTTTTTTTTTTTTTTTTAGATATTGAGGGGGCCAGACTGATTGGAAGACATGATTTATCGGTGAAACAGTAAAAATTTTACTAGTATTTCTTTCCTCCTGATTTTAGTGGCTTTTCATTGAAATTACTCTGACTTTGGCCATTAGTAATTAGCACAGATCAAAAATAATAAGTTCTAAGTAAGACTCCCTTCTACCTCAGAAAATTGTTTTTCTATAAATTTTTGCTCTAGTTGCTCAGATTTGCTCAGATTTTGCTCTAGTTGCCTACATAGACAGGCTGCCAGAGTTAAAAGGGATGCGAGTTCAAGTCTCACTGGGAGTGTATTTATTATTCCTGATCTGCTGTTTACTAATGATCACAGGATGACAACTCTGAGTTATTGCCATGAAAAGCCACTGAAGTTGAAATGAAAAAAATATTAGTCAAAAAATGACTATTGACAACGTTTCATCCAATAAAAATCTATTAGTACTTCTATAGAACTCCTCGCCAGTTGTTTAATCAAATTTTTTGATTTGGCTTCTAATACAATAGACGATGATATATATTAACAGCTAACCTACAGAACACAGTAAAATGATGTCTGTTAGATTTATCCTATTGTGAAAATCCTGTTCAACTGAAGACCCATAACATTGATACAAAGGGAGAGGAATTCATTGATAAATGCTGGAGTCCAACTCATTAGAGTTTGTTGAGGCCAAAGACCAATTTATGAATTATTCAAGTAATTCAGTTTATCAATACTTGTATAGATTCCCCCTCCCTCACCATTTGGTCAAGATTTTCTTCTTTTGTTAGCATGACAGTTCCTAATCCTTTTATCAGAGAAACAGTAGTGAGCTACATTGTTAACATTTAGCCTACAAAATACAATAGAATAGTGTCAGTTGAATTTATTCAAATTGTAAAAGAAAAAAAAGAAGTCTGGGTAATCTTTGGTTATATGTGGTCACATTTTGGTCGGCTATAAAATGGCTACCCTGATCGTAAATGGAAATTAATGTGCACCAAAAAGATTTCAAATTCTGCTGATAGCCTACTGAAATATTGATACCCTTTGTTCAATTCAAAAGTGCTCATAGACTTTTGTCACAGGGGGGGGGGTTAGATTTTAGCACCCACTGACTACTAAAAATTAGAGAAAACATCGGCCAAGATTATTTATTCATTTAACATGATGGCATTGGATCATTTTGGTATGAGCGGCAAGGAGCTACGAATGTTTTTAAAATAATCAAAATTTACTTGAACAAGTAATGGTGGTGTAAATTTACAGAAATACCTACACCTTTTATTCATAAGTAAGTTTTTATGCATGTCAGATCATTGTAAACTCATTCTTCATATTTTGACTTGAAATGAATTTAATCTATGGTCTCTGATGAACAAAGCTGTTACAATGAAAAATAGGACTGTAGCAAGAAATTAGCTTGATTAGATCTTGTCCTGTCTCCAAAATCCGGTAGCTTCCTAATGTGTAGGTTTTGTATATTTCAGAGGGAATGTATTGGTATTGATATTGACCAGGCTGGAGTCCAGATTGGTAATTCTTGCACTGCCCAGAACATGGCATCCAGCCTGATGGTCAGATTCAATCAGAAAAGACCGTCAGTGGTGGAGATGATTACTTCAATACCTTTTTCAGTGATAAACAGGACCCCAGGACCGTCTTTGTTGATCTGGAACCGACTGTTTTTGGTAAGTAAAACAATGTTTCTCTACTTAATAAAGAAGACTTTTTTAAGTAACTTTTTCTTCCTACATGCCATTATCTACTTGGCCATTTACACACCTGTGTTTTAGGTAATTAATCAAGTATTAGCACCAGGCTTTAGTATTTCATCATTAAACTTGAGGTGGGGTTCTATATGTTATTTTTTGTTCTTGATTTTATTAATAGGATTTATAGTATAGTATCAGAAGGTTCCCATAGATGAAATTAGGTGCATGCTCACTAATACTTAGAAACGAGCGTGGATATATCATTCAGCTAAGTAGGGGTGAAAAGGGCTTGTAAGTTGGAGAAAAATCACAGAGGAATAAACAAGAAAGTTTTCTCATGTGAAAATGCTACACTATTTATTGATGTACATGAACTATAAACTTATAACAGAAATGATTTTGTGTAAAGTGCAGTGAATGTAAAGCCTTTTCAAGGTGTAAAGTGAAAGTCTGTAATCAAGGTATTTAGCATGTAATTGAGCAGTAGAGCTGTTATATACACCTATTGTTTGTCAAAGGGATTTTGCTGCGACTGTCCTGTTATGTCTTGGCTTCCCCTGAATAAATAAGGGGTTTTATTCTCTTAGAACTGTAGGCTTTTTTTGTGGTCAAAGGAGATGATTTTAAAGGAAAAATTTTTAGCCTTTGGCATATTCTCAGGTGTGTTCTGTTTGCAAATTTAGTCATTGTCTTTGCAGGTAAATAGACAACTAAGAGGAGGAGAGTGAACAAGAGAGTAAGAAAGAGAGAGAGAGAGAGAGAATGTATTTGTAGTATGTTTAAGTAAAATATTCAATTTAGTTACATTCTTATTTTGATAAAATCTTATATATATATATATATATATATATATATATATATATATATATATATATATATATATTTTTTTTTTTTTTCTCTCTCTGTTGAGATCACAACTTTTTTTCTTTTTTTTCATGTGACAAAATCTATCATTTACTTCTTTAAACAGTCCAGGGATATCTTCTGGGTATGTCAAAATCAAGAATCTTAGAATTGTGATATCATTAGCTGTCATGCGAATCCACATTGTGACCTGGTAACCTATCAGTGTCTTGGGCTCTTGAGCTAAACTCCTGTTGATCAGCTTTGAGATGACTTCTTCCAATGAAATTCTCTTCGATAAGATTCTTTCAATGAAATATCATTCACTGCAGAATCCCATTTCCTGTTAATCTAGATTTGAATGTATCATTACCTTTGATTGTTGGTTGTAGACCTAAGACTTGAAACTTGTCTAATACTTACATAACCTGTCTCTTTTCTTCCTTAGGATGGGTTAATAGTCTTTATAAATCGAATTTGTTACTTTTTTTTCTTTTTTTTTTCTACTTGTAGTGCATTTCTATAGCAAAATGATTTATGTACATTTCTGTAGCAAAATAATTGCTAATGAATTTCTGCATACGTGATGCCGTGTCCCTATATATGTAATCATTAGAGTGAATAGAAATTGACGTATTTGTTCTATGATATTACCGGTTACATAAGTACCAAGTAATTTTTATTTGTGGACCAAATAATAGTTCATTTCCTTTCCAACCATGTCTGTCGTACTTAAGTATTGGTAGAAGCCATCAGCCAAGCCTTTTGCAGTGCACTTATGATAAACGTCAACACAGCAATGGGTAATGGAAAGTTCTTCCAAATGAGATTCTGTCATTGAAATGTCATCCACAGAAGAATTCCATTTCCTGTTAATCTAGTTTTGAATGTATTACCTTTTGTGGGTTGTAGATATTGGGCTCGAAACTTTACTTAATACTTATATAATCTGTCTTTTCTCTTCCTTAGAACTTCCAAGACTAACCTATTAAAGTACTTAATATTTGAATTGAAATGTCTTAGACTTCTAAAAGTGTGTGTGTGTATATATATATATATATATATATATATATATATGGATGACACAATATTTATATATATATATCTATATATATATATATATATATATATATATATATATATAAATATTGTGTCATCCACAGACAGCTGTTTCGATATATTACATCTCTTCAGTCTGGCTATAGACTTTTATCCCATCCAGTACCGCGAGGCAGAATTGAAACCCTCACATACAAAGAGACCGATATCTTAACTCTGGACTACGGAACTGGGTGGTCAGTAAGGCGGAATTTAAGCGATATATTCATTTACGCAGAAACTCCCCATCCACCAGTGCTCTATTCCTATGGAAGAGCATTGCATAAGCTTACAATGGATGAGTTACCTCACTTAAAGAGTGCTCAACCCTGAATAGAGGAGCATTCCAGTAGTCATAGAAATCTCAGTGTATATATATCTATGTCCTAAACGATGTTCCCTCTAATTTTTAGTGGTCATTGTGTGTAAAAAATCTTATGTCATGCAAGTTTTCATCCTGTAACAAAAGTACGTGCGCACTGAATAACACCAAAAGATTAATATTACAGGCCACCCCTATTTTGTGATTCATTATAGCATGATAAGCATCATAATACAGCTGGACCTTGAAGTATTTATCTAGCTTCAAAATAGCTAGATCTAGCTCTAGTTCCAAGATGGCCGAATTTACTTTCCACCTGCGTTTTAATGAGGGATGCCTGTGCAATGTTAGTAGTAGTAGAAGTAGTAAGATGATGATGAAGAAAATGCTTGAGATGGTTCAATCAAAACTCATTCAATTACAAGGTTAGTTGACAAACAATCCAGATGTTTATAGTGAAAATCTCCGCACATAGCTTAATAATTTTCAATTAATATTGTTGATTACTTCATTATTTTAGGCAACTAATCTTCTGTTTGCACATTAATTTCCTTTGTGTGCTTGTCACAAAAATGTGTATCTATGCACACAGGGCATTAGCTGGGGTTCTGGGGGCCTGGGGTTTTGGCTTCTTGAGGGGCCCGCTCTAACATTTAGCGAGATTTGTTATTGTATAATGTTAATAGTAACACAATGGATGAACTACCATTTATAAAGTTTTGGGGGGCTCCCTCCTTAGCTATTCTCCTCAGCATATGTACAACCTAGACAAAACTATAGTCCCAGGAGTCTTCAAAATCAAAGTCTTTCCATATATATGTATATATGTATATATATATATATATATATATATATATATATATATATATATGTCCGTTGATGACTCAATTATTAATTATCATTATATAATTAACACGCCCTTATTCAGGGTTGAGCACTTTTTTAATAAGGCTACTCGTTCATTATAAGCAATATAGAATGAAGCACTCTGGTCGATGGAGAATTGTGTGTAAGTGAATATATCGCTTAAATTCGGTCTTACTGACTATCCAGTTCTATGTAGGGCAGGGATATAATGCCCGCCTCCGGGTCTGAAGCAAAGGTTTTGATCCTACCTCGTGGTACTAGATGGGATAATGGATAGTCTATAGCCACACTGAAGAGTTGTAATACAATGAAACAGCTGTCTGTGGATGACTCAATTATTGATTATTATATATATATATATATATATATATATATATATATGTATAATATTTTATTTTATTTCTCTCCGATTTTGTTGAAAGTCATTTTTTTCCCCTTGGTTATATCCTTTGGAATCTGGAAGTAATTTCTTCTGAATCTAGTTTTGTTGTTACATCTTCAAAAATGCATTTCTATGTTGGTCAGACAGTGGCTGAATATTGGTTAATGTCAGTTTAACAACTACGAGCAGAGAAAACCAGTGTAAATGAAGGGGGTCAGCCAGTTATTTTCAGTTAAAAGTCGAGAGAGAGAGAGAGAGAGAGACCGATTATTTTTAGCTCAGACGCTATGATAATAGGTTACACAATTCTGTTACATTTGCCTTTTCTCTTTAAATGTATTATCATTTCTCACTGCGATTCACTTTCTTGTGTAGTCACTCAATTTGGAGTGGGTGTCTCAACTTTTCTGCTGCTGAGACCGCTTCTTTGAATTAGCATTTTGGTCACACTCCAATCCCAGTTAGAGGCTAGAGCTGACTTTGTTCTCCCACCATAACATGTATACCAAGAACCACCCTCACCTAATTTAGGAGAGTAAACTCTTCACTGTTTGTCAGTCCCTCCACATTAAACCAAACCGATATATAAAATTAACATTGCCCTTCTGTGATTTGAAATCACAATCAAGTGATCAGTAGGAGGCTCTCTCATCAACTGAGCAACTCGTTAGTCTTGTACATCAACAAAAATTTGTTACAAATTGACCTTTCCCTACTGTGATATGACTCCAGTCAGAATGGAAGTAGGAGTGGAGTTTCACCCTACAGCAGACAGGCTTGTGATTTATGATAAGCCTCATGGTACAAGACTTGTGGGAGGGGGGATATGCATTATGTTAATTTTCTGATTTGAAAGGCCAGCCTGCTCTAGAATCAGTATTTGAAATCCTGTCTTTTACCAGCGCTTTGATTACAAAACAAGAACCAAAAGATAACATCTATAATTCTAAAGTATGGGAGCCTAAAAGTAAAAACAGGTCAAGTTAGACACTCACTTGATACTGTCACGCAACCAACATCTTTTAGCAGCATGCTATGTTAGAGGTGATTAATTAAAAAAAAAAATCAGGAAGAGGGGTGATCAATGAATGAATTACCTTTCTTATCCTTTGTTGGGCTGTGATCACAAAGAAAAAAGTCTGAATTTTCCAAAAGCATAAGTGTGAATGCTGCTGGACACAAGTTAAGGGACCAATTTAAAAATCGTAAATTGACCCCCCCCCGCCCAATCACATTGCAGATTACCCCCACCCCAAATTAAAACCTATTTAAGGTGGAATTTAAAAAAGATAAAAATCAAACTTTTTTTTTTTTCAAGATATGATAAGGAGAAAATGTTGAGATTTTAAGCCCTCTAGCTCCATTGGTGCAGTCTGTACTCATGATACATAGCCAGCCAGACAGCCCAACAAGCTTAAAACTGAACAAACCAATGTTGACCATCTTGGTTGAGAGTTTCTAATTGAGTTGGAAAGGTCAGATCTTTTTGATTGGTTCTCACCTTGAAAATGAAAACCTTATTAGTGGAGTAGATAAGAGTACTTTTCAGGCAGAATCATCCAGTTGCTGATACAAGCATGAAAATTATCACGAGCATGGGTCACTTGACAAGAAAATAATCCTAGCCACTTGAAATTTCCAGATGGCAGTCATTTATCAAGATGGCCGCCAGCTTGATCTCTAAATAATACCTTTTCTAACAGAAATTGATTGGGTTTTCTGATTTAGGAAATTTTGGTGTCATTTCTTATGTTTTAGACCATGCTGGAGCAATGGTACAAAATAATCCACCTGAAATCTCAGCATGATGATCATTTTCCAAGATGGCTGACATCTGGATCATACTGAAACCAATTCTGCCATCAAAAATAATATATAGTGATTCATTCAATTACTATAAGGGGAGGGAGTGAATGATTGGAGTCAGTGGCAAGAATGATAAACAAACTTGACCTAATACTAAGGCAATCAAAAATAGGGTGGGGCTAGGTTGCAAAGCCAACCACAGACCCCTGGGATTCAAAAAGCTATTTGAAAACTACCAGCCTCTAAATTTGTGAAATAAAGACTCGGGGATGCTAGAAGGGAAAGGTAGAACCAAAACAGTTCTAAGATGTCCCCATAAGGAATGTAAAAGTGTTTCACCAAAAGGGACTCTTCACCACAACTGCCAGGATTAAAATTGATTCTAACCCCACAGCAGCAATGGCAAATACATTGTTTCATTTTACAAGTATATTCATGTTCGAGCATTCAAGGCTCAATGATGAGAGGGCCATGTTTCATGATACAAGTATATCCATATTACAACATCCAGGGCCCAATGATGAAGGCAAGAGAAGGCCATATTTCATAATACAAGTATATCCATATTGCAATATCCAGGGCCCAATTATGGAGGCAAGAGAAGGCAACCATTCCAACTCTCAGACAGCGGGGCCAACAAATTTCCTGAGATTTCTGAATCCCTCAACATCTGACTAGCTTTCTTTAATAAGGAAAGCTCAGGGCCCCATCCTACAACCATCATGCCTTGCCATACTCAGCAGAAACTTTGCACTTGAGTATCAGCACATAAGTTTAAGCTAATTTGGTCACTTAGTTCATTTTCAGCAGCATTCACACTTTTTTTTTTGTTTTTTTTAAATTTAGATTTTCATAGTGATAATTGTTTGAAGAAAGGCGAGAAAAGTAAATTATTCATTGATCACCCCTTTTCCAAAAGATGTTGGTCATATGATGGTTGCTATTGAGTTTCAAACTAGACCTCTTTTTTTTTTTTTCCTTACAAGACTCCCATTCTCTAAAATTATGAATATTAGCTTTGGTGGTAACTACCAAAAAGCCTATATATTTACAAAGCCTAGCCAAGTATTGTACAAGGCCATTGAGGGAGAAGAAGATTGTATTATATACTTCTTTCTAGACACGGAGCTTTACTATGTCGGAAATCAGCATTTGAAATCTTGGCTTTGATTATACATGTTAGTGTATTAAGCCTAGTTTAGTATAGTACATGAAAGATTGTATTGCAACAGTCCTTCAAAAGGGGAGGGCCTTCCTGATTTGAAAATCAATACTTGAAATCCTAGCCTTTACCAAGACGAAATCACCAACCTCTGACCTTAGCTGTAAATATGTAATAATAACCCACAAACTTGCTGTTGCAGCAGTGGATTGAACACTGAGGGACATAAGAACGCAATGACATCATGGGTGAAATACATAAACCAGCAGTTCCCAACCTGGGATCCATGGACACCTAGGGTATCACATTTATTTATCTTCTACGCCAAAGGACATATTCACCGCATAAAAATGGAGGACATTTGAAGTAATATAATGCATTTATAATTACATGTTTATTTGTATTTATAAATTATTCAGAAAATAATTAGTATATTACTTACAAGGTTATTATTAAGGTTCAGGGGTCAAAAATTGCTTTTTGAAACAAAAAAATAAAATTTCATAGGTCCAAATATTAATGAATTTTCATCCAACAAGTCGTCTTGTGGAATGGATTTTCTGTGTTAAAAGAGGTACCAATGTATGAATATATATATATATATATATATATATATATATATATATATAACATTTATGAAAACAAAGACCTTGACATTTTCAATTATTAGCCGAACTGTCATTTTCATCGAGCAGTTGATGTATATAAAGGATGTGTCAATAAAAACCAGGAAAAAAACCTCTAATCTCCTTTGCTGTAAAAGTTTTTATTTATTGTATTTTCTGGATGATTAAGAAGCACATTTTAAAAAATTTTTTTTTTATCATGAATAATATTTGATTATAGGTTCAAAATAAGATAATTGTGATAAAAAGAAAAATGATACTGTAGAGTCCAGAGTTAGGACTTTCTAGTGCAGTTTCTGATCTGTGCAGATAAATTGTATAATAATAAATTTTCATGTCTTATTTTTAGCAAATAATTTTTTTCCACCTAGCAATTTCTTAGAACAGGTTCTGTATGCAATGAGGTGTTTATGAATCATTATTCTATTTTCTGGCCATATTTCTGATATGGAGTCACTATATCACTTTACCCTTGGCTATTGTTGTTTCTAAAAGTTCACATAACCAGAAATGATTAAAAAATGCATTATATTATGAAGAATCTCTTATTTGAAATGATCTGTAATATCATTATACAATTAATGTATCACTTGGCCTAGACAATGTAGATAGAATAAACAATCAAAGAAAATAGGGCCGCTGCAGGAATCAAACTTGCAATTGATAGGGTAACCACTTCAATGTAGCATTGCCCTTACTATAGAAATGCATCCTCAGTGTTATTGATTCGGACCCAGTCAAGTATGATTATAGAGGTAAAAAACTACTTTCTTCTGCTACTGCCTGGGCAAGTAAAGTAGTCATGGGAGAATGATTTACCCAAGTGGACATTTACCCATACAACACGGGGAGAAGTAGAATCATGTGTTTCCAAAGGACAGTAGTGCAAAGTGAATATAAATAGCCTCAGTTCGCAATTCGAACAAATGAATGACACAAGGTGAGACAAATAAAATCACTGGCCATGATTTGCAAGACTGGCACACTAAACCTTAAGTATAATCAAATCTACAGCAGATGCTCTTGGACAGGTTCCCCAACCTGTCTTTTCCTCTGCACCCCTTGGGTATTTTCACAGGTTCTCATGAACCTCTAAAATTAAATATCAAAATTGAAAAAATCGTATTGATTATGAGAACTCCATTCAATCATTAGTGAAAGATTTGGGAAATATCCTCCAAGTTTCTCTTCCAACTTCAGTGATTAATTCCTTGATTATGTCGGTGATTAATTCTGCGAATATGTCAGTCTTAGATTGTGAGAGGGCTGGGTCTGTTCTTTGGCAATAAGTTCGTTAATATGATGGGAAACTTCAGCAGTTGCACAAAGAAGATCGTGTTCAGGTGTTTTGATATGAGATCTGTGTTTTGATTTAATCCCCAACAACACTGAAAAATGTTGACTCACAAAGCTATGTTGATGGAAATAACACCGATGCTTTACATAGAAGAGGTGTGACCTTGAATAAGGTTTACATGCAACTTTATTACGTGAAAGACGGGGGAGGACTTGCTTAGTTGGTTGTGTTCATCACTTGTTTTGTAACAAGGTTTTTGCAGTGTGCATTGTGGTTTTACTCTCTGACCACTATGTACCTCTCAAGAAGTGCAAATGTACCTGGGGGGGGGGCGTCTTACTCCTGGACACACTAAGCTGTTGCCTTGGTGCCTTGCAATTTTGGGGGTCCAAAAATTCAATTTGTGTCTTTTTTTTTGGTGGTGGTGGGGAGGTAAGGATTTGGGCTTGGAACCTAGATTATCCTTAAGATGACCCTGCCTTGGGGTACATGTACACCAGGTTGGGAACACCTGTTCCAGGAATTATAAAAAGAGTACTTTTTGGTAGCAAATTTATTTGTAGAGTTACAATATGCAGTACATATTTAAGTACAGTTAAGTAAAGAAAGCACTGTAAAGATTAACATACAGCCAATAGTGTTCCAATATATAAGCCTCAACAAGTCAACCCTCCACTCATTCCAATATAACATTCACTCAATTCAATATGAGTAACATTCATCCAATCAAATGCGAAGTAGCTCACAGCCAATATAACAAAATCATTACTCACTCAATTCAATAAGAGTAATATGCACTTGATATTGGTGACTTACAACCTTTACAATGAAAAAAAAAAAGGGAACAATTAACAACACAAAAGTACCACTCGGTCAATCTTGTATAAGTTGATGATAGTAGTCAATAAAATACAATTGATACTAAACTACTTAGAAAAATGAAGACACCCAGTGTGGCAAGAATCATAAGTCAATAGATTACAGTGTATCAGGAGGTTATATTTTACTAGCATAGTACCTATCGAAAATGATAGGATTATTCATATATGGATAAATTACAAATATATATTTTTGTATAAAGGTATTTATTGCAAACAAAAAACACATACCTCAAACAAAATTTGTTTTTCTACAACATTTGATTATTTTTTTTTTTTTAATACTTTTAAAACAATAAGGCAACAGAATTGGGTAAAAAATTAAAACAACACATTAGCAGTAGCAGCTGTAATGATATAACCAGCAGCAGTTACCTGCATACTTTCATGGAAGACACAGACACAGCAGCAATCAAGTCTGTGTCTGCATGTTCACAGTACCACCCTTCTTCTCTTCCTGTTTGCTTTAGCATGACTGAAAACCAACAAACAAACAAAAAAGTGATAATGGCTTTTATATGATAAGATTATTTGGGGAAAAGCCAGATTATTTCAAATTTGCATAACAGAAGCCATTTTTGTTATATAACTGCACTAAATTGGATCTAAATTGTTTTGCTTTTTTTTATATGTATATATTTTTTCATTGGAATCTTTTGAATAATTATTGTCAAACAAAACAATATATTCTCAAAATTAAAAAAATCTTAGGAAAAGGAAAAAAAATCTCATCTTCAAATGTCATTAACATTGTTAAAGTGCAATTATTGCAAACTGTCAACCAAAACTGTTAACATAGGTTTCTGCAGTTTTCAAGCTGGTCTAGCTGGCCATGCATCACACGGACAGAACTAGAGAGCTGGAGATTTAAAAATTCACCCAAGTCAGGTCTTTTTTCTTTTCTGAAATTTCCCATGTATTAATTGTTACTGCTTATCCTTAATCTGTGCTCATATATTCAAAGGGTAGGTTTAAAAGTTAAGATTTGACTTTCCGCTAACCATGAAGCTTCTATAGCTATCACAGTAGCTGGGAGTAAATCAGGCACCCCTCAAGCCAGAGGGATGTGAGTTTAAATCTCACCAGGAGCTTATTTTCATTTCCAATCCATGCTGTTTGTTTGCTGTCATAGAGTGACGACCAAAGTTGAAGTTGTGATAAAAACAACTAGATAATTAAGGTCTGATTAGTCATTCAGTAGAGATCATCACAAGGCCAATGTCTTTTGGCTGCATGCCATGTTGTGGGTGATCAATTAAAAAATCAATGATACATGAATAAGTTACCCATCTTGCTTTTTGCTGGGCTGCGATCATTAAAAAAAGTCTGAATTTTCTAAGAACAAGCATGAATGCTGTTAGGCACAAACTGAATGACCAATTTAGCATAAGTTTAAATTGCGAATTGAAAAACCTATTTAGGAGGGGTTATCAAAAAAAGCGTTTTTTATAGACATAATAAGGAGTGAATGTTCGAATTTTCAACACTCCAGCTTCATTTGTGCAGCCTGTGCACATGATAAATATATACATACATACATAGTCAGATCAGCTGAAAAACTGAAGAAACCTGTGTTGACATTTCTGGCTGATTGTTGCTAAGTACAATTGTTATCAATGTTAAATTTATTGAAAACTTTCAAAGTTTGGACATGAAACTGTAAACTGATGGAAAATATATATACAAACTGGGGAGGGAAGTATATGACGAAAAAAATTGTCTTGAAAAATAAGATTTTTCAACATAAGCTGTTTTAAAAATAAATACAAAATTTGATTTAAAAAAAATAATTTTTTTTTTTTTTCTTGGCAAGAGTAGGTAAGGAAGAAAATTTTTAAAAAAAATCTCGAGAACCACTTACATATTGCTTTGATCTAGCTTGACAATTTTATTTCTATTATTATTTGGACTATCCTCATCTTGTCACATTGACACATAGTGTAGTGGTTACGGAATCAGACAAAATTACTGCAAGTAATCTGATAGTTCTAGGTTCAATCCCAGTGTGAGACAATAATAATACTACTAATGCTAAGAGGGGAGTGCAGTCAATATACCCCCGTCGGTTAAATAAAGGGTACGGTTCGTTATTTCCCCACAACTACCAGATGATACCTGATGAAGGCCGTAGAGTAGGCCGAAACATTGTATGAAAAACAACCAAGATGAGGATAGTCCAAATGATAATAGAAATAATAATAAGAATACCTCATCTCAAAAATTCAGAGATATACTAGCTTGACAATGTTTAGAATATTTAAACCCTTTTAAGATTCCTGGGACATATATATCCCACAGTTTCTACGACTGCTGGGATATATATGTTCTCCAGATTTTGTTAAGAAATCAACTAAGACATTTTCATTGAGGCAATAAGCAACTTGAAAATTAATCTGAAACTAGGAATTTATTTACTTTTTTTTTTTCTTTGACGCTTTCAAGAATAACCTTATTGAGATGCTTAATGTCTGAATTAGAATGTCTCTTTAGATTTTTCAAAAGAGATCTATTGGAAATGTATATCTTAGCAGTCATAAACATCAGGATATATATATGTCCAAGGAATCTTTATAGGCATAAAAAAGATTCCCAGTTTCCAATCAAATTTATGCTTTTACTTAGATGATACACTTGCAGAAAAAAATTTGGATTTCTAAAAATAGCTCTCGATTTTCTCATACCCACCACCACCACCACCTTCAGTAACCACTCTTATAATGAACTAATTTTTGCATGTTTGTTACTGTAACACAATAAAAACTGCACATTGTAGAACATTTCAACCATATTGGGCTAACTTGGAGACTAAAGCAAATTCAAGTCCAATCTGGTCACCAGTTTCTGAGTAATCAAATCAATTAAGTATGAATTGATTTACAGAAAAAAAAAAATGTCTGTCCAAGGGAGATAACTCAAGGCTTATTGAGTCCTAATTACAGTTCTTTATGAGGAAAATGAGCTAAAAATGCAAGTTCAGTAAACCCTCGGTTTAACAGTTTTCGAATCTAGCGTATACTTTAACTGCACGTGTGAATATGTGTACAATACACTCGCTTTCACTCTTGGTTGTCATCATTTCTTAGTGACAATGTGGTTATGTTTTTAAGTCAGCGTTTTTATGTATAAGATTTTGCAATCCTTACAATTCAGAGTGGCATCAATAGAAGTTATAAGAAAGTTTGTGAACTTTAATGTGATACAGAAACTAAAGCTAATTGAAAAATTAAAACAGCAGCACACGTTTGTGAAATTTATGGCGTAAAAAAAAACAAATTGTATCTGATAATCAGAAAACTTTTTCAACAATCTTTTTTCTCCTCTCTTCCTTTCTCATATTTTTACAAAATGGTTTCAATCAAAACAGTAACAATATAATTGAAGAAACATGTGTAGTTCAAATGAATTGTTTACATCACGTCACTTTCCCTATTACAGATTAATGTATCACTTTGCGATGAGTTGAAAGTGATAAAGAGCCATAGTGAATTCATAGATTCTTAATTTGTCTATACATTTATTATTTGTGTGATATGTACTCACTACTGTGTATTAGCAAATCTTTTAAAATAAGTGTTTTATCAATTTTGCTCCTTAACAATTCATCTAAACATGTGGCCATAGTTTTATTTCATAAAATGTCAATAAAGTAATTTTAATTTGATATAAAACTAATTGAATTGGTCTTTCTCGAAACTGACAAAATTTTAGCGGTACATAAAACTTTATGGTCGAAAGCACGAAAAATTACTTTTTTTTTTTTTTCTTAAATTGATTATTCGACATTTTACTTTCTTAACCATTGTTTTTGTAAAAAAAAATGAAGTTTTGATGCAAATATCCATGTTTTGATTAAATAAAATTGTGATTAAATGATTCAAGTAAACTTCATGTGAATTCTGTCTAATTTTCAGTAAGAATGCTGACAACTGGTGTCGGCAGAAAATTTCATGTTATGGCCTCAATCAAATTTTGGGTTTATATTTTTGATATGATCTCAAAAAATTTATATTCTATATTGTATTAAAGCTGTTTTTCCTTTAGAATAGTTCAATTTGAAAAGAGTAAAAAAGTTTTTTTTTTAAAAATGCCCTCTCTCAGGTAACATTTGATTTAACAAAAAACTGTCAGCCATATTGGTTCATTAAACTGGGGGTTTACTGTTATTATAATATAAATTCTATAAATAGGAAATGACTTAGCATCGAGCTTAAAGGCCACTTTTATTAGTTTGAGTACTGGTATATTATGGTGACTTGGTGTCACTTGATCTCCAGTGGAAGCCAGTAGTTATTACTGATGAGAAAAGTGATACGAGTACAAATAATAATATGTATTAAGATAATCATTATTATCATTTATCTTACATAAACCTAAAATTGGATATTACAAAGAAATTATCAGTGTGGGCCGCTCTGGTTCACTTGGCTGAGAGTTTTCAAACGAGCCTTTTGAAAAATCTCAGCAGAGTGAAAACAGAGTAGCCTACACTATAATAACTCAATAATTTCTTTGTAATGTTCATCTAATTGCTTTGCTTTAAGTATTAAGTGCTTTAAAATACAGAAATTACAAAATGTATGTTAGTTTTTGTATATTATCATTCTCCATGCACAAACACACACACATATATATATATATATATATATATATATATATATATATATATATATATATATATATATATATTGAAATTTTTTACTTCTTTTTTATTTGTATTAAGTTCATTTTAATCGTTCCATTGAATTTCACTGATTTTCCTAGTGCTCCGAGTATTATTGAGATGACAGATCTTATGATACATCATAATCTTTTTAAAAAAAGTGTTTCATATTTTTTTTTTTTCTTAAATTTTTGAATAATTTCTTCAACATCACTGGTGGAGCTGCATATGGTTTTTTGTTTATATTTTCTTTGTTTATAATAATAGAGTTTTTTGTTTTTTTTAAAAAAGCAATGGTTATTTTGTAAAATGAGTTGGACTGCCATCTGGAGGGCTCAAACTGCCCTGCTATTTTACTCATAGCTGGAAGAAAATTGGATTCATGCCCCTCCCAAGGGCATTCATACAGAGTGGACATATATTTAAAAAAAATCAAAAATTCGAGATACAACGAATGAAAGGATCATAAAAAAAAGTAAAAAAGAAGTTTAAATATAATAGGGCAGGGCTTTCCACCTTAGGGGGTCAATTGTAAAATATGCAGCTCCCAATAAGTTTATTAGTAAGGATCCCCAAAAAATGGAATCATATACCTAAAGAAACACAAGCATGCCTGTGTAGCGAGTCTGTTATTTCATCATATCTATATCTTTACTCTAACTAAATGTTTGTGTATTGAGCACTTTTACAAAATACACTCATCACACATTGTATAAATATATTGAATTATACATTTGTATGTTGGGAGGTATGTGTATGTTTCATATATATATATATATATATATATATATATATATATATATATATATATAAGAAATAGACGTATTCACAGAATGAATTATAAATTGTGTTCTATTATAAAGAAACTTATTTGAAATGATCTCCCATTGTCACACAGTTATTACGTCAATCGATTATTTTTTCTATTTATGTTGTCTAAATTGATTGATGTATTAACTGTGTAATGACGGGAGATCATTTCAAATAATTTTCTATATAATATAATGCAATTCATAAATTATCCTGTCGGACCAAATATGTCCATTTCCTGAATACATAAGTGTCGCATTGAAAGAGACAAAAAAGACTGAGAATAAACAATGAGAATTTGATCTGAAAGCAGTTATTTGGCATTTGTATTACTGGCAGCTGTTTAGCTCAATGGTAAGAGCATTGCTACATTGAAGTGGCTACCCTATCGGTGGCAAGTTTGATTCCTGTAGCAGCCCCATTTTCTTTGATTGTTTATTCTATTTACATTGTCTAAATTGATTGATATGTTAACTGTGTGACGAAGGGAGACCATTTCAAATAAGTTTCTATATAATATGATACAATTTATAAATATATTAAAAATTGTATTAGTAGAGTGGTCAATATAATTGTAGATATGGTTATCATACTAATAATAATAATACAAGATTATAAGCTACATTAATTAATGCTACTAGCAAAACAGAAATAATTTTCACCCAATTTATGTATTTTTTTTTTTTCCCCAAAACAAGAACTAAATTTAATGTAACTTATTTTGTACTATCATTTTCATATATATATATATATATATATATATATATATATATATATATATATATATATATATATATATATATATATATATATATATGTATACACTACGGCTAGACCTAAACTAAAAATGTTTTTGCAAGCATATCGTATGATTTTAAGACAAAATTTATAAAAATGTGCAATTATGGTTATTATATATATTAATTCTACATTAAGCATCACTTTCTTAATGAAAATCAACAACTAAAGCTGGGATAATGGATACTTCTTTTTTTTTTTTTTTTTTTTTTTTTTTTTTGCATCAATACCATGTATACCAAAACATGTTTCATTTGAAACTGAATGGTTTATTTCTCAAAACCCGCCATGCTTCTATAAATGATACTGAACTCAAGGGTTCCGTGGAGCCCAATTTGAGAAACCCTGCTTTAGAATTGTAGAATGCCAACAGCTTTGAAACTGAGTTTCTTTCCAGTATATGAGATACACACACACACACACACATTAATCAATAAATTGTTATGAATGCCCAGTAAGATTTATGATACCATAAATATATTAGGTAAATGTAGGCCGAAAATAGTTGTGTTAAATGACTGATGCTGTCAGCTTAGTAGTATTCACTGAATATGGGTTAAATGATAATGATAATAATAATAAAAGGGATGTATTGACATCAATTGAGTTCGGAACATTCTACAAACACACATACACATGTTGTGTATGTATGATATATACATATGTATGTGCTGTTTATATGTTCCATGCTGAAGAAGAGACACCTGCCCTCCCGCGCCTACTAAACAACCAAACACAGAAATATTCACAATCTCTTCTTCAGCATTGAACATGTAAACAGCAAATTTTTTCGATGAACTGCTGCATATATATAAGTGTAATATACGTGTGTGTGTGTGCACGCCCATGTGGAATGCACACACACGTGCATATATATATATATATATATATATATATATATATATATAAAAGTAAGTAGGGATTCCTGGTGTTGCCCAAAAGGGCAGGGGTTAAAAAAAAAAAGCAAATGATATTTCACAGGGTTTTCATAAAAAAAGAATAAGGATGGTGGTGTGTAGGTCTAATAGATTGTAAGGCCCATAATGTAAAAACAAAAATTTTTTTAAAAAATTTCTCTGTCAGAGTTTGAAATTTGTCAGTGGATTCCAATTTTCATGCTCTTAACCACTTGGCTATTGGTAGTATCAATTAGAAAAAAAAACAAACCTTTTTTTTTTTTTTCGCAGAAATGAATCCATCTTCAAATAGACGCTTACAAATTAGGGCTAAAAAAGTTGTTTTGACTCTACTTTGGCTCATAAGTATATTAGCGCCAACTCTCCTATATTCATCCTGGGGTCAAGTTGTCCTTGGAGACAAATTTTTAGCTTCCAAGAGTGCAGTCATTTGGGCAGCTATAAGTCTTATACATGATAACAAAAAACAAAAATTTGCCTTCTTTTAAAATAATAGTTAAAAAAATACACACACACACACAGATGGTTAATAGCACTGAATATGGAATCGGTAAACCATCATTAAATTAGTTTGTGTTCACATTCCATTTAATACCTTTGGGAAATGCATGAATCCACTTCTCCCAACTGGTAAAGTCAGGGATTACTCCCTGCTGATGGTAACATGTTACTTGGAGATGAGATGGGCAGTGCCAAGTAACCCCCATTGTCCTGAGAAATGCTACAGAAGACCCAGTGTCATCATTCCATCTAAATTGTGCACACGTACGTTTTGCAAACAGCCCACAAAGAAAATCAATGTGCACACAACAAAAGATTTCAAATTCTTGAGATAGCTTGGTGAATTTTTATTGAAAAAATATTGATTGACAATGTCGACTTCAAAAGTGCACACATACTTTTGGCACGGAAAAAAAAAAATCTGCACAGCGTAAAATTTTTGTGTCCACTGACTACAAAAAAAAAATCTATGGGAACACTGACCCCAACAATCTACTAGGTCAAGGGATAATTTCAATTCAATTTTGCAATATATATATGTATATTTGAAAAACAATCATATTTTTTCTATGTTTTTCTTATGGCAAGTTTGACATTTATTTTATTACTTACAGTTTTGGCACGATTCGCCCATTCATATAGATAGAAACTTGACAGTCAGCGAATAAAACCATATTAAAAAAGTATTCAAGTTGACCAGGAAGAATGCATTTGTATATATGTATGTGTGTGTGTGTGTGTATATGTATGTGAGAGAGAGATAGAATGTTAATAAAAATGTGGATATATTCACACTTGATAGAAAGTAGATGGGAAGGAGTTAGAACATGAAATAAATGGATTAAAACATACCACGAAAGACTAAGATAAATCTTTTTATTAACAATTAACAGGTGTATTTTTTAGATTTTTTAGTGTCTCACCAAATTTTTTAATTTCTTAGTGTAGTGTCTTGGTAATTTCTTCAAATTTCCCAGTGTCTTGTCTATTTATTTACTTTATAGTTTGTCTACCTTTTCATTTTATAGTCGTGTCTGTCTTTTTGTTTTATAATTGTGTCTGTCTTATTTTATTATAGTCGTGTCCGTCTCCTTGTATCGTCGTAGTCGTGTCCGTCTCCTTGTATCGTCGTAGTCGTGTCCGTCTCCTTGTATCATCGTAGTCGTGTCCGTCTCCTTGTATCATCGTAGTCGTGTCCGTCTCCTTGTATCATCGTAGTCGTGTCCGTCTCCTTGTATCATCGTAGTCGTGTCCGTCTCCTTGTATCATCGTAGTCGTGTCCGTCTCCTTGTATCATCGTAGTCGTGTCCGTCTCCTTGTATCATCGTAGTCGTGTCCGTCTCCTTGTATCATCGTAGTCGTGTCCGTCTCCTTGTATCATCGTAGTCGTGTCCGTCTCCTTGTATCATCGTAGTCGTGTCCGTCTCCTTGTATCATCGTAGTCGTGTCCGTCTCCTTGTATCATCGTAGTCGTGTCCGTCTCCTTGTATCATCGTAGTCGTGTCCGTCTCCTTGTATCATCGTAGTCGTGTCCGTCTCCTTGTATCATCGTAGTCGTGTCCGTCTCCTTGTATCACATCAGTCGTGTCAGTCTCTTTGTATTACATCATAAGTATCTTGTCAAATAAATTTTTGTTTTTCAACTGTGTTTAGTCAAGTTATTCTTGAATTCAAATAAGCTGTTTCATCACAGAATCATAACAGTGAAGGAAATGCTTAATGTTCATTAACTTGTTGATTGACATATATATAAGGTACTACTCAAATGTTTTTGAATTTGTCAATGAACAAATTACCTAAACACGAACTCTCCACTGTTTTCTTTGATGTAGTTTCTTAGGCATGAATACAATAATCTTACAAACAGTACAAACAAAAGTTAGAATTTTTCTAACTTAGTAGTTGAGTATTTGATGTGGTTATTTGTTTTAGAAAGACAAAAAAATAATCTTTAGAATACTGAAAAAAAAGTCCACGCATTCAGAATTAACAAATGCAGAAATATCAACAAAATTATCAGCGAAGAGTACCATATTGTTGTTGAATTTCAAATCAGATTCTAGAAATCAAACTCTTCCTGTTTATTCATAGAAAGCATGCCTATACAGGCAAACCTCACTTTAAGCGACTAATTTGTACCAGTTTTTAATCGTGTAAGATATGTTCACACTAAATGATTAAGAGAATCAATGGGAATAGTTACAATGAATTCTCAGCTCATGGTGACTAAATAAATGCATACATACATACAGGAAATGGCTGTAGATTTCAAAATCTCAGTAACTGAATTTTGCACTGATAGAAGCCGCTTTTGTGGATTTGCCTGTATTTTATTTTTGTGTATAATTCAAAACCAACTTGTTTGAAATGATCTGTATTCAATTTCTTGATGTACCTTATTGCTCAAATGATACTAGAAGCCAATGCAGACCGTACAGTTTGATATCATCCACTACTTAATATAAGGCAAAGATGAAGGTTTCTACCATGAAAAATTATCTCTTGGCCATTTATGTAGGTGAACAATTCATGAAAAGTAAATATTTCAAATTGTTCTAATCAAGTAAAGTCATATGAGATCTGTTGGAAAGCATTCAGCCATTTTGAATATCTCTGATTGCACAGTCTTGATGTAACATTGATTGAGCAAATCATTCTTTATATGTCTAGCAGGTTTTTGGTTAATCATTGCATCATCCAAGTCTGTATGCCCAGCCCCAACCCAAGTTGACTCCCTATCACTTCTGGCTTTTCCCAAAAAGATTTCAGAACATGACCGAGATTAGGAAAGTGACTAGGCAGCTGATGGCTATCCAAAAAGAGGACTCTTTTGAAAAATTATAAGAATGTTGAGATAAGTGGGTGAGGACCAAAGGGGAGTATTTTGAAGATGACTAAAGCCCCACTGCCCTGGGTAGGCTATTTTTTTTTTTTTTTTTTTTTGTTGATATTAGATGGCTGGATACTTTCTGGACAGACCTTGAATATACAGGTTGGCTATTTATGATAAAATCTGTTTTAGAGGAAGATCACAGTACTCAGTTGTTACTTTGTTGATACAAATAAAGAAAATTGTTAAAATATTACTTGTGTAAAATGCTAACTTTGATTTTTGTCTTTTTATTCTGATATAAAACAGTCTCAGGTGTTGCATGAATAAATATAGTATATTTCATAAATTGTGCTGTCAATACAATAGCTTCAATTGATTCGGCAAAAACACATCCAGTGAATTTTTCATTATTTCTTTTATAGGAGTGGGTACTTTTGACCCTTCACTCTTTGGCAAATGATTAGATTTTGAATGTTTCAGACATTTTGGTGCTTGAAATGGTAAAAGAAAAAAAAAGTAATTTTTCTTACAATTCATATAAAAATGTAGTTCAGAAAAATAACTAAAATTTTCTGCACATTTGTTTCAGGGTTTGTTACTAAAATACAGCAAAAACGGCACATTGTAGCTCAATACTATGAGAGGCTGCTGAAAAATTCACTGCCCGACATGGTTCAGTCAATGATTTGAAACAAATTCAAAAATAAAGATACTGCTAATTGGCACTTTACAATATAAAAGAACAGTCTTTCCAGCCACAGTGACAAAATAAAGCTCAGTTTTTTTTGGAAGTGGGTCAGATAAAGGTCATCCTTTCAATATCTCCCCATATCGAAATTCTCTAACTTAAAGAATAAACCAATTTCCAGTTCAATCGGGTCACCGGTTTTTGAGTAAATTAATCAAATATGTGATTTTTGGAAAAAAAATTTGTCCAAGGGAGATAACTCCAAGTCTATGAAATGATAATTACAGCTCTTCTCAAGAAAAAAATGCTCAGTAGCATAGTATCCGTCAAAAATGACAGGATTATTTATGTGCGGGAAAATTATACAAATATATATCATGGGTTTATTTGAAAATGAAAAAAAAAGCATGCCTCAAATGAAATGTATTTGTCAGACCATTTCTAATACTCATCATATTTTCTGTTTTCAATAGAACGGTAAGATAATAGAATTGGGTGATTTAAATTATTTCTTCTTATAAGAGAAAAACATCAGTTTTATTCATGAAAAAATCATAGATGCCTATACAGTTATTCCTTACCATTCGTTGGGGTCAGGGGACAGCTATTGTGCCAAATCCACAAACGTTTTTGCTGACCTGCCTCCACCTAATAAATCTTGTGCCATAAGCCTTTTTATAAAAAAAACACTTTACCATCTCCAAATTGAAAATGTACAAATAAATAAATGTACATGGCAAAAATCTATAATTTTAAATCTTGACTTGATAATTTCTGGTGACAGATCCATCAATTATGGCAGAATCAGTATTTTTTAAGTGAAAAATATCAACAAATTTCATGAAACTACATTGAAGTGATATTTCTTTCTTTTTATGCTACAATTTATTTACATCTTAATATTTTTCTCCTTTTTTTTTGCTTCTTTAAAATTTTCAACTGGTCTGATAAAACTTGCAATAAAAAGCAACAAAAATATTAAAACGAACAATGAATAGTGGCATGAAAAGAGAAAAAATTGTTTATTTACAATATTTCATCTACTCAAAATTTGATTAATTTGGTCACAGTGCAATGAATTGAGGAAAAAAAAATGTTAATATCTAAAATACCACTTGACTAATTGGTTTGTGAGTGTAAACAAATCTAAGTTTTTAACCAGGTTTATATAGTCTACATAGATAATTTTTATAGCATCTATAATTGGCTAAACTTTTCATGTTCTGTTCATACAGCGTATTTCCATGATGCATTTGCTCGATACGCTGCAAAACAAAAATTCAAGACTGAACCGTGAATCGAAACCACAAATAGAAAACCTGCAAATGGCAAGGATAACTGTTTTCTGTCCTACTATGAAGACATTAGCAGCAGCAGAAGTAAGGTAGATGCAAACTCACAGCTGTTTACTTTAAAGAGTTTTGCAATGACCATAAACAGTCTGACAAAATTGAACTTATCCTAGATTCTGTTTTATTCCGACCCCTACCCGCATCTCTATAGCTTCAACAAGTATCCCTAGCTTTCACAAAATTTGCTTTATGTCTCTTTTTCACTATCATAAAAATCTTTTTGTTTTACTTACAAGACCCCTTCTCCTCCCTCATTTCAGCAAGGAATATTATTCGATCAAACACGAAAATTAATTTGTTACTGAAGAAAATAACTAAAACCAAACGAAGAAGTGGTGGAGTAAAAGTAAAGTCAACGGGCAGTGATTAAAGATAAAAACCTTGCCTGCATATATCAGGTTCAAATCTAATTACCACCGAAACACACCTGTAATTCTTTTTCCCCCTGACCTTTCAACTACTGCTAGAATCTTCTGTGTCGCTCTATATACAATCATCAGAGTGAATGAAAGTTTCTATGCATTTGCTTAACAAATCCTACACTTTATATAACAGGTTTCGTAAACAGAAATAAAACTATTTGCAATGCATTCTTTCAGTAAAATAATTTTCCAAGAATTTATATATATGCTTTTAGATTTGTTTCGTCTCTATTTCATTAGTATTAACAAAAATTTTGACATCTTAATAAATCCTGTTTCTCTGAATTTTTGAGATGAGGTATTATTATTTCTATTATCATTTGGACTATCCTCATCTTGGTTGTTTTTCATACAACGTTTCGGCCGTTTCTCACACTGGGATTGAGACAATAATAATTCGAAAATACTACTACTGCTAAGAGGGGAGTGCGGTCCATATACCCCCGTTGGTTGAATAAAGGGTTCAGTTCATTACTTCCCCCACACCTACCTGATGATACCTGATGAAGGCCATAAAGTACAACGGCCGAAACATTGTATGAAAAACAACCAAGATGAGGATAGTCCGAATAATAATAGAAATATTAATAAATCCTGTCTGCAATATGACATGTTAGACAAACAATCAACATTAATATCATTTCAATATCAGAAATGATTTCCAACTAATTTCTTTATATGCTTTTAGCATTTGCCATGTCACTATTCATGGGATCATTAGAATGAATGTTTTGATGTACTTGTTCAATAAATCCCACCCTTAATACCACGGTTTATATAAACAGCTAGTTTATCAATAATATTAGTTGGTATTGGTCTGGTAATGATTTGAGTATAAATCAAAACAATGGGACATTACATAAACTAGAAATGTTTTCTGCCCATAATATTCTGTTCTCAAAATTAGAGAGTAACTCTTTATATAAATCTTCAACACACGAAATGAGAATTAAAAGTTAGTTGTATTTCATCTCTGTAATCCTCTTGGAACAATTGATATGTTTAGTTGATTAATCCTAGGAATTATGTCATCGTTCAACTTGTTTGTTTGTATGTATGACCGTTACACTTTCTGATAATGATTCATTCTCCTCATATCTTTCATCTTTTATCTTTTTTGTGTTATCCCCTTGCAAGGTAATGGAAGAGATTAGGAGCAAAAGGGCCTCAATCTTCACTTTATCTCTCATTTATTACAACTCCCTCAAATGTCTGAAGCTTAAAAATTTAGTTACAGCGAAAGACCTCAGGAATACAGACAGACAGCAAAAGTAATCAATAATATTTGTTAACAGATATATTAATTTCATTTGCCATATATTTATACAGGGTTGAGCACTCTTTAAGTGAGGTAACTCATCCACTGTAAGCTCATGCAATGCTCTTCCATAGGAATAGAGCACACTGGTGGATGAGGGATTTCTGTGTAAATAAGTATATCGCTTAAATTCAGCCTTACTGACTGTCCAGTTCCGTAATCCAGAGGTAGGATATCGGCCTGCGGGTCTGAAGTGAAGGTTTCAATTCTGCCTCGTGGTACTGGATGGGTAATGGAAAATCTATAGCCACACTGAAGAGATGTAATACATCGAAACAGCTGTCTGTGGATGACACAATAATATATATATATATATAGATATATATATATATATAAATAAAGGCAGTACAGGATTTGCTACATAAACATGTATGTGTAACAAATCCTTTACTTCATCATATTCTAAGCTCTAGTCTAACTTAACTTAATGTATCGAGCATTTTATGAAATAAACCCATCACACATCGAATATTATATCATATTCCCAATTCATATTGTGTGTGTATATATACATATTCCATTCCATCAGTAATGAATTCCTTGGACAAAATTGTATACTTTAACTGCAGAAATATATCTATATGCAAGAGTAATGATGTAACATTTGTCAATGTCCAGCTAGATGATACTATACAGTGATATAATCTAAAGAAATATAATTTGAATGTTTCTTGTTTTGACAATCAATGTTATGATTATTTTTGGAATTATCTAGAACAGATCTTTCATTTCTTGAGGAGTGCAGTTAGTCAATAAGGAGTTAGAACTTCGGTTATTTAAAAAAAAGAATTAGTGAAGATAATCTTACTGAAACTTTCAAACACATTGATGTGTGATGAAGCTGAGTAAATAGATCACATCCTCTCATGTTGAAACACACTGAAATAAGTCCAGTGGCAATAATTCAGCACTTTTCCTGGCAAGCTGGTTAATTCTCAGTTGTTTATGAACTATTTTCTTTCTGTATAGTTTATCCATGTGTTTATCATCAAGAAATATAGATTAGACTTTGTAAGAATTAAAAATCATAGCAAATAACAGCAATATTATCACTACACAAACATACCTTACTGTTAATACCAGTCCATGACCCATCACTTCACTGTTATCATAAGTATACAACAGCAAGCTCAGCTAATGGCTGCTACTGATACTATAAGCATGACAGACATGATAGGAGAGGGGAGGTAGAAAAGATAGTTTAAAGAGAGGAAAGGATAGAGGATAATGATGCTACTGATACTATAAGTGTGACAGACAGGGCACTTATTATACATATATAATGTGAATTTCATGGATGAATGGTTGTCAATTATAATTCATTTTTTGCTAATATTTCTTCCATCTTATTTCTGCTGCTCTTTACAGCATCTCTCTGGAGGTTTATTCTTCTATTTCCAGTCCTTGCTAACAATCATAGAATGACTGTCTGGCAGTTGCAATTAAATCCAACAGAAATGAGATGATAGAGATACCAGTCGAAAATTAGTAACTTTCTAGTATCATCATTATTATTATTGGCATTAATGCTTCGGATGACCACACTTTGAACCAACTGAAAGATTAAGTTTTCTAAATTGTGACACTATTACTTCACAATGTTTTTTTCTTATGTATATAAAATACATATACTTCAAAATAAAATAAATCAAAATGGAAGTTCGGTGAGTTTGTTTAATTTCAAAATCATAAATCACAAATAAGTTTATTACAACTTCAATCGAAAAATTTAATTCTCCCAGAACTTTGAGAGTAAAGATAAAGAGCCTGAAATGAGTATAGTTGGGGGGAAAAAAAAAGAAAAGATTTACGGTTTTTTATTTGATTCAAGAAGTTTCGGTAAATTAAGTAAGTAGGTCCCCATGCCAAATTTATTTCAGTACACATATTTCAAAATAAAAATCAAATTAAAATTCAAACGGTAAATTAAAGTTCGGTTAGTCTACTAATTTCAAAATAAAAAATAAGTGAATAAATAAATAAAATTGTTCAGTGTTGAGATGAATTAAATATATTTTCAAGCAGAAATCGCAAATTTTACGCTGATCTATAACCAAAAATTTAATTCAAACAAAAGAAAGATGAAATGTAGAATTCAGATCCGTTTAACTACATAAAAAGGATATTGTGAAGAAATAGTATCACAAAATCTAAAAAAAACTTCAATCAAAACAATGATTGTGTGATGAAATAAATCACAACTGGTGAAGACCCCAAAATAATCATTTGGATGGTTTGAATTTGGGCCCTCTAAATATTGTGCCTTCCTAACAAATGCCAAAAATAAGTTCAACAGAATCTTTTTCAAACAAAATTTCTATCTAGTTGTACTTCATAGTAACTAGTCCATGACTCATTGGTTTGCTGATAGTTATGAGTGCATAATAATCTGGTTGCTGCTATTGATACTATAAGTTAACGGCAAAGCTCTAGTTACATAAATGACAATTTCATTTTTCTCAGACCTGATTTATTTCATGTTTTAAAGTCTATCCAAAATTTGGAGCAGGTTAGGATCCAAAATGTACTTCAACAAAAAATATAAGAAAAAGAAAACAAATTTCAACATCAAAAAACACAAAAGTTTATGTGGTCCAGCATTTTTCATCTAAGAACCAATAAATAGAATATCTATGAACGATAAGATGTAAGACATCTAACTTATGTTAAATGAAAAACAAAACGATGAATATTTGTTCTTGAGGTTCATTTATGATTATTTGGGTTTCATTTATAAAAGTTATCTCGGTATTTAACTTAATTGTGTTCAGCCTGAGCAGGAGAGGGTTAGGAACCCTGGAACCCCAACACCACTTGATACGCACCTGGGTTTGTTAGATAATTCCATGAATTAACTGTGTATACATCTCTCATTATGTAAAAATGTGTACAAAAATGAAAATTTGGTTTAATACATAGAAAATAATGAAATTTTGCATAGAAAAAGCAACAAATGGTTTCAGTTTTTTTTTCTCTTTAGTTTTGATTAAATAAACAAAACAACAATTTTTTTCCTGATTTATAGCATATTTATTTTTGTTTTTTTTAAATTTGTTTCTCTTGAATTTCAAGCAAATTTCTTTACAAACATTTACAGAAGAAATCTGTACTTTTTAACTTGACATCATTTTTCTTTAAAAAATCTCTTGGAATATTTATAAAGAAAAAGTAATTTCACTTTTAGAAACAATGACACAGAAAGCATTTTTAAAAGAAAATTTCATTAAAAAATCTCTTTGACCATTGGATTATCTTTTCCAATAAGCATTTAGGATTATAAAAATGAACAATACATATTCGATTTACATTTTAAACAAAAATTGTGATCTTTAGTTATCGAGTTACCTCCCTTTTTCATTGCTCGGTTCAAACTAAACATATTTGCACTATATACTTAAATCCAGGTTTCTTTTGCTTTTGAACTAATTTACAGCAATCAGATATATTTACAACACATTTGAATAAAGCAGAAGACATTTTCAGAAGATTAAAAGATAAAATCAGCTTTTTTTCCACCTGGATATTATTAAGCTTCAGAACAAAATACTTCAACAGTGGTTTCGAAACTGATCCCGTAGGAGGTCTGTCAGATAATAGTCGGGGGTCCACAGTTGAAAATTTAAATTGATACAATGAATTTAAAATAAGGATAACAGCTCAACAATAAGCCTGGCATCACACGGTAAGGAAGATCTGCCCAAAATCGAATAAACTATGGTTGAAGCTCCTCGACAAATCACTCATCTAGCGAGCTCCGCTGGGCAAGTCATCCATTGCGCAGTTATCGAAAAACATTATTATTGTACACAGACCTGTACCATTATATTAGGATTCGAATAAATGTAGTCCATTAAAAAGAAAAATGATTTTTAAAGTTAGAAATTTGCTTATTTTTGTCATTCATAAATCACAGTCTAAAATTAAATGCTAAAAATAGAGGTTTGCTAAAATATTTTCTTTAAAGGGTCCTCGAGTTTTTCAAAGTTTTGAAACCACTGCTTCAACGGAATTCATGTAGACTCTTCCCTGGTTAGATTTGAAATTATACAAAATAAATTGATTACTTTTAGTATTCAGTTTGACATGATTCACTCGGCTTTGTTCATAAGTAGATGAGTATTCAAATGTGTGCCTGTAAGTAGGAGATAGAACCTTTGTATGAGTGTAGGTAAGTCAATAGTATCGATATCACGATAGTAAGCATTATTTTTTCTTCAAATGTATGTACTTCTACAGGTAACAAGAGGTTGTGAATAGTTTAGTTTGCCTGTGTAGATGACTTCATAAGAAATGACTTCTTGTATTTCTATAACATCAGAAAATGAATTTAACATTTTTAGAAAATGGATTTTGTTTTCTGACTTTATTTTGTTGTATTTAGATTGACAATTTTTTTTTGTATGTGTATATAAATATTATGGATTTAACTGTTACAAGAGCAACTCATTAAGATGCTAGATGCCCGAATCAAAATATCCCAGGAGTCTCAATAGGGTTAAGAAAAACAAATTTGTTTCCAGTTCCCAAAGATCTTATCTGCATTCTCTACTTACAGCATCCCCCCCACGCCCCGTCAATAGGAATAAAAAGCTGTTAGTGTCATGGATAAGCAGGCTCAGCATTAAGACATGAAAGTATTTAAATAAAATGAAACTCTCTTCAAAAAGAAAGAAACAAAAAGTTTGTCTTGATATTGAATATTAGCTCCTATTTCTAACAATCGAACATCCGAAGAGGCATTATTATAGCAGTACAGTCTGTAACAAATTCATAAGCCAATCTTGATCGAAAAAGTTCACTACCTCATTTTCAAATTTAAACATCACCATGATTGAATTTTAGTGGTTCTCTCTAATTTGAAATGTGTCTTGAATTTCAATTTATTGTGAAATTCTTTTACAAATTACAAAAATAAAAATCGTCAAGAATTTTGCTCTCTGCTATCTTGTGTCATAGCAATCCCATTTTATTTAAAACTTACTCAATAAGTCAACAGTGCTTGGATTTGACTAAATAATTTTTACTTATAACTAATTTTGATTTGACTAAATAATTCTAACTACTTAGATTTAAAATGATGTCAGATTTGTATGAAAAAAGAATTATTCATTAAAAAAAACAATTAAAATTTAATCGTGATGGTGTTTCAATTTGAAAACAAGATATTGACACTTGAATTTTTTTCTACGTAGACCATTTTATGAATTTTCCAGAGACCCTACTGCTATGATAGTGCCCCCCACCCCCCAAAGATAAAATAAAACCAATAAGCCTTCAAAGAATTATTGGAAAATTATTTTTAAGTGCTTAAAACTATTTTCCGACATATTTCGAGTAGCTATAAAAATTTAATGAAAAGATCCTGGTCAAGAAATATGGAGCAGAAAAATGAAATAGAGGAATTGGTGAAGAAGTTTGGCTTTACTTTTCGTACAAAGTTTCCTTGGTTGGGTCCAGCCAATAAGGTGCCCCACCCCCTCATGTAAAACAGTACTGGAAGACAAATTCTTTAATGTATGTGAAAAAACGTCTCCCTAATGTTATATAATGGTTTGTTATAAATCTTTATCAAAGTCAACATTAAGAAGCCTTGCTCGTTCTTGATGTTTTAATACTTTGTGGATGTAATCATCTTTTATTAAGTCTATTTTCATTAGATGAAATATTGTAAAATATCATTATTAATTTTGACTACCATTATCCTCCAACTTGATTTTTAGTTTTTTAGTTTTTTTTCTTATCACGACTTGACTCAGGACGTCGATGTACAGCAGTGAGTGAACTACGTGGATTGAAAATAATAACGGTTAACAATACTTCATCTAACAGAGATAATTGCTATACTGATACTTCCAGTACAGAAACAAAATCGAACAAGCAGTCCGAGAGATCAGAATGAAGAGATAGGTTCTAAGGGTTAGATTTGATCTTCTGTAAAGCAGTAGAGTTCTCGTAGCTCAGGTGGTTAAGAGCAGCTAGGCATTTACCGGGCAAAAGGGGATGTGAGTCTGAGTCTCACCGAGAGCTTACTCTTCATTTTCAATCCACACCGTCTATTCATTGCTGTAGGTCGACTGCCCCAGCCAAGTTGTGATAACAAAAAGCAGATCTGGTTAGTCACTCAATGGAAACAGACGTGTGACCAATGTATTTTGACAGCATGCCATGTTAGGGGTGATCAATTCAAGAATTGGAAAAAGGGGGATCAATGAATGTTACTTCTCTAGCATTTTGTTGGGCAGTGATCACTAAAAAATTTTCCCCCAAAAAGCCTGATTGCATAAAGTAAGGGACCAATTTAGCATAAACTTACAGTGCAAAATAAAACCCTATTTGGGGTGAATATTAAAAAAAAAACACTTCAAGCCATAATAAAGAGTAAATGATGAAATCTTCAGCCCTATAGCTCTTTTGGTGTGGCTTGTATGCATCATACAGACATAGCCAGCCAGACCATATTAAAAACTGAAGAAACTTGTGTTGATAGTTGTCTAATTAGGATGAAGGAAAATAGTAGTCAATAAAAATGGTTTGTGAATGTATTTGTTTTTGAAAGAATTAAGAATGTGTGAACAAAACCTTGAAGAATCACAAGGAAAACAAGTTAATACAGACAAAAAATATAAACAACAAAACAGAACAATTTTTCCCCTTATTTTTCTTTTCTCTTCAGGAAAAAAAGGGAAGAACTTATTTTAATAGGAAATTAAGGAATGCTTTTATCAATTAGCCATAATTAATTTGAAATAATTAATTATTTACTGTGTCCATTAAAAAGGCAATAAAGAATCTTTTCTTTTTTTTTCGAGTTAAAACAAAAATAATCTTTTTAAAAAGAAAATCAACAAAATGCTAACGAAAAAAAAAGCATTTTTTTTTTCTTTTCTTTTTTAAAGAAAAATTTCTCTTTGAAAGAGTCCGGTTTTTTTTTTTGTTTTTTTTTCATGTTGATTTGTCAAAGATAATAGATGTAGCTTCGTAACTTTACACACAAGAGTGGGGAAAGGGAGACAACAAGAATTGGCATTGATTCCATCCCATGGTGTATAGTCCATGAGAATGTCACAAGTCAGCGTTATTTTTTGCGTCCATTCATTTCATCAGAAAATGTTGTCATATTCCAACAAAAGAAATTCCACGATTCGATTCTGGTAAGCCATGCTGATGGCAAGGTTAGGAGCTTCGATTTCCGGCCACATCAGTGTCGGACCAAATACAATGGCAATGTTTTGTGCCTGCATTCGATTTTGTTGAGAGTGCGATATCACCCTGAAAAAAACAAAACAGGGAAATATATCATTATCAACATGATATCTTAGAGTGAGCATATTACATACAATATATCTGGGTGGCTGATATTATCTCAAAAAGAGAATAAGAGCTCTGAGAAACTTGTTTGAAAGATAATTGAAAAAAAATAAGTTATTCAAGTTTTATCTATCATATCAACAGGTTGCCATAATCAGAGATGGAAATGAGTGGGTTACATTGTAGACCTACATTTTTGTAAGTATATCTCGGAATTTTTGAGATGAGGTATTATTATTTCTATAATATATATATTATATATTATATATATATATTAGAGTGCAACGGCCGAAACGTTGTATGAAAAACAACCAAGATGAGGATGGTCCGAATATCAATACTACTTTTTTGTATGTTTTATTTTCTACTGATGAAGACATTATCATATACCTAGTTCCCCAAATCAAGCCTTTCCATATATATATATATATATATATATATATATACAGTCCCCTAAACCCATTTCCATCACTGGCTACCATGTGAAGAAGCAAGATGGAAAAATAAGCCGAGTAAAATTATAAACATTAAGATAGTACAGGCATATTTTATCATACTTTCAATTTAGTTTCATTCTTTCATCGTTGTTGTTTTTTTATTTTTTATCCCAACACCCTTCATTATCATTATATAATGTTAATCCACTACTGGTTTTACTCAACCTTATTATTGTTACTTTTCATCATGGCACTCTGGGACGGGGTACTTTTCATTATTTTACCATAGCTTTTTATTGCAAGACTACGATTCAATACACATTCCATTATAAATGGTTTTACTCCATTTTATCGTAGTTGTTTTTTTTTTTATCAAAACACTCTGGATTGTGAACAGTGAAATATTGGAAAAAGAGATGTAGCTTTGGGAGGCCATCTTCTTATGGACATAACCTTATTCACTTCAGCCACAGAAGCCTCATTCTGAAATTAAATATTTCCATTATTTCAAAATGGCTGAAAAAAATTAACCATTCTCTCATAGATTCACTGATGGGAATTATATTGCCACATAAAGAAATACTCACTCAAAAATGTTATACAATGATTAATTCAGACCAATATCTTAGTCTTTACCACAACATTTTGACCAGTGTACCTGCCTGTGTTCCTCAGGTGTCTATAACATTTGGTAACTTTCCATAAATAATAAACAGAACAGGTCAGATTAGTCACTCAATAGAAACTGTCATGCTACCAATGTATTTCTGCCAGATACTATGTCGAGGGTAATGCAATTGGAAAAAAGGGGGTGATCAATGAATCCAGTAACTCCTCTTGCTTTTTTTTAGTGATCACTGCTTAACAAAAGGTCCAAATTTAAAAAAAAAAGCATGAATGCAGTCAGACAAAACTAAGGGACCAACTTAGCATAACTTTACATTGCAAATTTAACCTCCCACTGAAGCCCTATAGGTGGAATTAAAATAAAACAAAACAAAAGACAACTTTTTTTAGACTTAAAGAGTAAATCTTTAGATTTTCAGACCTCTAGCACCATTGGTGTGGCCTGTACAAATGATAAAAACATATATGGTACAGATCAGGTTAGCAATATAACATAATATAAGGCAACGTCTGATATGTGATAGATTCATTTCATAGAGTGCTCGATACATTCAATTTTATATTACGAAAGTCAAGTTGTTTTAGAGTAGAGCTGGAAATATATAATAGGATGTGGATTCGCTACACAAACTATTTCATGTTTCAGTCCTCTCTGGACCTCATCAGGCGGCTCAGAGAGGGCAGAAACACAAACTAATTTGTGTAGCGAATCCACACCTTGTTATATATATATTGCCAGCCAGCCAGACCAACTTAGAAACTGGAGAAATCTTTGGTGACCGTTTTGGTTAATGGTTCCTAACCAATACCCGAGGAAGACTAGTGGAGTACGGTGGATGAAATATTGTGATAAATGCAACAAGAATGTGGATACTGGAGGAGATCTGAATGTATAATTGTAACAACATGACGCAACGTAGATTCAGACAGAACCGTTCTTACTTTCTGAGATGCTGTAGGAGATCTTTGAGTGTTTCTCTATGACATTTGGGGAAGGAATGGATCATTTCTTTGTAATTTCTCAAACGCTCCTCTGTCTTCATCTTCGATTCAGATTCTGAAAAAGAAAAAAAAAAAACGGGTCTGGTTAGTCACTTGAAAAAATGTAAAAAAACAAAAACGTCCTTCGACCAATGTCTCTTGGCAGCATGCCATATTGGGAACGATCAAATGGGGAAAAAAAATTGGGGAAAGGGTCTTCTGTGGGACAGTGATCACTAAAAACATTTGAATTTTCAAAAGGCAAGCATGCTGCCAGACACAAACTAAAGGACAAATTTACCAGAAACTTACATTGCAAATTGAATCCATCACTAAAAATCTACTTATGGGTGGAATTTTGAAAAAAGAAAAAAAAAAAAAAACTGGGATGTTTTTTGTTTTGTTTTTCCTTTTTTTTGCTTTTTAAAAATTTTTTTATTTAGACATAAAGAGTAAATATTGAAAATTTCAGCCCTTTATCTCCATTGGTTCAGCTTTTATGTACCATGCATACATAGCCAGCAAGACCAACTTGAAAAAATGAATGAATCTATGTTGACGGTTTCTAATCGCAGAAACCCGAAGAGAAAAACAGAATGATTAGAATCAATCCTGACAACTGCCATTTGGCAATGCTTAGTCAGAGTTTGATTCTGACTGGGTGCCCCAATATAATAATATGGCTTACTTAGGGGCTGAAAAAGTTGTACATTCCCAATCAATTGGCGTAAGTAAAAGCCAGGAATTCAAATATCGTTATTTCTCAGCTGGCAGACTCTCTTCACTAGGTAGTTTGGTAAAACACGCTTTTTCACCCACAAGTGTCTGAGGCCATTTTTGCAGCGTGGGTAAAAGAATATCTTAGCAGCAAACCTGTTACCTGTGAATAACATCTCTTCGTATGGGTGCATTGAGTAGTACTGCACCATTATCCTTTATGGACTACAAGGTTCCAACTTCCAACCCCTAGGTGAAAAAGCCTGATCCAGGGGCAATATCCTTCCACTTCAACCGTTTGACCTTGTGTTGGACTAAGTTAAACTTACTAAATTTTCAAGATAATCTATCTTTTTAATTGTACTTTAGCTTTTCAGCAAAAACAAAGATAAGGATTCTTATCTTTGTTCGTACTATCGAACTCCTTTATGTTCTTGATATCATTACCACAGTATTTAGACTGATCCATTCAACAGCCTTCTTCTGGTGTACATTACATGAGAAAGAGAACGAGTCTCTCATTATGAGAAAAGGATGTGGGTACATTTCTTTATTCCGAACTTTGTTTGGACGAATTCAAGTCTCACCAGGGGCTTGTTCTTTATTCCAACCCACACAGTTTATTTATTCACTGCCAAAAGGAATTTGGTCTTGGATAAATTGAGATAGAAAGAAATAAGAATATCAAGATGAAAATGATAAGAATTGTTTGGACATTCGGACTCCTTCTTTGTGTTCTTGATGTTGTAACTTTAATGTTTTGGCTGATCCATTCTACAGCCTTCTGCAGGTGTATAATCTTTTTTGGTAACAACATCAACAACACAAAGGTGTTTAATTGTCTGAAAAATATCAAGTTTTAATACTTTAGTTCTAAGGTAGGCACTCTTTTTATGGAAAACTGACAGAACCAAAATTTCTTACCTCCTTTTGTCTTTATTTGGCCTTGATCTATGCTAAGCTTAGCTTAGTAACTAAGGCAAGATTGAATTACACCAATCTTGTTCCACACACACACATACATATATATACTTATTGTGATCACTTTGGGACAGGGTCTTTTAGATAACAATAACTAGCTGATAACATTAAGCAAAGGATATCGAAATAGGAACAAATTTACTGGTACTCATTGTATTGTTACTGAATTCATTGATATAATCAACTTTACATCATGAAAAAAATTAATATGAAATTTATTAGTATTTGGGGTTTGTTTTTGTTTTTTTTGTCGTGGGGGGTGTTCTTTTTAGGGTTTTTTTTACATTTTCAATTATTTTAGATGTTTGGGATGGATTGATTTTGATAACAATAACCTTTTATAATATTATTTGCGACTATAAAAACAGTTCCTTTTGCAACATTTACACTAACGCACACGATCTTGCTCCAACCATTTCCAATGTATCTCTTCAACATACACCCAAAAATGAACAGTACAGGTGAGAAATTGAAACATCCAAGATATATTGGTGACGACACTTTTTCTTTCAAAGATAAAAAGGTTGAAAATGACTTACTAGCAACTTCCAGAAATCTTTCAAATTTATTAAAGGGAAACAGAGGCTCCTTCAATTCTCTGAAGAACAACTTGAGGGTCCCTGTTAGGGTATGAATGTCCCAACACTCATCATCTAAATTGTAATGTGAATTTGTACTCACTGAAATAAAATAAAAAAGATAAGTCATTACAATGAAAAACAAATATGCTGTTTTTTCTGGCATCAAAGACATTTTTTTTTTTTCAGAAATAAGTCTTGAAGATTTATGCTGTGTTCTAAATGCCAAAGATTACTTTTTTCATAGGCCTTTTTAAAATCCCACAGAAGGTAATCTATGCTAGAAATTAATCTGAACTCCAGTATATGACCTATGAATGTATCGAATAAATTTTGCTTAGTATTAAATAGAAACACAAGTATCATAAATAATTTAAAAAACTATATGTAATCAAAAAAATCAATTCCCGTATCGGACCCTTTCGCCACAAGGTTAACTGTATCAGCTACTCATACTGCCTGAGCAATGAGAACCCTACAGTGGTCCTATAAGATCATATCTAGACTTTAAGCTTTGTAGCTCTGTTGGTAAGAGAAGCAGTTCCGGTTAACCAGGTTTTGTTGAGGCAAAAGGGATATGATTTTGAATCTCACAAGATCTTATCCTTCATTTCTGACCCCCTATGTTAACTCAGGCCATCTATCTATGGCAATGAGTGGAGTTGTGATGAAAAGCAACTAAAAAATTATGATGAAAATGCTATTTAAAAAATTGATAATGGTTGACAAAGCTTGGAAATGGAGTTACATTACTTCATGGGGGAGAATGAATAGCATTCTCTCACTACCTATATGCTACTTGAATGGGTGTTAACAGAAAAGAATTGCCAAGACTGAAACTGTATTGCCAACTTAAGAAATATTCTTACACTAGTCCAACAGACAAAAAGTGCTACATAAATTAAAATAATCAAAATATGCTAAAATGTTTAAGCACTTCTGCTCTAGTTTAGCAATTTTAACACAGCCAAATTTTTATTCATCAAAGACAGAATTCCAACTGAAGACAGAGATTTAACATTCATGAACTAAGATTCTTTATTTGAACAATTCACTGATAAAAAAATTAGCCAGTACATCCAATATGGCTGCAAAACATTCCTGAAGTTGGTTGAATTTTAAAAACTTTCTCTAGGGGAGCTCAAAGCCCCTCCCACTGAGAGCAGGCTGCCCTGCATTCTTTCCTTTCTTTTTTAACACCACATCATTGGCTTCACTAATAAAAATGATAAGAGTTCTGAGAGAACTTATGAATCACGATCACCCAATATTTAACAAAATTGAGTCTTTGATTAAAAAAAAAAAAAATGTACATACTTCTCTATTAACCATTTGTAAGGCAGACACCTGACCCCGCCCTTTCAATTTAAAAGTAAAAATGACATTTTTTTCCACACTGGCAAAACAAAGAAACTCACTAAATTTACCATCAAAAACATTAACTTGGCAAACACTGGCGCAATCTTCCTTTTGGAAAATTTGCAAATTCATTTCCCCTTAACCCACACTATGTCGAGATACATTGGTGGACATAGACCTTTCCTGAAATTCACCCGACCTCTCCATCATTGACGTCGCGGAGCCAGTACTTTCTGAATTTGTCTAGCTCGTAAAAGATAAACAAGCCAGAATTCCAGTGGACACAAATTAAGGGATCAATTTGGGTTAAATTTGAATTGCAGATTGAACCCCCCCTGTGAAAACCTATTCAGGGATGGAAATTAAAAAAAACAAAAAATAATTTTTCTTCCAAGTCCCCAAAAAGAGTAAGAGTGCAAAATTTCAAGTCTCTAAAATGAACAGTGTGTTCTGTGCCAAGAGATGATACATAGAGAGATAGTCCCCCACCCATGCCAATTCCAGATATATAGAAGACATAAATAACAATAGTACCTCCCGCTCTACCAGCCATTTATACTACAGCACCTCACCCTATGTGCCAAGTCCAGATACATGGATGATTTGGGGGTAATGATCACTAAAAAGAAGTCTAAATTTTCAACAAATGTAAATTCTGTTAGACAAATTAAGGGTTCAATATAGGAACAACTCCCTTTGCAAATCCCCATCCCGCCTCTAACAAAAAAAAAACTACTCGTGGTAGGGGTATTTGAAAGAAGAAGGAAAAAAATACCCTATTTCCAGAGAGGAGAACGAGTGCAAAATTTCAAGTCACTACAATAAACGGTGTGTTCTATGTCAAGGATTTCAGCTGTAAACAGCCAGAGTCCTTGACACAATTGAATCATTTCTGACCTTTACATATGGATTGCTTTTGGAATGCTCACTATGAATATCCTCATAAAATGACCTTGGATTGATATTTTCTATGTCTAGAAAAATGTTGGAAAGTCACCAACTTTGGTGTCCATGAGAACTGCGAATTTTGCAAAAGTACAGATGTAAAGAGACTTAAGAACATAAACAAAGTAAGTAAAATGCTCTCCCAGTAATGAATCACTCATGGATTAAAGCCAGTTATTCATTTGGATCTTTGGACATTTGCAGACATTCTGTACGTGTTGTTTTTTTTTTCCTTGACCTGATTCGACTAATCTGATTATCTGAACAGAATAACATTTCCAGTCAAGTAAAATAACTATTCTCAAATTTCAGGGTAAATCACTAAATCATCTATTTGTTATGGTTGTATGGAGAAGATTACAGTTATACCTTGATTAGTGTAGATAATTCAATCCAAAATTTTCTATGATGTTCAAAACCGCACTCTTCAAGGTCTTATTATAATTTAGTGTTTTTTTGGTTTTTTTTTCAGCTTATACTTAGTTACATTAATTTGTACAGGAGTACCATAACTGTACTAGTCAAGGTATTACTGTATCTGAATTGACTATTTATCTATGTAGGACTACCATAGTACCCCTAAAAAAATGATGGGATTATTTATATATGGATCAGCAACTTCTGCCTCGGATCAAAGCATCTTAGCACTTTCTCTCTAGGATCTAAGCGTCACTCCCCAAACTTCTACTTAGGATCAGTATAGTATCTGTGTGCTCCCTGAAAAGTGTTACACATATATAAAATATACATGTATGGATTCTCATTGTGTTTTATATATGTGGATTTATTAAATTTCCATTCACAGTTATCATTACATAGTAAAACAGCAAATTCTATTAGTAGGGAAGAAAAGAATCAATGAGTTGTATTTTAGCACCACTACTTCAGTGAATTAGTCCATAATATTCAAAGGATCGGACTTTTTTTGACAAAAAAAAAAGAAAAGAAAAGTAACATGAAGTCAACTTTTTGAAAAGTGGTGGATATCTATATTTAACTTGCTAAACTCACAAAAAAGTTCAAGCATTCATGTGATATAAGGATATTAGGATAATTTATTTTATACTTACTGTTGTCAATATTGATTCGTAACTTCTGAATTTCTGCAATATTCCCACTGACTCTGTAGAGACCATCTTGATCAAGTCCTCGACGCTCAATGCTGGAAATACAGTCTTTTACAAATTTTGGCACCAAAGTTTTTTCTTTTTTGCATAAATCTACCAGCTTTGACCCAAATACTGTGCCTGAAAGAAAAAAAAAATATAATGGTATTAAAAGTGGGATCAATCTTAGAAGAAGTGTGAAGCATACAAAAGTTTGTCAGTGTATCCAATGCCAGGAAAATATACTATTTTCCCACCAAAAATAAGTCTCTAAAATTTTTTCCGGCAAATGTTACTAGTTTTGTCTTTATTCATTTATTTTTAAAAAATTTTCAGTAGATATATCCTCGCCCCAGCGGAAAAATAATCTATGCCAGACAATAATCTGAATTCTTGTATACAACTTCTGAATGAAGTTTATGAATCATATATCTCAATATATAAAACTAAGTTTGTCTGTCCGTTCCACTTTGTACTCCTCAATTCTGCATCTAGGAAGTTGAAGTTTGGCATAGGGATGCATCTTTTCACTGCGAAGGACATAGTCAGAAAAAGTCAAATAGTCTGTGCATTTTTTTTTTCTTTTTAGATTAAACTATTTTATGCATTGATTGAATACAACAATTCTTCTTGAACCTACATTCCCATACCAAGCAAAGATTGCCAGTATCTTGAATCATTTGATACCAATAATAGCTAATTCATGTGATTGTATATATACAAATTTAAGAATCTAAAAAAAAAAACCTAGGCAAGGCCAAGTATTTCTCTAAGTATATACGATCCTGGCAGAAAAAAAAAAAATGGTATCAACAGTCTGGACAATGATTGGAATAATGGTCCCAATAAAAATAACGAAGAGAGACCCCAGTAGTCAGAGAGTGGAGGTAGATGGACCTTACCCAGCCATGCTGACCCATGACATGTGGGCAAGATATAGATACATGCCTTTTCTAAGGGAATCTGTGAAGTCGATGCAAACTATATGAATCATACTTGGTACAAAATAGTAAATAAACAAAAGTATAAGTAATTAAAAAATATAGATAATGATAGGAAATGCAGACTAAGTACTCAAGAGAATATAAGTCTTAGTGAGGTAGGTAAAAGAGCTGAGACTAATTTTTTCTTTCTTTTTTTCTTTTTTTTTCCAAAAATTTACAAATCAAAATTGGGATGTGTCTTTGGGGCCAGAGCATCCTAAATGCGAAGAAATACAGTACTTTTTACTAGTTATTCACTCATTTTTGTTTCCATTGAAATTATAAATCCGACAAGATTCTGATGTACCCTCTTATTTGAAATAAATCATTAGGGAAATACTTAAGAGAAGGATGCAGCTTAAATGAGTTTTTTTGTGGTTCTTTATTTTTTTTTTTTTCCTTAAAGAATTCTTCACTCTCACCTAAAACTGCTTGAAAAAAAAACAAACTATCAAGTTAGTACATTCATTTTGATAATCCAGATGGTAAATTGTTTTAAAAACTTAGTAAAACTAATGAAAAATAATAAAAGCTAAAATACAGAGGGGAGGGGGGAATGTAAGTAAAGATATTATCATATATTCTGGAATGAGTCCCTATCATTCCAAGCGTTGTGGGAACTACAGGTGTCATTCTCTTCATGGCTTTTGTTGTTATCACTACGTTTCAACTTATCCATTTTATGGCTTTTGTTATTATCGCTACAATTCAACTTATCCATTTTATGGCTTTCTCAAAGTGTACAGCCAAATGGAAAGGAGGAGGATTTTATGTGTTGTTTTTTTTTTTCCCCCCAATAGTGTGACCAGAGGGGAAAAAAAAAACCTTCCCTCTTTCTGTAAGGATTGTACACATGAAGAAGAAGGCAGTGGAATCAATTGACCAAAACATTGTGATAGCATGAAATAGAAGATAAATAATTTGAACAACATGTGGAATGATCATGGCAACAAAAGAATTGGTATCAACAGTCTGAATAATGGTTGGAATAATGGTCTCAATCAAAGCAACAAAACATGAGTCCAGTAGTTGGTAAGATCAGGACAACAAATGCAACAAAAAAAGAAAATAGATAAAAACAGAAAAAGATCAATACTTGGAATGAAAAATCTATGTATCCATAGTGCCCCATCCCCCCAAACAATAACTTAACAACAAAAAAAAGAACTTTACATGGTCCGACATCTGAGTCCTCTTCGAAATCATCCAAGTTGTTAGGATCTGTGGGTTGGTAGAAACCTGTCTGATAATTCCATTTATAAACACTATTGAAGGGAGCATTACAAGATGATGAATTGAATGCTCCATTTGAGGTAACTCCCCAGTTTGCATAATTATTATAATAATAGACTCCTGGATAGCCTGAATTGTAAGCTATATTATAAGCCATAACGATCTTAGGTAAAAAAAAAAAAGAACTCCTAGAAGTTAAGTTAATGAAGAGGAATGCTCAGCAGCTGATCTCTCAACCGTGTTGTCGTTACTCGATCGTTGGGATGAGTGGTAAGATTCGTGGACAGTCTGCTCATTGTTCAACACATGATAAGTTACATAAAGCTCCAGAATGTTTTCAGAGCCTTGAACATCATAAACTGAATAACTAAAAAAAGCAATACCAATCACAAAAAGAACAGTTAGTTATGTAAGTGAAATAACTCAAGTCCCACTAAAGCAGTGGGCGAATGCCATTGGATTAGCCTCATTGATTTCGAAATAGCAACATTAATCCTTGGAACAACTTAGCCACCAGGTTCATTATCATATAAGCACATTGCCTACTTTCATCAATAGATCTTAGGTGGAATCAAAGATTATATCCATGTATCTACACACAGAGAGGAAACCGCACATTCTAATCAATGATCAAACTGTCATAGTTATCAAAATCTGTCGGTCTGAAAAACATTATTTAAAGTGATCACAATAATAAGGTTCCTCTCTCTCTATACATTTTGCTTGGTGTTATCAGCTAGTTATTTTTATCCACAAGACCCTATGCCCAAAGTGATTGCAATATTTTTGCAAATACAGGTATCCCCCACTTTTCAAAAGTCTGCTATGAGTCACTTTTTTTGAAAAAAAGGTGATACGTGAAAATACTATCCAGCATTTGTTTTGCATTAATCTATCAATCTGATTGCCTGTAAATGCCTGTGTCATAATAACTACAGTAGTGTAATTTGTGGTCAACACGACAAAAATGATTTTTCAAACACATGGCCAAGATAATCTATCATTTAATATTTTTGTTCGCAATTTCAAAGTTAGCATTTCTTTAGATGCTAAAGCAAGCAATGCCTTCATTTTCATTGTAGTTTTTATGTTTCCATTCTGGCCATTATTTAAAACTCTGACTGATTCTAAAAAAAGATGATATTTCAACATTTTTCTTCATGGATTAATCTTTTTCTAATTGAAATTATGCCTTCTCAAAGTGTTATTCAGTGCTGAATACCAAAAATGTTCATTAATTAGACTTTTTAGATGTTAGTGCATATTTGCCAGTGAAAAGTTTCGAAATAATTTGACATTTTTTTTTGTTTCTTTTGTGTTTTTTTTAATGTAGACAAATTATTTCAATAGAATCACTTCATTACTACCCACTGATATCAATTCCACAGCAAGCGCTTGATGCAAAAATGAAATCCAGATCTTACAACAAACAAGATAAAATTCAGACAATGTTGACAGAGAATTGGATGAGGAAAAAAATCAAGATTACTTTATTCACACATCATATCTGTTTGTATATCTTTTTTGCAATAATAATAATCCTGGAAACAAATGTGAGGCTAAATTGGCACAGATAATCGAATCATTCGTTTCATAATCTAACAAACAAATTCCATCACTGAGAAGAAAATAATAGAAAGCATCGCTGATCCCCAGGTTGAGATTTTTTTTCTTATTTATAGCCCCATTGTTCAGATTTTCTATAAATACAGGGGATTCAACACAACTCAACAGTATCTAAAGTTTTTGCTAGAAAGATTCCACATTCATCTCTACCATAGATAACTTTTTTTTCCACTGCCAAGGGACCTCCAAAACTGATGGAACATTTCACTAAAATCTTCCAGATAATTGAAAGTCTCAGGGGGACATTTCATATCAATTATAATCATCAAACACTATTACACCTAAATGGAATGTTTAACATTCAGTGAAAAAAGAAAAAGAGAATTTTGCTTATACTTAAATTTTTTTTTTCATATTACAGGGTCATTTGATTTCAATTTCTTTTTCATCATATCTAATATTATGAAGACAATGTTCTATAGACTCCCGAACGGCTGCAGCCAAGAACATAGGATAGGTGGTGCTGACCTCTGGAGACTTTTAAAGGTCAATTTAAGCATTTTCAAATCTAAGGCAAGGGAGAAGTAATTTTTCACCAAATTCACACTACCTTACATCTCACTGCCATAGATTGACAGCTTAAGTAAATTGTGCCGATTAAAATTGAAGGATAAGTTATCCGTGAGACTCAAACCCATGTCCCTTTTGCCTCAAGAAATCTGGATCAAATGTACTAGCTGCTCTTACTGACCGAGCCATGAGAACTCTATAGCTCGGCAGAAGAGGAAATCTAATCTTTGAATCTACTCTTCATGCTTCCCTGGTCTCTCCTAGCACCAGATTTGTTATTGTTTTATATACCAGCAGTGTAAGTAGCTGCAATGAAATGATAATCTATTTCTCATTGGATGAAGCCTTGTTAACTGTTATTCATTTTTGTCAAGTATTTTCTCTTATCTTAGGCAAATTTTTGACGAATATTTTCTCTCATCTTAGTCAAGTTGGAAAAATATACTACTCAAATATAAATAATGGTTTACAATGTGGCATCTGATAAAAGAAAATTAAGATAACATAGCTTGTTTCACCTAAGTTAAGAAAATACCAACTTTAGGACAATATTTTTGGCTAACAAATGTAATAAAATTTGATAAAGTGCGTTTCAAAATTCGACCAATGATATCTTTTTTAAATTATGCACACAACACACAAAAAAAATCAAAAATAAAGGAAGATAATTCATGTTAGAAAAGACACGTGGTGGAAGCAAATAAAGGGAGATTAATCTTGTAGAAGTATTTTAAGAATTTACTTAAAGAAAATGCAATTTTAGAAAATAAACTACTGAACAATGATGCAACAACAAAAATTGAGTCGTATCTTGATTAGAGCGGCTAATTCGCTCCAAAATTTCTCATACGGTTCAAAACCGCAATGTTCAAGGTCTCGCTATAATTTTGCGTGTTATTTTTTTTTTTAGCATATACTAAGATACTTCAATTTGTACAGCAATACCATAACCAAAGTATTCAAAGTATTCCTGTAAATTTAAGTGAACGTCGCAGAATTTTATGACATTACTTCGGTCTAAGGCAGTATATACTAATATTTTGTAACATCTTTATTTAACACGGAAAAAAAAACTAAGATACAATGCAAACGATATAAGGGAGATAATTCTTACTTGCATATGTGTTTAATGATATAACGAGTAGGAATCTTTTGCACATCTTTGTGCTTGTAGCTAGGTTTCTATTTGAAAGTGTAGTCTTTTTTAGAAGCTTTTTATTTTATTTTGTAAGTTGTGCAATACTCATATTCATTTTTAAAGCAGTTCAGTGTTTTAGCCTCTATTATTAGTTTTGATCCATTAATTTGCTTCAATTGTTGACAACTCTTTGTGAGAAGCCCCTTCTGGAATTTTTTTCTACAATGTTTTTTACATATATATTTTTTCTTTCATTCATTTTAAAGAATGGGGGGGGGGGGGCTGTGATGTTGTCGATGCCTTTTTTTTTTCCATTTTTATTTACTTCTAAATGTTTGCATAACGTCTCCTTCCATCCTCCTCTCTTCTAGTGTTTTTTTTTTTTTTCATAAGGGAGTTCTGGAACAAGTTTTGTTGCTCTTCCCTGGATGTTTTCCAATTCTTTCAAGCCTAAATACACCCCAAGAACATTTATACACTTGATTATTTTCAATTTTCGACTAGTACTTCTTCTAACTTGATTTCAATTGCTTTTTATAGCAACTCTCTGATTGCCATTCTATGATTGTCATTAAGAAATTCTAATATCTATGCTAGCATGTTTGCTGACCATAAAGTTTCTTTCTACAAATAGATTATTTTAAAAGTGGCACTCCAAGGTAAATCGGGGATCATCATCACTCATACATGCTGCTGAGGGACCAATTTGGGGGAAACTTTTTTTTGTAAATTGACCCCCCCCCCCAACAAAAACCTATATTTTTTAAAAACAAAACACTTTCCCTACTCATGGGGGGGGTGCAAAATTTCAAGCTTCTTTCTATGAATGGTTAAGGCTGGGCAAAGTCCGGATTGTTATAGATGTCAGAGCACATGAATAACCTAACCCTAAACCCAACAACAGTCTGTTGTGGGTAGCAGTGATTAATAATGATGTTAATTAGTATAAATAAATTCAAGTTGCGGGTGTATGGAGAAGCATATATTGGAAAGAATTACTTGAGGACAATCCAAAGGAGGGGAGGACTTGAGTGAACCAGGGATTGCAAGGGGAGGAATGTGATATGGGACTCTGTGAAGCACTATTCTAAGGCTTTGATCATCGTGTTTTTGCACGCTCATTTCGCAATCAGTGTTTTCAGTAGAGAAAGACAACAAAATAAAAAAGAAAAAGCAGGCTTAAAGAGAGTCAGGAGACATCAATAACATTCCCCGAGTCTACCGTGGTAAACGAGGAATTTTTAAATATTAAAAAAATGAATAAATAAAATTTTTTTTAAAAAACAATAAAAATAAGTCAATTTGTCAATAAAAGGCAGTGTTCTAGTTTGTGAAAAATGATAGAAAGCTAGGTGAAAAAGGTAAAATCACACACACACACACTGCATGTTATTATAAATAATTCAACACTCGTCATGCAACAACACATAAAATTGAACCAGAACAATATTTAAAATCATGAATCAAGTTATTTTCTTAAAGATGAATGATTATTATAAATACAATAGCCCTATTCTCTCTATGAGTCAGTAACATTTATACTAATTCCTGATCACTGACAATCCCTTTTTTCCTGATTTTTAATGCATCTTTTAAGTAAAATCATTTGTGATGCTTTTTCATTATATGTACAATAGCCCCTATCCTTTCAGTAAAATTTGCATTAATTCCTGTGCACTGGCAATCCCTTACTTCATGATTTTTCAGTGCTTTTCTATAGTAAAATCATTTGCAATGCATCTAAATCATGCATATAAAGTTGTAGAACATTTTTATAGAAGGCAACAAAAAGATGAAGAAAATTAGTAAAAAAAATTAATAATGAAGATATTTGTGAGGCAATATGATGATAGATTTGATTCCTGTCTAGCCATGAGCCATCTGTGGCTGAATAGGTTAAGGCATTGACCATGTAAGATGAGATCTCAAAATGGGGGGGTTTGCAAATCCAAGTTTTGTTTGATGCCTCTTCCTTTTCAAAGTTTCATAGTAACAAAAAGATGAAGAAAATTACTACAGAATATTGATTAAAATCACTCCAGTCTTCATTGTTTATCACTTAGAAAGCTGATTGTAATATTAATTTCCAATACAAAGATATTCCATTAAAAAATGATTTGAGGTTTTAGAGGCAAGAGAGGAACATTTTTCTAATATTTGATGATATACTGAAATTTCTAACTCAATCAAATCTAAAAAGAAAATGCTTGAAACATTCTGTTCGCAAAATAGTTCATCAAATGCAAAGAAAAAAAAATTAAGAAACCAAATATTCCATATAAACCCCCAAAATCTCAGTGCTTCTTGAACTAGTTCAAGTGTCATTCATCCTCAAGTCTTTATCACAAAATTTCATTCATCCACAACTAAATTTCCTTATAGTCTGAATGTTGTTAGACTGGGTAAGTAGTAATCATTATGTACGATATGATCAAATTATTTTCTTCGTCTACATGTCCAAACAGCCGATCAAGCATCAATATCAGTAGCATCTGGGAAACTCTCATCATAAGTGACTTCACAGTCTTCATTCACCCTTTAAATTTCATTCAATTCTGAAATAATTCAATTCACCCTTGGGCGAATTTTTCACCAGTTCAAGAAGCACTGAACTATCTAAAGGCAAAGAACACTATCACACCATGCTTGGTCAATCAGCAGTTACCTCCCTTCCACCGTGGACACCATTGCTAGAAAAAAGAATTACCAAGACATTCATACAACTCAAGAAATAACAGGAGAATAAGTTATCAACTATTTTTTTAAAAATCCCTGAAACTTATCCAGAAAATAATGAAGATACAACAGATTCCACTTAACAGGACCAACGGTTATTGAGATAAGCTGCACTATAGGACCAATTCAATCATATGTAATCATTGGTAATTTGCTTCATTTATAAACTGTTCATCTGAATCAGGCAGCATTACTATCTTTCTAAAATAAAATCTGATAGAATAACTAAAATATATATATTTTACTCTTCTAAGTATCTATCTTTGAAATATTTTTTGCTTGTGTCTCAACTTTTAAAGTTCAACTTGATTCCCTTGAATTTAAGAAACTACTGGGAAAAAAAAATTATTTGGCTCATCTGACCTGCTGGTTATTGGGTCCAAAATAGATGGTTCCTATGTGGTCCTATAAACCAGAATCCACTGTATTAATAACACACAAAAAAAAAAGGATGTATGGTTAAGAAAATCGTATCAGGTAAACATCTTCAGTTATAACATAGCAATCCTCCCATACGTCATCAAACGATTATCTGTACGTGACAGCGTATCTTAAGAACCACACAACATATCCTCATGAAATTTTCGGTGTGTGCTTATGGGACCCCATAGCAGGTTTTTAGTATTTGGTTTTTCAAAAATCCCCCCCCCCCCAAATAATATTCTGTGGTTTTCGTTCACAACACGCCAATAGTAATGATCTGATTTCCATCTATTTCTTATACCATTCATCTATCTTTAATGAAATCCCTCCAGATACTTGAATTAAATGTGTCCAAAATTATGATTTTTTTTAATAAAAGGTATGATTCAGTTAATACATAGTTTAAATCCATGATCTCTTATTGAGGCCAAAGTCCCTATTTAGGTCTTCCAAAGGAATCTGCTAATTAACTGAAAACCCATCCGGATTTTAAGCTTAGCATCTATATAAATACCGAGGTGACTCAGCTTCCAGACTAAATAAAAATGATCTCTTTCTGAAGCAGATACATTTAATGAGATTATGAATGATTCTCCTAAAGTTTTAGAAACCATAGATGAGGTACAAAAGTTTGGGGAATTTCAAGAGTGATACAGATTTTTGCCACTACCCTTTTTGTGTCAGTGTGCTCTTTTACAAAGAGACTACTCAGTAGGAGACTATGGAAACTAAGTGTTAGGAAGAGCAATTTTTTCTAAAACTTTTCTGTTGTGTCTTGTAGAACATTATATTAGAAAAACATCATAAAAGCACTGAAACAAAATACAAAACTGAAGTGATGGAACAGACCATCGAAGCCAAAAAAAACAAACTTTAGGCAATTAAAATCTCTTCTTGTGCAAATAGGGAAAAATGATAAAGGATTGTCATCATCTACCTTCTATAATACCCTTGGCCACTAAAGTCTCCATATCCGGTCGTCGTTTTAGCAAAGTGTTTAATATTGATTTTATACTTTTCTTCTCCTCTTCTTCTTTCCCTTTCGGTCGTTTCATAGAAGCTGCAAAAATAAAAATAAAAAAATTATATAATAATGTTATGCAACAGGAAACACACACACACACATATATATATATATATATATATATATATATATAAAAATTTAACAGCCTTATTTTATTCAGTAATGCTTGTAATAATTCCTCACCATTGACAATTCCTTTCTTTATGATGTTCAATGTACTTCTATAGTAAAATTATTAGCCATGCATTTACTTTATAAATAAAATAGCCATATTTTGCCTGGAATCACTTTCTTCTTTATCTTTGATCTATTTCTAAGACAATATTAGCCATGCATTTACCTTATACATGAATTTCTGACCATTGAAAATCCCTTCTTGTTTTGCAATGCGTTTGCATATAATAGCCCTAGTCTGTCAGTAAAGCTTGCAATAATTTCTCACCACTGACGGTTTCTTTCTTCCTAAATCTCTATCGTAAAGATGCCCCCTTTAGGGGGAAGTATGTTGAATTAACAAAACTCAGGGAGAGGAAGTTCAAATGGCCCCTCTAGGTGGGGAAGATGTTGAATTGATCCCAAATAATAAATCTTTGTAGACCAAATCTTGATAATTGCATATCTTATCAACTTTCTTGTATTCAAGGTGTCTCATGTAATGGTTAAGAAGCTGGTCTCACAGACCATCACTACTGAGTAATGAGTCTGATCCTCACACGGTGACCTTTACACCAAAACTAAGCTGTACTTGGTAAATAGCCACTTTATTTTATTCCAACTGGTTTTATTGCTTAGGTTACAAAAATTTAAACACTTTGAAAAGTACCCTAACAAGAGCATGGCCAATGGACTTGATTCTTTAAAGGGGTTAGCCAGATTGAGTAGAGTTAATACCATACCTACAGAACCACAATTGACAGTAGATGTAAATCAAACCGGCTTAAAAACAGAACAGAAACTTAGATGGAATCTTAAGCCAGATTATGTAAAGAACGCTATAGCAGAAGTGAAAAAAATGTTACTGTCAGTTATTAAACAGAACAAAAAAAAAAACAGGATTTAGGTAATGAAAGCTAGATTGGAGGAGAAAATTACAGAAAGAAAGTTATGTAGTAGAAGAAAAAAGGAAAACAAATTTCCAGGTACATGGTGAACCCCTAATGTGATTCACAATGATGACAATAACTTGTTAGTAATTAACACAAGAATGGCTTTTATATGACGCAAAGCACTGCTCGGAAAATGAGATTTTAAAAACTTGAAAGCATTCAGAGAGAACATACCTCTGCCAACACCATATATAAACTAAAAACTTAATGAGAATCAGTTCATATATGGCTATGATCAAGGGGAGTTAACTGTTTTGATTTTCCATCATTTGAACTATTGTTTTTCTCATTTCAATATCTGGGAAAATATCTCTAAATCGAAACGAATTCCTGAATCCATTCCCAAATTTGATCAATTCTAACTTAGCACATATCCTACCCATCAATAAATTGTCATGTGGACAAACAGACAAACTTTGCATATACTTTGAATATACCTATTCTAACTTTATTTGCAGTGGTAAAATATGAAGGTGTTGACTGCTGTTCTAGTCTTAGAAGTATCCAACCTGATACCAATTGGACTGAGCTTAGTGATTTATCATTGTCTCAGAGAGTCATACACTGACAGCTGGTTTCCTGAACACTATCATCATCTTGAGCCACGAGATTGGTCTCAATTTGAGCCTCAATTATTTCTGGGTGGAAAACACACCATTAAAAAGTCAATGGGGGTCGGAAAAAAGTAGGAAAGGAAATAAATTCACAAGAATAAAGATTCTCCCAAAGTATGAGTGGGATATAATTAACCCTTTAGTCACCATTATAAGCTTACAATTCTTTAATTAAGAGATTCTGAAACTTTTTGATTGGATTTTTGCATCCCTGATCTCCAACTTTTAGTTAGATGTGTAATTCCCGTTCTTGTCAGTGTTCAGGCCAGGTAAAAGTCAGCATCTTGAGACAAATATCACAGGCTGTTTATAAATGAGCCACGATCAATTCACCACAATTCTCTATCAAGAGTGTCGCAGAGCCAATATTTCCTGAATTTGTCTAGTTCATCTCTCCATCTTAGGCTCTGTCAGCCTCGGTTTCGCATGTGATCTCAGGGGATCCATGTTGTGAGACGTGATGTCTATCGGTTGTCTTTCATTCTAGCAACATGGCCTGCCCATTGCCATTTGAGTTTTTTAATAGTTTCTATGATGTCTTGGACTCCCATTTTCTTCCTTACATACTGTTCTGTCTTGTGATCTCTTTTGAAGCTCGAATGATAATCTGGGGTCCACCACCCACCCGCTATAAAGGGGGAGGCCTTTACAACATTTAGTCCAGTGTAAAGCAGTGATCAATTTTGCTTCGTGTTTTTTTAAAACATGAAAAATCTACATCAAAATCTATCAAAACTAGTGTCATTTGATTCGTAATGCACAAAACGTCATGTTCTGTTTCTATTTATACTTAAGAGTATGGACCAGAGACACCTCTCAGATTTTACATACATAACCCTAAAATATGTCCGCATAAAATTATATAATTTATATCTTGCTTGTCACAGCTAGCTAATTTTTTTCTATTTTTTTTTTTTAAATGAAATTTTTTTTCCAAGAAATGAAGGTCATATCCATTTGAAGCAGAACAAATTTTCCCATAGAAATACACGTTTAATAATCTGAATCATTACTGACAGTCACTTGTTATATATATATATATATATATATATATATATATAGGATTGCCTTTTGACTTATAAGAAGCAACAATATAAAGTACTATATTTATACAAGTAAAAGATTTTTATGAACGAATTACAACTTACATTTACTTTTAAAAACTTTTCCTGGAGAGAGAGACTTTTCTTTCAATGGAATTCGAGTTGGACTTCTTGGAGGTTCTGGGTAAGGCTGTGGAGATGTCGGAGAATAAGATTGTTGATGTGGTGAGGTTTGGGGTGAAATATCCTTGGGAGTCTGGAAAAAAAATAAAATAAAATAAAAAATTAAAGAATTTAAAGAAAACAAGCTTAGTCAGTTGTGGAGAATTAGTAGCAACAAAGGTGGTCCAGTTCAAGTTAGCATTTTCATATCTGAATTTTTGAGACAACGTGACATTACATTGATTTAGTAGACCAGTCTAATTATGTTTAGTTTTTAACATGTTCCAGCAACTGTACCTTGTCGACTTCTTTCCAGTAGAATGTGTAACCCCATGAGAGAGTGTTCCAGACAGACCTTATGTACACAAATTATTTTCATCCTTTCACAGTCATAAGTTTCATACTATAATGATGTCATCGTCTTCGATTGTATAAGCCAGGAAAATCACATTTTTCTTTCTTTTGTAATCTGCATCAATATCCTAATAGATTTCTTGTTATCCAGGGATGGGGCTAGCCCCTCCTGGATATCACCCCCTCCAGTAAATGCAATTATGTCAATTGCAGTCATCCGTATATATCACCAGCAATTGAAATAAAAAAAAAGTAATTACCTCACTTTGTGGAGGGGAAGAGACTTTAAGATTACATGACATTAAAGCTGATCTTTGAACTCTGTTCATTGGTCAATTGACACATCTAGTAAATTAATGTATTTTCACAATATTTCCAGAAAGAAAGGAAGCAGTACTTATGAAATATGATATTGCAATTGTTACCAAAATCAAAACTTCAAAGATATTTAGATTTAGAAATATGTCTTAAGAGGATGCTGAAAAAGTGTGTGGTAGTTGCTAATATGTATAGTTTTTTTTTTTTTTCTTTAATCCAATTTAAGTAGCTTAATCAATGTTTGTTATATTATCAAGTATTCCGTACACTATCAGGTGTGATAAAAAGACCCTTCTATGCAGTAACAAAGTTTATGTCAGCATTATCATAAAGTACTTTCAGTGATGTAAATTTAGCATTTATGATGCTAAATTCAGTGCATTTCTTGTTTCTGCAATGAAAAGGGCGCAAAATAAACATTTCTGACATTTACCTTTATTTGATTTTTTTTAACCATTTTTAGTATGTTTTGGTGACTTTCGGCCATTTCTGGCTTGAAAAAAAAAAAAAAATAGTGCTTTTATAGCAATTCTTCTACTGTACCCCCAAGACTTTATAGATTGCTGCCCTATTTGCTGTACCCTAACAACAGACCAGCGGGACATATGTATTCTAGCAGTCAAAGAAACCTTGGGATATATATGTCCCAGGAATTTCACAAAAGTTAATGGACAACATATTTGCCAGAAAGATAAGGTATATTACTCTATAGTTAGCATTTAATAATTATCCTCTTTTACAAATATTAGTGAGATTGTGTTTTGTCAAGGGCTGCATTCTTAATTTAGGGGAATAAATTTGCATGAAATTAATGCGAGTCCATATTCATTTCAGACTACAGCTACGATTGCTAAATAAATGTGTAGAATACAAGAATACAATGATACCTCTCTTCATCATCATCATCAGTCTTTTAACATCTGTCTTTGGACATAGACCTTCCCCAGGATTCGCCACAATTCTCCATCATGAACGTCGCAGAGCCAGTATTTCCTGAATTTGTCTAGTTCATCTCTCCATCTTGTGTTCTGTCGGCTTTGGTTTCTCATGTGATCCCTGGGGATCCATATAGTGAGACGTGATGTCCATCGGTTGTCTTTCATCCTTGCAACATGGCCTGCCCATTGCCATTTGAGTTTTTTTAATAGTTTCTATGATGTCTTGAACTCCCATTTTCTTCCTTATACACTGTGCTGTCTTGTGATATCTCCATGTAAGGTTGAGCATGATTTGCTCATGCGCACGTAGCATACTTCTCAGTTTGTGGGTCTGTATCTTGGTTAGGTTTCATGTTTCAGCTCCATAAGTGACTATTGGAAGAATATATTGGTTGTATACTCTTTTTTTTTAGGATTATTGGGATCGTCTGGTTTTTGAAAGTTGAGCTTGCTCTGCCAAGGGCTTGCCACCCCAAATTGATTCTTCGCTTGATTTCCTCCTCTTTTGAGGATCTCATGGAGATTTGTTGTCCTTGGTAGATTTAGTGGTCTACCTTGCCGAATTTTGCATCTTCTATCTTGACAGTTATGTTCTTATTCTCAACATGATTATTGCACACTCACTTAATGAGGACAATTGATTCCACAAAATGTTCTATCAAGTGAATAATTAAACCTACGGGATTTCAGTAATTCGCTCCAAATAAATATATTGGACCCCCTCAAACCTAAATGATAAGCTTATGAATAATGCGCTAATCCAAATAATCAAATAAATATTCTTATCATAATTCACTAAATGACTGTCTGTTTGAAAATAAGCACATAGATACTAAATTTAAATCTAGATAAATTATCCAGAATTCATTTATAAGTATCTGAAATTCCATAGTTTTTATTTCTTACTAACTGGAACTATAATAAATTCAGAAAAATATTTTTAAAAAACTATTTAGACCTCTCGCTATGAGAGGTATGACTGTACTTGAAAAATAACTCTTTTCAAGTCGGTTGATTTTAGAGAGGCAAGATTTCAATGTGTATACTTAATATTTATTACTTGGAGCTTGAAAGTTGTATCCTACTTTATTGTGAAGGGAAGAAATCACAGATCTCTCCAGGGGTCATCCATTATTATTTAGTTCCATTATTGTAAACTATTATAATCAATTTTATCTTTTATTTCTCTTCATATTGATTTTTTGGGGGGTTACTTTTCTGACAACTTAACTAAGGCCATCAATCCTCGGAAATGAGCATAGATTGGAAATAGAGAATAAGCTCTCAGTAGATTGATGATGAGAGTCAAGTTGAGATAAAAATAGTCAAAATTAATAATAATAATGCGCAGAATGATCTTTTAAAAAAAAGAAACAGGTCTGGTTAATCACTGAATAGAAACTATCACGACCAACATCGTTTGACAGCATACCAGGTTAGGGGTGATCAATTAAAAGAATTGTTAAAAAGGGGTGATCAATGAATAAGTTACTTTTGTTGGGGGGGGTGATCCCTAAAAAATGTCCAAATTTTTAAAAAAGCAAAAACAAACATGAACGCTGCAGGAAACACAATTAGAGATAATTTAGTATAACCTTACGTTGTAAATTGAACCCTCCAATAAATATTTATTTTAGGGAGGAATAAAAACAACAACAAAAAAAAAGGTTTTCTAGACTTTGTAGATAGCCATACATCCAGACCAACTTGAAAACTGAAGAAACCTATGCTGACAGTTTTGGTTCACAGTTTCTAACAAAATTGGAAGAAAAAAAACCTGGAGAGATCATAAAGTCAAATGTTTCAGCTCTCATCCTTAATCACAATATTGTTTCAAGAGACTTTTTTGAGAGGCTGTCCAAACAGACAGATTGATAGAAGCTGGAAATGTTTGTTGAACTGTCAGTCTCGTACGAAATGTTTGTTTTCAATTGTCAATACTGAAGATCTGAAGTGAGTGAAATGCTACAGTTATTTTAGTAACTTTCATTGTGAAATCTAGAAGGAATTCTCATGGCCGCCATCTTGCTGAGGAATACTTGTGTAAGTTATTTGATGGAGTCAGTATTTGTATGAAAATGGAGGACAAGTAATCATGAGAGGTACTTGAGATCTGGTGCTCAAGTCTACATTTCTCTTGTAATTGTCCTTTGTTGTTGGGCAATTGGAAGGCAGATTTCCAATTAACAATATCCTCTAAGGCTGACACACTGAAGACTTAAGTGTGGCAGGGTCCTTGCAGATAAAGACTCAAAGAAGATGTAGAAAAGGCCCACTTTATATATATATATATATATATATATATATGCACACATATATACTAGTCTATGACCCTTTTGCTTCACCGATGGTTATCATAAGTGAATGACAGCAGGCTCAGCTGATGGCTGCAACTGATAATATAAGCGATAGATATGGTAGGAAAGGAGAGGGGCCGATTCCTGCAACTAAGTGAGATAAACATGGTTATTATATATATAAGTTGTAATGTATGTTTGTATGTATGTACATATCTGTTTATACTCTCGTAACTAGAGATCTACACATTGTAGACAAAAAAGAAAAACTATAGTCAAATTCAGGACATCCCAATCACCTTACAGTCAAATTCAGAAAAAAAAAAAATTTTGATAGATTTTTTTCACGTTCTTTTGCGGCTGAAATTAATCCAGCTAGCAGACAGTACCCAGCAGTCATTCTGCGTTTTAGCAGTCAGTTAAAAGCAGGTCATGTGTTTGTTCTGATTGGGAATATTTTCAGCTAGTATTTGTATATAACAAGATTAACCAGTGATGCCCAATTCAACATGGTTTCCTTGATCTTTCTTGGCTAATATTTTGTCATACTAACATTTAGGAGATAAGTAGATTAAACAAAACAGACAGGAATAGACCAAAAATTAAGAATGAGAAAGGAAATATTCATTCATTTGATTATTACATAAGGGGGCTGTGCAAATCTTATCCTAGCTTTAGGATTTACAATACAGACTGCTGACAGTAACAGTGTAGTATTATTTATTTTAAATCAAATGATGACTGCTAGCAATAATATCTTGGGTAAAATCATTACCAATGCATTCCTTTAGTAAAATAATTTCAATGGTAGATGCATATAAATATTAGTATAATGCATGATAATACTAGTATTGAATCACTATTGGATTCACTGCCAGAGTAAGATGACCGATAAAAGAAACTTATCACGAGATATCTTGAAAACTGCTCCAGAACTATCACTGCTTTTACTGCCTTTATCACCTTTGACAAATTGTCTTTAATCATAATCCAATTTACAGCCAGAATAAGATGACATGAAACAAAGAAATTTATTGGGAGATTTCATGTCAGCTGCTATGGGACTAATGGAATATTTCATGAGATAATGTCTCTGTCATTTATAAATAGATGACTGAAAATTCTGTTATCTTTTACTCTGAGACTAAACATTAAAATGTCAACACAAATCATTGGATAATGTACTCAATGAGAAATCTATAAAATATATTTTTATAGACTTTTTGTTCCTATCTTACCTGTGTATATATGAAATAGTACACGTGTGTATATGCAGTAAGACGAACATAGGTATCAGGAAATGTGTCTTGAATGACATGACAGAGAATAACAGACGAAATATCTATGTAGAGATGAGAGGTGAAAAATGCACAAAAATATACAGGTATAGTTGGTTGAATTAAAAACTCTTTGGATCCGATCTTTTAGGGAATTCAGAATTTTTAAAAATTTTGAATTGATAATGAGAGATGCTCTTTTTTCTGCTTTCCTCTGTTACCCATAGGGAAATCTGCAGCTCTTTTTAAACATTTTCAGTCTCTGAAGTGAAAAGGAAAGGGGTTGGAGTCACAAAAAAATAAGCAAAATATCTATCAGCAGCATTGGCATGTCTGACTAGTAAGAGCACTGAGTCACATCTACATTTGAGGCCATGTTGAAATTAAAAGTCTGTATCAAGATAATAAAACATGATGGAGAAAGAACAAAAATTATATATATATATATATATATATATATATATATATATATATATATATATATATATATATAAATAAGAAATAAAATGAAAAAAAAAGTTTGTGTCCCCCCCCCTCCATTATGCACCACTTTGTGATAAAACATCCCAGGTTAAATACCATTGTTATAAGGGATCCGTAGAAGGGACCGAACATCTTCTAAGGGGAATGCACTCTTTAATTAGTACCTAGTATTAAGTGCTTATTGTTTCAGAATGTTAATCAAAAAAGGTAGAAAATTATTCATGAAAAATGCATGGTTTCCAGAGCATTTTGATTTTCAGAATTTCTGTCAACAGATTGTGTTCCTGTATTTGAAAAGAAAGAAAGAAAGAACGAACGGAGAAGTGAATTCAAAATTAACTTATTGTAATAATTCTGACTCACATTTACCTTCATCTTAATTTCTTAGTGATTTTTTTCAAGATGAAGGTGAATAAAAGTCAAAATCAACAGTAACTCACTCCAATAATAGTTGTTACATTTATATTTCATTCGGCCAAGTCAGAATAAATAGAATAAACAATTAAAGAAAATGGGGGAGCTGTAGGAATTGAACCTATGACTGATAGGCAGCTGCTTCAAAATAGTGTCACTCTTTCCATTGAGCTAAACGGCTCACCTGAAAGGTGAAGGCCCAAATAACTGCTTTATACCCACGTTCTCATCTATATGTTTGCTGCGTGGATGTTAGACAATCCGACAGAATGGAGGTAGAGATTTGATAATGTGGAAATGAAAGATTGATAAAAACGGGTGTTACATCACAAAGATTCTCTATTATCATTACATCTCAGACAAATCCAGATCCTCTGATATCCAAGCCCTCCTATTCTCTCTTTCACAGCTAACACTGGTTTCCTAGTAATTATTTCATTTCAGCTCATGTCATGTTATAGGTTGCACTCCAGTTTTCTTTATTCCAAAGACATCTGATGAAGCTGTTAGAAAACAGCAAAATGCATCAAGCCTGATCATAATGATAATAAATGATTCCTTGAGATGCAACACCTGTTGTTCCGAATCTCTCATTTGTTATGTAATGAGCTACTAAGGTAAATGATGTGGTAGATAAAAAGTAGGACCCGTGACTTACATGTCCAAACGTGGAAAATAGCAGAGATGAAGAAGATACAATTTATAGTCTTGTATATTTCTCCATCATATAACTTCGGGGTTTCGCAACTTATAAAAGATGTCAAAAAATACAGCAAGGCAGGTACAAGGTGAGGAGAAACAAATGAACCGGAAAGTTGGCTGGGGAGCGAAAGAGAGTGAACGACCTTTCCCTCTAGGGGTTAAAATGACAACTGCAGCCTCGTCCCTCTACTGACCACAGACTATGAACAGCTTTTTGTCTTTTCATGAGAAGGGCTCCTTGATTAAGATCTAGGTAAAATATGTCACATGCCTGAGAAAGAGCTCAGTCTTAATTAATTAAGCCATAAAAATGAACAAATATTGTTTCTAATGACAAACACCACTTGAGGACAATCGTTTTCTCCGAAAACATTCGCAGGTCAGCAAAACGCTTGTCATTTTTGTTAGGACTTATTTTCATTGATTAATCTGAATCTATTCAGATTGGTCTCTGAGTGCACGCCTACATTTTCCAGAACATTTCTAAATTGTCGAATCACTACCACCACATTTATACACGCTAATGTAACAACTATTATAAAACAGAAGAAGTAGAAAATTAACACAATGTGTAACAATACTTCAACTTCTTAATGAAAATAAATAATTAACTTACATTAAGTTCAGAGATAATCAACTTGATTGCATGAAGCCAATCTTTGATTTTCATTTGATCCTCAGATTGGAGCAGCAGTTGTGTCCCTTGGTTGTCAGTCAGCTGATAGAAGATACAGGCAGACAATTAATAAAATCCATTAACATTTTGTTTCAAGCTCTTTTATTTGGTTTTTATTGTTGAACGTACATTAAGTTAAAGAGAACAAAGTGGAAAAAAGAGAGATGAGATTTTTTTTTTCTTTAAATATGGAAGCTTTTGATAGACATTTTCAGGAAGTTCATTGTGTGCTATTATGTAATTAATGACAAGAAATGGATGATCACTTAGAAACATTTTCAAGGTAAGCATTGAAAAAAGAATGGGAAAAAAAATGACAAAAACAAATTGAGAGAATAAAAAAAAAAATGTCAGAAAGGAAAATTGGAGAATTGCAGGAAGCTGGATTTGACTGTTATCTTCGAAGAGAAAGAACTTGGCTTTTCATGAAAGAAAAAAAATTAAATGTTTTCTAGCTTCTTTTAAATTTTCAAATGACTAACATCTTTTATCACGTGCACAATACCAAGAATCTATACCAAGAAATAAATGAGTCTACTTTGATCAGTGAAATTACATTTATGTTTTTGGATATACACACAAATGTGTATGTATATTTAAAATACCTTGAATAGCGTGTTTAATACATTCCAAAATGTTCTACACTGTTTAAAACCGTACTGTTAAAGTCTTATTATAATTTTTCTTCTTCAGCTTATACTTAGTTACATTAATTTGTACAGCTTATCTGCACTAACCAAAACTGTACTATTCTAGGTACTCCTTTCTCATATGAATTCATAATTTTGATAGATAGTATATTTCATCAAATACAAGTACACCACCGATTCACCAGCCATTGATGATCTGATCGATACCTCTTTTAATCCAGACAAAGTTCTTGTGGCTCTCACTCAAGTTCACTGATAGGCCATAAGAGGCAGCATGTGTGGAGCTCTGTATCTTCAATTGTTTATATTGCCCTGGTTGTTACTGCTGAATTTATTTTGCTTCTATTTACCCCTAGTAATGTTTTCAAAGTGCAGTTATCATTGATGGTGTAAAGCACAAACACCAGGTCTATATTGATGCCAGAAAAAGTATAAGTGTTGAAGCGAGTCCTAATACTTTAAGGATATGATACCTGCATGATTAGTGGATCAAAGGTGTATCATTGAATTATTATTATTATTATTATTATTATTATGTAATCTCAGTTGGTCACACATATTGGTGGTCTACCTGTAAAGGTGAAGAATTCTTTGAGAAAAAAAACCCAACATGAAATTAATCTATTTACCATAAATACATTTTTCTTGCTTGACCATTCTTTTGGCGCAATCTCACATTTGGCATTTTGGAGGTTGAAGATCATTTCTGGGTTTCCATTTTTGGACCCCGACACTTGGGCAGCTGCACGTTGATCTCTGTAGAATGCGATATTCGAGCCAAACAACTTCACATAAGATTGACTCCATTTTTTACTGAAAGGGAAAAAGAAGAAAAAAAAGGGTCTGATTAATCACTCAATAGAAACCATCATGTGATCAACGTCTTTTAGCAGCTGGGGGTGATCAATTAAAGAATAGGAGAGATGTTTTCAATGAATAAATCACTTGTCACCTTTTGTTTGGCGGTGGCCACTTCAGAAAAGTGAATTTTCTAATAACAAGCTTGAATGCTGATGCAAATTAAGATACTAATTTAGCATACACTTAGATTGTAAATTGAACCTCCACCAAAAACCTAATTTGAGAGGGAATTTTCAAAAACAGAAAAAAGCATTCTTTCCTTTACATAAGTAGTAAATACAAAAATTTACTAATATATGATGAATCATAAATTGCGTTATGATATATTGAAACTCATTTGAGATGATCTCCCATTGTTACATGGTTTATGCATCACTTGCCCTAGATAACATTAATAGAATAAACAATCAAAGAAAATGGGGTTGCCACAGGAATCGAATCTGCCACCAATAGGGTTGCTGCTTCAACGTAGTGTTGCTCTTACTAATGGGCAGGTTCGATTCCAGCAGTAGCCCCATTTTCTTCAATTGTTTATTCTATTTATGTTGTCTAGGGCGTGTGATACATAAACTGTAACGACGGGAGATCATTTCAAATATGTTTCTATACATTATAATTCACATACATACACTCACACACACACACACATATATATATATATATATATATAAATAAATAAAGTTGGCTTATTCTTTATTTATGTTTTTTTTCAAGTGGAGTTGACTTATAATGGGGGATCAATCTTATACTGTTCTCTACTATAATACTAATCCCCCATTCTTTCGTTATTATAGATTCTGTACTTTTCCTTAATCAAGAAAGGATGAAGACAAGTTTGAAAATACGCTTGTAGATAACCAGTATTGGATTAACTAACAGTTAATCAAATTATGGAGGATTTTTTTAATGTTTTTATTTTTTTTAGATTTATCTATTCAGCTGTATTACTACTATACTGACAGTATTTGACCTAGAACATTCTGATGAAAGGCAATTATTCAAAGTCAATGAAAAGTAGTAGAAAATGAGTCATGAAAATACCCTATTTCTAGATTATTACAATTCCTAGATAGACTTGTAAGTAATAATAAGAAACAAATCATTTACCCGACTTTTTTGCCATTTTCCATCACTTTCGTTTTGTTCAAAAATGCTGTTTTATCCTGAAAAAAAGAAAAAAAATGAAAATGAAAACTATTCCATAAATATTAATATATAGTACATAAATATTTGTGAATTTAGTACAAGACCATTGGGAGAAAAAAGGTTGATCTGACTAACTTATCCAAAAATGATTTTTCATGTTGAGCAAGGAAAGAAAGATAAAATATATCCAATGTTCCTTTACCATAGTTCAAGTGGAACCCATTTTCCTAGCTACTGAATTTTTCCCAAGGTTTGTAGATGACATACTATAATTGTAGGATGGCACAAGGATTTCTAATAACATTGTGAGTGAAATGATATTGTATATCTGACGTTATGGTGAAAAAAGACAATCTGGAGACCTAGTGTAAATACGAATAGCAATTATTTATTCATATTTCACTGGAGAATGGCTCAATCAGACTGAGACTGGTAAAATATGGCCTGAAACCAAGAGAAATAGGGAATGGAGACTTTTACAACATTATGCAAAAGATGGCATGAGAACCTTTGCATGAACCTAATATAAGCATAGATGTATGTATATAAGCACACACACATACCACCTATATATAATCAGAGGGAAGAATAGAGTAAAGGATATTATACTAATAATTAGGCAACAAAAATGGAGATGGGCACTTAGCAAGGAGAGATAGAAAGGTTTGCTGGTAAAACATGGCAGAAGCTAGCAAAATTGCAGTCATCATGGAAGGAAATGGGAAAGGCTTTTGTCCAGCAGTGGACTTATTATGACTGATGATGTTCATCATAATTAAGCAGGATTTCTATTATTATACATACTAATATAGTAGCCATAAAAAAGATAGGTTTATTTACATATGTATTGGCACTTGAGCCGAGTATCAGAATATCAGTGCACTCTGTCTTGGATCTAAGTGTCACTCACCAGCCCTCTGCCTCGGATCAGACTTAGGAACTGCGCACTCTGCCTAGTATCTAAGAGTCACTCTCCAGCACTTCTGCCTAAGTTCAGAAAGTAGTATCAGTGTACTCATTGAAAAGTATTACACATACAAAAACCTAAACCCCAAATGTGCACATATTATCAAACATGAAACGTGTTGAAAATGTCTTCTTTGAAGGCTTTTGATCATAGATCAATTCAAAAATATTAATAGCACATTGATTAGGTGTTGCTTGTGAAACAAAAAATCAGTTTCAGTATGAGACACGATTCCTCTCTCTCTCATATAAATATATATGTGAGTGTGTGTGTGTACTTGAATGTACTTGAAATATGCTTATTTGACAGTAGTTAATTGCATCATTATGCCAGTTTCAGTTTAATTGAGATCAGATTAAACTGATAAGAAAATTGGTAGGTAAATTTGGTATGGCCGATATCAGAATTAGGATTATTTTCTTAGAATATTGATATTCTCAGATGTGACTGTCTTTTCACTCGAGTTTTTCCATGCATTAGTTATCCTGGCAAAGAACAAATTTTTTCTAACACCAGTGGAGGTCTGAATTTGTAGTTTACGGCTGGGTCCTCTGGTTTTACTGCAGATAGATGAAGTCAGCATTTTCTTATCAGGGATTTAGAGCAAAGAACGTCAGTTTCCACTATGTAAGTTGTTTCAGATTCTATAGACTTCTAATAGGTCAGAATGTTATTTTTCTATATTCCAAGGTTTTTAGATAAAGTTGTTTTAATCTTTCAGTGTGAGACACAAAATGCATACACATTTGATGGTCCATTAAGGGCTTAAAATTTTACGAAGAAACTCAAAGGTTTAGAGACTTCATTTTCATATAAAAAAAATTAGCCTACCTTGACAGCATTTAAGATTGAAGGAGTTGGTGATTGATGTCTTTCTGGTGTAAAACTTCCAGCTTTCTGAAAACATAAGTAAAAATTATAAGTAAATGTAATAACAAGATTGTTTGTTAGGGCACAAATTCCTTACTGGAAGGTTCAATTTCCTGATTATATAGTCTTCAAGAAAAATGGTTGATACTTAATGCAAGATGTTCATGTAAGCTTCAATACCACTAATTTGTAAAAAAATTTCACTCACTTTACATGTGATACCAAAAATATATATCAAAAGTAAGAAGATGCCAAAATTTATAAAATACATTTAATGTGTAAATAGAGAAAACAAACCTGGTTGCTGCACGGTCAAATTCCACTTCTTCTATTTTTTTAATTGCATATATAATAAATTAATTTGTAAATGTATGAGACTTGTCAGTTTGGCTCAGTTGGTAAGAGAGTTGCCTAACAATGACTAGGTCATGATTTCAAATCACGGAAGGGAAATGTTAATTTCATATATCTACTTGGTTTAATGTGGAGGAATAGACAAACAATGAAGAGTTTCCTCCCTCCAAATTTGATGAGGAGTGTTCTTGTTATGGGGGGAAAGTAAAGTCAATTTCAACTTAGACTAAGGTTTGACAATGTAATAATTCAAAAAGCTGAGCATTTGATACTTTTATCATATCTTTTTAGCAAAACATAGAAATCAACTCCAGAGGTGTGGCTAGAGGGTAGGACTAGGATATTCTGGCCCCCATCAAAGAAGAATTTGTAATAGCCCATTTCTAGTGAGTGCTAGTCCAAGTGCAAGAAAGTGAAGGTCATTCACAGGCTTATGAATCGATGAAAATCACTATTGTAAGATTAAAAGGGGAATTTGATGACTTAATCTCTAAGTATTGTTTGAAATTCATTTTAGCAAGTTTTGACACTAAATCTGAATGCTATCGATTATCAGTAGATGGGAATTAATTAATGTTTACTGACAGACTAGGGCTATCATATATTATATGGATGCATGGAAAAAAAGCTTCAATATTACAGTGTATGGAAAAGAGTTTTACTGTTTAAAAGCATTGATTTTATTTCAAAATGCATTAAACAAAAGTATTGTCCGACTAATATTCTCACCCTTCTTGTTTCAATTTTTCGCCAGTGCATCCTTCTACCTAAAATTATTTTTCTAAATTATCAATTCAAGTTATTATCAAAGTTAAAATTAGTAATAATTAGAACAAAAAAAGAAAAAAGACTTCAGTTGATGTTGTTGGCATTTCTTGAGATGAGCATAAAACCATTTCTTAATAAAGTTATAAAAGAAACTGATAAAACTTCCCCAAAACTCACATCTATGCTTATTGAAGACATCTGAGGTAATGTCTTTGATCTCTGTGGAAATGGTTTGGAACTACTCTGAGGTTGTAAAGTCATAGATTTCACCATGTTATTTCCTGATCTTTCCTGTTCCAAATCGGCGACAACATCCAACTGAAAAGAAGCAGAAGACAGGTCAGGTTAGTCACTCAAAAGAAAACGGTGTAGGATTAACGTCTATTGGCAGCGTCCACGTTGGGATTGATCAACTAAAAAAATTGGAAAAAAGGGGGGGTGATCAATGAAAAAAGTTACTTACTTCCCTTGCTTTCTTGTTGGGCAATAATCACTAAGAAATTTTAAAAATGAATTCTTAGGGATCAATTCAGCATAAAACTATATTGCAAATTGAACCCCAAATTAAAAAAAAACTTGGGGGGGGGGGTTCAAAAACAGAAAAAAGTTTTTTGTAGATATAATAAGGAGTAAATGTAGAAAATTTCAGCCCTAAATCTCCTTGGTACAGCCTGTACACATGATACATGGCCAGCCAGACCAACTTGAAAACTGAAGAAACCTATGTTCCCAGTTTTGGATGACAGTTTTTAATTAAATGATGACAATCCATTTGGGATCCAGAAATTGTCATACTATAGAACAGTGGTTCTCAAACTGTGTGTCACAACTTCCAAGTGTGCCATGTAAATTTTTCCCAAATATGCACGCATGTATTTTGAGCCTTGAATATGCCCTAGAACAGGTATTATGCCTGTATTGCTTCTTCTACAGAGTTGCCAATCTGGTGGTTTTATCACTAGATTTTGTGAGATCTGAATCTTTTTAGCAACAAATGAAAAGAAAAAGGTGGGACGGAATATGTATCAATCTGCAGCTGATATGAAAGTTTCATTCATTGATCACTGAAATGTTTCTTATTCATTTTAACAGTTAGTGTGCTATGTAAGTGAAATATGTTTCCCAAAGTGACATCACACAATTAAGGTTGAGAATCACTGCTGTAAAAAAAAAAAAAAAAAAAAAAAAACTATACATAAGATGAGAGATCCGGATTAAAATATAATACAGATTTAGTACCCCTTACCTGAAACTCAAAAAAACCATATGTTCCTAAATCACAAAGTTTCCAAAAGCCAACACGATGTCACATGCAGAAAATGCTACACTCAACCCTCAGTGTAGTATGATTCAAAGACAAGAGATGAAGTTTACTTCAAAGACCTTTAACTCATTCAAACTACTTAAAAAGCTTGGTTATCTCAGTGAAACTCTTAGAAAACATAGAATTATATTTACATTAAAAAAAATGACGAAAGACAAAACAAGTTCCAACCGAAACAAGTTATTGTCACTGCCAGACCTCCTTGAATTAATCTTTTTTTTTGTTTATTTTCTCATCGGTTCAAAGATATCTCTGAGAATAACACTAATAAGAAAAAGAGAAAGTGTTTATATTTATTTATACAAATGCAAATGTTCCAAAATCCACAACTTTTCAAGTTCCAGGCATTTCTGATAAGGGGTACTCAATTAGATGCAACATACAGCACAGAATGACCAGAGAAATGGTTGGTTGAAACAGAGTTCAAAATTACAAAAGAGAGGATACAGGTCCAAATAATTCATAAGATGACAATACTGATCTCTGATCTTCCAACAATAAAGAATGCCTCTGAATTTTTGAGATGAGGTATTATTATTTCTATTATTATTCGGACTATCCTCATATGGACACATACTGTAGTGGTTATAGAATCAGACAAAATTACTGCAAGTAATCAGATGGTTCTAGGTTCCATCCCAGTGTGAGACAATAATAATACTAGTAATGCAAAAAGGGGAGTGCGGTCAATATACCCCCGTCGGTTAAATAAAGGGTTCGGTTCTTTACTTCCTCACACCTACCAGATGATACCTGATGAAGGCCGTAGAATACAACGGCTGAAATGTTGTATGAAAAACAACCAAGATGAGGATAGTCCGAATAATAATAGAAATAATAATAAAGAATGCATTGAACAAAACATAGTAATGAAAACTGAGGTTAATGGTCCAAATGATTGATCAAAATTACATTTCAGAGCTTCAGATATAGTGCCAGGAAGGCTTGAATATACACCAGCCAAAATGTAGATATCAAAACAATGAAAATGAGGATATTAGTCAGATTAATTGCATAGAATACTGAAATAACACCAGACATCATAAAGTAAGTTGAAGAAAGCACTGGCCAAAATAGTGGGATTGAAATGAAAAAGATGAGGATACTAGTCAAAATAATTAGGGAAAGATTATAAGAGGCTGAAGAATGCACAGGCCCAAACAGAAAGATCAAAACAAGAAAGATAAGGATTGTCTGAGAAATTCATGAAACAGGTCGGGTTAATCAGTCAATAGAAACTATCATGTGACCAACATATTTTAGCAGCACGCTGTGTAAGGAGCGATCAATTGCAAAATGGGCTGATTGATAAATTAATTATTTCTCTCACCTGAAAGTCTGAATTTTCAAAAAAACAAGTCTGAATGCCTTCAGGTCCCAAATAAGGGATTAACCGACCCCTCCACCTGAAAATCTAGGGTGGGGGAATAAAAAAAAAAAGTATTTAGTAGACATTATAAGGAGTAAATATTTAGCCTTCTAGATCCATTGATGCGGCCTGTACCTGTGGTTCGGTGATGCTGGACACCAGGGTAGGGCCAAAAGTAAGACTTTCAGTAGTTGATATTAGGGGATTTACAGCCATAGAATGAGGGAAATGGTTCACCCTGTTGGGATTCCCTTTTGGAGATCCAGCCGGTTGGTTGTAAAGTTAGCCAATGAAAACCTAAGTCTGAACCATTGCAGGTAGCTTGAAATCAGGTCTTGAAACAGAAGCAGGAATGTAATAGTCATTGACCCCTTCTTGGATGAGATCACTTAGGACTGACCTGTAGGCATATGTAAAGTCCTATCAGGCAACTTCCTTCTGCTTCGCCTCTCGGATCAGTTGGCTAATCATTGAAGTGTGGACCAAAATACTGGAAAAGCCTGGGACTCCATCTTTCTGAATGAATATGTTGATATATTGGTTCTGAGTTATGTAAGAGATCAGCATTTTTGCATGCACAGAAAAGATCTTGGATTCCACGCTAAATATTGATCTAAACTGGCCGACGGAGGAAAAAAATTTTTTTCCCTATGGAACGAACCGACCCTCTGCCAGTTTCCAGCTTGATGGAATTGTGCCTTTGGCTCAGATCTTCCTCATCATCTTCCACAACCCCCAGAGAAGTTTTGGGAATTTCTTGTGTACCTTATAGGGTTCACCACTTGGGGTAGATGATGCTTTGGCTTTTTGGATGTCGTCCTAAACTTCCTGCCATGTAGGCTCCTTGACATTCAGCTTATTCCACAGTTTTTCTGGTTGTCTGATAATCCTGTTAGTGGGCAGACACTGATCCCTACAGAGATCCTTATGTGTATTCCTCAGGAACTGCTCTAGCTCCCCTTTAGAGCTGAATAGTATGCCAGATTTTTGTTCGTTGGAAAGAGTCCTGGGGAAGCTGTATTAGTTTCCAATAAACTGTGCTTGTCTTCTCTCTCTCTCTTTCTTCCTTGGCGTGAATGTTCTGCCTGGCAGAATTTGCACGGATTATCCCGCAGCTTGCTCGTCAAGTCTTCAATGCTTACTCTTTCAATAGATGAGCAGGTCTTTAACAGTTTGTTGAGTGCCTTCATCTCATATCTCAGTCTTCGAATCTACCTTTCTCTCCTGTTCAGTAGTTGCGGAAGCAAATGAAGGGATCTCATTTAGTCCATTCTTAGAACTAGAGAAACCCAAGTGCGGAGAGATCATCAGCTCTGAGGGTTTGTCTCACTAGACCTTGAGTCCGTGAGCTGCATTTGTGTCTCTGCATTGTTACATAACTTGACTTGCTCTGATTTATTTTGAGTCCTCTAGAATTTTTGCAAACTTTCCCGCATCTTAACATGAAATCCTCTCCAGTCAGTGTAGTTTGTTTCAATAATTTTTTTTTCAGACCATTTTTTGTTTTGATTGTTGCTGCTATGCCCCCCCCTCTCCAAAGAGACTCTGGGGCTATTGCTCTTTGTTCATATTCATAGCTTAAGAGGTGGCACTCTCTTACAAGTGCTGCCCACAATGTTGCTAGCCTTCTGTGACTGTGCTAGACTTTCCTGGAGGTCAGCAGTTTTTCCAGCATCATGGACCTTTCTTGGTTGCCAAATGACTGGAAATGATTGGCAAACATATACACCCTTCAGGGTGCATTTTCTGGTTACAGAGTTTTTTGGCTTTCTTTTCCTTTTTCAGTTTTATCTGCAAGTCAGGGCATAAATTTCGCAATGAATTATCTTGAAATGGACAAGGGCTTTTATTTTGTAAGGGATAACTATAATTCGATTACTTAATTTTTCTGTTGCTTCCATTAAATCTACAGTCAGCTGATAACTGAGAATACAGCCAATCAGCTGACTGTAAATTTAAGGAAGCAAACTGAATAGTTTCTTTCAAAGAATTGTTTCACTTTTTTAATGTTGCATCATTTTACAAACACCCTGTATATTGGTACTGCATGTTTGTAGCGCTGACCTAGTTTGTTAGTGGTTGTCTATAGTTTTGAAAGAGGTCCTTAACATTTGATGAGTTTTTCTTGTTTACCACCCTCATATTCAGATAGTACACCTGAAGAATGCCTCAGAATGGATTGGCTGTAACATTATGTCAACAAGGAGGAGTCAAAAAACTCTTTGAATGTGTTGATAATATTTATAATATTGACAGAGTTTGTAGTATTAACAATATTTGTTGCATTGGAAATATGCAACCGCCATCTCATTATTGGCAATCTTCTGTCTATTTACGAACATGCTTTGAGGGGAAATGGTTTCTTCTTTTCAATTCTTGGCAGTTGTTTTCTAATGCTTTTTTTGCAGTTCTGGTGTTTTGCCATAGATAGATTTGTTGATGATTCTGGCAGGTTTGGGTGAGGCAGGTTTATAAACAGCTGGTGCGTAGCAAACAGGAAATGGAGGCAAAAACAAGTCCTCTGATTACTAACTATAAAGCACTCAGAGAGCACATACCTTTGCCAACGTCATTGTCACAGAAAATAGGATAAAAATCATTTCTCATTTAGCTTGATGCAGGGAGGTAAGTGTGCAGAATTTCTGGATCTGACCCAAAATTAAATCCGTTCTTCACAAGCTCATGGCCCATCTTTCCACAAAATACCATTGAAATTCATTGATAACCTGTGAGATATTGTGTAGACAAACTGACATGATTGAACACTTGTACCTCTTCGAAATTTGTTGACTGGGGTAACAATTAGAGCTTTAAGGAAGGAAGCATGTCATTCACATTTTTATAAAGAAAATCCATTCAATTTGACAGCAAATATTTTGAGAGAAAAAAAATTGATAATCTTTGTTTATTAGTTCCTGAAATATCATAGCATACAGATTGTCAGAAGTTTTCCCCTCGGTGCTTGACAGCTAAAAGTTTTATGTATGTTTCAAATGATGTAGTTCTTGTCATATGATGCCCATCTATATCGTTCGTGAAATCTCAGCCAAAACCGTTCGTTCAAATTTTGGAATGTACATAACATTTTTAGCCAAAACGTTGGGGGAAATGAAAAAAAATGGCAACCCTAGCCGTCAAGTGAGATAACTTTTTGCACTATTTATGCTATCGTATTTTAGGATCAAATAAACGAAAATTACTAAAATGTTCTATTCCATGAGTTATTCAAAGAATTGGTTCCATCATCGCGTTTTTTTTATCACTTAATTTCAGTCAATGCGTTCCCCACCATCTTCAGTGTCTGAAAGTTTGAAATGAAATATCATTATTTCACAAAATATTCATGCAAGAATTATCATCTTTGCTGCTTTTTTATCACTGCATTCTGGTCAATTTGTTCTCCAGCCTTCAGCAGCTGTTTACTTTGTCCAGCTTATCACGCCATCTTACTCTTTGTCAATCACAATTTTCGCATATGATATCCGGGAATCCACGTTGGGAGTCATGATGTCCAGCAGTTGTCTGCTATTCTTGCAACATGTCCAGCCCATTGCCATTTGAGTTTTCCAACAGTTTCTTTGATATCACTGACTCCTGTTTTTTCTCTGATATACTGTGCTGTCTTAAGATCTCTCCATGTGATGTTGAGCATGATTCTCTCATGTGCACCTTGCATGGTACTCACTTTGAGGGTCAGTCTCTTGATTAGGTTACATGTTTCAACTCTATAGATGACTATCAGTAGGATACATTGGTTGTAAACTCTTCTTTTTAGGACTAATGGGATTTGTATGTTTATGAAAGTCGAGCTTGCTCTACTGAAAACTTACCAACCTAGTGTGATTCTTCACTTTATTTCTTTTTTTTTTTTTTTTTGAGGACTTTATTGGAACTTGCCGTTGTAAGTGAATGTAGTGGTCTAATTTGTCCAGCTCTTTGACTTCAGTCGTTGTCTTTGTCCCCAACATGTTTTTTTTTTTTTTTTAAGAACTGCATTTTTTTGCTGAAGTTCATGCAGAAGCCAAATTTCTTGCTAGCTTCATTTAGTTCTTCTAGCATTATTAGGAGATCATGAAGGCTCTCTGCGAAGAGAATGATGTTGTTAGCAAATCTGAGGTGATTGCTATAATGTCCAGTATAAATCGAAATAGTTTTGTTTCATTTCTAGGTTCCTCTTTTTATTTTCCATGTCGATAAGATGAGTATCAATTTGATATAGAATTCGACAAGATTAAAATACTCATGACAGTCAGGAACATTTCCAAATTGTCATAAATATTCTATGCTTGTTGGATTCTATATCCATTTGATAATCGTTAATGTAACAACAAAGGAAATAAAGACAATTGGTTGATGATTTCTTGACAGCCAAATCTTGAAATAGATTAGATTTGTTGATATAAATGCAAGAACCTTGTTTTGAACTTTTAATCCTGTCAATTATAAAAAGACCAAAACGGACAGAGTAATGGAAGCATAGCACTTTCTCTTTTTTTTCTCCAAATTTAACATTCCTTCAATGCATTTTCTGTACCAAATTTTGATCTGTTCTTTTCTATCCTGATCAAAGAAATACCAAAAAGTCAAGGAAGAAAAGAAGACACAACACTCAAATTCAGGATCAAATTTTGAGCAAGACATAGTTATTAAAGACACAACACTCAAAGCTCTAGGGGTCAAATAGAGAATAGAATTTTGAGCAGTTACTTTTTATCCTGTTCTAAGAAACAGCTGAAAGTGAAGGAAGAGAAGGAAAGACACAGTCACTGAAGACGCAACACCCAAAGCTCTAAGGGTTAGAATTAGTATCAAATTTAGAGCTGTTACTTTTGATCTTGTTCAAAGAAATACCAAAAGAGTTGAGGAAGAAAGGATGATACACAGTCACTGAAGACACAACACTGAAGGCTCACCTCGCTACTTAATGAGGACTTTAGAGAAGTCTGGATCACTGATCTTCGATTATCAATAGTTGCCCTTTTGGAAGGTTGTGCGAGTGAAGATCTGGCTATATTACTCCATCTTCTTGGATGTGAGACTTTCTCCAACTGAAATGTGAGGAAATGGTAAAGGCATCTGCAAGAATTCCTTCAAAAGGAGTATAACAGAGTACAGATTTCAGGAGTTAGTGATTGAGTTACAAAAAGCACAGGTCAGAAAGTTGTTGGTATTATTTTCAAATCGAGCTCTACTTTATTAACTTGCATCTTTTTTATACAGTATACGTCAGACTGTAAGTCAAATGGCTTACAAAAGTATTCATTGGACTACTGTTCACAGCAACTTATGTAAGCCTCATAACTATCCATATCGAGCTTTAATAAATAGTCCTCAGTCATAATACCAGCACATTCAATATGATGTAATATTTGCATATATATATTTTTTTAAATGAAATGTCTGCCTTGTATACCAGTACACAGAGTATTTTTTTTGGAAGGAAAATTCAGTCTGGTATTTGAATAAAGACTTCTTTTACATCTCCGAGTTTTGTATCAGAGAGTATATACAGTTGTAAAACATGTACTTTATGATGATTTATATCAAAAGAACAAAAATTTCATGAAAGTTGCCAATGAACAACGATTTGAATCTAACTGGCTTAATCACTGCTTCATAGGTGATCATTGTTGAAGTCCAACCACAATGAAGATGTTTTGAAAATTAAAACAGCCTGAACTTTCCAAGTGGTGAGAGCACCTATTTTTAGGTAGCCACAGGCATTTCTTTAATGACTGCATAACAAGCATTTCAAGAACTGGTTGAACCATTGGTCTCCTTTTGTTGTTACCACAATGTGTTAGTTGATCTATCCTACAGCTATTTTCAGATGCACAACCCATAAGGAAACAGGCGAGGGGTTTCTTTTCTCTTGGTAGTGCAAACCAGAAAATGGTAACAAAGAAAAAAACTGATCAGATCAACCCATTTGTAGTAATGCGTATAACATAGGAGTTACCATATCGTATGCTTTCAAATCTTTTTCTTGCTAAGCAAAGAAATCAACACTACATTGAAACTGCACAAGCCTGATTTATACAGTCATACACGAGGCTAATGTGTCCAATTTTCATGCTCCAGTTCTGCTCACTATTATATGGATCATATCCCGGATCAGGGTATGTAATCCCTTTTCCCTCAATATATAGTCTTCCATACTAGAATTTTCACCTTCACTCATGGAAAGGGTTTTTCTATGCTCATTCAGGTTTGTTCATAGGTGTACATCTATGAAGTCTTGAGGTTTTCTTTTTAGATCTCAGGTCAAGAAGCTTTCTGACCAGTACTGCAACTCCTGGGGATGATGAATAAATGAGAAAGGAGAAAATGAAGAGAAGGAAGTTAAAAAAAAAAAAAAAAAAAAAAACAAAACAATAAAAGCCCTCAAAATTTTCAGTCAAAAAGAGAATGAAAATGAAGAAAAACAAAAATGAAAGCCGGGCCACAACACAGAATCACCGATGACTGCCATGCAACAGAGAGACATTAATCCAGATTGAAAATAAGACAAAAAGGATTATAAGAGGAGAAACCAAAATATTTGAAAACAGAGAAAAACCCACAAAATAACACAAGAAACAACATAAACAACCAAATAATCCGAATTTTGATTTTTTATAAGAGATATGGTAATTCATTGAATCAATTTTGACTACTATTTACCTTTATCATACTTTCTTTATGTTTAGAGATTATGGAAAGAGCATGAGCTAACAAGGACTTTTTCAAGACACCGGATAAAATTTTTTAACGTGTCTCCTCAAATTGGAAATGTATTGGTAAAACAGATCTCAAAAACTAAATTTACCAAACAATTGGATATTTTTTCAATAAGGTAACTCATGTACATTTTTCTGTAGACTTTTGTCTTCATCCTGGTTCATTTTTTTGAACACAGTTTCAGCCATGGTGCCTCAAAAACCTCTTCAAGAAATGAGTGGGTATATTTTCCACCATCAAGATGGAGAAGCCCTGTCTCTGATATCGTTCAGAAAGTCTGCAGAAAATTTAACATTATGATATTCCCTCATTTAAAGAATTCAGACAGAACTTATCTCTGGAATAAGTTGCCCAGTCCAGTTTAGAATAGAAAGTGATGAGAGTTATAAAATCATTATGGAAAGAGCTAAACTTACAAGGACATTTTTGTGATCTAAATCTGATCTGCATATTGTTTTAAATCATAAATATTTATAATTTTTAATTAAATAAATAAAAGTATTTTTGTGAAGATATGTGTAGATATTGCACATAATTGGAGATACTCAAAGAGACATCTAACCATACAATGTGCTTCTATGAAAATTCTTCTGTTTATTCATTTGTTGATTTCCTTTCCTATCACAAAACAACAATAAAAAATAAATTATGCCATGGAAACTCTTAAGACTTCATATCTGATCATCACACATTGGAACAGCTTGAGATGAGTTGAGATTTTTTTTAAAATTTAGAATGAAGATACTTGAATTATCAAAAATTGCTTTAGATTCCTTAGTATATAAATAGCCCTGTCATTTCTGATGGATATAATTTAGTGATAGAATAATGAATAGATTTCCAAGTTGTCTTTATAATAACTTCAAATGGCTTACAGTGAGAATCAAACTCACACCTCTCCTTAAATACTAAATAGGTAAATAGGACTTAAAATTGAATCAATGAGTTACGATATTTCATCTAATCTTGAAAAATATGAAAAAATACAATGAAAATAAAATATTGTAATTGTAGCAATTTTGGCTCATTCAGACAAATTCAGTGAAATTCGCCTAATTCACGATAGTCAATAACAGGGCAGGGAAGGACAGTTCTGGAAGATCATAATAGAGAAACTGAATATGAGTATTTATTTGTCTCCCAGAGAGCATAGTATGACATAAGGTTGAGTTGAATTAGAGGATCCTCACGCATATATGTGGGTCATGCTAGAAATTGACCTAGGCCCTTTGGGATGCCCAAGGCATTAGGGATTGACCCTGAGCCTCCCCTTTCAGGTGCAATCGGGAGGGGGGGTGCAGCATGGAGGGGGATCACCTCCTGAAACTAGATGTTCAAGTTTTTGTTTTATGGTCAAAGTAATGTTTATGGAAAGGAGAGTACATCCCTCATCAGAACAAGGAGTGACATTCTAAAACACAACAGATACTTGAAGAAAGTCAGAGATTATGGTAGCCTAAATGTTGTGATAAAAACATCAAATACACATAAATTAGTCTGAATGAACCAAAAAGCAAAGATTAGGAGATTCCATACTTGACGGCATATAAGATTTCCCCTTGAAAAAAAAAAAAAAAAAATCTCAAAAGGTAAACGTGACCTTTCACTGTTCAATGAGCTGAACTTAAGGAGAAAAAAGAACAAACTGGGTGATGAATGAAAATAATTCAAGGAAATGCATTTTTTTCTCAAAATTCCTGGCTAAAATAAGGGAACGGGGTCTTATATGCCTACAAAAACAGTAGATTAAAAATCTGAGCACCTCCACAAGAAAAAAATGGTCAGAATGAAAATCAGATAAATACAAAAAAAATTTTTAATTGAGAATTAAACTCATAAATTCATGCAAAGAAAATTAAATATCAGTTTCAACGGAAATAACTTCTGATCAAAATCATCTCCCTTTCACAATTTGGTGATTAAAAGAATCTTTTTTTTCATTCAATTCACAGAAAAGTTCAACAATTTTTTAATGCTATTCATTAAAAAGTTCCAACGTCAGTTTTAGGTGGTTTATAAAGTTATGAGTTAAGGTGTTTTATTTCTGATTTTAGTCACTGATGTTATCCAGATTACCATCCTTATTCATGTCTGTCTTTTTTTTCCTACCATCTTCAGGTGACATTGTATAGTTTCAGTGATTTTTTATTTAGGAACACTATCCAATAGAGCAATTTAGTATTATCTATCTATATATATGTAAACACAATATGCACACACACACACAATATATATATTTTTTGAGGATGAGTTATCAATGAATGAATATCGGGAATAGAGCATATGTAAATAGATGTACAAAGAAAATCCAATACTTCGTGGTGACTCTGAGTTTCATGCCAGTGGGTGCAATCACTTCAGGAATAGTCTACGGTCTGTGCACCCACTGGCATCAAACTGGGAGTCACTGTGAAGCACCGAATTTTCTATGAACATATATATATTAAGTAAGGATTCGCTACACAAAGAAGTGTTTGTGTAGCAAATCCTTACTTCATATTTAATGCTCTACTTTAAATCAACTTAATGTTTAATGTATTGGGCACTTTATGAAATGAACCCATCACACATCAGATATCGTATTATATCACATTCCTGATTTGTATTGTGGTATATATATATATATATATATAATATATACACACATACTTGTACATTTGCATATGTATACACACTCATGCACATATGCACACAATATATATATATATACACACATGCACATTAATTCACGTATACATACATACAAGGGTTCATCAATAAGTCTGCAATCTGACATACAAGTAACTGAATTAGATCAAAAATTTTCACTGTATAATGTATAATCTATGTGAATCATACTCTTAGAATTAAGAGCATTGACAGGAAGGGAGATTTTGTTGAAAAATAGATATTTTTTGATTAAGAAGTATTTATTTTACACATCATGCAACTAACTTATTGATAAACTTGCATATATATACATATATATACACATATATGCACACATATACACAATACAATTGGATACACATACAAAATTACATATATACTCAAACATAAAATATATATTCACATTACATACATACACACTTGCACATATACACACACACACACATATATATACTCAAATTACTGTGTTTACACTGTGTGCCAAATTATTATGCAAACAGGTTATATCATAGTAAATCTAGTTTCACGTAAGATAGAATATATTAATCATCATCTGTCATTTAACATCCGTCTTTGGACATAGACCTTCTCCAGGATTTGCCAAAATTCTCTATCATGGGCATCGCAGAGCCAGTATTTTCTGAATTTGTCTAGTTCATCTCTCAATCTTGTATTTTGTTGGCCTCGGTTTTACATGTGATCTCTGGGGATCCATGTTGTGAGTCGTAATGTCCATCGGTTGTCTTTCATTCTCGCAACATGACCAGCCCATTGCCATTTGAGTTTTCTAATAGATTCTATGATGTCGCGGACTCCCGTTTTCTTCCTGACTCTCCATGTAATGATTTTCTCATGTGTACATTGCATACTTCTCAGTTTATAGGTCTGTCTCTTGGTTAGGTTCCATGTTTCAGCTCCATATGTGACAATCAGGAGAATGCGTTGGTTGTATATTATTCTTTTTAGGATTATTGGGAGTTCCTGGCTTATATCAAATTTTTTAAAGATGATTTTCTACCTTGTTTTATAAACAAGTCTCTTGGCCTATGTACAAAATTTATCTTCATGCAAGACGATTGTATAGTACATACACTCAAATTACATACACACTTGCACATATATATTCATACATACTCAAATTACGTACATACACACTTGCACATATACATTCATACATACTCAAATTACGTACATACAAACTTTCACATATATATTCACACATACACATTCAAATTACATAAATGCACACTTACACATGTACACTCATACACATACATATATATATACACTTGTATACAAAATCTACGTTCATTCATAGGGAAACAAAATACAACAATTTAAAAAAAATAAAAAAACATACCTTGTCTGTAGCCTTCAATCAAACTTGTATTGATGTGAAATGTTTCAGATATATACACACACACACACACACACAAGAAAAATAATGTAAATCGCCTATCTATTAAGAGAAAACTCCCATTGAAGTATAAATGGCGGGTGATAAAATCCTGATTTTCTTTGCACTCTTTCACTGATTTTTTGAAAGAGTCAGATCTGGATGAGACCGGGACTTTATCCTTACAAGTTTTCATGACCGCACACTTGGCAGGATGCAAGTGCACCGAAGGGATACCTCCATCTTTTTATCATACAGCTTAGAGTGTACTCAATTAGCTGCTGAGTGATAGGGAAATTTGTCCCAAGGAGGAGTATTTCATTCTTCGTTTATACTGGAAAATGAATCTGGGACCTTCTACGCTCCTGTGTGTGAAGCAGACATGCTAACCATTACACTATCAGAGCGGACGCACTCACAAGAAAAATGGTCAGTATAAATACTCATGTTAATCCTTGTTCAAAATACATAAACCTATAGCGGATTTTAAGCAGTATAGAGAGGATTCAAAAAGTATGATTTTTCCAAGTATAAACGACACTTTCATCAGAATTTAATGCAATAATTAGATTAAATACACATCTTTATCAGATTGCACACCATGAATTTGTCAAGGTACGATGGAAGCAGTGCATCTGATGTACCAAACTGACAAGTTCATAGTGTGCAATTCGATAAAAACGTGTCTAATTTCATTATCATGGCATATTATGGGACTTTGGGGATTAATATTGACGATATTCTTGCAAACCAGCTGATGGAGGTTTTAGTCACAACTGAAATATATCTGGAATTTGAGCGCAGTTAACCAATTTGATTTTCCTGGCTCTAAACCATTAGACTGATTCTGTTCCTTCCAACTTCACACCATGAAATATCAAGATAAAAACTTGTGTATAGCAAAGTGAACAAGAACCACGTGTCCACCATCCATGGTACAAGGACAAGGACGAAGAGCAATTGGTCTTTATTTGATTAAATTACTTGTAAAATATTGAGATGAAATATTCTGTACAGATTATTTTCAATAAAAATCATAAATAGCCATTTTTTTTAATATTATGACATTATTAGTAGCTGGTACAAAAAAATTTGATCGGAATAGATTTTTTTTTTTTTTTTAATACATCACACCTTTTGATGACATCACGCTTTTTAATGATATCACACCTCTTACTTACTTCCTTCCTATAAGTGGGACCGGGGACTGACCAAATAGCATCAAATAAAGATGTGTGGACACATCTAAAAAGAGTTAACTTAAATGAGGATGCTGGTCCAAAGAAAATAATATGCATGTACCACCATCTTAGCTAAGTAGGTACTCCAGAAAAAAGGAATATTTATGACCACCTGCAATTGTGTTTCCTTCCTGTGACTGGGGATTTTTTCTCTCCCCTCCCCTGCTGCTTTAATCTCAGCTGTGTGTAAGAACTATATTTTACTACAAGAATTGAAAAGAATTTTGAAAACAAAGAGAATCTTTAAAAAAAATGAAATCACCATTTATTCTGATAAATTATTTTTTATCAACTTATTCACTGAATCATAAAAAACAAAACAAAAAAAAAAAATTTCGAATCGCGAATTTTTTATCATTTCCAAAGAAGGACTTGTCTTGAAAGATGACACTTGTAACTTTTAGAACATCATCATAAAATTTACATAAAACAATAAATTTCCTTCATCTTTGTTACAACATGATGCTAATTTGAATTTCTAATGTCAAAGGATTAACACTTCATATGAAATGTTGTCATATTATAACATAGAAAATACTGGGTTTTTGCATAAGAAATATCTTTTATCTTTTTTGAATAGAAAGATGAAGGGTGATATAAACAACGTAAATGATAAATATTAAATGGAATTTGACACATTTGAAGCAATAAGCTTTTTTAAATCATCCTCTTATGATAATATGTTATCTCTTTAGAATTCTTTAGGTTCAGTGGTTATGAATTCAGTAAAAGTACTGAAATGGCTTCCATATTATTGAACCTTTTGTCACAGATATGAAGTGCAAAATATTCAAAAAGATGATGATATATAAAAATCATGGTCCGGACCTTACTTCAAGTTTATTATAGGTATCCATACTTGCAGACCTAAACCAATACTAAACAGTTTGTACAGTATAGTGCTCACTTCAAATTTGTTGATGCTATCAGCAGCTTGAGTGGTATTATGTCTTAATTTGAAATCATACTTTAAGATTGATCTAACTTCTTGGGTAGATATCATTGCTGTTAGGGGCTAAAAGAACATTCAATGATAACAAACTATATCTCTATTTACATTGAATCTGAAAAAAATGCAATTGTATTAGTAAATCTTTCACTTTTGGTATCAATTTCTATGATATAAAAAAACAAAAAACAACCAAACAGAAAAATCTTTAGAGCAACACTTATTTGACTCTCCCAAGGGCAAATACATCACAAGATTGGTTTAATGTGGGGGCCCAACACACATATATGTGGGTAGGGACCGAAAATTGCCTAATCCTGGTGCCAAGTGCTACAACAACGTCAGGGTGACCTACAACCGTGTTTTGCAACCAGCATACGGATGGAATTAATGTGTGTACAAAAAATTCTGTAGGTAGCTTACCGAATTTTAAAAAAAAAAAATTATTGAGTCACCCTGTTGAATCTTAAAGTGCACGTATGATTTTGTCACTGGAAAGGCATTAGAGTAACCTAAAAATTTTACATACACTGAGTATTCAAAATTAGAGGGAAAATTGCCTACAACCCTCTACTTTTAGTGAAATCAGATGCTGCCTTGGGTTCCCTAGAACCAGGATTGCTTCATTCATGCCATGTCTCACCCAAAGACAAAACAACTGATCCCAGCCACAAGGTCACAGAGCAATAGAATTTCTAATTCTGAACAAAAATATTGCTCATGATACGATAATCACAATTCATATGCAACTCATGTTCTGAGATATCTTTCAGTTAGAATTATTTCACTTTCAAAAACTTTTCACTAAAAATCAGTTTTTGATTTTAACTCTTAAATTCATACAAAGAAAATAGAATGTCACTTCCAAGGGAAATCAATTATAATTGAAATCATCTCCCTATGGTGAATTTTTTTTTTTTCAATTCAATTCACCGAAGTTTCCATTATTTTTTCTAGATTAATTTTCTATGGTTTTACCGAAAAAGGAATGAAAAAAAAAAAAAATCATTTATGAAGAAATAATTTATTAATCAATTCATAAATAATTCATTTTCATCATTAAATGGGTCAATAGTACCAATTTGGTATGAACGTACCAAAAATGGCAGCCGTGCTTGTAAGTATATATTTCTCTGTAACAAAAAAAATAATAATGATAAAAACAAAACTTTCATAAATAGAAAACGTGCAAGTATCTACCTCAGGGAGATCCCAGCACGATTCTTCAGAACCCTCCTTGTAATAGTACCGCCGGCCATTCTGATCCACGTTTTGTCTCCACTGAAATAGAAGGAAAAATGTTATTAAAATGTAAAACCATAGGAAAATGTAAACCAAACTGTCAATATCAACACAGGTTTCTTCAGTTTTTAAGTGGGTCTGGCTGGCTGTCTATCAGTCGTGCTGGGGCAGTGATAGTTTCTAGGAACAAGGGGTATGCTAAGGTCCATGAAGCTGAGGGGCATAGACACTCTACCCCCCCCCTTTCCGTAAAAAATGAGAAGTGGGAGAATGGCATCCTCCTCTGTACCCCTCCATTTCCATCAGTGAGCTATTTTAAACATTTGTCCTCTTATTGAAAAATGGGTTTTTTTTTTTTGTTCAAAATTTACCCCTAAATAGGGTTAAATGGTGGGGGGGGGGTCAATGTACAATGTAAGTTCAAGCTAAATCTGTCCCTTAGTTTGTATCTGGCTATGTTCAGACTTGACGTTTTGTTTAGTTTTTGTTTTTTTGAAAATTCAGACCTACTTTTGTTAGCAGTAATCACTAAAAAAATCAACTTATTCATTAGTCACCACTTTATCTAATTTTCCTTCAGTTGATCACCACAAACACGGCATGCTGCCAAAAATAGTTGGCCATGTGACATTATCTATTGAATGACTAACTAGATCTGGGTTGTTTTTTCAAATTTGTTTTGTAGGCTTGGCTTCATGGAAGGAATAACTCTTATCATTAAATTCAAACAGTGATGAGAAAGAAATACATTAAAATATAAATATTCATTTGAGTGTATTTATCCAGAGTTTCAAAAACAAGAAGATCTCGTTAATTTTAAAAAGAAGGTTATACAACCATCATCCTGACAGTCACTTATGGAGCTGAAACAAGGAACCTAACCAAGAGACAGATCCACAAATTGAGGACCATGCAATGTGCACATGAAAGAATAATGCTCAACCTCATATGGAGAGACCAGAAGATAGCACAATATGCCCAGGACAAGACAGGAGTCAGGGACATCAGAGAATCCATTAAAAAAATCAAATGGCAATGGGCTGGCTATGATGCACATTGCGACTTGCGACATGGATTCCCCGAAGATCACATGAGGCCGGCAGAGTATTAGATGGAGAATCGAGCCATACAAATTCAGAAAGTACTGGCTCCGCGACGCCCAAAATAGAGAGGTGTGGCAAATCCTGGGGAAGGTGTATATCCAACAACAGACGTTATGATGATGATGACCCAGAGAGTTGTGATAAAAAGCAATAATAATGAGATGGAGTGAAAATAGTAATAAAATAATAGTGATATAACCAAGCTATTATCTTAACTAACAACTACATGCTAGGCAGAAAGTTCCTGAGGGTCTAACACATAAACAGAAATTCAAGTCACAAATGCATGAAGACTTAACATAAACATATTCAATTATTAGAATTATAAATGCATTTATACTTGAAAATATATCTAAAAAATATTTTTTCATATATTATATATACAATACAAAAGTTACGATAATCATTTTCAGTCAGAATAGAAGTATGACTGGTGTTCACCCTGCAGCATCCTGTTTTCCTCAGAGCTACATATAGCTGGCCATGGCTACATGGTTTGAATATTGGATGGAATTAAGTTACAAAAAACCAAATTAAGAGTTTGTTTTTTCATGTTTGTAATTACTTCAGTAAATCACTTTATATTTGTTTTTTCCCCCCACCAAGTAATATTGATGTGGTAAACTCATTTAAAACAGCAAAAACTGAATTTGAACATTTTCTTTGAATTCTTATTGCATTTCAACAATACAGTTGTTGCTTTAAAGTTCAAAATCTATGGCTGTTTCTTTTATGTCTTGAAATTGTCTTTTTTCTCGGCCATTTTCAATTCCTCTTTTTTTTCTTCTTTTTTTTTTTCAAGGCAAAGTTAAAAGATTTCTTTTCACAAAGTGGATTATAACAAGTTGGCGAGTCTGGGCTTTGATGAATTTAAAACATGTTTGATCCACATTGATGAAATATTTTCTCAAGTTCAGGATTCTCTTATCTTAAGGGCAAAATATATTCCATTTTTTTTATGGAATTGTTATGGAATTGCTGACCCCAGAAGCTCTTATAAGCAGCAATTTCTATACGAACAAGATAAACAAACCTGTTGTTTAAATAAGTACTGACCATAGGTATTTGAACAAGCAAAAATCTGTTTTTTATTGCCTAACATGGCAGGGGCCCATTAAAGATTTTGAGATGGGAGGATCCAAATTGACTCGCTAGTTTGGTAATTCTTCCAGATAGCGATGTGAGTTCACCTTTTCAATCTCCTTTATCAATTCTATTTTAGAGGGTAGAAAAAATTTAACGGATCAATTCTATCGAAGAAAAACATTTTCTAGAAATTTAGGATCAAAATGAAAAAATGCATAATGTTCCTGTTTTTTAGCCTCAACTCAAAATGATTAGAAGCAAAATATGTTTGTACAAAAACTTATTACAAGTACTATGTATATATATATATATATATATATATATATATATGTGCACACATTTTAGAAAGATATTCATAGTCGCAAATTCCAAAATATAAATGAACATACCTAATCATTGTTGTGATTTGATCATGTCAAAGAATTTGCTAGAGAATCCACAAGGTTTTGGCAGTGGTTCATTTGGAACCTTTCACCAGCAGAAAAAGTAAGAATATCACATACAATGAATGCCAATATACAACAAACCCAACAGACTTGAATGTTATCCTTGAAGAGGAACACTGAATAAGAGCTTCGATGATTTTTCTAGTTGGTCAGGAATATTCAATCTGAAAAGTTGTGAATCAAAATTAACAAACAAAAAAAAGAAAGATACCGTTGTTCAGTTTTCTCGTAACAATCAGAATGTGGAGAGGAAACCCAATTTCATTCGTGCAGTTTATAAGGAACAATGTGAAGCAGAGGTCCGCAAATTATCTGCTGATACGCTGTAGTACGCAATAACTATATCCCAAGTTTGCCAAGTAAATTTTTTAAATATGCAAATATGAATGTTCCCAGTACAGGTATTATGTCTGTTCTGCTTCTAGTGATTTTATCACGAGAATTTTTGAGATGTCGAGGTTTTGTTCACAGAATATTGAATGGTTCTTGTCAAATTCATTTCATTTTTCACAGTTGATATGCCACGAAAGTCAAACATATTTTTTTTGTGTTCTCTGTCATACAATGAAGTTTGAGAATCAAAATTTTTTTCCTTTTTTCTTTACGTTTGTTCCGTTTCTCTTACTTGATTGGAATGTGGAGGAGAAAGCCCATTTTACTCGTGCGGACTTCTAGGATCGATGTTTGAGTAAGGCCCAAGATCCAAGATCCGAATGAATGGGCTTCGGCTGTTGAAAATGACTCCAGGATGAGATTAAAGTTTTGATGGCAGAACTAAATGTCAGGAAGCGGAAGATATTAACGCAGGAATACGAGAGGAAATGAAGCTGATTTTAAATGGCACTAGTGTCGTTCTCTCTCATATACACACACAGAATGACCAGCCAGTCATGTTCTTTCCTTACTATGAAACAGGTATATTACACACAGCCAGTCAGGGCTTCATGCCAATATATCTGAGAGCAGGGGGAAGGTTTTTTTTCAGTTTTTTAAATCTAGTGTCATCCACAGTGGGAGCTGAGAGAGATGGGGGGGTGGAGGATCTCTCGTATGCCAGCTAATTGTTTAGAGTCAGAGGAATGCGTAAGGAAATACACGTCCACTCACCCCCAACCACCGACATCCAAATGTGGAGCGTTCCTACACAAACCTCTTCGTAAGCTGAAATTGCTTGAAGTGAAGAGGCAATTTACCATCAAGTTATACGAAAAAAAAATTTATTTTGAGCATTCTCAGACTCCCCAAAATGTTGGTAATTAGAACTATCATATTCAACTAAATATAGATTCTTTTCATATTATTCAAAATGGATTAGATTTTGATAGGTCTGAATACATTTTTTTACCCGAGCATATCACAACTTCGTAGCTGAAAGATTTTTTCTGGTAGAATAACCTCCTTTTAGATGAACTGCCTTGTGTGGTGGGAGAAATGGATTCATGCCTTTCCCCAAAACATTAGTATAAGGAGAACACAAACTGTTCAAGCCAGAGTTTGAACTCAAATCACCAATTCAATTTGTCACGTTGGTAACGGTGATGTCATTCTGCCTCCTTTAAACAAGGCTAAGAGGTCTTGCTATTTACCCATTGCTGGGGGTAGGTGGAGAAGTGAATTCATACCTTTCCAAAGGGTATTATTGTGAAATGAACATTAACTGTCCCGGCTGGAGTTTGAACTTACTGACACTGAGAATGAAATAGCAAACTAACTATTAGGCAAGTTGCACCTCTTAGAGGAATAGCCTTGTTAGTGCATAGCCAGTAGCGTATGTTATAAAGGGGCCCTGAATTAATGAAAAACGCATAGATATTCAAACGGATACATTTTTTTTACTTGCATAATAAAGATTTTTTTTCTTTTATACAGCCACATATTATGACAAGTACATCTGATATTTGAATAATAATATTTATTTTTGTTTTGATCTATGTGCAGCTGCTATGACTTCAGTTTCAAATACTTTTTGTAATTATGTGTCATATATGCATCATATAGATAGAACACTTTCATTAATTACTGTATTAGAATGATAAAACTCTAATTGAAGGTCATAATTGGCTAAAAATCACCATTTGTAAATAACCAGCTGCTCATAAAAGGTGTGGGCAACATAGTAGTAGAGCTTGTGCATAATCACTGATTTGGAATTGATAGCTTAGAAGCATTTAGTGCGGGGGCCCGAGAAAATGCAGGGTCCACAGCAAAGGCTACTTTTGCTGCACTGTTAATTTGGCACTGTTCGTAGGATAGAATTATTTACCTTATCTTCAGAACTGGAATGTATAAAGACAGTTTCTCCGTTGTTGGCAACATCTATTCTCCAACCAGCTGGGAGTTTGTTTAGTTGTAGTTGTTCCTTTGAGCTTTCATCGGCCTGCACGATATTCACCTGAAGAAGAAGAAAACAAAAATCGACTTGTGAAATAAATAAATAAATAAGATGAATTGAAATTTCTGAGACGAAGACTTATCGTTACAAGTCCATGAGCTGTTGTTGTTTGGCTGACACCAGTTATCGTGTGTATGACAACAGGGTAGATTGAGGGCTGCAACTGATACTATAAGGGTGATAGACGTTGTAGGAAGGGGGAAAGAAAAGAAAGTTGGGTGGGAAAAGAAGGGAGAAAACAGAGTTGGGTAGTTCAATGAGAGAAAAGGAAGGGAGAAAGAAGGAAAGGGAGAAAGAAGAAAGGGAGAAAGAAGGAAGGGGGAAAGTAGAAAAAGGGAGGAAGAAGGAAGGAAGGTAGAAAGGAGGAAGGGGGAAAGTAGAAAAAGGGAGAAAGAAAGAAGAGAGGGGGAAAGAGAGAAAGAAGAGAGGGGGAAGGGAGAAAGAAGGAAGGGGAAAGTAGAAGAAGGGAGGAAGGAGGGAAGGGAAAAAGAGAGAGGGGGAGGGAAAAAGGAAAAGATAGACGGAAGAAAGAAAGAGAAAGTCAAGTAGTTCAATAAGGGGGGAAGGGAGGGAGAAGAATACACTTCAACTTAGATATCTGTTTACTTAAGCACAACCATTTACAAGGAAACTAACAGAGCAAAAAGGTGCCACAGGCTTTTAGATCATGAGATTTTCAGATGATGAAACAAAAGAACATGTTTGTGTCAATGCCCTCACAGGCAATTATTAGGGAAGAAATGCAAAAACATTTGTGTAATCGTACTCAAGTATCTGGAATTGGCTGTCCTGTAGGTAGGTTTTGAAAATACACAATCATAAAACAATTGACAGGTGTGTTTAGTCACTAGATAGAAACTGTCATGTGACCCAACGTCTTTTGGTAGCATACCATGTTGGGGATGATCAATTGGAAAAAAGGTTGATCAATGAAAATGTCACTGCCTCTGCTCTTTGTTGGGGGGTTGATCACTAAGAAAGACGGGAGTGGGGGTAAAAAAAAATGTTTTCTTCTAGACATAAGAAATAAATATTTCTATTATTATTTGGACTATCCTCATCTTGGTTGTTTTTCATACAATGTTCCGGCCGTTGTACTCTACGGCCTTCATCAGGTATCATCTGTATCAACCAAGATGAGGATAGTCCGAATAATAATAATAATAATACCTCATCTCAAAAATTCAGAGAAATAAGTGAATGTTTAAATTTTCAGCCCTCTAATTGCATCGGCACAGCCTGTGCGCAAAACATTTACTTAGATAGCTAGACCCACTTAAAAACTGAAAAAAAAAACCTAAGTTGATGCTGACAGTTTTGATAGACAGTCTCTAATTGATATTTGCTGCTAACTCTGATAGATTAACTAGAGCAAACAATCTCTGAGTGTTGTGTGTTTCATTCTATGTTTCCTCAAAACGATTCAGGGCATCTTGTATATCTATGATTCGTTACCTACTTTGTTAACAAGTGACATTTTCACTAGATTTTTTTCTGTTCCTAAAACACAGATGTCAAGATTAGGATTGAATGTCATAAGAACTATGGTAAATGCTTTGCACACAAATGAATAACTGAAGAATCTATTTCCTTACAAAGGTCACAATATTCTTTGATCTATAAATACCAGGTTTATGCCAGAGACAAGTTTTCCTGTTTTGTTTGAGAAAGAGTTATCCTTTATCGATAACATTAGATGTTTATTTGTTAATCTAATGGAAGAATCTACAAAGTAATCAATATTTACCCCAAAGGGTCAAAACGGTGAGATAAGATTTTTTTTTTTTTAATGCTTTATTCTTATTACTGGCTGTTTTCCCATTGATATCACAAGTAGAATTCACTAAACATTTACCATAAAATCTTCATCCACTTCACAGATTTCATATACAGTGACAAAACAAATACAATGAGTAAATACAGAAACCCATAACAAATTATTCTATTAAAGCAAACAGAAAGCAGTAAAGCAATTGTGTCTATGTGTTCACATCTACTTTAATGATACAGCAGCTAATTGCTCAGTTGTTCTGAAACCAGTTCCACTATATATAGACACCTCTGATTTTTCATAAATTAATATGACATTTTTCTCATACAAAATAAGTTCATTTTTCCCTCAATTCTGTTGCCTTTTCACTTTAAAAAGATCAAAAAACAGTAAATATGTACAATTGTAGAAAATCGACGGAAAAATATAATTCAAGGTATCCAGGTTTTGTTTGCAATAATAACATTTATACACTGTAGACTTGATATAACACTATTTGAACATGGACCCCAATTTTCAAAACGTTAAATTTGGCTCTCAAAACAATAGCTTGATGCTTGATTCAAAAACAGAAAGACCCCCCACCAGAATTAGGTTACGCCAACTGTAAAAAGAAAATAAATTAGACAAAAATATTCAATAAACAAAATACATCACCCCTTTCCCTTTCATCTGTTGCAAAAAAGATTTCAAATGTATTACCAAACTCCTACACTAGACACTTGCTATATAGAAATGTGACCTTCTGCTGAGGTATCATGATTTAGGAAAGAATTTATATTCATTTCTGTCTTCCTACCAGACAAGTCTCACCCTAAACCCACCCAAGGGTTTTCTCTTCATTTCTGAATGAATTACAAAAATTGGTCTTGAAGAAGTCGGGAGAGGGGGTAATGAATGTGGATTATGGTTTGTAAAAACGGACAATTTGTTACAATGTGGACTCACTTATAACACGGTAGAAAATTATAGACTCCGACCTCCACATTATAACAGGTGTACTAGAATACATCATTTGAATAATTTATCCATACGTAAATAACCCTATCATTTTCGACGGGTAATATACGAGTCCTTTAATGATAAGCAACACATCGGGAGAACCAAAAAGAAATTTTCTGCTGTTGCTCTGGTAACAAGCATCTTCTGAGTGATGTCATTGTGAGTCGTTGAGAAGACTTGAGCAGCCAGGAGCAGATTGATGATATCTAACATCAGATCAACTTCTACAAGAAGACGATTGATTCCTATTGCTGACTGAAAGAGACAATTAGCAGAATCTTTCATCGATATTACCAAGTCTAGCAGAGTATGGAACAAGGCCAAACCAAAATATAGAGTAAGAAAATAATGTTGTGTCAAAGCTTCCAAGTGGAAAGGGCCTGTCTGCTTTGAATATATCTATGGAGTCGAGTACTGAACATGGGAAGAAATACTGTTTACAGCCCGAACATTTCTTTGAAAATCAATATTGAAAAAAGATTATTTTTTTCTTTTGTACAGTATTCGTTACACAGTAACCGAAGCAGGGGAGAATTGCTGGCTAGGATTGAGTTCTCTTATCCATCCATCAAATATTATGGCATGAAAGATCCCCATGTTGAGATCCCCATAAAAATACTCGGCAACGGGACAAAGTACAGAGCAGGCTATATTCATGCCTTTACCAAGACGAGCATCAGTTTACGGTGAGAGCAAGGAACAGCCAGAATTCAAAATAAGTTTACTGATTATATTAGCACCACAGCACTTTTGACAAATAACCATAATTGATGAATAACTGATTATCACGTTAGAAAATAACGTCACTTGGAGATTCATCCACTTATATAAAAGAAAATGTATATCCACATATTTGTAAATCTTTGTGCGTATGCTTAACACTTCAATGGACACAGATACTACACTTTGATCCATATTTACTCAATTCCCCACGAGAGCAAGATGTGACACTACGATATTTTTATTGTGGGGTTCCAGTTAGGGAAAAGGTGCAAAAATTACCCCAGTCCCAGCGACTAGTGTTACAAAGGCGTAAGGACAAGCCCGTCCCATCCTTTTAAGTGTGGTGGGATGGTGCTGCCCCAGGGTGTACTGCTACCCTGAAACAGGGCAGTATCCTACGCCTCTTGCGCTTGGCAATACCAAGCTTCAGTAAGCCATCATCGACCAGGTCATTGCACCAGTGCAAAGCTACCAAAGAGAGTACGGCAAATAGATACTATGCTCTGATTCAAGGCTGTAGTGCCTTGGAACGACATTTTGATCTCAGGTAGAGCGCACAGATATTACACTGATCTTAGACAGATGACAGGGGAGCTGCACTTTGATCTCAAATAGTATATGCAGATAATCTGATCCTAAGCAGAAGGACCGATCCATGAATAATCTTGTCGTTTTTTGACAGAGGACTAAGCTAGTTGGAAAATACATCCCGAAGGAAGGAAGGAAAGGGGGTGGGAAAAAAATCTCGAACGAATCACTGAAAGAGTTTGGTTTATTTGCAATAAATGACCCACATGTTTGATACAACTGGTCACGTACCATTACCGACCACTTGTTTCGGAAAAAGGTCAGAGGTTAAAGTTCTTGACAATGCTACCTTCTACCATGTTGACAATGTTGGTACATGCTGAAGCTACTACAGTACAACCAATAATGGCGAGAAAGGAGAGGAACAATAAGAGAATGGATACGAAAAAAGGAAAAAAAAAAAAAAAGAGAAGGGAAAGCTGCGTTAGTAGGTTACAGGCAGCCATTTTGTTTTATTCGATCTTTTTCTTCCTCTTCCTCATCTCCCTTGGCTTGGGGCTTCCTCCTGACCTCAATCCTGATTTAAATGTCAATGAGAATCTCTTGGGGGCTTATTATAGGGACATGTCATATTATCCTATGAAAATGAATGAATAAATAAAGCTAACACTGAATCAGTTTTTAATGATTCTTTCTTTTTTTTAAATTTTTCATGCAGTTCTGCTGTTACCTAAAAAGCAACACCATAGAAAGGTTTCTCCACAATGTTGCCAATTCTAAATGTTTACTTTCAGGACCAGCATTGACTTTCACAAGAATTATAAGTTTGACAAGAGATCGTCATATCAGTGATTAAAAGTGGAATTTGATGATTTAGCTACCAAATTTTGCAAATTTTTTTAACCGAATGAGTTGGTTCAGTAGCTTATTTGTATATAACACATGGAAAATCAGGAAGAAAAGCATTGTCAGGGGTCTGGAATCGATACAAATGTTACAATATATTTCTGGTAGTAGAGAAAAAACGTTTATGATTGAGCATTCAATTTTGAAATGTTTCAATCTAAAATTTGTTGTAGCAAGTTTTGATACTCAGTCCATGTGTTACACATTACAGATCAGAGAGAAAAAAATTGTCGGTGGTCAGGAATTGAGGCAAGAGTTACTGACAGAATAGGGCTATTAGATTTATAACGTAAATGCATTTCTAATGATTTTATTATAAAATTACATCGAAAATCAAGAAGAAAGGGATTGTCAGTGGTCAGGAATTAAAGCAGACATCAATGACAAAAATAGAGGTATTATACATATGATTTTCATGTAATAAGCTCACGAGAGAAGTAGAACAAACAAAAATGGCTATATGGATTACGATGAGTGAACGACTTAGATTTATCAAGTAAATTTATTCAAAACATTACATCCCAGGTAATATGAGATTACCTTTATTTTAGCATGTGATGTAATATTTTGGCAACAGCAAAAGCAAAGTTATCAAAGCCAAAATCAATCACAGAGCATTATGGGATTGGAAATTATATAATTTGGTTATGAAAGGAATCCATTTTAGGATAAAAGATGAAGATGTGGTAAATTATTTGCCAGAGTGATCTATAAATGTGTGTATGTGTGTTTGTTTCCCTTTGTATTTATGTGTGTGTTTTCTCCCGTGTGTGTTTATGCGTGTATGTGTGCCCGTGTCTTCTTCTGTGTATGTTTCCCTGAGTGAGTTTATGTGTCTATCCTCTGTGTATTTATGGGTGTGTATCTCTCTGCGTGAGTTTATGTATTTCTATGTAGGTGTGTTAATGTGTGTATCTTCCTCTGTGTGTTTGCATGCATGCCATCCTCTGTGTGTGTGTGCGTGCCAATTTGCCAGGGTAACCAAGCAAACTAAAATGCCAACAAACCTCCCTAAAAACAAATCAATAACAGAAACTGGAAAAATTATTCACTTGATTTTATGGAAATAATTTCAGGAAATTAAACCAGAAAATCTTCCTTTCAAATGCACTCCCCCTCCACCGCCACTACCACCACACACAAAAAAAAAAAAAGATTAAAAGTTATTAAGCATGAATTATTTTTAAATAAATCCTGGTAATTCAAAACATGACAAACAGAAGATTCTGGATATTTTGGGCTTCCATAATAAGAGTTCAGTATTCTTAATACATTGCACTATATTTCCAGTGAGTTTCCCAATGTTTTCTCTATGATAAAAATCTTGATAAAACATATTTTGCTTTTTGTAACCAAACAATACAAATGCATTCAAAAGATTTTTGCAGAAAAAATTTTGAAAATTATTTACAACTGGAGCTGACTTCGATTTTCTACCACAATAAGAACAATCCTCACTAAATTAGGGAAGTAAAAATCAACATTCCCCTATAGTGAAATTTGAAATCACAACTAATTAATAGCTAGTTGTGACTCTCATCTTAGATATCTACCAAAATTTATATCAGAAATTCAAAACGGTTTTATTTTGTTCTCATAAATAGATACATCTATGAAATTACATATCCCTACCCGGATTTGAAATCATGACCAACAATTGGTAGACCAGTGTCTTGCCAACAGAACTAAACTGACAAGTCTTACACATCGAGAAAATTTAGCTTAAAGATACGCAATGGCTTATTTCATTCTAATAGATAAATATATTTATACTAAGATATTTCCATCTTTATATATATACAATATAAAAAGTTGCACAAATCATTTTCAGATCGGTTAGAAGGAAGAATGGAGTTTGACTCTGCCGCAGCCAGGCCTCTTATTATTCTGCTTGTTTGTTTGTACTACTGTTACCTTCAATCCTTTCTCTTCTGTCTCTACCTCCCATCTTGCAATATAACGGAAGAGGGTACTTATGCTTGAATGGGAGTAAAAAAAAAAAAAAAAAAAGGACTGAAACTCCACTAATACTGTCTACCTGCCCACCCGGCCTTGCAATCTGATGAATGAGGGTAAGAAAGGAACAGGGTGCTCATGCTTAAATGGAAGCAAAAAAGAATTAACCTTCACTATAATTCTTATCCATTCATCACTCCATTGTCACAAGTCTGGAGCCTGAAAATTAAGTTATAGCAGTAATAGACTATAAGAATATAGACATACCTAAAGTAATCAATAACAGGTCTGATCAAAAGAAACTGACACATAACTAATGTTCTTTGGCAGCATGTTATGTTGGAGGTGATCAATCAAAAATATTAAAAAAAGAGTGATCAATGAATAAGTTACATCTCGCACCTTTTATGGGGTAGTGAAAACATGCCTTGACACTGCTGGACAATTTGCATGAACTCAGATTGTGGATTTTCAGCCTTCCAGCTCGATAGGTAAGTCCAGTATTTGCGGCATATACCATAACCATCCAGACCAATTTAAATACTGGAGAAACCAATGTTGATAATTTTGGTCTATAGTTTTTAATGGTAACAATAACAACTATTAAATCACCATAGCCCCAATAATGGCCCATCCAACCAACCAGCCAAGTAGGCTATAGATTTTTCTCTCTTTGAGTACCTGTGTGTGTGTGTCTCTCTCTGGGTGCCATGGGTGACATTTTGGAGGTTACAACCTTGAAAATGTGCATGAGTACACCACTAAGCACCATCTGAAAACTGTTTTTGTTTTATTTTTTTCCAAGAGGGCTTTTGAGGGCCTCTATGGTCACTTTGGACTAACAATGCCCAAATCATGTGCTGATATTTTTTTCAGATAATTTCAGATAAAAGATCCATTATCTTGGATAATTTTTTTTCCATATTTAGTTCTGGTACATGCACGGGCTATGGTGACTCATTTATATATAGTATGTAATATTTCAGTTTAATTTATTATCATAGTTAATATGAGTAACTCATTCGGTCTTACTAAGCAAAGCTTACTAAACATTTTCAAGATAAGAAGGTCTTCAACAGTTTGAAAAGTGATATGACACAATCTTTTTCACCTCATTTCAACTTTGTTTGGCCTTGTGCCATACTATGAAAAACTGTGTTAAAATTTGGTAAAAGTTTATTTTTAAATCTGGTTTTGACATGTTTAGCCTTAAAAGAGTTAAAAAAGAGAAATAAAATTACTCCACATGGTTCTTTTATTCAATCTCAGGAAACATTTTGAACATGAAAGCCTGGATCTAATTCCTTTGTAGACTATTTTTATGCAACCAAAATGAAAAAAAAAAATGATTAACAGGTCTGGGTAATCGTTCAATAACAACTGTCACATGACCAACATCTTTTGGCAGCATGCATTGTAGAAAGGGGGGGTGATCAATTAAAAGATTGGAAAAAGATGAGATCAATGAATAAGTTGCTTCTCGATCATGTTTTGTTGAGCCGTGGTGATCACTAAAAAAGTGAATGCTCAGGGACCAATTCAGCTTAAACTTACATTGTAAAATGAATACCCCCAAAAAACTATTTATGGGGAAAATTTAAAAAAAAAAAAGAAGTTTTTTCTCGACATAATGAGTGAATGTTTGAATTTTTAACCCTTTAGTTCCATCAGTGCCAGCCTGTACATGCGATACATACATAACCAGCAAGACCAGCTTAAAAACTGAAGAAACCCGTGTTGACAGTTTGGGTTGACAGTTTCTAATTTTGAACATGAAAGCATGAATCTAATTCCTTTGTTGACTATTTTTGTGCAAGCAGAGAAGAATTAATAAATGAAATAACATTGTACAGAAGAAGAAAATTATCTGCTAATCTTGTCTCATCCATACAACAGAACAAGATGAGAGAACAAAGCAAAGTTAAAAAAAAAAAAGAAAGATGAAAACAGATCTGGTTAGTTGCTCAATAGAAACCATCACCAACGTTTTTTGAACAGCATGATCAGGTGATCAATTTAAAAAGTTTTTAAAAAAAAGGTGATCAATGGATACGTTACTTCTCTTGCCTATTCTTGACGCTGATCAATAAAAAATGTCTGAATTTTCAAAAAAACAGGCTCGATTGCTGCAAGACACGAACTAAGGGACCAATTTAGGATAAAATTAAGTCTTTAGAGGGGGTTTAGTACATAATCTATTTAGAAGGGGAATTTTCAAATGATAATAAAAAAAAGTTTTTTTCTAGGCATAATAAAGAGTAAATGTTGGATTGTTTAGCCCTCTAGCTTCATTGGTGTGGCCTGTGAGTATGCAATACATACATACATAACCAGACCAACTTAGAATAAACCTATGTTGATGATTTCTTTTTGTTTTTTGTTTTTTCAAATTGAACCCACCCCCAACCCTTATCTATTTTGGGGTGTGAGGTTTTTTTTTAAAAAAAAGAAATTGTTTATATTTTTTTCTTCCTCGACATAATAAAGAATGAACTATCAATTTTTCAGCCCTCTAGCTCTCACGCCAACAGTTCAGGTTGACGGTTACTAAAGAGAAAAGAAAAGAAAATGCTATTTCGTATCTAAATTGCCAATTACATCTTATTTAGGTCAATGAAGAAGAAGAAATATGTTCCCACCCACCCACTCACCCATCTCCTCCCTTCATAATTTTACGGGGGGGGGGAGGCAGGGTTATAAACATTTAGGTCAAACGAATTTATGAGATAACATGGAGAAACAAACACTGTTGTTTTGTTTGCAAGTCTCAGCCTTTCGCAATGCATGTGTGACAATAAAGAAGCGTGAGTCAAGGGGGAGATAGTGGTGCAAACCAGTTCATCTGTAACAGGAGGGGGGGCAGCGGGTGATAGTGTCTCCCTCCTATTACATATCTGATTACTAGCCTCTACATCACACAGATATGCGCACACACACACACATGCATTTTCACATATGCATTCACTCAGAGACAAACATCATATACACACACACACACATATATATATATATATATGACACACACACACATATATATATATATATTTTTATATATATATACAAACACACACACACACACTTACATTCATACATATACATACATAAGAACACATATGTATGTATACACAAAGACAAAATATATACATATATATATCTAATAAAAACATATACAAACATACAAAAGCATACACGCACACAAAGAGACAAAAACTGATACACACACACACACATTACATGCGTGTGTGTGTGTATATACATATAGGAAAAGCTGGTTGACACAAAATCCATCTGCTTGTAACACAATATTTGTTCTTCTTCTGACATTATAGTATTCATTAATTTGTAGGTTGGTTTACTGGTCGAGATACTTACATATTTCCCACTGGCATCAGTGGTTACTGATTGAAACCAATGCACATTTTCAAGCTAGAAAGCCCCTCACCCACATGCAATATTGGAACAACACTGTCTTCCTAATCCTTTTTTTTTTTTCTTTTTTACATTTGTAAATATCTATAATTCATTTATCTGTTAAGGTATTTACTCAACTCCATATGTGGCAAACCTTTTTAGCACGCTGTGTCGAAATATTATTTTTTAAAAATAATCTTATCATGCGCCTCTTACATGTAAGCATGTATCTAAGTTTTAGGTAAATGCTTCTATAGATAAGCGACCTTTTTTTTTCTAATGTATTTAATAAAGCAAAGAGTTTAATAAAATATGACTTGAACTTTCAAAATATACTAAAACCAGGATGATAAAAGATGAAACTGAAAAAAGTTTATTGTATGTAACCTGAAAACGAGTATCATGTCACTGGTTCACCATCACTGCTTGAGTCTGTAATACAGAATGTACGAGGTCTGTCCGGAAAGTATCCAGAAATTTTGAATATCTCGAGAACCAGTCGTGCGGTATTGGTGACTCGGCACCTTGCTGCACATGCTTGAACAGACACGTTGAGTGACTCAGCCGACAGTGAGATACCATTGAATGAGCATAATGCAATGAATGAATGTGACAATCTCTTGCAGGATTTTTTTGGCATAACATTGCATTACTCTGGTCTATCAGCCTCCTAACAGCAACTTCTGGCTTTTCGCCTTTAAAGGGGAGGAGATTTCAGACCGTGGATGAGATTAAAGATTACTGAAGGCAACTAATAGGGAAGAGGATTTTGAGGATTGTTACGAAAAGTGGAAAGAATGATTGTTGTATGTGAGATCTCAAGGGGAGTATATTGAAGGGTCTAAGGTACTATTGCCCTAGGTAGGCTATTTTTCTATTAATATCAAATGGCTCTCCAGAAAGACCTTATCCATAACAGCATATCTACAATGGAATATGTTATCTAACTACAATTGAAGAAATCTCTTTCTGTGTGTATACACTGCAACTATTTGACAACTTGCTATATACCAGTCAGAACACGAAGCAGAGCAGTGTCAAGTCTGGAGTTGTTTGGACCAGCTGTTCTCAAGAAATCTAATGAAATTGAATTAAGGATTATACAATTTTCTTCAGTTTACATGAATTATCACCCTTGATTCCCAGTCTTTAGAATCATCTAAATAGGCAACATTGAAGAGAAGTAACCATAATACTTCGAAGTTTTAATTTCACACAATGAAGGAGAATGATTTTACTAGACAATTTTGGCAGGCTTCTCCACACACACCTTCCAAATATTGATCTTTTGAACGGGCACTTCCCCAGTTTATTAAATACTCCATAATACATTTTTTAAGACTTGATTATCCTTAATATATTTTATAGGTTCAAAAGGTACTACAATCTTTTTTATTTTTTTTTGTCTGAAGATAACGCAGGCTTCTTAAAGTAACAAATTTTAAAAATTCAATTTATTTGTATATCTACAAAGTTGATCTTGTTTAATATATAATGCACTGTTTTCATGGAAAAAAAAAGAGTCGAAATTTAGTTTACAGCACTTGGTTCTCAAATCAAGACTGCCATATGTCTTTTGCCATATAAGTCTAAATTTGTATGGTCTTGTGACCAAACAGAGTCTCTCCTCAGTCCCAAAATAATGAAATAACTTAGAATCCATCATCAGACTAAGCTTGCAGGAAAATAGATTAAAATACATTTGTTAATGTTATTTTTACCAATCGTTTACCAAGATTTATGTTGTATTATACATGTTCAAGGGATTGTTATCTTTTTAGAATTTTTCTTCAGTACCAAATCTTTATTTTTGGAACCTAATAGTTTGGTTCAGTACCAAATATATCCAGTTTTAATCTTGAAAAATATTAAATGGCAACCTTTGTTGAAATAAAAAATGGCTGAAAGAAGTTATTCCAAATCATTTTCCAAACCTATTGTAAATTTTCAAGTGAACTAAGGTAGATAACTCTTTGAATTACTGTAATAGTGTTTAGATTTAAATTTATATGGGAATACAAAGGGAGCCGCTTATAATAATGACGGTAATGTTATGAAACAGTTATTGTTATTCAAATCAGTCAGTTCCAAACACTTTATTCAAAGCGATCTCAATGAGCAACTTCCTCTATATATCCTTGACCTAATGTTATCAGCCAGCAATAGTTATCAAAATACCAGATTTGTAAATATATATATATATATATATATATATATATATATAAAGAGAAAGAGTTTGATTGATAGATATCTATATGATATTCATTAAATGTATTATTTCAAATATGAAGAATAATATCAGATATTTATCTAATGGGAAAATAGATAAATATTAATCATAAATAATTAGCTTGGAATATTTAAAAAATAAATAACCATCATGAACAAACTCTAGAGTTACTGCTATGATAATTTTCTTACTAGTTTTACTCCATTTTGTTAGAGTCATTTTTTTTTTCATTTCAATTCTCTGGGTTGATACACTTTTCTTTGTAAGTATCATTCTAATGCTAGTTTTAAACATTTTATTATTTTTATCGCAACACTCTGCGTAAATACAATCTTTGACTGTTAGAGCAAACGACATGAAATCGGAAATAACCCTCTGAAACATATTGGGGGCCCATCTTTCATGGGTATTACTATAACCATAACCACCAGAGCTCCATTTACCATGTGGAGCACAAATTTGTAGTCATTTTGGGTTATGACTCAGAATGTTGTAATAAAAAGATAGAGTGTGTAAAACTAGTAATATATGAAATAATACCAGTGCACTGGATCCAGTGTGATATTTGCAGCAAAATTGTTTTTTTTTCTCTTTCAAACACTTATCTGTCAAATACCGGCATATACAATATCTATATAGTCTCTTCTATAAATAGTGGTAGATTTAGATATACAGTTATTCAATCCAAAAGGTCTTGTAAACTGCAGAAATTTAAGATTTATTTTCTTGTATTTAAGAATTGAAATACAATTCATGTGAGTCTTTTTTTTTTTTAATAATTGATTTCTGTAATCTTGAAAAGTTTAATAATAAAGAATAGTTGAAAACAGGTCTGGTTAGTCACTCGATAGAAACTGTCACATGACCAATATCTCTTGGCAGCACGCTGTGTAGGGGATCTATTGAAAAAATTTGGAAAAGTCACATGATCAATGTTTTAGTTACTTCTCTCAACTTTTGTTGGGCCATGATAGCCAAGAGAAAGTCTGAATTTGCCCCAAACAAGCGTGAATGCTGCTGGGCAGAAACTGAGGGACCAATTTAGCATAAAGTTCTATTGTTAATTGAACCCCTATTAAGGACCTATTTAGGGAAAGGAATCTTCAAAGAAAAAAAAACTAACTTTTTTTTTTTCCAGGCATAATAAGGAATAAATGTTGAAATTTTCACTTCTATAGATCCATTAGTGCCGCCTGTATACATGATACATGCATAACCAGCTGGACCAACTTAAAGATAGAAGAAACCCATCATCATGACAGTTTTCATTGACGGTTCTTAATATGAAATGGAGCTCTTTCCACAATATAGCATTATTAAAATACTGAATGGTTATCAAAGTGTGGAAAGGGAAAAAAAAGAAAAAAGAAAAAGAGTTTGAGGCGAATGAATGATAGAAAGGGAGAAAATTTAAAAGTAATGTAGGCACTGGTTGAATGTCATAGTAACCTGACATTTCAGATTTGAGTAAAGTAAATTGGAATGTCAAAAAAAAGTCTCATTCTGAAACATTCAACACACTGAAAATTAAACAACCAGCTTAAAAATAACTTTGGGAGGGTTTTTAGGTGCAAAAAGTGAACATTTATTTACACTGGCTAGACCTATAGAAATTCCATGGGTGTTGACAACTAAGGTATCATCATTATGAAATGTATCTATATCGACTATAACAACATGCAAATCCAACTAATACATCTGATGTTATTATCATTTATCATCTCCCTATTGGTCTATTAGAAACCATCGACTAAAACTGTCAACATAGGTTTCTTCAAGTGTTAAGTGATTCTGGCTGGCTGTGTACGTTTCACATGTACAGGATGATACAATGGCGCTAGGGGGCTGAAAATTAAAACATAAGTGACTAACCAGACCTGTATTCCTATGGTCTGCTATTGCAGGCATCCACTGTTACAACAAAAAAGGTGTTGGAGTCCAAGACAGCCAACCACATTATAACTGAGTGAAGTATAGGTGATATTCAAAGGTGAGTAATAGATAAAACATTATCCTTATTTTCCTAGAAGTACATTACTTCCTATACTATCCCTGATATGAACCAGATTCCCATCTCATCAGCGATCTCAAAGATATGTGTAGCATAATAAAGAGTATGACTGTGTAGCATCGAAAATTTTAATAAAAAAAGTTTTGTTCATTGGCTAATGAAATGATACTAATTCATTTCATTTTTACGGTTTGCTGGCATAAGTCAAATGTATTTTTTGGTGGGAGTTGTGTCACCTCTGTCATCAAATGGGCTTATCATGTAGTAAAACAATGTTCAGCCTGAAATATAGGGCTTATGGGTTCAGAGTAAAATTCTGTTCTTATTTGTGATAGTCTGGATGAATGGCCCAACAATATAATTAAAAATGTTGGGTTCTTTCAATCACCCATCTTACTTTGCAAACCGTATTATATCAAGAGGGGCCTGTGTAACTTAATTTTTAGACTTCAGACATATGACAGAGGAGTAATGAATGAATAAATGGCAATAATTGCCATTTATTGGCAGTGATGGTTTCAGGAAATATTGGCTCCATGACACCCATGATAGGGAAGTGTGGCAAATCCTGGGGAAGGTCTATGTCCAACGACGGACGCTAAAAGACTGATGATGATGATGGTGATGGTTGAGACCCTTTTGCTCACATTCAAGCACAAGCACCCATTTCAATTTTCATCCTTGTTCATTACATTGCAAAGTTGAGTGAGGACAAAAAAGAGAAAAGATTAATGGTTTGAAAAATAATAACGATAATAATAACAGCTCTGGAAATCGGAAGTTATAAATTACTCGGAGACTGTGACGAGGGAAGGAGAACCTGATAAGTAAGAAACGTGGCTGTCCAGCGGATCACAGCGTAAATATGGACGAGAGTGAGAAACTAGGAAAGTAGCAGGACCTGGCAAAGGAACTGAAGAACATGAAAGTCAGGGTAATACCAGTGATTGTTGGTGCACTCGGATCAATACCAAAGACACTGACAATGATATCGGAGTAACTGGAGATAAGAGGAAAAATTGAGATTATACAGACCACAGCACCACTGGGGACCACAGGAATGCTGAGGAGAGTACGGGAAATAAGAGACTTATGAACCCCAGCTGGTAGCTATGGCCTAATAGCCAAGAAAAAGGCATAGTGGAGGTATTACAAATCACACCACTGCTGAAACAAGTGAGGACGATATGACAGGAGGGCTGGAGACCAGCGGAGACTTATTGTCACTCAGCTTCCAGCAATAACCACGAGGGAACTGGCGTGAAACCGTGATTCACAGCACTGCTGAGGACTATAAGAGTGTAAAGAGGAGGGATGGAGACTTGCTACCACTCAACCTCCAGCAGTAATCACCAGGCAACTGGTGTGATAATAATAATAATAACAATGATAATAATCAGAAAACATATTAGTCATACATACAAAACATCATATTAACAGAATCATACCTTTTTTTTTCATTTCATTTTCCCACTTTTATTGAAGGGGTCATGGAGAGGGGAGACAACCGTTGCATAATTTTGTCTGTTTGTCAGTCAATTTTTAAATTCTTTTTATTTTACAAGCAATTTACGCTAATCCAAGTCAAGCTCACCAGGCCCATCACAACTTCCATACATTTCAGGAACAGGTTTTGATGATATATATCTCATTGACATTCAGTCAGATCACTTCACATCCACAATACATAGTATATATATACATATATATATAACACATACACACAAATGATATTTATATAGGAGTTGAAAATCTATATAAGTTATACATCATTTCATTGCATCTATGACTAATATATATATATACATATATATACACATACACGCACACACATATATATTCATATGGAAGTTTAATATCTATGTTATACATTATTGCACTCTGTATGTGTGTGTGTGTGTGTGTGTGTATATACATATATATATATATATATATATATATACATATGCACAATACACACACACATATATATGTGCGCGTGCACACACACATATATATGCGCACAATACATACACACATATACATATATACACACACACACACGCACAATACATGTATATACATAAACACATCCACACTCGTTCATTCTCATACCAACCAATGTCTATGTATGAGAGGGGAAGTATGCTTACATGTACACATAGATCATAGTATGCGAATGTGCACTTACATGTGTGTGTGTGTGGGCAAGGTGACATGATGTCGCCTACCATTCAACAGACACGTGAAGTGTCTTTTTTTTCCTTTTTCTATGCACAGGAAATGTTTTCTTCCAAGAAAGTCAGCCATCAATTTGAGCACTTGACATAAAGTGTTTGGGTTAACTTAGAAATAGGATCAGAGAATGCAAGTAGATTTATTGTCCAGAGCTTTACAAAAGACTCACAACACAAATCTCCTTCAATAAAGAAAGTCATTAGATTTTCAATAACTTCTCTTCTATACAAACATCAGACACAATTGAAATGAAAAGCAAATCTATTCAAGATTCAGCATATCTAGTAATGATGTACGGCAATGTTTCTCAAACTGTGTGCTACAGCACATTTTTGTGCTGCATAAAACTTTTCCAGATATGCAACGTGTACAGGTATACCTTGAAAAATGTGGTTAATTAGTTGAAAAATTCTCAATACTATTCAATTCTGCACTCTCAAAAGTTTTATCATGGTTTCTGGTGTGTATGGCTGGCCAAAGTGGCATGATGTTGCCTGCCATTCGGTGAAGAAATTTTTTCTTGCATATACTTACATTAATCTCTACAACAATACTTCAACTTTGCTCCATTAAAACCGCACTATTCAAGGTATTCCTGTATTTCAACCCTAAAACATGCTCAGTATAGGTATCATGTCAGCCCTGCTTTTACCGTACAGTTGCCAATCTAATGGATTTATCTCTTCAAATCTCAACTATTTTAATGATGAATCAAGGAAGAATTCCCACGCAACCAAAAAGGCCCAGAAATTCTATTGCAGTTCTCAACCTTGCATTTTTTTTTTGTTAACTAGAGTTCTCAGCAGGGTTGCCAGATTAATCACAGACTTGCCCATATCAGGCATTGGAATAACATCTATTTGGGAATGGAGGCAGGTTTTCAACTTCTGCTTCCCAACCGGGCGTGAGCAACAATTTCAATCTAGCGGGCCACACATGACATTTTTCATCTTTGTTCAGGCCACGCATTCACATGAAAAATGTAGATCGTACTACAGAGAGCGTAATCAATTTCTGTTTTAAATAAATATATGAATTAAAATCATCATATTATTGATAGCCATAACAATAGTAATTTTACAATATAAGATTACTGATTACTGAGGAAGATTACACTGGATTTTGAATAAATACACAGATGGGCCATGAACCACGAAAGATGTTGCCACAGGCATTTGCTCCAGCAGGCCCATAGTTGTCCATATGTGCTCTAGACTCAGGTTTCTGAATTTCTGTCGCTAGACTCACTCAATTTGTAAATTCAACACTATTCCAATGTATGTTTTAGATTGGTGTCTGAGATGAAGTTTGGATTATCTCCCCTTTTGGCCAAATCTGGCAGACCTAGTTTTCAGCGCTTACTAACATAAAAATAGAGGAAAGGTCAAGACTACGAGGTGTTGAAGGAATGAAAGTGTGCCTGTCAAGTGTTTGTTTCAATATACAATGTAGATATGTAAATCCAGTCAAGCACATGTCAAGCATGTGCGTCCCATTAATCAAGTACGTGTTTTTTCTTATACAGTAATGTAATTTACAAATTACATGTATGAAATATATATAAAGTTACTCACACTAATTATGGCCTAATGTATTAGAATCATTCAACTAAAATTATCAACATCAACATAGGTTTCTTTAGTTTTTAAGCTGGTCTGGTTGGCTATGTATATATGTATGTATTGTGCATACAAGCTGCATCAATGGTGCTAGGAGGATGAAAATTTTAAAAGATTACTCATTATAATGTCTAGAAAACTACTTATTTGAAAACCCCTCCTAGGTTTTCAGGGGGAGGTTCAATGCACAATGTAAGTTTATGCTAAATTGGTTGGTCCCGTTTTTGTATCCTGTGGAGTTTATGCTTGTTTTCTAGAATTCAAACTTTTCTAGTCGTAAGTGCAAAACAAAAGGCTAGAAAAGTAACGTATTCATCGATCACACCCTTTTCCAATTTTTTTATTGGTCACCCCCAACACAGTATGCTGTCACAAGTCAGTTTCCATTGAGTGTATTCATATTTTTATGGAGTAAAGAATTTGCCACAGTCAATAACTGAATAATCATAGTATCAAAATTCCAAGTCATCTAAAAAAAAAAATAGCATCAAAGAATCAATTCTATTCATGACATTACTGGCATTTTCCACTGGAAAACATCTAAAACAGAAGAAAAAAAAAACATCTTTAAATGCCTTAATCCTGGATAATCTATATGTTATTAATAAGACTTTCAGAATAAGGCCCTAAAAAGGGTCAAAAAAGCTTTTTTTCTCAAAATAGAAATTTAAAAAAAAAAAAATAGGTCTACTATGAGTACCGATGCCAATTTTCAAGTCCCTAGAAAAAACAGTATGGCCAGGAGCACTGGAACATATAAACAAACCAACACCCACACATACAAAATATAAAAAAAAGTATAAGAACCCTTCGCCATCTTTGATGGCTATGGTTGTTCGATTGTTGTACCACATTAGTCAATTATATTTCTTGGAGTTCTATCATACAATTAAAGTTTGAGAACCACTGATATGATTAGGTTATAAAAATACAAAATTGTATGAAAAGATGTGGTGTCATGTATAACGAATACCACAGTTTTTCACACAGCAAAATCTACACAAGTAAAAAAATTAACAGAAAGATTGTTAGTCTCTAAAATCATAGCCATTCAAGCCATACGAATTAGCTCACACAGACTAAATCCTTCCTTATTATCATAAAGGTGACTCTGAGAATTTTGCTTTACGAACGAATATTCTTAACACTACAAAAAAAAAAAAAAGCAAATCCTGGTTTAACTCTTAGTTCCATTTCATATAAGAAAATATAGATGCAGAGGCATATGATCTGAGGAGGAGGGGGGGGCATTGACCACCCACCCGAACTCAAATCCAGGCTAAGCAGTATAAAACTTTGATTAGCCTGAATTACAGTCATTTGCCCAGTGTAAAATTTTTGCCCCCCTTAAACGAAACGTTCAAATACGCTTCAGTGTAGATGTGAATAACAAGGGGAATAACAACTGATTAAACTTACCCCCCCACTTCGACTTCAGCTAATTTTACTCATTTTTTTCATTCCATCTAACATAATAAAATTCAATAAACTTTGCTTCTTTTACTGAAGAGCTCCAACCACTGTGGATTGAACAAAGGGTTTCGGTTTGAAATTCCAAGAAGGTTACCAACTTCAGCAAACACCTGAAAGAAGGCCAGACTGACTACATGATAATATGGGCACTAACTCATCTCTTCCTTCCAACCTTCCTTATTATGATGGAGCTAACATTTTTGTCATGTTGCATTCAGTTACGACATTAAGTTCTAATTAATCATTCATATTATGTACCTGAATGTTATATTCATCCGAAAAAAAACACTAGTTCATTACACTGTCTTTGATTTACTAATGGACATGCACTTCATTAATCTCCGCATCTTCCTTCCTATGCATAGCCATATTAGAAACTATCAACCAAAACTGCCAATATCAGCATAAGTTTCTCCAGTTTTTAAGTGGGTCTGGCTGGCAAGCTATCCAAGTAAGTGTCACAAGTGTATGCCGCTTTAATAGAGTTGGAAAATAAAAAAATTTAAACATTTACTCTTATCAAAGTTTTTTTGCAAATTCATTCCAAAATAAGTTTTTAGTGGGGGGGGGCAATTTACAATGTAAGCATATGCTGAATTGGTCCCTTAGTTTGTGTCCCACTGTATTCATTCTTATTTTTTCAACTTTTTCAGTGATCACCGCCCTACGAAGGCAAAGGGAAATTTGACGCCTGATCTCACTGTAGTATGATTAAAAAAACAAGAGACAAAGCTGATCTCCATACCACTTAACTCATCCTGACAACAGTAAAAGATTGGTTATCTTTGAGTATCTATACGTCTCTAAAAATGTAAAGCTATATCTACATCACGAATGATGAAAGACGAAACCAGTCACAATCAAAACAAATTAAAGTCACTGCCAGACCTACATTGTATTTTTTGCTTGTTTCTCTCATCTATACAAAGATATCATTACAAATATCCCCCACAAAATGCTGCAGATATCCCAATGAATAATAGTGTTATCACTAAAGATGAAGTTTTGATTTTCATCCATAGCAGAGACAGTTGAATTATTGGATAAACTGGACATAGGTGTAAGTGTGGTATCACATTATGTATATGAAAATATTCCCAAATCCAGAAAAATTCAAAATCTGAAAACCCCTGTTCCCAGGCATTCCAGATGAGGGGTTCTCAACAAATACTTGATACATAGCAATGGGGAAATTTCTTTGCCTTTTCTAATATTTTGCAATCTTTGATGATGAAGGTTGGAAAACGCACAGACCATGATAATCAACTTTGTTCGGAAATGAGATCTCATTTTTTTCCTTTACATCGGATACATGGCATTGAAACAAGGTTGGTAGTTACTGTCATCTTCGAAAATCAAAACATTGTCAATAGACTTACATTGTTAGCTTAATCGATTTTCTTCCCCACCCCCCAGGGCTCACTTTGACTGCTTTGTTGACTCACTACTCAGGACAAGTGATTGATTGATGGCTGCTACTCACAAGTATGAGGACTCCTGGAAGAACACAATGCCATGTGTCCCTCACAGATGCGCGCTTGAGAAAGTGCCCGTCTTGGCAAAGATGTCCAGTTGATCAGCAACTGGACATAGGCTAGAGTAGCCACAGAGCAATCTTGTTGCTACATACAGCACCTGGTATTTCTAGACAGTCACCCATCTAGGTAATAACCAGTCTCAGTATTGCTCAACTCCAGTGATCATACAAGAACCAATGTAAACAATGCATTAAGACAAGTAGAAATCCTACAATAGGAATGTTGACTTCTAGAATATCCATCATCTTCCTAAGGACAAAGGTTCATACCTTTCGAAGTTCAGTAGCATTAGTAGCAGTGATATTATCTAGATTTTATTTTTTATTACATAAAGCATTGTATACCATTATCATTTTTCAACTAGTATTTTTTCCATCTTAATTTTAGTTGCTTTTCATTGCAATTACTCAGACCGTCAGTGTATGGCTGCTGAAGCTATAAGAAATATACCTTATTTGACAATATATAGGATCAACATTTTTCTTTTTCATCATCATGTCTGTCATTGGACAAAGACCTTCCACAAGATTTGCCAGACTTCTCCATCATGGGCATCATGGAGCCAATAATTTTCTGAAATTGTCCAGTTCATCTTACCATCTTCTATTCTGCCAACCACTGTTTTGCATGTGATCTCTAGGGGATCCACATGGTAAGTCGTGATATCCGACAGTTGTCAGTCATTCGAGCAACATGACCAGCCCATTGCCATTTGAGATCTTTAATGGATTCTATGATATCTCATACTCCTGTTTTTCCTCTATTATACTGAGCTGTCTTATAATCTCTCAGTCTTTTAGTTACCCATCCCCCAAGGAAAAAAAACTCCAAAACTAGGGGATAAATGAGAAGAATTTTGAGAAATGTTTTCTTAGTATCCCCTGTTGAATTAAGGGTGGAGTCTTGTATGCAATTTTTAGACACCTTGTATGATACAGCAGCCCATTCTTTCATCACTGATAAACTTATCAATCCTGGATATCAACTGATAAGTCACTTAGAGTAAGAATGACAGGTTCTGACACCCATAACAATTATCAGTCGGTTAGAAATTGTACGAACTTAGCTCTGCCGGGGACAGGTAGAAGGGGCAATTTCAAATAGTTTTTTTTCCAAAACACAATTTCATAGTAGACTATCCCTCTTTAAATATTAAGCTGCATTAATTAATATTTTTTTGCAATGTGATAGCGGGTGGGTAGGTGAAGAACTAATTTGATCATCAATATTTTAACTGTGGGTATTCATCTGCTCCCCCGTGAGGATGGAATGTGACGAAAGGTTTGTTCAGTGTAGGGATATTTATGCATACACAGTGGTTCCAGAAATTTTCAAGCTCCAAGCTCTATCCACACTTCAATTTTTGGGAGATTATGGCAGCCAGATATAACTCTGACCCTATCCCTTCCAGTGCAACGGGGAGAAGCAGCTTTGGGGGAATGGTGTCTTGGAACCACACCTTGAATTTTATCTTCTGGTTCTGGCAAAAATACCAGAGGTGCATCATTATTTCAATTACGTTATTCTTAAAACATTTACCAAGATCTATAAAAAGTTTGAACTTTCATAAGAGCAAATAGTAATCCAAGTCTCTTCAATGTGTCAGAAGATAAAGCTTTGAATGGAATAGTTTTCGACTATCAACATGATTAAATCAGCCTTATCCCCCCAAATAAAGAAGAGGCTGTTTTCTTTCAAGTTTCACCCCAAAAGCTTCTTACGTTTTTGAAAATGTTTTAGAGAAAGCTTTTTAAAGTTCGACGTAAAACTTCATACATACTGTAATAAACCATATATGCCAGCATATAACATGGACATTCAATTGAAGAAAAAAACAAAAAAACAGACAACTATGCTGATATTAACTGTATCCAATGTACTGGTATTGGTCTACCAAAGCTCAATATGGACAATTATGATGCTTCGCTGTGTTGTGATATTATTTGGAAACCATTCGTCTCATACTCCATCACATATAGTAATATATTTGATACACATGTCAACAATGAAATGGCTAGTCAGATGTTGAATCATCTTGTAAGCCAAACTGAACTACCGTTGTTTGTTGAATCAAAAACTACAATCTTTTTCAGAGGTATTGAATTGTGTCATGTTTTCAGTGGTGGTACTTCTTGTTGTGGAGTTGAGTTGCTGTTTTTGGTGTGTGTCAAATATCTGGAAGAGTATTTCTAGTCAAAGGAGTTTCTGAAATACATCTTCTGTGAGAGATGCATTTTGTTCAGTGGAAAATATTCATTTGGGAGTACAGGTACTCTCAAGAAAAGTGCTACAAATATAAACATTGTTATCCACAGAAATAACCTTGTCTCATACATCTGCACAAATAACAATTCGAACATATTGAAAAAGTATAACTATTCTTGTTCATTCTATCTGTCGACTGTCTGTGAGATCCCTCATTTTAAAGCACAAAACAGTACTTGGATAAAAAGTGTCATATTAGGGAAAAGAAAATTGGTTAACCTTTTTGTATAAGTATACATGCATGTGACCCCTACAAGATCGCATTCCAGCTTATCCCTAGGAGAAGGACTATCTATCGCTCTCATCATATATATATATATATATATATATATATATATATATATATATATATAGGGTTCTTTTATCTGCTTTCTACTCAGTATTGATTAGTCTCACTGGTCAGATGCCACAACAGGAAGACAGTATCCAGTCTCATCTTGAAACATTTCAAACACTCAGGCGGGTAAAGACAGATCAAATTACCACAAGGCACCAAATGTAATATAATGTTTATAGAAGCTTGTGATGATCTGTCTTTTGCCAATGATGTACCAAATACAACTCAATTTGCTTTGGTCATAGTTGAGAGATTTTGCTTTATTCAATCCTACAATACAGAATGAAGAGGAAGAGAAAGAGAGGTCAAACAAAGGATAAAGTTTCTCCTTCTGTAATCGTACAAGTCAAACGAGGAACAAACCTTCTTTATATCACTTTGTCTGACCACCCACAGTAATGTGACTGTATTCCTGCCCCCCCCCCACTAGCCAAAAAAAAAAAATGATGTATTCAGAATATGAGCAGTGAAAAAAAAAATCACAAGGAAAAAATTTTTAAGGAAGTGACTTGCTAATGACTTTACCAAATCTGGTATTTAAGTACATTATGAAGTATTATCAGACAGTTTCTCTGTATCTCTCGTGGCAAGGACAATTGCTGCCAGTGTTATTTAATGAAGGACGGCTGCTTGTATATACTTAAGAATTCAAGATATACTTGTGTAGAATATGGCCAATTTTAATGAATATTTCAAATCCAATAAGAGCAGCTATCATTCTTTTGTATTTCCTGTCCATTATAAAAATCATGTCATTTTATATTTGCTTTCAATAGTCTTGAAAAGACCAATAATGATGAGAGGAGTTTTTACAATGGCTTTTCAAGAAATAGAGACATCTTAAAACATTATTTTAAGTATCACTACGAGGCTTATTGATTCTTCAATGATGTGACCCTTAAGTGAATATCAGAAAGAGCTAAGTTCTTGAGCAAACTTGGGTCATTCTTAATCAGTTCCTTTTAGTTGTCCAGATTCTATTATATACTCTCATTGTACTGATAAAGGTGCTTTACAAACAAATATTCTTAACATTACCAAAAACAAAAAAAAAAGGGCAAATCCTGGTTTAACTCTTAGTTCCATTCCATATAAGAAAATGTACAAACATAGGTGTATGAACTGGGGGAGAGGTCAAATGCCCCCCCAACTCAAATCCAGGCAAAGCAGTGTAAAATTTTTGGCAAATCCGTGTGAAATTTTTCAAAATTTTTGCCCCCCTTAAACGAAATGTTCGATTATGCTTCTGTTTACATGTTAATAACAAGGGCAATAATTACTGATTAAACTTACCCCCCCACTTCAACTTTAGGTAATTTTACTAATTTTTTTTCATTACATCTGACATAATAAAATTCAACAAATTTGCTTCTTTCACTGAAGAGCTCCAACCCCTGTGGATTGAATAAAGGGTTTCAGTTTGAAATTCTAAGAAGGTTACCAACTTCAGCAAATACCTAAAAGAAGGCCAGACGGCACAATGGCCGAAATGATCTGACTATGAAAACTGAGGTGTGGGCACTCGTCCAAGTAAATCAATCAGTCAAAACCCGAACTCTGTCCACTAATTCCGTTTCCCATGCTCGTAATCATTATGCCACTCCACACCTCTTATACAAATATTACTTAGAAGAAAAAAAATCTGTGTAAAAAAAAAAAAAGCAAATAATGCCTGTGCAAAGGCCAACTTGGAAAGATAATGATGGAAGCCATTTTGTCATGGCTATATTATCTATTTTATATTGAAAAAAAAACCATAAAATGTCAGTGATACGTCTTGGTTGGAAATAAAATCAATTCCATTTGTTCGACAGGAGAGTAGCAGGAGTGCTCTCTTCAAGGAACTGAATAGAAACAAGATTTCTATTTACGTCTATGTTTACTTATACATGTTCAATAAATCCTGATAAAACAGGTCCGGTTGGTCACTCAATAGAAACCAACTGACCAACATGATTTGGCAGCATGAAGAGTTGAGGGTGATCAATTAAAAAATTGAAAAAAGGTGGTGATCAATGAATAAATTACTTCTCTTGCCTTTTATTACATTAATAAAAAGTCGGAATTTTCCAAAAAAACTCGTATGAATGCTGCTGGACATTAACTAAGAGACCAATTCAGCATTAAATTACAATCACTTCACGCACATTTTGATGGGCAGTGATCACCAAGTCTGAATTTTGCAAAAACAAGAGTGGACAATGTTGGGCACAAACTAAGGGACCAAACCAGACTGAGTTTACATTGTAAACTGAACCCCCATCTCTAAAAACATATTTTTGATTAGAATTTATAAGAAAGGAAAAAAAAGAGAAAAAAAGCTTTCTCTAGACATGAGTAAATGTTCAAATTTTCAGCCCTCTAGCTTCATTGGTGTGGTTTGTATAAGCAATACATATATAGATAACTAACTATCCAGACTAACTTGAAAACTGAAGAAACCTATGTTCAAATTGACAGTTTTGATTGACGCTTTCCAATACTTTGAACTTCATATCAGACAGTTTATTTGTCAAACAAAGGGTCTGATTATTGAATGTTCAACAACAAGTCACTCATCAGCGAGCGTCTTCTTATATGTAACAATCAAGTATAATTAGGAGGAATTTTGAGTTCATGTGAATGAAAAAAAAAGGGGGGATGATATTGAAGAAGAAATAGGAACTGAGAGAATGAAAGAAAAAGAATGAGTAAAGGAAACAGGGAGAAAGAAAAAGTTGGTGAAAAGAGAAAGAAAGACAAAGAAAGGAGGAGAGACGAGAGGAGGAGGAGGAAGACAAAGAAAGGAGGAGAGACGAGAGGGGAGGAGGACAGAGAAAGGAGGAGAGACGAGAGGGGGAGGAGGACAGAGAAAGGAGGAGAGACGAGAGGGGGGGAGGACAGAGAAAGGAGGAGAGACGAGAGGGGGGGAGGACAGAGAAAGGAGGAGGGGGGAGGACAGAGAAAGGAGGAGAGACAAGAGGGGGAGGACAAAGAAAGAAGGAGAGGCGAGAGGAGGAGGAATGAGAGAGATAGAGAAGAGAACAAGAGGTCAGAGAAAGGAAGACGAGAGGAGGACAAGGAGAAATAAAAGGAGAAAAAAGAAAGAGAAGGAAAAGAAGAAAAGGAGGAGTAAGTGAAGGGAAAGAGAAGAGAAAAGGAAAGAGAAACAGGGAGAAAAGAGAAAAAGAAAGAGAAACAGGGAGAAAAGAGAAAAAGAAAGAGAAACGGAGAAAAGAGAAAAAGAAAGAGAAACGGAGTAAAGAGAAAAAGAAAGAGAAACGGAGAAAAGAGAAAAAGAAAGAGAAACAGGGAGAAAAAGAAAGAGAAACAAAGAGAAAAAGAAAGAGAAACAAAGAGAAAAAGAAAGAGAAAAGAAGAAAAGAGAACAATGGAAAGGGGAGAGAACAGAGAAGGAAGAGGGAGACAGAAAAAGAGGAAAAGAAAGGAAGGAGAGAAGGGGAAAAAAGGGAAAAAAATTACAAATTGAAAAAAAAAATGGCTAAAGAAGAAGTAACAAGAAGAGATTTTATAGATTTTCCAAATCAAACCAACCAAAGAAAGATTGACTCTTTACCATATGAGAAGATCCTTTTGTTCACTATTGAAACCTTTGTTAGACTTATTTATCTTGGTTGTTTATAAAACCACATTCAAGATTCAAGTGTATTCTCTGAATATCTTCCAGTATCTTAAATCATTGACCCTGCATTAGACTCCAAGTCTACAAGCATAAAACCTTTTATCAAATAAACAAGAAAAGTGCAAAGTCATTGCAACTAATGATTTTTTTTTACTTTTACAAACTGATAACAATGTTCCAACATGTTACATACACTAACTACTTGACACAAGGAAAAGTTCCAACTGAAGAAAAAAAAACAGAAAATCAACTAGGAAAATTTGTAATGGAAAAAAACATAACTCGCATTCCAAGGGAAATTATGAATCATTGCTATACACCCTATCACATTGGGTTTACAACTCCCACTGAAACATCACTAAAGTTTTGATCATGTAAAACGTTCTGAAATAAGTGAAAGTCAATATGACATGTCTATTTGAGGTTCTTTTACATTATAGAGTCTACCAAGTTCATAACTTGAATGGTGACTATCAATGTAAGTTTCCAATAGAATCTTCTCATATCATTCATTCAGAAAACTATGACCAACATCTTTTGGCTGCATTGGGGGTGATCAATTAGAGATATTGAAAAAAGAGGTGATTAACGAATAAGCTAGTCAGAATTTTCAAAAAACAAGTATGAACGCTGCTGGACACTAAGAACCAATTTAGCATTAAATTACATAGTAAATTGAATCTTCCCAACTAAAGTCTTTTAGTGGAAAGACTTTTAGAAAAAAAACAAGAAAAAAAAAAAAACACCCAAAGATGTTTTCCCTACTCATTGGGGGAGTGTACGTGCAAAATTTCAAGTTTTACGATGAAAGATAAAATTAGGAGATACTTAGATACATATTTGAACACATGAATAGCATAAACCCAGCAACAGTATCCAAACTGGTCTGATGTGGGTTGTGCTGATTATTGATGAAGATGTGGGGTGCTTCATAGTGGTATAGAAACCATAGCCTTCATACCCAATGACAAACTCAGTCGGTCTTTCAGTGAGATTGCCAAATATGTATGATTTGTGGAGAGAAATCAGCAAGTGTATATCTTCGCCACCGCCATACACTAAATAAAACTGAATGAAAATTAGTACATATATAGCTACAATACAGGGAAAGTAACAGTGAAAGTTTGGATTTTCCATATTTTGAATCATTGTCTTGATATACAGGTTCAATGTAAAACCTGATACTATTTTCAACAAGATATCCAACCAAACCACCAAATATATTACATATACTTTTACACCAGAGTTTGTCTCATTCCCCATTGTTCATTTATATATATATATATATATATATATATATATATATATATAAGTGAGAGGTGTCACACTATGAATGTGTGTGTGTGCTTTACATTATAAAAACCACCTAAAAATGAGCACAGTCTAAACAAATTTGCCATGTATACTCAATAGACCAAGAAAAAGGTTTCAAAGTAAAAAGTTTTGAAAAAAAAAAAGAAAAGAATCTTAGGGGTTTTAGAAGGGGGGATATTTACAATGTAACTATGATACAAAAACACTCTATAGAATTGAACAAAATTAAAACTTTGTGAAAGCTGTTAATACAAAGCAACAGGGGATATGCAATACTTCTAGTAACAGCTACAACAGCCTTAATATCGAGTGCATGCATAGGTCACGTCAAAAAACAACCAGAACAGCCTTGATATTGAGTGTATGCATATGTCAAGTCAAAACAAAGATGGTTGCCGCCATATAACAGCAGACAAATATAGAGGTGTGCGGTGTAATAAGATTTTGGCATGCCAAGGGCAAAAATCCAGCTGAAATTCACAGTAAACTTGTTACTGTGTGAGGCCAACACGTAATGAGTTGGAAGCAAGCATCGTCTGGGGTAGTGCATTCACAGAGGGACGTAAAAATCTGTAGGACAAGCCCCGCCATGCACGATGTCCATTAACAACAGAAGACAACATTGCGCAAATGTGTACCTTTGATTTCTGGATGATGGATGGTGCTAACTTTGTGATATGGCTCTAGACTTTGATTTTCCTGAGGCCAGTGGTCCATAAAATCACACACCAGAAGTTTGGATGTCAGAAAGTGTCATCTCATTGGGTCCCAAGGCAATTGACCGAAGGATACAAGTACTGGTGCATGAGCATTTCTTTTCAGTTTTTGAATGATATCTTCTTATATCATATGTTTACATATAATTCTTCAATGGATCAAGAGTGAATGGGAAATTTTTTCCCCCTTTAAAGGATCAAAAATGAAAAGAGAACCCCCCCTACTTCAAGGGGGGGGGGGTGAAGTGAAACTCAGCCGACTTCACCTAAGCTTCAAGGATTGAGATATGAACTCTTGCAGCATCCTCCATGTTCACCTGACAATTATCTTCTAGATTATCATCGTCTCAAGCATTTCAAACTTCATATCAAATTTAACAGTTCAATAATACGGAAGCCATAATTTGTGATTTTACTGAATTTGTGACAGTTTCATGGAAAAAGGTTATTGTCTCAAATAGGTCATACTTTGATTTAATATGTATCATCTTTCATCTTGGTATTCTGAAAACATTTCATATATAAAATTATGAATATGTGTTGTATTGGTGACATTTTCATTGAGATGGCATATTATCATTAGAGGATCAGAAAAAGGTTATTGTCTCAATAGCACTAAAATGATTGAAGAAGGTATTTTGTCTCAATAACACTGAAATGATTGAAGAAGGTTATTGTTTCAGTTACAGTGAAATTAATACAAATAAGTCATATTTTTACTAAATATGTATCATGTTTTATTATTTGTATCATCTTCCATGTTAGCATTCTGAAAACATTTCATATGTAACGACATAATTCATCACCTCTGCAAATGGATTTCAATAATCTTTTGTGGGTATGAAGATGTGGTTGCATTTTGGTGTGGATCCAGGAATTAGGGTGGGGATCGAGAGATATTTTTCTATTTCTACATTTATGTATACACTCATATTTGTTTACACAATATCTCAAGAAGTTCTCATTGAATTTCTACAAAATTTTGTCAATTACTTCCATTACGTCATAGTTATATGTCTGCACCGCATGATATCGCCAAAGGTTTGTTCGTCCACACAGTATCTCCATAAGTGCTTGAATTTCTATGAAATTTTGTGGAAGGGTAGGCATTGGGCTGTGGAAGGGATGATTAGATTTTGAAATGGATTCATTCACAATTACATGGCAGATAAACGTGCTCTCTGAGTGCCTCTTGGTTTTTGTTTAAAAAGTATATTTCTGAATCTTTATTTTTATATCGATCGAAAGTATTTATACATCAACACAAATTTCCCCCCGATTCTTGAGTTGATCTGCTTGCCAATTGTTACTTCTATTCTTCGGGTTTTTATAAGAATAGAAAACGTTTCAAAACCATTTGAAAAGAGAATAATGGATGTTATCTGTCTTCTGCTCTTTTACCCGAGGCTCTATGCAGTTTCCTTTCTTTCCATTACAATTGGCTTCAACAACGGAGGCTTTCAACATCTCTCAGCTGAAACTATACTTCCCCTGTTTCTACTATTAGAAGCAATGGTTGTCAAGAGTAAAGCATACATGACTGCATAATATTCATTATCTCTTGATTGATCTAAACTCCTTCAAGGTAAAATATTTTCATTCAATTCCAACGAAAAGAACAATCATCACCAAATCTAGGGGAGTACACTCTCCAGTGTTTATCTGACCCATCATGTTAAATCAAACCAATATATAAAATGAAAATACAAAAACCAAATAATCAACAGGCCGCTCTCTTATCAACGGAGTCAAACTGAAAAGAGACATATCCATGGAAATTTATGTAACAAATACACCATGGATGATTTCATTCTAAAATGAAATACATTCTGACTTTAAAAAAAAAAAAAAAATTCTTAATAATTTTTCATTTATCACATATACAACTAGCCAGTAATATTAAACTTGAATGATAGACTTAGTCGAACCAACTCTCTTTTAGACATATAAATTCCTCAGCTTTCTCAACCAACAATCAAGTTGAAAATATAAGACCTTTTATCACTTCTTTTTGAATATTCAACTGAATCGTTATCAGGGACAGACCGAGCAGAAACAAACATCTCAATGAATTCATCGTCATACAAATTTCAAAGACGACAATTTTAATGAATCACACTATGTAACCTTTTTTCTTTCCAAAGCTCGTTCACCAAGGAACAGAAAAGGTAAAACAATAATATCAAAGTCATCGCAGTTCATTACACTTTATGTGATTCTTCTCTCTTGGGTATGAGTCAGTCTTCTTTGCAAAAGTATTTCTGTAGAGACAAATTATTTTGGGGCAAGAAGAAATAACTTTGGCGGTCAAGTCACTTTTTCTTTGAAATCTCACAGGCTGTAGACAATACAAAAATTGCAGTAATCATCTTTAGCCAGAGGAGAAGTGGGAGTGGAATTTGACCCTGGAGGAGTCAGGCTTATTTCAAATAGAATCTACAAGAATGTCTCAGTGTTAGTAAGTGTATTCTTTGTGTGCCATTCTTGTGGTTCCGGAGAATTCAAAGAAATGACTTTGGTTTGTGACCAATAAAAATATTCAATAGTGAATGGCTCAAGGGAAAAGAAGAATGCTAATTATGTCAATTAACTGACTTAACAAGAAGAAAACTGCCAATGAAATCCAACACTCTTGATCATTTTTAATTTACATCCGCCAACAAAGTTGGGGGAGGCATCTGCATCCACTCATGTCTGTCAGTCCACATATATCTCCGGAAGTTCTCCGTGAATTTCAATGACATTTTGCAGACGGATTGGTCACAGACCAAGGAAGTATTGATTGAATTTAGGAGCAAATCCAGTGGTTCGTTTTTGACTGAGAGATTTTTTTTATTATTATTCTGCAGCAGAGAACAGTTCACGAGGGTTTTGTTTGACTTATAAAACCACTGTTTCAGTAAGGGAGGTAACTCGACAGTTGTATGTATAGAGTTTTGTCCCAAGTGATACATTTAAATTGATTTCTGGCAATAAAGTTGAAAGAGGTATATGTATTCTCTCTGTCCGTCTGTCCACTTATTATTCTCCAAAAGTTCTGAATGAATTTCACTGACATTTTGTGGAGTGTATGGTCAAGTGATTGAATTTTAGGGCGAATCCAGGACTTCTTTTTTTTTTTACAGTTACCTGCGTTGCATTGTCGCTATATGTCCGCACATTATCTTCCATAGTTTTGAATGAACGGGATGTTGGTCATGAGGTAAGGAAGAATCCGTTAAATTTGGGGATGGATCCAGGAACTTTTTTGATATATTTTTTTTTCATATGTTAATGTATTCACTCATTTTCAACACACAATATCTCCATAAGTTACCTATGAATTTCAATGACAGGGAGTGCTATCATGGGCTGGAGATATATATCAAGTGATTTTCATTCAGTTTTTGGTGACAATGGTGTTGGCAGAGATATGCGCTTTATAGTTTTGACTAGATCTTTTTTTGGACAATTTGGTCAACTACTACTAACTACTACTACTACTACTATCATGAGGTGAAATTGGGGGGGTGGCATGCTGTGAGAAATTTTTTCAAATATATTAAAACTATAGTTCAAAATATGGAAAATCAAAACAACCACAGTTAGCTCCCTTGCATCGCAACCATATATGAACAAATTTATCATCAGTTTTTAATTAGTGTATAGGATTTTACAAACTCGCAGTAGTCACCTCCTACATTCACCAATTGCATGTACATTATTTGAGAAATCAATAAACTTAAATAGAAACTCAACAGAAACTGTCACACGACCAATGTCTTTTGGCAGCATGCTATGTTGGCAGGTGATCAATTAAAAAAAGAGGCAAGTGATCATTAAGAAGCAAGTGAATGATACCGGGCAAAAACTAAGGGACCAATTCTGTGTATACTAAAATCCCAGGGGGTGGGGGTCAAAAAAGAAAAAACTGTTTTTTACAGACATAATGATGAATACTAAAAGTTTCAATTTTCAGTTATTGAGTTCCGTTGGTAAGGTCTGTATGCATGATAAATACTTAGACAGAAAGATCGACTTGAAAACAGAAGAATGTTTTCTTGATAGTTTCTTATATTGTCTAGACAGGTACTTAAATTCAAAATAAAACTATACACATTATCCACATAAGTACAAAAATTACAAAATAATAATAATCTTTATTTTAAAATTCTGGCTGGGAGTTATGACCCAGGGGCTGACATTGGCCTTCTTGGTTTCCATTCAGCTTTTTGTAACAATGACCTTGACTGAGGTATGCACTCTCTGAGTCCTTTCTAGTGTTACTAATTATATGAGGATGTAATGCTGGTAAAAAGTATGTCAAGGATTTTCTGCCCAGTGCCTTGAGTTTCTGACATTTAACAAGCGCAGACACAAAGTCAATAACTCTGACTCAAATATATCAACGTAAACTTAGCTGAGTGTGAACATGTCTCTTCATACAATGATTCATTGAATTCTTCTTACCAACTGAAAACCCACTCTACAGGTTAGATTTTCAGCCATTTGGGCATTAGATAGATTAATGGAAATCAGATCATTATCATCAGAGGGAACGCGAATGCAGAACCCAAACCATAGTTCCCCCCTAAGCTGACCACATGTGCAAAAACATTTTGCAACCAGTGCAACAACAAAAGATAATGTGTGCACAAAAAAGTTAAAATTCTGCTGATAGTGTCATCATCAGTCTTTTAACATGCTTTGTTGGACATAGACCTTCCCCAGGATTTGCCACAATTCTCTATCATAGATGTTGCGGAGCCAATATTTTCTGAATTTGTCGAGTTCATCTCTCCATCTTGTGTTCGGCTTTGGTCTCTCATGTGATCTCTGGGGATCCATGTTGTGAGTTGTGATGTCCATCGGTTGTCTTTCAATGTTGTCAGTACCATGTTTCTATTGAATAAATATCAATTCTCTATGTCGAATTCATAAGTGTGCATGTACTTTTTGTCATTAGGAAAAGAATTTGAACAACGTAAGAATTTACCACCCACTGACTGCAAAAAATTTAGAGGGAATCTTCAAAAACTGATTAATAACCAAAGAAATTTAGTGGCTATAGCGCCAACTGTCTTTCAGTTATGCTAACATTGACGGACAGACAGACATTTAGTGACTTATAGTAAGATAATAGTCAAGTAGTAAGTGTAGCTTAGCAGGACTCAATAGTATGGCACCCATCTTACTACACAAGCAATAGTTTTCGAAACTAACTTGCTAACCATTAATATCAACAATTCAATTTGAATATTTAATTCCAGTTTTAAGCACTACAGAAAATCTCTATAGCAACTCATGTTACTATGGTGTTTCTCATTCATCCAACCATAGCCCTGTGAATCACCTTCACCAAGAGTGAGCTATTACAAATTCTTCTGTGAGAGGGAAGGAAAATGCACCTTTTTACCCTCTAACCACAGCTCAGAAATAAATATTTTGAAGAAGTTTTTTCAGCCTTCTACATTAGAAACTGTTGATATAGATTTCTTCAGTTTTAAGTGGGTCTAGCAGGCTGGTTGTCCATCTATGCATCTATCACATGTACAGGTCGCACCAATGGAACTAGAGGGCTGAAAATTTTTACATTTACTCTTTATTATGTCTAGACAAAATGTTTCCCTTATATTATTGAAAATTCCCCCCTCCCCAAGTAGGTTTTCACTGGAGGAGAGAGATTGATTTACAAGTTAAGTTTATGCTAAATTGGTCACTTGGTTTGTGTCCGGCACCATTCCCACTTGTTTTTTGTGCTTTTTACTAGCCAAAAAAAGGCAAAAAAAGCAACTTATCTATTGATCACTCCTATTCTTTTAATGATTTTTTTCAATTGACCACCCCCAACACAGTATGCTGCTGAAAAAAAACATTGGTCCCCTGACAGTTTCTGTTGAGTCACTAATCAGACCTGTATACTTTTAGAATCAGCTGTATCACTATATATATCATTAGAGTGAATACAAATTTCGCTGAATCTATATATAAATCCTATCAATGATATCAAAGGTTACAAAACATAATTACTTATAATTAAAAAAGCTTTCACCATCACACTCAATATTTGAAATGTTAAAAAATTCCATCAGAATAAATTCTATGACATATCTGGCGTTTTCCACAGGGAAACTTCTAGAATCGAGTGAAAATGAAATCTAGAAATATGTAGATTCTCCAGAATATAGATATTTCTAAATGTTTTTTTGTTTTTTTTTTCCACTGAAGAATGTCTAAAATAGAGTGAAAAAAAATATACCGAGATTGTCCAGAATTTTGGTGTTATTAAAGAACCCCCAAGGTCAAAAAAGCTTTTTTTCTAAAGTTTTTTTTCTAATTTTCTGGAAGGACTACTGTTACCAATTTTCAAGTCTGTAAGCAAAAAAGGTATGGCCAGGAGTGCTGGAACAAACACAAATGTACGTATAAAAAGGGATAGCAACCTTTTTACATAATGCCAGGAATATTTAATTTGTAAATGCAGAAAATATTTGAGCTGTATGAGGAAAATGGAGTAGCAGTAAAGTCAGTGGTCAGTGATAAAATATCCAAAACATTGTCTACATAAATCAGGCATAAATGCAGTCTTGAAATTCGACTGTGATTGCAGTTTCATTTTGACCCATTACTGCCAGAATTTGATTTCAGTAAAACACCAGGTTTCCAAACGTAGATTTTAAAAGCAAATGGGTTCTCTCTGTTTAGATGATTGGTGAAATATAATCTATCCCCACCGAACAACAGATCCTTACCAGACTAATTTGATCTCAGATATTTATATACCAACTTTTGTTCAGATAATCTCTTACTTCTTCACATCTTGACAACGTTTCAGAAAATTAATTCTCCAGCTTTCTCGAGGTGTAAAATGTAATATCAACAGGAAAAGAGAATCTGTTTCATTAATCTCTTTCTCTGGTGGTGCAAAGTGAAAAATTTAAAGAAAAAAAAAAACAATATAAAAAAATTCAAACATTGACCACAACATTAGTGAATAAATTAATCTTTTTTAGCATGGCGTGTAGAACAACTAGTTTTGTTATTTTCTATCATGGAAAAGTTTTCATTCTCTTTCTTTGTTGAACTAAGAATTCTGTCTCATGTCTCTATAGAGCTGATCATTAATTGTCCAAACTAAAGTTGGTATGTTAATGACTCTTCTCAGAGTTATAGACGATTAGATATTTGATAGGGAGAGATATGGGTTTCCCTCACATCTCAAAGGTTTGCTTTACGCCACTTTTTCTTTTAGTTCGTTTTGCAGGTTTATCTTTCCATTTTCCATGTCAAGAAGAGGAGCATTGATTGAATATAGATTTTTACAGGACATTGTAGCTGCGACGGTACAAAACCAAACATGACTGAACCTATGTAAATCACTAATATCTGCTTCGTCTGTAACAGAATGATGCAAAACATATGCAGATTGCTATTTTGGCAACTTTTGTTTTCAACAGTATTTCATTATTCGGGGAGTTTTGATTCTAGCAACATTGTTTTGATTGAATTATATTTTGACTAAATTGAAACTACAGTTATTTTTGTCTTGTTTAAAATTTAAAAAAAAAATATGGACACAATCCGTCAAAAGATGAACAATGTAGCATGAGTCACTATACGCTGACGATTGTTTAAAACAAAAACACAAAAAAAAAATCTTTCCAGTGAATCAAATTTGGGACCCAGAAAACAGTGCCGAACTTTCTTCTCATTTCGGGAATAGAAAGAGGGACAACCAAACGGCCTTTGGATTTACCAAATGATGTTCATTAAATGCTTAAAACAACTTGACTTACTTCGCGAACAAGAGACAACTATCAGGCATAATGAACTTTTGGCTTAAACGAACCTCCCTACCCAATTAAATTGCTATAGTCAGGGTTTATGGTATTTGTTTTTCTGTCTTATTATAAAGACATCAGCAGTGGCAATATTAGTTGTGATGTAGATGAAAACACAGTCACAAGCTTCCTCTCTTTCTATTTGCTTTAGCATGACAGAAACCAACAAACAAAAAAGTGACATTGGCTATCATATAATAAGATTATCGCCATTTTCTCCAAATTAAAAATCTTTTCTACACGTTAAGGAAGGAAGTATACTGTTGGCTATAAGTTAACAATGTGCTAAGTAATGTTAGTACAGCTATCTGTATCTACAAACACTTTTCAGTCAAACAACATTCTTTCTTTCTTAGGCAATTCTTGTGTGTAACAATTGTAACAATAAGCAGGCTGGAGGTCAAAACGGTGTTGGTTGTTTACGAGGCAGATTAGAGGTCAAAGTGGTGTCTGCTTGTTAAGTAGAGCCAGCCAACTAATACACAACAACTGTCATAGCAGGTTAACATAATTTTGTTCTTTGCAGGCACAGCACACTCAATAAATATTAGATACATGGGTAAAAGAAAAAACAAAGCTAAAAACTCAGTATGAGTAAATATTTCATGTCTAATTCAAGCCGAGAGTGTGGATACAAGTTCATTTTTAAGACACTTTTTCCCTGTAGTTAAAAATAAGACATCCTGTGTTTTTATGATAATATCATACACCAATTTATTCAAACAGTTCTCCTCATCTTAATTGTTCTCATGATAAAGCAAAAATTTCACAGTGATGTGCCATTTTTGCAGTAACAAATATACAAACTAACATATGAAAATCTTATCATAATAATATAGATAAGTACTAGTAAGATTTGAACATTGAAAGTATTACAAATACTTTATTCAATAAATACTGATAGAAACTATAAAACAAGTCTGTGTAGTCACGTCACAAACATCTTTTGGCAGCACGCTGTGCTGCCAGGGGTGGGGGTGATCAGAGAACTTCTCTGCCTTCTGTTAGATCACTAAAATGTCCAAATTTTCAAAAACCAAGCACAAACACTGATGGCCACAATCTAAAAGACCAATTTAGCATGAATATATATCATAAAATCCCTCCTACACACACACACACACACACTATAAACCTATTTTGAGGATGAATTTTGAAAAAAAAAAAAAAAAACTTTTCTAAACATAATTAGGAACAAACGTTTCAATTTTCAGCTATCTACCTCCATTGGTGCAGCCTGTATACGTGATACACAGCCAGCAAGACCAATTTAAAAACTGAAGAAACTTTTGGTCGATGGATCATGTTAAAGCAATGAGAGTATCATAGTACTTACAAGAGACAAGATAAGTTAGCATAACACAATAAGCATTCATCTCCTCCAACCCAGAAAATGTCCAGAAAAATATTTGTATAATACTATAATCTGCAAATGAAGTCATGAGCAACTGAAAAAACTAGATAAAAGTAATTCAGAGTATATCCTTGATGCTGACTAAGTGTATAAACAGGTCTGGTTAGTCACTTAATAGAAACTGTCACCTGACCAATGTCTCTTGGCAGCATGTTGTGTTGAGGGTGATCAATAAAAAAATGGAAAAAAGAGAAGATCAATGAGTGAGACGCGTCTCTTGCCTCTTGTTGAATCACTGAAAAGTCCAAATTTTCGAACAACAAGCATGCATGAAGCAGCCAGACACAAACTGAGGCAACAATTTAGAATAAACTTACATTGTAAATTGAACCTCCTCCCGCTACTAAATACCTCTTCTGAGAGAGGATTTTGGAAAAACAAGCCAGGCTGCTGCAGGGTCAAACTCCACTCCAACTATTATTCCGACTGAAAATGATTACAGTAACTTTTGTATGTACGATGAATTATAAAGATTTTTTATTTTAGTATAAATGTATTTCAGCCCTTTTGGATCTGTAATATAGATTTTCTGGATCAGACTCATCAATTTAGCTCAGTCGGTAAGACACCAGCCTATCAATCAGTTGGTCATGATTTCAAATTACGGTAAGGAAATATCAATTTTATAAAAGTATTTATTTATCAATGAAACAAGCCCTCACGTATTTCAACATAAATTCTGGTACATGTATAAGACTTGTCTAATCAGCTCAGTTGGTAAGACACCAGCCTACCAATAAGTTGGTCATGATTTCAGATCACGGTGGGAGGAACGTTAATTTCTACTTCCCTAAATCTGGTGAGGATTGTTCTCGTTATAGTAGAAAAAAAACCAAGACAACTCCAGGTTTAGACTGGATTTTAACAGAAACGTTTTTTTTTCTAGACACAACAATGTGTAAATGTTTGAATTTTTAGGGCCTCTAGCTCCATTGGTGTAGCCAGTACGTGCTATGTTTACATGACCATCTCAAAACCTCAAGAAACCTATGTTGACAGTTTTGGTTGATGGTCCCTGATAAATTGATGAGGATATCATGGTATTTATAAAAAGACGAGATAAGCTAGAGTCATGTAAAAGCAGTGAGAAAATTTTGTTTGTATAATACTATAATCTGGGTATGAAGCCATGTGAAACTTCAATACATTGATAGAGAAAATCTGAGTACATCCTTCATTCTGACAAAGTATATAAACAGATCTGGTTAGTCACTCAATAGAAACCGCCATGTGACCAACATCTTTTGGCAGTATGCTGTGTTGGGGTGATCGATTGAAAAAAAATTTGAAAATTGTATTAATAAATTACTTCTCTTGCCTTCTGATGGATCATACGTCCTCATTTTGAAAAAAAAAACAAAAAAAACAACAAACAAACAAACAATGCAGCTGGACACAAAATAAGGGACCAGTTTAACATAAATTTACATTGTACATTGAACCCCCCAAAAACAAGAACAAAAAAACCCCAAAACTTTAGAAAAACAGAAGAAAAATGTCTTTTCTGGACATAAGGAGTAAAAGCTTAAATTTTCAGCCCTCTAGCTCCACTGGTGCAGCCTGTCCACATAATACACATAAAGATGGCCAGCCAGTCAAATTCACTTAAAAATCGGAGAAACCTATGATGAGAGTTTTCGTCACAGTCCTGGTTAACAGTCTCTAGTAAATTAGGTAATCATAGTATTAGTGAAAAACAAGATAAGTTAGAATAACACTAAAAGCATTTATCTACTTATTTCCGGGAGAAGCGAGAAAAACATGTTAGCAAAGTTCTCTCTCAGTGTGTCACTATATAATCTGCATATGTAAACCATGTGAAACTACAACATGGAGATAGAATAATTCTGAGTTTATCCTGGATTGTACGGTACTAATATTGATGTTTTGTCAGTGGTAGGGAAATTATTAACAATGTCAATATGCTCGTCATTTTGATTAGGTTTGAATATATTTTTACCCCAGCTAAGTTGAAAGATATATATATATATATATATATATATATATATATATATATATATATATATATATATATATATATATATCCTCTCATGATGGTCTGTTTGCCCTCACAATGTCCCTACAAGTTCTTCAAATGAATTTTGAAGACATTTTTATGGAAGGGTGGTCCATGAGTTAAGGAAGGATTGGTAGAATTTTGGGATGGATCCAGGAATTATTTTTTGATTGAGAGATATTTTTTCAACGTATTGAGACAATAGTCTGAAATATGGAAATCAATCATATTTGTTCGTCCGTGCAATATCTACGAAAGTTCTCACTGAATTTCAATGACATTTTATGGAATGGTGGACCATAGGCTAAGGGAGAATCGATTACATTCCGGGGTAGATCCAGGTATTTTCATTGCATTTTAGATATTTTTTCAATTACAAAGATGATAGGCCGAAATTTAGAAAATAAAAAATTCACAGTTACTTCCCCTGCATTGTAGCTTTATATGGACACATTTTCATTCAGTTTTTTGATAATGTATGGCATTGGCCATGGTATGCGGTCTCTGAGTGCTTTCTAGTTCGGTTTCTATCTTTAACAAGGTTAGTAAAACATCATCATCAGTCTTTTAATGTCCGTCGTTGGACATAGACCTTGCCCAGGATTTGCCACACTTCTCTATCATGGATGTCGTGGAGTCAGTACTTCCTGAACTTGTCTAGCTCATCTCTCTATCTAATATTCTGCCGGCTTTGGTTGCGCATGTGATCTCGGGGGATCCATATCGTGAGTCGTGATGTCCATCGGTTGTCCGCCATTCTTGCAACATGGCCAGCCCACTGCCATTTGAGATTTTTAATGGATTCTATGATGTCCCTGACTTTCGTCTTTTCTCGGATGTACTGTGCTGTCTTGTGGTCTCTCCATGTGAGGCCCAGCATTATTTTTTCATGTGCACGTTGATGGAGCTGAAATATGGAACCTAACCAAGAGACAGACCCGTAAATTGAGAACCATGCAAAGTGTACATGAATAAAACATCAACCGACATTAAATCCTCAATAACTTTATTTACCTCTGGCAACTAAGTTGGAGAGGTATACCTATTCGTCTAGCCATAGAGCAATGTTAGACAAAAACTCTGAGGGACTCAAAAGGACTAGAGTGAGGGATATTATACAAATAATCAAGCAACAAAAATGGAGATGGGCTAAACACTTGGCAAGAGGAAATGACAACAGATGGAGCAAAAGTCTTACCAATTGGTACCCTATTGAATAGTAACAACGGTGAGAAAAAAAACCAGGCACAAGATGGAGAGGTGAAATAGAAAGGTTTGTGGGTAAGACACAGCAGAGATCAATAAATTGCAGTCGTCGTAGAATAAGATGGGAGAGGCCTTTGTCCAGCAATGGACATAAAGGCTGATGATGATGATGATGATGATGATATATGTATGCTGCCAGGGGATTTTAAAAGATATATCAATAATACAAGAGGAATCAAAAATTATCCTACTATAAACACTGATTGTTGATCAAAATTCGATTGTTTGAACAGAGCTTTAAATACATCCTGGCTGATAATAGAGTTGTTTATTCATAGATCACTTCAAGTCTTTGTAAGTTTACATGCTGGTGTTCCACTACAGCACATACTGCATATAAACTAAAGAACTTATGTGAAGACATTTGTTCCAATGAGTAACTACAAACATATGTGGGTGGATAACATATGTTCAACTGGAAGCTAAATATACCAAAACATACACACTATTGTTCTATGAAGCCAGTTTTCAAGTTCTTTAGTCAATAACTCCATAACCAAGAGCAGGGTTGCTGGGGTACTGCAGATGATTTCATCATAAGTGTGTCAAGGGTGAGATAGCCTATCCCTCTTTGGGCTGGTTTGGAATCAGAGTTGTCCATCTCCTAAACTGGTTGCTAACCATAGCTAGAGAGCCCAGTCTGCCCTACTATAGGCCTCCTACGTGATAATGCAGTTGTGGTTCACATTATAATGCAGGTTGATGGTTGAACCCCAAACCTAGCTCCAAAATAGCTGGATCTAGCCCTAAAATAGCTAGAAAATTACAGCTCAATAATAACGAAGGACAACTATTTACCCACAGCTTGGAGGAGAAAAAGTGAATTCCTACCTGTCCTAGAGGGATTAGAGCAAAAAAGAACCCAGACTGTCTCGGCTGAGATTTGAACTTGGCTCACTGGGCCCATTCTCCATGCTGTTAACCACTCAGCCATTTCCCTACCTCCTTAAAGCCAGTTCCAGCTCACAAATTTTAGAGTTTTTAAACAATTGAATTAAAAATGATTGAATTTCCTAAATGAAGTCAAACAAGATGGGAACAAACAAAATAGAAATTTAATTACCCTAAAACGAGCTTCCCAATAACAAAAAAATTAATTACAATCAAATTAAGTTGTGGAAAACATGTAACCAGTTCCACACAACAACGATGCTAATTAGAGCGCCGCGTCATGTTGCAATTGTCCGCAAACTAGACTTGCAGATTCTGATGACTGTATAGCGAGTTCGATCCTCACTGCGTGGCTCATATATATGGCCTTGTGCAAAAACTAAGCCAAGATGTGAAAAACACAAGAATCACACAACAATGGTTCTAATTTGGGCACCTCATTATGACATAAGTGTTAGCAAGTGAGTCTAGCAAATTATTACTACTGTATCGAACATTGAAGGCAAACTTTTTGCAGCATTTCTCCTTTTAATGTTGAATGTTGGACATAGACCTCTTCCCAAGATTTGCCAGATCTCACTATCACCGGCATTGCAGTACCAATATCCCTGAAACTATCTAAATCATCACGCCGTCTTATTTTCTGTTGGCCTCAGTTTGGCATATGATCTCTAGGAATGCATGTTGTGAGTCTTGGTGTCCAATGGTTGTCTCACATTTTTGCAAAATGACTAATGGTATTCTTTGTTCATGGATGTTGAGTAGTCATAATGCAAATTCTTTTAATAATCCTGTTATCGGAGTGTCACTTACATGTACACATGTATTAAGGTTTTAGCTAAATACTTATAAATAAGCAACCTATTTTTCGAATATATTTATAAGGCTAGAAGTTTAATAAACTATGAATTGAAATTTCAAAATATACTTAGGAAACAAAAATAAGAGGATAAAATTTCAAAAGTTTTTTTTCAAAGTCCATTGAGTGTCACCTAGAAACCTGTGGTGTGCCATTGCTGATTTGCTATCACTGGTGTAATGGGTTCAATCTTCATCAGGTGCCCCATATTTATGAACTAAATGAAGAGAGCAAGAAAGTAGGCCTACACATGAACTTCAGCAAGACAAAGATCATGTGCAACAACCACATCGGAGATAAAAACATAAGATCAAAATCGAGGACACAGAACTGGAGAAAGTAGATCACTACATCAACCTAGGACAACAAATCTCCATGAGACCCTCAAAAGAAGAAGGAGAAATCAAGCGAAGAATCATACGAGGATGGCAAGCCTTTGGCAGAGCTAGCTCAACCTTCAAAAATAAGAAGATCCCATTAATCCTAAAAAGAAGGGTGTATAACCAATGCATCCTCCCAATAGTCACTTATGGAGCTGAAACATGGAACCTAACCAAGAGACAGATCTGCAAATTGAGAAGCATGCAACGTGCACATGAAAGAATTATACTGGGCCTCACATGGAGAGACCAAAAGACAGCACAATACATCTGGAAAAAGACAGAATTCAGGGACATCATAGAATCCATTAAAAATCTCAAATGGCAGGTGGACTGGCCATGTTGCAAGAATGGCAGACAACTGATGGACATCGCAACTCACGACATGGATCCCCCGAGATTACATGCGCTATTGAGGCTGGCAGAATATTAGATGGAGAGACAAGCTAGACAAATTCAGAAAGTACTGGCTCCACAACGCCCATGATAGAGAAGTGAGGCAAATCCTGGGGAAGGTCCATGTCCAACGACAGATGTTGAAAGACTGATGATGATGATTTAAACTAAGCTACGCTTAGTAAACAACAATGATTCTAATCAACTTAATACTTTAATAGTCAAACAAGAGAGATAGTCAATGAATGTTAACCTTGAGTAATCTGGATAGTTAATGTTATTAACTAAACTTATTTTAGTCTGGCACAAGGTCACTATTCCAAGATAATCACTACATATCATAGAGGTACAGCATGGAAAAGGCAAAGTAAAGTTGAGTTTCATCAGAGACTGCTTATATTCGTCACTTGATACTAGTGCTTTTGGAAAAGGCATGATTCCACTCAGCTATAGGTAAATAGCAGAGCAGTTGGAGCCCTTTAGCATGGGGCTAGCAACTCCACACAGTGGAACCTACTTGCTACAAAAAGACGGCCCAATGCTCAACAAGAAGTCCACATGAATAACTACAAAACAACTTCAACTCTCGGAAGCATTTTTTAAAAAATGAATGTCATTATCAAGGGAAATAACTCGATTGAAATTATTCCCTCATAAACCATTACATGAATTTCAGAAAAAAAGTTTGTTTATACAATTCATAGAAGAGTTCCATTAAGTTTTTTTTTTTATTTCTATTCATTGGAAAGTTCCACTGTTGATAGAAGCGGTCCATGATTTTAAGAGTTAATTACCAAAATCCCAAACAATGGTCCTGCTTTTTAGGCATCATACAATAACAGATAGCCAAACCACATCCATTGGGGATTAAGACACAATTGATCCTAGCCATTTCTGTGCTTTCCTTGCATCTTTTTTTTTTTTTAATTATCAATATAAATGATGAATTGGCCTTGGTTTGGGCTCAAAGTTTTCTATTTAAAATCGAATTATAATGGTGAAAGAATTTTATTTATTATCATTATTATTGGTAAACTGGAAAGAAATAACAGAAATATCTGTATCTCACACAAATGAATCACTATAGCCAGTGCATGGACTAGAACTAATTATCTAAAAAGTTATCTGATGAATTAACGTTGAAAAATGGATCTTTTCTCTAAAATTAGCTAAAAAATAGATCTTCCATCAGAAATGATCTCAAAAAATAAATCTTTTATCTGAAATGATCTTAAAAAGAATAAATTTTTTATCTAAAATGATCTTAGAAAAAATAAATCTTTCAACTAAAAGGATCTACAAAAGTACATCTTTCATCTGTAATGATCTCAAAAAATAGATCTTTCATTTAAAATGATTTGAAAAATAGATCTTTCATCAATTATGATCTTCAAAAAGATCTTGTATCAAAAATAATCTCAAAAAATAGATCTTTCACCCAGAAGGAGCTAAAATAATAGATCCTTCATCCAAAATGATCTTTAAAAAATTTTTTTTTTCAATTTTTCAAACAAAATGATCTAAAAAAAAAAAAAAAAAAAAAAAAAAAATAAATTTTCAAAAAAGTAAGTAAATAGATGAATATAGATCTCTCATCTTAATTGATATTACAAAATAGATCTTCCATCTAAAATCATCTAAAGACAACCAGCATAAGATTTGGGTATGGTTGGTGCCAAAATGACCATGGTGCTTTTTTTGAAAAAACAAAACAAAAAACTTTTTAGATGGTGTCTAACAGTGTACTCATGCATAAGTTTCAAGGTTGTTGCCCCAAAATGTGACCAAGAGTACCCTGAGACACCCACACACAATACGGGCTAACAAAGAGTAAAGAATCTAGGGTCCGCTTGGCAAAATAGCAATAGAACGAGTATTATGTAAGTCTCACTTACAACAAGTCGCTAATCTATGGGTTTTATCGCTAAATTTTCTCAGACATAAACATTCTTAGAAAAAAGAATGATGAGTACATATATCAGTATGCAGATATAAAATTTTTGCAAGTTGACTACAGAAAAATTCTTATCTAATTCATTTAATTTTTACAATTGGTGTGCCGTCAAATATATATTTCTTGATGTTTCATCATACAATAAAGTTTGAGAACCGCACCGTTACGGTTTTAAGACAACTGCCCAAAAGATAATTACCCCCTGAGAACAGCATAATGACAGTAAAGCCGAGGTTAAAGATTATGAAAATGAAGTGGTTGGCCATCACAACTACGGAGAAATTGTGCAAAGGACAATTGTGAAAAATGATTTGTCGAGGGGTGGGGCACTTATCTTTATACCCTGCATTAGATAAAGACCAACATTGTGAAAAATACTTATCTTTTGACAAAGTGTCATATTTGCTTGACCAGCAATAAATGGCTGTGTTATTTATAGTCTAGAGTATTTTTTAGGTCATGAAAAAATAATGATAGGAATAATATACTGACAGAGACCGAGAAACACTATCCATGATTTTTTTGAAGAGATTCCATTGGTTGAAAAACTAGTATGTTTTCTCCTCAGGAAATTTTCAAAGTAGAATAAATGGGACAAGCTCAGTATATCAGGAAGAAAACATGAGTATGAGACATCATAGGATCTATTAGAAAACTTAAATGGCAATGGGCAAGTCACGTTGCAAGAATAGCAGACAACCGATGCATACCACGATTCACAACATGGATCCCCAGAGATCACATGCAAAACCAAGGGCAGCAGATCACAAGATGGAGAGATGAACTTGACAAATTTAGAAAGTACTGGCTCTGCAACGCCCATGATAGAGAAATGCAGCGGATACTGGGAAAGGTCTATGTCCAACAAGGGACATTAAAAGACTGATGATGAAATGGGATATTAAAAATGGAATGTCTTCCCTTTTTTCTACCGCACTAAAGACAACCCCCTCCCCTGTCTATGTTTCCCCATGTTCTTTTGCTCAGTAAATATTTTCTCATGTAATGACTAAAATACATTTTATACATATATATATATATATATATATATATATATATATATATATATATATATATATATATATGAAAACCATCTCTTTTACCTCGATTCTCAATTTTCCCAGCTATTTCCCTCAAATCCAGCTCAAACTTCCATAAAAATTTCGAATCAAATGTTATCAAATCACTAAGAACAAAATATTTCATTTTTTTTTTTTCCATTTCTTCCATGGATCTCAGAGACGGTAGCTTTCTTTTATTGGTTGGAAAAAAAACCCAAAAACAGAATAGTAATTGACTCCATGAGTCTCAAATCAACATAATTGGCGAGATAACTGCACTTAATATATTAGTCATGTGTCATTTTCCAACTTCCGTTTATTTAGCACCTAGAAGTACAAGGATATCATAGCATGGATCCCTCCAGGCCACGGGCAAAATATAAGTTATTAATAACCAAATGAAAGTTCATATGAAGATGCAATGCAGGGGATATGACAGTGACAAAAATTCCTGAAATCACCCCAAAATTCTATCCATTCTTTCTTGACCCATGGCACATGATTTTACAAAATGTCATAGAAATTCATGGGGACCTTTTGGAGATATTGTGTACACAGACAAACAGAGAGACAGACAGAAATGAATACTTATACTTCTTCCAACAAAAACCTCCAACATTAAACAATCAAGAATTTAACACAACAAACATGTGAAAGCTCATTATCAATTAGTTTTTAATGGTAGCAAAATTTGTCCACAACACTCTAGCCAGGTAACCTCTACATGAATAGGAGGAGTTGGATTTTCCAGGCAAGTGAGAGCAAGAGAGAAAGAAATAGAACTGGAAAGGGGTGAGGGCAAACACACAATTGATTCATGGGATACAGAAGCAAAGAGAGAAAAAAAAAAAAAAAAAAGAAAAGATTTGAGATGGAAGACTCAGGTCTTCCAGCAGTTTGAGTTTGGTGTGTACAAAAGACCATGTTGGATTGATAGACAGACATGGTAACCTAGCAACCGGACAATAGACTAAGGAGAGAAAAGAATTTTTTTTTCTTTCCTCCATCTGTTCTGGGAAGCAAAACTTTTGTTCAAAGTAATTATGGACTCTAACAGGTGATTGCAAAAATGAATCTAGAGTTTCTTTATAATAGGTCTATGGAATACAACACCGTATAAGCAGAGAAGAAAGCAAAAAGCTTTTTAGATTTACCATTCAGAATTGTCACTATCTAATTGGAGCATTAGTACAGGACTAATTACATAAAAGTACCCCCTCCACACACACACACACACTGATAAGGCATTAGTATAACTAAAGTGAACTAATGAACTCATAGAGCACATCTCTCTGCTAATGCCATTGTCACTAAAAATTGAATGAAAAGCAGTTTATATAGAACTATGATGAAAGGGAAGTAGCTATAAAAACTTCTGGATCCAAAATTTAATTGCCTCTTCTATAGCCCATGGCCTATGCTTCCGTAAAATGTTGTTGAAATTCATTGTGAACTTTTTGAGATATAGTATGGACAGATTGACAGACATAAACTTTTGTTCAAAAACAAGTAATAGGTGAAGGCAAGAATGAATTGGGAGTTTCTTCATAATAGGTCCATTGAATACAACACCACATAAGCAGAGGAGAATATAGTGGGATTTTCAGATTCATTGGCCAAGATTTTAGAGATCTTATTGGAGTAATGGTATAATTCTGACCATATAAAACTAGTCTATGGCCCATTGCTTCACCAATGGTTATCATGAGTGTACAAATAAAAATTCATGTAATATTTATTAGGTGAAAAAAATTTCACTCAAACTGATACATTGTTTAAGGGGTAATTTTAAGAAGAGTTTAACCCTAACAATACAACACTTTAATGACATTTTAGTTCAAAGGATCATCTTTAATAAATAAATCAAGTACCATGCATACATCAAACATCATACAGTGAAAATCTCAAGTCAAAATTTTTCTAATAACTACAAGTCAAGCTATGGACTTATTGATCCATTCTTGTAAATACACAAAAAAATAAAACTTGAGAATTACTGTGAATGGCACTAAAAGAGGATTTTATTAATTTTCTAGCAGCATTTACGATAAATTCACCAGCTGCTGAACGTGTGTCATGTTTTATCACACGAAAGGCCTACTTCACAGTGGAAATATTTATGTATTTCCAACTGGTGCCAGAGGTCAAAGTTCAAACCCGAGTTTTTAAAAAAATTTATCAAAACAAAAAAAAACAAAAAATTGAATGCTGATTTCCTAGACAGCACGCTCTTCCGACTTGGAATTGGCATACCGCAGTTTCCTTATCCTCTATTTCCTCTCTTTTAGCCTTTAGCTGGACGAAGCTAAGCTCCGTAAATATATTCAAAGTGGCCAGACAGGTCTTCCACTTGGAAGATTAGCACAACACGATTTTCTTGTATATTCCTATCTATTTGGCCTTCTGCCAGACTCTGCTAAATAGACACTCATCAAATGAAGGGCATGAGAGTACAGCATCTCAAACAGCAGGATAAAGACCACAAAGATAAGGAGATTAGTTGGAATTAACTGATTGGCAAGGTAATGGTTATGATCCCTCATCTCAAAAAAACACAGATAAAAAACATGAAATTGTCCGATCTCCTTAGATGGAGCATAGTTATTATTCATTTTGACGAGTTTTTTCTTTTCACACTATTTTTGGCGTCCAAGTAGTAGTAGTAGTAAACGTAATAGTCTTAGGGTTGGCAAAACCCAATGCTCTTATTCAGCCTTTTGTCTCAGTAAATATCAATAACAGTTTCAAGTAATTGTCTTTGTCTGTTGGCGATGGGAATCAATTATTTTCTTGTTGAGATGATCTGATGTTTGATATTACCAACTTGCTTCTGGCTGTTCAAATCTTCTTCTCAAGTCACGGTGACAACACATCAAACATACCTCCTTTAATGTCAAGGTTTTCTCTTAAATAAAATATTTGGGCTTTCACTGAGCAGTTCTTTTAAATTTTGTAGTCTTGCAATAAAAAAAATCATCAAATCAAGATTTTTTTTTTTATTGATTTTCAAAGAAATGTTAGGGCTTTGAACAGCATATAAGGTGGCACATCTGATTGAATAAAAGCAAGCACAATTCAGTTACAAATGAGGAATAATTCAATCATTAAATCTGATGGAAGAGATAAAAGAAAAAAAACCAACAAGAAATAAAACCGTCATCCATATTTTTAAAATTCACAGAAGCCATAAGATGTCTTTAAAGATAGAAAAAGGTTTAAAAATGTGATAATGTTTCTTTTTCATTTTGGTTTACAGGTTCACTCTGCTCTCTGGAAGTAGTGCGTTCTTGTAAAATCCTTTAGTGAGCTGAAATGGCATCAAGTGAAAAGGAATTACGATTAAAAAATATAGGGAAATTTTGTAAATTTCATTTCATCATCATCAGTCTTTTATGATTCATCCTTAGACACAGACCTTCCTCAGCAATTGCCAGACCTCTGTCATAGTCATCATGGAGCCAATACTTCCTAAACTTCTCTAGTTCGTCTCGACATCTTATATTCTGCCAGCCTCAGTTTTGCATTTGATCTCTGGGGATCCATGTTGTGAATCAATACATCCAGCAGTTGTCTGCCATTCATGTAACATGACCAGCCCATGGCTATTTGAATTTCCTAATGGACTCTATGATGTTTTGGACTCCTGTTTTTTTGTCTGATATATTGTGTTGTCTTGTGATATCTCCATGTGAGGTTGAGCATGATTCTCTTCTGTGTACGCTGTATGCTTCTCAGTTTGTGGGTCATTCTTTTGGTTAGGTTCCATGTTTCAGCTCCATAGGCGACTATCAGTTAGTTGTATACCCTACTTTTTAGGACTAATGGGATTTACTTGTTCTTGAAGGTTGAGCCAACTCAACAAAAAGCTTGCCAATTTAGAGTGATACTTTGCTTGGTTTCTTCTTCTTGTGAGGATTTCATGGAGATTCGTTGTCCTAGGTAGATGTAGTGGTGTACTTTTTCTAGCTTTTCGTTTTCAATTTTGATTGTTATGCTTGATAAATGGTAAAAAAAAGGTAAAGCAACCCGTCTATCAAGAGACAACTTCCAATGGAGTTCTTGAAGGGAATTTGTCCTATTGAAAAGTTTTCCAGTTTTTGCTCTTATCAGAAATCGAGTCCAGGACCTTCTGCATGTGAGGCAGACATGATAACCATTACACTACCCAAGCAAACATTTGATAAATGAGTTAACTAATCTTCTGAAAAGAATTAAATATAAAAAGAGCCTATACTCGGGATAATCCATTAAACGTTTAAAATCAAGGTTCCCTCTTACATAACATACAGAGGCTTTCAATGAGCTCTTTTTTTAATTTTCCAGTCTTGCAAGAAAAAAAAATCTCAACAAGATTTTTAGATTGATTTTGAGGTAAACGTTAGGGTATTAAAATAAAAACCAAGCACAATTAAGGTAAAAATGGTGACGGATTTAAATATTGGATTTGATGAAAGAGAAAAAAATAACAAGAAGTATTAAAACAGTCAACTTCACAGAAGCCATAAGATGTCTTTAAAGATACAAGAGGCTTAAAAATCTAATGTTTCTTTTCCTTGATATGTGAAAAAAAGAGAGTTCTTTCAAAAACCTTTCGTAAGTTGAAGTGGCGAAAAGATAAGAAGCAATTACCATTAATTTGTATGGGAAAATTTTCTAAATTTTATTTTATCACCTGTAACAACTCAGGTTTGACTACAAAACAAATCCAGGTTCAAGATACAACATTAACAAGTTAACTTGTAATGTTCTGAAGAGAATGAAATATAAAAATGCCTATACTCAGGGTAATCCATTCAGAAGAAGTTATACTCGAGAAAAAATGTTAAGGAGTTAGTAGCAAGGTTTTCTCTCACATAACAATATAGTGAGTATTCCATGGAGCAATTTTTTTTTCATTTTCTAATCTTGCATTAAAAATCTATCAATGAGATTTTTTTATATTGGTTTCCAAGGAAATGTTAGGGCTTTAAACAGTATTGAAGGTGGTATATTTAATAAAATAAAAGCAAGAACAAATTAAGTTAGAAATGATGAATAATTCAATCATTAAATCTGACAGAGGAAATTTTAAAAAACATGAATTAAAACAGTCAGCCATATTTAAAAATTAACAGAAGCCATCTTGATGTCTTCAAAAGATACAAAAAGGTTTAAAAATCTAATGATATTTGTTCTTTTTTTATTATCATTATCATTATAGTCTTGGTTTATTTATTTTTCTGAAAGAAACGTACAAAATGAAAGTGAATTAGAAAAACATCAGCCATAACTGTCACCATGGATTTCTTCAGTTTTAAATTGCTCGGGTTGGCCGGCTGGCTATGTATGTACCGTGTGTACGGGGTGAATCAATGGAGTTAGAAGGCTGAAAATTTCAATATTTAATCATTTTGTCCGGAAAAAAAAAAACTCTTTAAAATTAAAAATCTTTTTAGATTTGTCTCCAAAGTATTTTTTTTTTCATTGTGCACGGGCAGGAGGGGCAGCGGTCAATTCACAAAGTAAATTTATGCTAAATTGGTCCCTGGTTTCTAACAACATTAGCACTTTTTTTTTTAAATCTTGATTTTCTTAATGATCACTGCCCAACAAAAGGCTAGAGAAGTAACTTGTTTATTGATCATCCCTTTTTTTCGATTGAACGTCTATCTTCAACATGGCATGCTTCCAAAAGATGTTGATCAGATGATGGTTGCCATTGACCGACTAATCAGAGTTGTTTAATCTACATATCAAAATAAATATATCTTATATTATTTCCTTTAAAATCATTAATATATGTAACCAGTTTGCAACAACAGACAAGATAAATCATCTTGGCAAATCGTTCATCCAGTGCCACAGACAAAATAACTTGTCTTACGATAATGTGTTATTTTTTGTTCTTTATATATATATATATATATATATATATATATATATATAATGTGTACTGTAGAGAGTGAGACAGACTCGGGAGTGAGGTGTTTAGAGGTAAGGTTTAATAATCCTTATAAGTAAAATGTCCATACATGTTTCGGGATTCTTCCCATCATCAGTGGTGTGTGCTGTGTGAGTGTGTATTAAAACTTCCCAGTGTGTGTGTGTTATGCCAAATCAGTGAAATTGCCTGATTACTGGAATCTTAACTTTTTTTTATTTAGAATAAATAAATACGTAGTTTCAAGTCGATCAAAAGATTATTCAATCAAAGCAAGAATATAAAAATATTTTCTTTACTATCAAACTTTTTTTTTTTAGAAAAAATAACTAAATATGTACTTTTAACTTTTGTCTTACTAAGAATGAAAAAGTATGTAGTTTTAACTTGGTGAAAGTTCAGTCAATCAAAACAAGGATGAACAACAACTATTTTTCACAATCAAATGTTTATGTAATCAGAATGAAATCAAACTTACTTTTTTACAAAAAAAAAAAGATGAGTAAGTTTCGCCAATCAGGCAATTTCATTATAATAGATACATAACATTTATTGAATGTTCTTTTGTAGATATTAGTTGATTTGTATGAAAATAAAACCATTTTGAACACGCAATGAAGATTTCCCATTTTCATCTATTTCGTACAGTAGAGACGCCCTGCAAAAGTTACGTCACAAATCATACCTGGCAGCAAACGGGTCAAGGTGACCCTATATTTTTTTTTCAATTTGGACCCCCTTCCTGAAAACTTTCCAAGATTATTTGCTAGTCAGACATTTTCTTCTAAACCAGGTATTTTGCCAATTTAATTATTTTCTCATTTAAAAGATGTAGGTGGGTAGTGGATGAATTGATCAAAACTGAGTTTTTATTGCATTATTCAGAAAATGATGGTGCATTTTTTCAGAGGAAACAAAAGCTCACTCAAATATAACAGAAGTTAAATTTATTTGCTGATTACACACTATCATGCCATGAACAAAATTAATTTTGAATGGCAAAAATATTAAAAGCTGCACCAAGTATGAGAAGGTAAATTTTTTATGACCAACTTTATGCTATTTTCTTGCAGTTGAAACCAAAATTAAAACTTAAAAGAAGATATTCAAATTATTGCGATAAGTCTCTTAAAAATTTTATAAAAATGTTCCATGATCATTGCTACAGTTTGTAATATTTTGGTACCAACTTAGTTGAGGTGAGCAACACATGAGTATCACCAATTTACGTGGACATATTTTGGAGTTATGTCCATAAAATATGAAAGGTGGATTTGGTCTAGACTCTTAGACATGAAGAAAAATATTACAAAACATGTTCTGTGCATCACGAAGCAGTAGACATTAGCTTTTATATATATAATGTAGAATCCATTGACGAATAAAATGAAGCGACTTATCTATGGATAAATTAATATTTAAGAATATTTCTACTTTCAAACATCATTTACAGTCACATGTCACACTCTCTCCTTTTTTGCACTCGGCTTCAAAAGGGAGGAAAGGAGTAAAACTGGAGTTTTCCCGCCAAACTGAGTCTGTATGTCAGCTATATCAGTCAGTCACACTTTAGCCAATGGCCACATAAGTCTTCCTCTCCTTAATTAAAAGAGAGGAAGAGAGTAATACTTATGTCTTGACCGTGACAGGAAAAGATGAACTAACTTGGTGACATATCTCTCTCTCTCTCTCTATATATATATATATATATATATATATATATATATATATATATATATATATATATATATATATAAAAGGAGGCGGTGTTCGAACAACACTGCTGGGATGCCATATTAATATAAGTGTTTTGTTTTTAAAATCCCCTAAAGATATACATGATGAACAACTGATGATCCCAACAAGAGACAATTTATACATTGTACAATAATAAGAAAGTATAGGGGAAAACAAAGGAGAAAACACTTTTGAAGATTACATAAATTTCATTAACGGATATTAGGAGATGGGTGATGTTTAGAGTTTAAAGCTAAACTTTTTATATTATTTATATTTGTCTAGAAATCTTTACAGCTTTAAACACTAAACATTAAGAAAAATTAAACAAAATTTTTTTTCTGTCCCTTGAGTCACCCATTTCTAAATACCTGTCGATGCAATTTATGTAATTTTCTATAGTGTTTTTTCCTGTTTTACATATACTTTGTTATTTCGGTACAATGTATAAATTATATATATATATATATATATATATATATATATATATATATATAATAATTGTGTCATCCACAGACAGCGGTTTTATTGTATTACAACTCTTCAGTGTGGCTACAGACTATCCATTATTCCATCCAGTACCACGAGGTAGGATCGAAACCTTTGCTTCAGACCCAGAGGCTGGCATCTTACCTTTGGCCTATGCAGAACTGGACAGTCAGTAAAGTTGAATTTAAGCGATATATTTCACTCACTCTTAATTCCCCATGCACCAGAGTGCTCTATTCCTAAATTGGAGGAGCATTGCATAATATGATAAATTTTTTCAACATGGACAAACTATTTTATTAAGAAATAGATATATGATCCGACAGAAACGATTATATCATATCGTATTATATCTTATTGGAACTATATATATACATATATATATATATAAAAATGACAAACTACATGTATGGCATGAACTATACAATAAGAAAGGGGAAGTGGTGTTGGATCAACATTGCTGCTCTACCATATTGATATAACTGTTTTGTTTTTAAAATCCCCTAAAGAGTTACATGGTAAACAACTGATGATCCCAACAATAAACAATTTATACATTGTCCAATTATAACAAAGTATAAGTGAAACAGGAAAAAAAAAACTGGAAAAAAATTGCATAAATTTCATTGACAGATATTGGGAAATAGGTGATCAAAGTGGCACAAAAAAATATCTTTAAAAAGTTTTTTAATGTTTAGTGTTTGAAGCTGTAAAGCTTTCTAGACTATATATATATATATATATATATATATATATATATATATATATATATATATATATATATAGTACATGTGGTACAAATCAGGCTAGCAGTATAACATAATATAACAATATATTAATAATATAAAGCAACAACTGATATGTAATGGATTTATTTCATAGAGTGCTCGATACATACAACTTTATATTATTGAAGAGAAATTGTTTCTATAATTCTATAATTCTATAATTTATATATATATATATATATATTGCATGATATCTTAGAATTAAAAAGAGTTTGTTTTTTCTTTCCTGAACCAGTGAACCTTAGGATAAAAAGACAAAATAATCTGTATACTTTTCTGTTACCAATACAACTTACATTGGCATAAACCTAGCTTGGGCTTACAGGACATTTTTATGACTAAGTGTTAATCCTGTTGCACAAGTTTGCTGTACTGTGAGACAAAATAAGAAGATTGGTAGAAAAAAACAGAGGAAAATAGGCCTAAAATAACCCATAAAACATAACATAAAAATCATGAACAAAAAGTAATCATTTATTTAAGCTTCTTTGAAATAATTTTCATTTTTTTTTTTTTTTATGAATACGACTCATGGGCGCATGAGTTTCAGCCTTATAGCTTCCAGACTTTGGAATCAATTAATTACCCCGTGACATCAAGAACATTTAAACATTAGCAGGTTTTAAATCACTTAGTGAGTAATGGGAAACAGAAAAAGCTCCAAATCAAAGATTAAACTTCCTTGTTCCGAGACTTCCATAACTATAAGAACTCAATAAATAAACACATTTTGTAATTCTAGCTCCTACCCAGTGTTATATAAATATCTTTACTGACAAGTTGCATTTCCTTTAAATATTGACATTAGATTGATACTCTTCTTTAACAAGCCTTCTATTTTACTGCAATGATTACGCAGGTTTTAAAGCGATGGTCCAGTGGGGACTCAAGTATTGATGTTACTGAAAAAGGGGACTTTCAAAAAGTTTTTCAGACGATTGAACTCCTTGTTTGTATTATGAACACGTTTCAGCCAATTCATTCTACGGCCTCCACGCCATGTTTACAACACAAACAACAAAAAGGAGTTGAATTGTCCTAAAAACTCTTTGAATGTTAATGACCCTTTTCTAAACTATAAAAAAGGGGAACTTTGGATAAATGTTGAACAATCATAGCCATCAAAGATGGCAGAAGGTTCAATCCCATTTTTATATGCTGTGTTTGTGTCTTTTTCCCAGCATTCCTGGCCATACCGTTTTGTACATAGACTTGGCATCAGTACTTCCCTAAACTTGATATGTTTTTTTTTTTTTGTTTTTTGAAAAGAAAATCCTTTGACATTTGGGGGGCATTATTCTAGTGAGTTTATTTGTTTGCATTTTCCAGCACTCTTCGCAATATCGTTTTGTTCACAGATTTGAAAATTGGCATCAGTACTCCACTAGAATCTTCCTAAAAATGATTCATGGAAAGAAAACTTTTATGACTTTTTTCAGGTCATATCTGACGGGTTTATTAATTCTATTTTAGATGTTTTCCAGCAGAAAATGCCATTAATAAAATCATTTCTGACCATCTTGCATCAATCAAATATATGGGTGTCTATTAGCTCAAACATATCATATATACTTGCAGCTACCTTTCTTTTTTTTTTTAACTAAAACTCTACTACTCAGCAAACCATATGCAATTTATCTACCAAATCTTGCTCTAACATGCCATACACAGTTCACATAGACATAACAGAAACATACATATGTTATATCGTTCATATCTATTTAAACTTCTCGCTTGCAGTTGGTTATCAAATATAATGTTCCACTTGGAGTCATTCATTTGTTCCCACTGCCAAACCAAGATGGAGATTTATACGTCTTTCTGTCTGTCTGCTCACATGATTGTACGCAATGGATTTCAATGTGATTTGGTCTAATGATGAACAATAGGCTCTGGAAGAAGTGAATGAATTTTAAACCTGATCCATGTAATCTTACATCAACCATTCCATGGTTATATATATGAAATTTTGTAGAAGGGTGAGTGATAGGGTGAAGAAGATGTGGTTAAATTTTAGGGCGTATCCAGGAATCTTTTTTTGGTTGAAAGATATTTTTCCATATTTTTCGAACATTCATGTATATGTTCAGGATTGGCCACACAATATCTCTAATAGTCCTCAATGAATTTCAATGAAATTTTGTGGAAGGGTGGGCAAAGGGGTAAGGAAGATGTGATTGAAATTTAGGACATATCCAGGAATCTTTTTTCTTGAAGGATATTTTTCAATTTTCTTTCATACATTCTGAAAGATATTTTTCTTTTTTTTTCTTCATACATCCTGAAAGATATTTTTCCATTTTTTTAATACATTCATGACTGTCAACACAATATCTCCAAAAGTCCTCAATGAATTTCAATGAAATTTTGTGGAAGGGAGGACATTATAAGATATGTACATATAGAAGCCATGATTGAATCTTGAGGTCGATCCCTCCACAGTTACTTCCCCTGACACTGGTGTTGACAGAGATATGCACTCTGAGTACTTTCTAGATAAGAAATGAGATCAGTTGGGTTTTGAATGCTGTTTCATTGAGATATTGAAAGCAGACAAAGCCTGGCATTATAAAATTACAATGAATTTATTTCAAGAAACAACACAAGATATCCATAACTTGTGAAAATGAATCACCGTAGCCCATGCATGAACAAAAACATATCATCTAAAAAATTTGATCTTTTACCCAAAATTATCCAAAAAATGACAGCATACAAAAGATTTGGACATTGTTAGTTGGCCCAAATTGACCATAGGTATCAAAAAAGCCTAGATGTGTTTCCATGAAAATTTTCAAGGGTGTAGCTCGAGAAATGTGACTAGGAACACCCAGAGACACACAGTACAGACTATCAAAGAGGGAAGAATCCGTAGCCCACTTGACTGGTTGGTCAGGCGCTTACTTGTGGGGCTACTGTGATTCAATGGTTTCGCATTAATTTCTGGGGAGAAATATTGATCAGCATTTGAAGCATTTCTCTTCTTGCTCAACACAGAAAATGTAATTTTTTTTTTTTTTCAAATAATTCAAATCAGTGTTTTTTTTGTAATTTCAAATGAATAAAAGTTTTGTGATTTTATCAAATTACTTAATTAGTACAAATTCAATTTGGATATTTGTACTACAGTGTGTTGTTTTAACCAAACGCGACTGTAACTTGCAGTAGTCCATACTACACTGTTGTCCTTTCGTCATGATGATTCTCGACCTGGATTCGTATGTAGGTGAGACGGTATGAGTGTAGAGACAAGCCGTAGGGAATGTTTATTTTCTTGGCTTAAGGAGGATTTAGGTTAATAGAGCATACATAGGTTTAGTTTGGTTGAGCGTAAACATTAAACATTTCGGTAGATTGCATACTACATACCTATGTATTGGTCGAAGGCTGAAGCCAAAATAAACAAATGGGGAGTGCAATTTTTCTTAAATTTATATCCAAGTATATAATGTATATATGTATGAATATATTGTGTATTTAGGCAGCGTTCCTATCTTTTCAACAAGTATTATTTAAAAGTATAGACATTTTTTATCAAGTGTTTTTTTTTAGTGTTTTCATGTTGTTTCCGATAATCTGTTCAAATGAGTATAAGAATTTTCCAAAATTCATGTTTTATCATCTTTATCTCTCGGGACTTTTGACCATCGTTGGTCTTTTTCTTGGTTGGTTCTAATGTCACTGAATTAAATTAAAAAAGAAGTGCCGTGAATCTGAGGTCGACAGAGTACAAGATGGAGAGATGAACTGTACAAATTCAGAAAATACTGGCACCGCAATGCCCATGATAGAGAATTGTGGCGGATCCTGGAGTAGGTCTAAGTCCAACAACAGATGATAAAAGACTGATGATGATGAGGAAAAACATCAGAAAACTAAAAAAAATTACTAGAAGAAAAAATATCCATACTTTTCAATAATACTTGTGTGTGTGTGTGTGTGTATATCATCATATTTCATTTAGAGAGATCAAATATGTTCCCGTTGGGTAAAAAACAAACAGGTCTGGTCAGTCCCTTGAAGGAAACCGTTACTTGAACAACGTCCTTTTGCAGCATGTTGGGGGTGATCAATTGAAAAAAAACAGGGAAAAGGGCCGATCAATGAATAGATTATTCTTTTCAACTTTTATTTGGCAGTGATCACTAAAAAGAAGTCTGAATTTTTCAAAAGACAACTGCGAACCTTGCCGCATGCTAACTAAGGGACCAATTTGGCAAAACCTTAGTTTTAGCATGACTTGTATGCACGATACATAGCCAACCAGACCAACTTAAAAACCGAAGAAAACTTTGATGGCGATTTTGGTTGATAGTTTCTAACAAGGAAAAGCAATGAACTACACTATTTATTCTACATTAATATTTTATCACATTTCTCCAGAGTTTTTCTATATTTCAGTAATCCCAAAATCACCAGCTTAAAAATCAAGCTGAAAAAGTCAACAATGAGCTCCTCTATTTATCTAATCTGCTTGTTGCAACATTTTCATTCAATCAATATACCTTACTTAAGCGAGATCTGCTTGATGGACTAAGTGGTAACGTATTTCCCACAAGTGCTGTTAGTTTAGTGTTCAAACGCAGGTGAATAGCTAGTATTCTGAATGCTGATTTCCAAGGTAGGTAGGCCCTTCCCACTTCGATGAAGGGCATGACATAATCTTTCATTTCCCTTCATTTGGCCTTGTGCTGTACTAAACTAACCTTAGTAAATATCAAGGCAGTCAGGCCCTCACCACTTGGATGAATGGCGAAACACTATCTTACTCTCCCAATATGGCCTTATACTAGACTAAACTAAGCTGAGTAAAATCAATACCCTTTCACTTCCTGGACTTTTGGGTAGGATCAGTCACGTATGGCTTCAGACAAAACAGGTCACAATTGAAATGGGCCTGTGTCCTGGAGAATTAACTCCAGGGCAGCACCTCCCCATTGCACTAATGAGGTAGTGTCAGGGGTATGTGTTGGTGCCTGCAGAGACATGCTGTTACTTGATATCTAGCATAAGTCACCAGTTACAACTGGTGTAAAAACTCAATGAGTATAAATCATAATGGTAGTACTAAATAAGACGAGTAATTGTAATAGTAAAATTGAAAGCATGACTACATTAACAAATTGCTGCTTCTCACATTTAAATGCCAACTAGCGAGTCGAGAGAGGGAGGCCTGCAAACTTCTACAGACCAATGGTGTTTTTAATCTGATTTAAGTAGCGGTCAAATGAGATATAAAATCCCACTATTCCAGAACTTTTCGGTTCTGTCATTGTTGTATGTATACACTCACACATATCTCTTTATGAACATGCAGACACTAATTGAGAGCAACTTAGGAACGAGATGGGAAGTTACGATGATTATAGGGTAAGATTTCAGCATAACATTTACAGAAAATATATTCATTTTTAAGCAACTTTATATAATCTAGAAAGCTTCACAGCTTTAAACAGTAAACATATAACAGGAAAAAACTCCTAGAATTTTACTTTATTTCAGTTTCCTCAACATTATTTCCCCAACATCTGTAAATGAAATTTGGATAATTTTCTTCTAGTTTTTATGTTTATGACTTAGATATTACGGTAATATGTGTAAATTTTTTTTGTTGGAATCATCAGTTGTTTACCATATAACTGTTTCAGGGATTTAAAAACAAGACAGTTATATTAACATGGCTCCCCAGCATTGTTGATTGAACACCCCTCCTCCCTTTATCTAATCCATAAGAAACAACATATTGCCGGTTGCTAATGAGTGCAAAAGGCACAAAATGTTAACATTCACTAGGTTTGTCCTTGTAATTCTCATTTTTTCATATATAAATACTTCTATTTACTGCATCAAATATTTAGCACAGCGTCTCAATATATACAAGAGATAAAATCAGTTTTCATTCTTTTTGTTTGTATTTTAACAAATTGGGAATATATATATATATATATATATATATATATATATATATATAGAGAGAGAGAGAGAGAGAGAGAGAAAGAGATAGATAGATAGAGAGAGAGATTAGATAGATAGAGAGAGAGATTAGATAGATAGATAGATAGAGAGAGATTAGATAGATAGAGAGAGAGATTAGATAGATAGAGAGAGATTAGATAGATAGATAGATAGATAGAGAGAGATTAGATAGATAGATAGATAGAGAGAGAGATTAGATAGATAGAGAGAGGGATTAGATAGATAGATAGATAGAGAGAGAGATTAGATAGATAGAGAGAGAGATTAGATAGATAGAGAGAGAGATTAGATAGATAGATAGATAGATAGATAGAGAGAGAGATTAGATAGATAGATAGATAGATAGATAGAGAGATTAGATAGATAGATAGAGAGAGAGATTAGATAGATAGATAGATAGAGAGAGAGATTAGATAGATAGATAGAGAGAGAGATTAGATAGATAGATAGAGAGAGAGATTAGATAGATAGATAGATAGATAGATAGAGAAATAAATAGATAGATAAAGAGAGAGATCGATAGATAGATAGATACTACTGAGCCAAAATATTATGACCAGCAGCATATGTCTAGAATAACAGCAACCATCTCATAACTGTGCACGTCAGGGTCAGAGGTACATAAGTAGCTAAGCTGACCTTCAGTAATTTTGAAGTTTTGAATGCCAAAGTTTGAGGCAAGAAAAAAGATTAGAGTGACTTTCATAAAGACCAAATCTTTAAGGCCAGATGACTAGGTCAGAGCATTCCCAAAGAAAGAAATATTGGGTAAATTGCGCTATAATGAAATCTTTTAATTGAATATTTTCCCCCCTATCAAACAAAACGTAAGCAATATCATTTTGATTTATTTCTTTTTAGATGAAGTATTGCCAACCATTATTAATTCTTCACTAGTATTTTCTTTCATGTTTAATTCCAGCTGTTTCAGATCTCAACTACTCAGACCATCAATCTACATCAATGAGTAAACAATGGAGAAAAAAAAAAAAAAAGAGAAAAGAATAAGCAGTCGAACTAGTCGAAAATTAATAATGGTTAATAATGCTTCATTCAATGAAAAAGAAAAAGAAAGAAATTTTTATAATAATTTGCAAGCTGTCAATCCGTCCATGACAATAAACAAAAAAAAGTTGAAGTGGTTAAAGCCAACACATGGTGTGTACATGTGAGTTCATTCTGCTGGCTACTGATATTATAACTACAACTATTACTACTGCCCCCGTTGTTGATGAGTTTTGTTTTTTTTAACTAAAATGAATACAAAAGTTTCAGTTAATAATATCTTGCATTAACCTTTCGAATTACTCCATAAACAATACTGACTCCAAGCTTCAGGTATACAGTCAACAAAGCAACAGTCTACTATCAGTCAAGATAATATTGCCACTACAAATACAACAATGGGTTCCCAAAGCAATTTCCCTCCTCTTCGACTTTCCTACCACTTCTTTTTTTTCCTCTGTTCAGTGTTCTGAAAACTGACAGATCAGCACGAATCCTTTGCTACCCGACAATTCTGATCGACCTTCACCAAAAAGGTGTTCAATAGCACATGTTACATATACAGAGAAAGAGTAAACTTTTTCTTTTTATTTCAAGATTTGGGACTAATTTCGTATTTCCCTCTCTCTCTCTCGCTTTTTTAAAAACATTATTGCATTAAACCTTCATTTCAAGTACTTGTTTCTTTCCTCAGAATAACGATTGGTTTTCCATCAGCGGAACAAATCGATAACACGCGAGGAATGAGCAGTAACCTGCAGAGATGTACGTCTGACATAGCATGTCTCAGCGAGATGGTTATTTGGTGAACAACGCTGTTTAATGAATGATTGAAACAAACAAGAAATGAGACTAATAACATGTACATCTGACTTGTACAAATCAACAAACATGAGTTCCACTATTTGCAGCTGTAAGCATCCGACTGGTGCCACAGAGTCTTCTTGTTTTGAATTCAGCACAAATTTCAAACAACTCTCTCATCCAAACAGTCAGTCTAGGATAGATAATGTTAATATCAATGTGAAAGGTGTCAAAAATAGGTCTGGTTAGTCACTCGATAGGAACTATCATGTGACCAATGTCTTTTCACATCATCGGGGTGATCAATTGAAAAATTGGAAAAAAGGCTGATCAATGGCCTTTTGCGGGGTGGTGATCACAAAAAAGTCTGAATTTTAAAAAAAAAACAAGCGTGAATGCAGCCAGACACCAAGTGACCAATCTAGCATAAACTTACATTGTCAATTGAGACCCCTGCTAAAACCTTGGGGGGGGGGGTTGAAGCATTTTTCTCGACATATATCTAGGCAAGGAGTGAACGTTTAAATTTTTAGCCCTCTAGCTCTATGGTGTGGTCTGTACACACAACACATACATAGCCATCCAAACCAACTTGAAAACTCAAGAAACCCATGGTGACAATTTTGGTTGGCGGTTTCTAATAACATGTATGTCTGACTTGTACAAGTCAACAAACATGGGTTCCACTATTTGCAGCCTTAAGCATCGGACTGGTGCCAGAGAGTCTTATAGTTTGAATTCAGCACAAATTTCAACTTGCCTTTTTCTCTTAACACTGGTATCAATGTGAATGAATCACAGCTTTAAGCATCATACTTGAGCTGACGAGTTCAGTACAAATTTCAACTGTCCCTTCCTCCCAACAGTCAGTCTAGTATAAACAATGCTGATATCAATATGAAAGGTTTTAATTGCAGCAAAAACAAATCCAATCATTTTTCTAAAAATGTTTTTCAAGATTTTTCTCTAAATTCAAGCTGATAACTGCCAGGCATAAATGTTAGTGTGTGTATGTTTGCATATAAGCTATGTGGGTTGAGCCAAGGCCGCGTGAAATAATAATTCAACAAGATGACATCGGTTGAGTACGGGCTATGTCAGGTCATGTCTGTTGCCAGATGCAAACTACAGTGTGCAGACGACTTCAATGGAAAAATTGTTTGATTTTCAGAGCTCTTTGGTTTCCAGAGATTGCGTTATGTATTTTGATGGTAAATTTGTGCAGAAAAGATTGACATGACTGAAACTCAATGTAGCCAACTCAAAAAATATTTCCAAGCTAGTTAGTCTACTGAAAAAAAAAAAATCAAAAAACAAAATGGCCTAAAGATGCAAAAATGCTCAAACCCTTCCGTGCTAATTTAGGAATTTTTGCAATGCCTAATTTTAATTTTTCAAATTCAACATCCATGCAGTAAATAAACTTCAGTATTTCTTGAAAGAAGAATTGGCCAATTCCAATGAAATTATTATATGATATCACATCCTATCAAAGAGGAGAAATGTATGCAATAATCATTCATCGATTTATTTCAGCTATCATTCTCATTTTGGTTAGTAGAGATGTTGTCTATATTGTCCTTACTTTTGGCTGTCTATGCTAAGGGCAAACTTCTCCACGGATCTATATTGTTCTTACTTTTGGCTGTCCATGCTAAGGGCAAACTTCTCCACATGTCTATATTATTCTTACTTTTGGTTGTCCATGCTAAGGGCAAATTTCTCCACGTGTCTATATTGTTCTTACTCTTGGCTGTCCATGCTGAGGGCAAACTTCTCCATGTGTCTATATGATTCTTACTTTTGGCTGTCCATGCTAAGGGTAAACTTCTCTACGAGTCTATATTGTCCTTACTTTTGGGTGTCCATGCAAAGGGCGAATTTCTCCACGTGTCTATATGATTCTTACTTTTGGCTGTCCATGCTAAGGTTAAACTTCTCTACGTGTCTATATTGTTCTTACTTTTGGGTGTCCATACTAAGGGTAAATTTCTCCACATGTCTATATTGTTCTTACTTTTGGTTATCCATGCTTAGGGCAAATTTCTCCACGTGTCTATATTGTTCTTACTTTTGGCTGTCCATGCTAAGGGCAAATTTTTATATTGTCCTAGTGATTTCCTGCTCCACCAGAATATATATATATATATATATATATATATATATATATATATATGGATTTCACTTCCTGACTCAGGTACATGAGTTGAACATCAAAATGAGAACAATAGACTATACGTGATAATGGCAATTCCTAATAAAAAAATCAGACAAAAAATGTATACAAGTCTAAATTAAAATTTTTATCTATATCTACTTCTCATTTTCAATAACTGTTTCAATATTGTACGAAGATTACTCTTTGCTTCGACAAGAAGTAACAAAAAGTGAACCATAGATAATATTCACTACCAGTAATAGGCTTTTCTTATAAACATTACATCGAAATGAAACGATTTTTCCAGCTTTTGTTATGGAAACTCTTGCTCAATGTCAAACAAAAACAAATTCAGTCCAAGTGAAAGAAAATCAAAATAAAGCCATTGGTCTCATTCATTACATTGCACAAAATCATTCAAACAAAATGAAGTCATTACTTTTAAGACACAGCCGAGCTCAAAATCATACAAATTCGATTCAGTGTTAATCATAAAATAATACCATTTCTCATTTAATACAAAACTAAATTTGATTTACCATTGATTTTTTTCGATAAGTGAAAATTAAAATACGCCCATCTCTTTTATCTTATGGCATTGTTGTTTTATATAAACCTACCTCAATGAATATGGAAAAAAGGAAAAATACTTGTACCAAAAATATTTCTACTGCAAAAAGAAAATAAATAAATAAAGAATAAAAAGACTTGACATTACATTGGAGTAGAAATTTGACTAATAGAAGGCCATTTTAATTGGCTTAAAACCAATTACGTACCATATTTTCAATGCTATAATAACTTTGAATAGTTTGAATTCAATTAGTTCAAGGTTTTTTTAGGAATAATTATTTGTACTAATTGAGGCTGAGCAGTAATTTGTTAACAAATTCCAGTTACAAGTAACCATGTTGGCCTCCTTTCCATAACCTCTTGAAATGCAATTTATCGATTTTCTCTCTTATCAGAAATCTTTGTTCAGATTCTCCATCAGCCAAAACCGTTTTCTTCATTATTCTTTTCCTCTTTTCACAGAAATGTCTTCCTACAGATTTTGGCCTGGTACCAATGCTTCAATTTGCCAATTCTAAGAAAAGTAACACCAAATTCTAGCGATAATTAAAAGATATTTTTCCTAAATAGAATATAAAAAAAACAGGTAACAAAATCTTATCAAGTGAGCAACTAAAATCTATTATTTTGATCTTATTCTATAATATCCCATAATTCAGTGCTGACTTTGGATGCAGTCAAATAATTTATTCAAGACAGGTCTGGTTAATCACTCAACAGAAACCATCACGCAACCAACATCTCTGGGCAGAATGCAGTGTTAGGAGTGATAAATTAAAAAAATAGAAAAAGGGTTGATCAATGCATAAGTTACTCCTCTCGAAGTTGTTGGGCAGTGATCACAGAGAAAAAGTTTGAAATTTTAAAAAAGCAAGCATTAATGGTACTGGACACAAGCTACGGGACCGATTTAGCATAAATTCAGACTGCAAATTGAATCGCCCACTAAAAACCTATGCGGGGGGGGGGTGTCATAAAACAAAAATCACGTTTTTCGAGACGTAATGAGGAGCAGATGTTTTCAGCCCTCTAGCTCCATTTGTGTGGCCAGTATGCACAACACATTCTTAGCAGTTCAAAATAAATCTGAAAAATCATTGGATCGATACCAGTTCACAAATTCATCCAACACCCAACCCAACAAATTTCATGTAAAGTTTTTAGCGGACATCTTGGTTCATTTTTTGAACACAATGTTTCAGCCATTGTACCCTACAGCCATCATCAGATAATGAATGGAAGGACTTTTTTTTTTTTTTTCATCATTAGGACAGAAAAACACCAGACGGACAAAAATAATCAGATCGACACAGAGCCAACATGATTAAACAGTGGAGAAGGCGAGAAAAACTCCAACAAAAACTAGCACGTATGAAAAATGAAGCAGGTTGAGAACAAAAGTCTGCTGAAAACTTTATATAATGATATTCCCTCACCTAAAAAAAATTTGGACAGAAATTACCAGCGAATTAAATGGTTCAAATACCAGATAAGAATGCCAACTGACCAACTAGCATCGAGAGCCTACAATGTCAGAAGTTCAGATACACTCAAGTCCCATTGCCTGTCTGCCACAGAAGCAACCCACCCAACCATCTACAACCATCTTCTCCACCTCTCCCAAAATATCTCGCAGTACAGGGAGGAGAGGGGGATAAAATAAATTAAATATAGAAATAAATCAAATACAAACAAGTTGGAGGAATTTTCTTTTGGAGTAATTCTAGTTAGGTAGAATTATAGAAAAACTGTCTGCTCAGATAGTGTGATGGTTAGCATGTCTGCCTCACACACAGAAGGTCCTGGGTTCAATTTGCAGTTTGAGCAAAGATTGTGAAAAAAACTTTTCATTTGGAAAAATTTCCATGTGAACTCAGTAGTTCATTGAGAACAGTGTAAGCTGTGTGATTAGAGTGAAGGTATCCCTTGGTGGACTTACATCCTACCAAGAGAGTTAAAATGTGTAAGGATAAAGTCCTGGTCTCAACCAGAATTGAGATTTACAAGGATCACTATGCTGACACATGCAACAGAAATTGGGAGTTCATCACTGCCCCCATACTCCATAGGGGGTTGTCTCTTAAGAGACAAGATGCTTAATCTTAGAAATATAGAATATGGTCAACCAGTAGACACCACTTAAATGTTAATGATAGAGGGAAAAAAAAAGTATCATTAAAACTTTTCAAGGTTGGAAAAGTCAAGTATTTCCCACTAGTGATAGAGGTCAATATTCAAGCCCAGGAAGGAAGGAAAGCTCTCCTTACTTGAAAGATAGGTATAGTACCATCTCCCTACCATTACTCAGCTAAGCTTAGTAAATCTCTACGCAACACTCCTTCTCTGGGCAGCAGTTCCAACAATCAAAAGTTTCTAAGGAAAATTTATTGAATCAAAACAGGAATCAATCTTTCATGATGAATTATGCAATTTACCGGAAAGCTGAGGTAAATTTCATAGAAAGCCTGGGAATATACTCCTGCGGTACTATGAATGCATATAAATAGAAGCTGCTGTCAAAAAGAAATGCTGGAAACTTTTGCCTCAGCCTAATATACAGAGGACTCCGATTAAATCAAACATTGGTTATAAGGAATAGCCACTTAGTAAGAACCAACAGAATCAAAAGTAAGAATATTTTTGTCCTTTTAATGCATATTTGTTCAAAAGGAATGTACACTTATAGTAACCAAAAATAGCTGTCCTGATCAGTTTTTTCAGGTGAAACCAAAATTGATGATTTGAACAATCACTTTCAGTGCATAGTATCCTTTATCTGTTCTGAACAGATCATTAGCTCTGCTTAGAGAGACTCTTTAGCCAACGCCTTCATGCCTCAGGGGAAAAAATCAAAATTGAAAGAGAAAAAAAAATCGGGTAGTGGTGAAATACGAGAGGCAACAAGAAGTAAAGCAAAGATATCATTTATTACCAGTAATGAACATTACTCATAAAAATAACGATAGAACAAAACTATTCTTTCAGCCATTGAAACGAAAAGGACAGGAAAATTCTTCCTCCTTGGCAAACAAAGAAGAATTGAGTTCAGATGATTCAGTCAATCAAAATGAAGCCATTGACTGCATTTTATCGCACTGCACATAAGCATTTACACAATTCAATTTTAAAATTATACTGGAATATTTCATTTGAGACATTTACCACTGATCAAAGAATTGGGAAAACAAGGCAGTAACTATGAAGACAACAACCAGAATTTGAAATTTCTATGATTAATCACCACAAACCTTTTTATAAAAGCTTTTATAAACAGGTCAGGTTAGTCACTCAATAAAAACCGTCACTTGACCAATGTATTTTGGCAGTATTCGGCGTGATCAGTTAATAAAAATTGGAAAAAAAGGGGGGGGTGATCAATGAATAACTTACTTCTCTCACTTTTTGTTGGGCAGTGATCACAAAAAAAGTCGGAATTTTTCTTTTCTTCCATTTTCTTAGTTTGTGGCCGCCAACATTCACGCTAAGGGACCAATTTAGCATAAACTATATTGTAAATTGAACCACCAGTAAAAACCTCTTGTTTTTTCTAGACATAATAAGGAGTGAACGTTTAAGGTTTTACCCCTCTTGCCTGATTGATGTAGCCTGTGTGTATGACATATACATAAATAGATAGCCAGCCAGACTAACTTGAAAACTGGAGAGACCTATGTTGACAGTTTTGATTGACGGTTTCTAATTATATTCTATTCACTTCTTGTCACTTCTAATATTTCACAACCACAGAAAAAAATTAGAAGATTTTAATTTTTACTTACTTCGGGAATGTCTGGTGGGGCATTTTCTGGTCGAGGTGGTTTCCATGTTGTTTTCCCACTTTCCTTGTGACAATAAAATGTATGCCTGCTTGAATTATCCACATACATATCCCATGAAGCACTGTAGTTCTTGATGAATTTACAATTATCCATTTTAGGTGCACTTTTTATTGAAGCTTGAACGATGGCAACATTTTGGTACTCATCAGAGCTGGACTGAAAAAAGAAAAAAAAAAAACAAAATTAATTTCATATTCATCACATGCAAATTTCGTATCATTTGTGATATCCACATGGACACATAGCATAGTGGTTACAGAATCAGACAAAATTACTGCAAGTAATCTGATGGTTGTTGGTTCAATCCCAGTACGAGACAATAATAATATTACTAATGTGGAGTGTGGTCAATATACCCCCGTCGGTTAAATAAAGGGTTCGGTTCGTTACTTCCCCATACCTACCAGATGATACCTGATGAAGGCCGTAGAGTACAACGGCCGAAACGTTGTATGAAAAACAACCAAGATGAGGATGGTCCGAATAATAATAGAAATAATAATAATACCTCATCTCAAAAATTCAGAGATATACTAAGACATGACTTATATATAGGCATATAGTACAGTGAATATTTTCCACACATCTATGCTTTTGAAACGAACACAAGTTTTCTTGCATTTGAATATTTAGTGTGAAATGGTATTTTTTTTCAGGTCATACTTTAATCCTTAGATAAAATGGATTATTTATTATATTTTGAGATTAGTTGTGAGATTATTGCATCAAGTTAGACTGAATTGTGATCAAATATTTTTAGAAAGAACCCTGCTCCAGAACAAGAATTTTGAATATTATAATTTGACTAGTTATTACCCGTGAAAAAACTGTTTGTTTGAATTTCTATGAGAGCTTTTTTGTTTTTCAAGTATAGGACCTCAACTAAATTCAGAGATATATCATGAGGAGGATCAATCAAACCGATACATCAGAAGCCACATTAACTCACTGATGATTTGGATTCCAGCATCTTAGATAAAAATTATTGATTTCACCAAATGCTTTTATGTACTAATAAAAAAAATTGGGTATTAGCTAAAACCATTTTAATAGTCACTTCTATGACTGGCAGCCGAACCCGAGAAAACACAACTCAATAATCTATTTTAAAACTGCCTTTTTTATTAACAGTTACTAGTTAGTTACTACACAGTGTTACTAATGAATGTTACCAGCTTTTGATTTAATCACTATTCATAGAAATCTTCTTGAATGTTGAACTTGCTCTGCCGAAGGCTTGTCATCCCAAGGCAATTCTTCACATGATCTCCTCCTCTTTTGAGGGTCTCATGGAAATTTGTTGTCCTAGGTAGATGTAGCAGTCTACCTTGCCGAGTTTTGCGTCTTTTATTTTGACAGTTATGTTCTTCTCAACATGATTATTGCACATGATTTTTTTTTTTTTTCAACATTCAAGAACCAGATGATCCCGATAATCCTAAAGAGAAGAATATACAACCAATGCATTCTCCCAATAGTCACTTATGGAGCTGAAACATGGAACCTAACGAAGAGACAGACCTACAAACTGAGAAGTATGCAATGCGTACATGAGAGAGTCATGCTCAACATTACATGGAAAGATCACAAGACAGTACAGTATATAAGGAAGAAAATGGGTGTCCGTGACATCAAAGAAACTATTAAAAAACTCAAATGGCAATGGGCAGGCCATGTTGCAAGAATGAAAGATAACCGATGGACATCACGTCTCATAACATGGATCCCCAGAGATCACATAAGAAACCAAGGCCAACAGAACACAAGATGGAGAGATGAACTAGACAAATTCAGGAAATACTGGCTCTGCGGCGCCCACGATAAAGAAATGTGGTGAATCCTGGGGAAAGTCTATGTCCAATGACGGACGATAAAAGACTGATGATGATAGAAATCTTCACAAATTGAGATTATTTCCTTATAATTCTTAGTTGTTTTGAGTCTTACAGAATACCTTTCTGAATATCTGTGAGCAAAATTTGTAAGTTTGATAACATTAGAAATACATAAATCTTATACATATGTAACAAAAATTTTTGGATACATAATATGAGGGTTATTGCAATGTTCATATGATGTCATACACTGTTAAGACAAGAGATCGTCTCCAGTTGCTATGCAGCAGATTTAAATGATAAAAAAATCTTGAGAAACAGAAACGTCTGGAAAAACTTACATCTGAATAAACTTCAAAATAAAAATCCCAGACGGTAGAGATAGACATGTATCGGAAAACTAGATCTGTTAAAAACTCGGCAGCCTTGATCACTTCATTAACACACACATACACACATACCGGGTAGAATCTCATTGATTAAGTCACTAGTGCATCAGGGCACCTCTTTTAACCACAACAAATCAATTATATTAGTAATATAATAATTGGGCAATTGTGAATAAACCAAAATGACCTTTTGGTTGGTCATTGCCGACTCTCAACTTAGCCTCGGTCAGGTGGTATCGGCTGTAAATCAGCAGCCAGACAAGGAGTGTTGTATGGAACGACAAGTGACACATTTGAAGAATAGTGAATGTGGAAGAACTACCCATCCCAGCTCCATGATCTTTTATTGCATCACATTTGCAACTTGAAGATGGATATTGTTAAACAACCAAATCACCAATCAACTTCTCTGCCCATGAGAAGATCCTTCTCTTCCAATGCATTATTTAAACGAGCCAATTGCTCACAGTAATGCAATGCGGTAGCAGTTTATTCATGTTTTAAAATTTTGTAATAAAAAATTCACTTTTGAATCCCACTAATCATTCAAGAACCTTTTTTCCCTCCAGTAGTTAAAGCTGTTGAAGGTATTCAAGAATTGGCTAGCTAGTTATCTACCAATTACATACAGGTTGCACCAATAGAGCTACAGGGCTGAAAATTTAATCATTAACTTCTCATTATGTCTGATGAAAATGTTTTCTTGCTTTTTTTAAAATTCACTTGGTAAAAAGAACAGGCAAGAAGAGAAAAATATCTGTACCTCACATAAATGAATCACCAAGCCTGTGTATGTACCTTAACTAAAATTATCTAAAAAAAATACCAGCAAAAAATTTGGGCATTGTTGGTCCAGAATGATGATGAATTCTAAAAATAGCACTTTTCCTAAAAAGAAGAAAAAAAAAAAAAAAAGAAAAACAATCATCATGGCATAATCACACAAACTTCCAAGGTCATAGCCCCCAAAAAGTGACCATGAGCACCCAAAGACACACACTGCCACATGGTCATTCAAGGGGAGAAGAACCTGTAGCCCACTAGGCTGGTTGGTTGGTTGGTTGGTTGGTTGGATGTGTGTGTGGGGGGGACATTTATAGGGCTACTGTAATATTTGATAAGTATTCAAATGCTGATTGATGTTTATTTCTATAAATTTATATGGAACTTATTTTCCAAGCTTCTGAATTTTTCATAATGCTTGTAAAGATTGAACTAATGCTGATAGATAGCACAAGCAATAAAGAGTTGAGTGAACTTTGAAGACACTTCTAAGATTTCCCTGACATTGTGCAAAAAATGGCATCCAGAACTTTTGCTTCAACCAAAGAATATTCGATAGAAAAGTCTATCAATAAATAATAATACTAATAATAACTCTCCATCCCAGTGAAAAATTGGAGAACCATAGCGTCAAAAAATGTGGTCATGGAGAAAGTCAGAATAAATTCTATTTGTGACATCACTCGTGTTTTCCAAAGGAAAACATCTAAAATAGCATTAAAAAATGATCTAGGGATATCTAGATTCTCAAAAATCTGGGTGTTATAGATAAACCCATCAAAATAAGACCTAAAAATTTGAAAATACATTTTTAGAAGGGTGTAGTGGAATTTTGAAGAGTCAAGACAAAAGGGTATGGTCAGGAATGTTGAACACACAATATAGAAAGGGATAGAACCCTTTGCCACTTTTGATGACTACAGCTGTTCAATACTCGGCAAGATAACAAATTCAAGTTAATTGATATTAAAGGTTTCATTATATGACTAGTGTAGTACTTGGAAAAAAATGACAGGTTTCGGAAAATTTATGTGTTACAGTTATTTATCTATCTCAAAAGTACTGGTGATATACAATACTGAGGATTGCTAGGTTTGTAATTTCGAATTTGAATAGTTACATATGTTTATAATGTAATTGAAATACAAATTATTCACGAAGTGTTGTTTATTTTTTAGTCATTTAGGTTGTTGTCAGATGTATTTATAGTCTACATACTTTGATAAAAATTTTCTATTGTGTATGCACATTACTACTAATTTGTTTTTTTTGTTTCTGTTTAAAAGTGGTTTATCATAAGGGAAATCAATGATATTAAGCTTTTCCTCCGGACACAAACAACATTTCATTTCTCTTGACAAGTGATATAGTTGTTAAAAGTTCCTGTTTAAATATTGGTATTCATTTTTCTTCTTCCAATTTTCAAATACAGAAGCAAATTTGTTCTGAGGATTCCACATGTATATCATTATACTAGCTCTACTTTAGTGGCAATATTGAGCACTTTTATGATGAACACAACTTCATATCATCATTATTATAATATATATGTTCATTTTTTAGACATCAGAGTTATTGTCGGATGTAGTAATGTCTACATACTTAAATGAAAAAAATTTCCTTTTGTGTCCGCGTTTTGCTACTGATTCTTTTTTTTTGTTTATATGATAGATAGATAGATAGACTCATAGAAATTCAAGTATATCCACATTTTCCCGCCCTGGGTAATAACTAAAGAAAAAAAATAAATTAAGATAATACTCCGCCATTTTGTTCCGCATTCACTGTTCTGATTTTCTTTCATTAAGATATAATTTTTTTACATTTTATTTTCCATCTTACACTTACCCATCATGTTTTTGTCTGCCTTCTCTTTTTCTCACCAGTTAACAGCAGACATTTTAATGTTCTGTTTATCTGATCTCTCTTTATTACGATTGAGTACACGAAAAAGTGAACACGATTTTTTTCAAACAAGATGTTCAAATTCAACGATTTTTTTTTTCTTCTATCTTCTTATTTCTTTCATAATGTTTCAGTTTATCCATTCTCTTTTAGATCTATTGCGTGATTGCACTGTATCATTCTCTAGAAATTATTCTTTTTCACATATGCGAGAATAAAATTATTCTCAGACAGTTTTATTTCCTCAGATACTTCTGCATAATAAACGTGTAGTCATAGTCTATGAATTTCTTGGATCAGTGAATAGCTTACTTCTTTCGTCTTTTGTTAGATCACTAAAAAGTCGCAATTGTCAAAAAAAAAACAAGCATGAACACCATCAGACACAAACTAAGACTAATTTAGCATGAACTTACATTGTGAATTGACCCCTCCCAAACAAAAAAAAATCCTTTCTGTAGGGTAATTTTTCAAAAAAGACAAACGCTTTTTTTCTAGATATATGGGGTGAATGTTTGAAATTTCAGTCCTCTAGCTCTATTGGAGCAGCCTGTATGCATGATACTTGCATAGATAGTCAGCTAGCAAGACTAGCTTGAAAACTGGAAAAAAAAACAACAACCTATGTTGATTGTATTGTTCACGTTAACCAAAACTAACAGAATACAACTATGATCTGTACAACATAACATGCAATGCTCATAATTTTACTATAGGATACATTGCAAGTAATGTTACTGTTGAAATGCCTGGAATATCAGGAAGAGGCTTGTCAGTCGTCAGGAATTAATGTACGCATTCCCAAGAGAAGAGATCTGTTTAAATGTACAAAACAACCATTGCTAATGACTTCATTATGGAAATGCATAGAAAATCAGGAAAGAATAGGGTTATTATTATATGTGTAATGTGAATGCAATAATAATGAGTTTACAATAGAAATAAATTGTAAATCAGGAATGAAGGATAGTCAGTAGCTGGAGAGGCAGCTGTCGGATAGAATGGAGGTATTACATGTCCATTTCCTTCATGCATGTGTTTGAACAAAGAAAACGGCTGTTGTAAAATAATCTTTTATCAATTGAAACAATATTTTAAATACTGTGGTGATACGAGAGGGCATTTTTTTGATATGACATCTTATTACTTGGGAGTGGGAAGTGTAGTACATTTACATTTAGAGTTGGTTTTAATGCAGTTTTTGAATTCTTGCTGAAAGCTGACTCACTCTAAATGCAAAATGTCAAGTACTTTGTGAGATAACTTCATCCAAACTCAAGTGTTGTCATTTTGTAAGGGACTGAAGTGCCTCTCATAGAATCTATTATTAATAATTGGGAAGAGTTTGTCTGTTCTCTATGGATGGCCAAACGGTTTGATGAAGAGCAAACAAATTTGGTGTGCATACTGATCGGACCCAGGGGAAGGTTCAACATTGAAAATCATGATGGGATCGATGGTCATCAGAAGAAAACAAAAATATGCTTTCTACCAAGATAGTTCTATGCATTTATAGTAAATACAGACATCAGCAATACTGATGACGGGTATCACTGAAAATGAAGCTTGATGCACGTGAATGAAAATGACCAATTTTCCATTAGAAAATCAAAATCATGAAAAAAGATTGATACAGGATTTTGTGCATTTAATGATAGGATCTTTCGTATTGAAGTTAGGTATGTTATTTGTTGCAGTTTAGAATTATTTTGAACATTTTTTCAGGAAATCCTTGGAATAAAGCAATTTCTTGAATTTCTTGAAAGACCATTTTGAACAGCAAAAGTGGCTAGTTTCAAGAAAAAGGAGGTAATTAGTGCATTGTACAATATATGATCAACAAAAACATGATTTGGAATGGTATCTTGAAAAAAGGCTTTATTTTTCATTTTTTTCATTAGTAATTGATGCAAAATTGTATGATTATACTCTGTGTGCGTGCGTGAACATATGTGAAAAACTCATCATCACAGTTATATATTCAATAACAATAACATTAAAGTTTGAAGTCGTATAAAAAAAATTGCAAAGCAAAATATGGTCAGAATAAATTCTATTTAATGACATCACTGGCACTTTCGGCAAGAAAACATAAAATAGAGGAAGAAACATCTAGATTCTGGAGAATTTAGATGCTATCAGTAAGGCCCCCAAAATGTCAAAAAAGCTATTTTCCAAAAACTAAAAAAATTTTCTTCCAGAAGGGGCCTCGCAGAGTACTGATGCCAATTTTCAAGTCTGTAGACAAAATGGTGTAGCCAGGAGCTCTTGAACACATGAACGCAAGCACAAACTCACGCAAATATTAAAAAGCATAGAACCCTTCACCATCTTTGATGGCTACTGTTGTTCAATAAATATTTCTATACAGATATAAAGAGTATCTTCAGATCAAAAATAATGTTATTTACCATTTAGATCTCAAGATAAAAAAATAGCTTTCCTTGTGAATATCAATATCTCATCAATATGTTGTATATCATACTTTTGGGAGCCTGAGTTTTTTAGTGGACACTGTCACCTGGAAATGGAATACACAATTTCAGCCATATTCTAAAGAAATCTAACCATTTTAAACCATACAAAATAGCCAAATCAAAATGGCTGTTCAAGAAAACCAAGAAACTGCATTTTTCCAAACATTGACTTTTGTTTTTAAATAGTGTAATAGCTGGAATGAATGATGTTTCAGCTAATGTATCCATATCAATTTTTATTAGCAAAAGGAGAAACTTAGCCCCGAGTTTTCGGCAAGAGAAAATCACCAACACATCCATTGATCTAAGTATTCACCTATAACCCAGCATGGACACATACTCCAGCTAGTGAGATATATTTTAGTACTTGGGTATCGAATCCCCAATGTAAGAAGGTTAGCAGAATGAATCAGATATATGCTTGGCATTAATGTCATTAAATATTGCCATTAGAATTAGATTCCGTAATAAAAGTGCTCAGGATACAATCTACAGCTTGGGTTGACAAAATCTTTAGACCATTGACCACTTCATGGAACCCTCGATCCTTTATCAAGCCCCGGACAGGCCAGCCAAAAAAAAGATTTATCAAACGTACTGATACCACATCCTAAAACATATCACATCTTACAAAAACCTGCAACAGTATATATTTATCAATAGATACCATAATGATAAGTCAGTATATCACACTCGGTTAATTAAATGAAAAGTCACTGGGTTGACAAGCTTTCGGCAAGATAAGCTCATCCTTCAAGAACAAGAAAATACTACTAGTACTAAAAAGAAGGGTAATCAACCAATGTAGCCTCCTGATAATCACCTACGGAGCTGAATAATGGAACCTGAACAAGAGACTGACCCTCAAACTGAGAACCATGCAACATGCACATAGATTACAAGCGAAACCAGGGCCAACAAAATATAAAATGGCGTAACAAACTAAATAAGTTCAGAAAGTACTAGTTCCATGACGTCCACGATAGAGAGATCTGGCAAATCTTGGGGAAAGTCTTTATCCAATGATAGAACCTGAAAAGCTGCTGCTGCTGCTGATATCACATTCATTGAAAATTTTCAAAATACAAAAGAAATAACCTTTCAAT
>OY735224.1:16020881-16058381 GCA_963457665.1 Thysanoteuthis rhombus
TACATACACATATATATATATATATATATATATATATATATATATATATATATAAAGTTTTTAAAAAAACCCAAGAATAGACGACAAAGTCTTAGAAGTTAAGGAATACATTTACCAAGGTCAGACAATGAAGCAAGAGAAAGATCATGGAAATGAAATAAGACAGTACATAGTTATAGGTCAGAGAGCATTTGGTATGAATACAGACATACTGAAAACCAAATACCCAATAAGCTTAGAGATGAAGTTTACAATCAATGCATAATACCAGCTATGACCTACGGTTGCAAAATCCGGAAATGCACAAAACCACTCAAAAACCAACCCAGAACTGCTCAGAGGGCAATGGAAAGAACAATGTCAGGAATAACACTTGGAAATAGAAAAAAGATCAATATGGATCCAAGACAGGACTAGGATGATTGATCATACGAGTAGTAAAGCGACAAAAATGGAGATTGGTAGGGCACATAGCAAAAAAACACAAAATAGATGGAGCAAAAGGTTAACCTATTGATGCCCACGGGACAGTGAGCACAGTAGCGAAAGACTAGACACAAGATGAAGAGATGAGATAGAAAAGTTTGCCAGTGACACACAGTAGTGATTAGCGCTATCATGCTTATCATGGGGAAGGCTTTTGTCAAATAGTGACGATGTGGCAACGACGATGACAAAGATATACACATACACACAAGGCACCTCAGTGAAGATTAATGGTTCACAAGCTTGAGTAGCAGACCATTATTACAGCAAAGTCTGTTTGACTCAATTACTTCCTGATGAATGTAGTCCTGTGCCAGATTAAGCAAAGCCTAATAGATACTTATACAAATACATATATGATGGTTATATTGGTATGAGTTTATGGATAATGTGACAATATCAGAGTGAAATGACAATATCGAGAGATTTCGTCAAGTCAAGGAGACAAAATCTTTTTTTCTTAATAAAGCTTGAAATGAGTGAATTATCAAATTCAAGAATCATTTGTTTTAAAGTCTTCCAATAGTCTCATCTTACTCTCACATACATATACACAAGCATACATGCGTTATAAATCAACAAAAATTAAAACACACACACATATATACATATATATATATATATGTACATACATATATATATACAAGTAAATATTAATGACTTGGTATGGCAGACAACCTCAACCTTTAAACCAAAAGTTTGTATATATATATATATGAGGGTTGATTAATTAGTCCACAACCTGAAATGCAGTCATTAGCTGAATATTCATTGAATAATATTCAATCTAAGAGATTAATTTTCACCATTGAATTACGTACATTGACAAGGAAGACTTTGTTGAAAAACAAATATTTGTGGCGTAAAATTGGTATTTTTTTTCATCATTAGGCTGTGGAGTTATTGATGTACCTATATATACACACACACACACATTATATACATATATATATATATATATATATATATATATATATATATATATATATATATATATATATATGTATATATATATATATATATACACACACATTGTATAATTCAGACGATGAGATGAAAACCTTCAGATCAGAAGAAACCCCAATTTCAATCTCTGAATTTTATAGTTTTAGCTCAACATTTAGTCACTATTTTGCTCTGATTTATGGGATGACCCTACTTTGGGGGGTGTTATTTGAATGCTTCAAATGTCATCTTGTCTGCTGAAATATATATATATATATATATATATATATATATCAAGAAATAGATGTACATGATCTGACAGAACGATTATAAATTACCTAATATCATATAGAAGCATTCATTTGGAATGATCCCCCATGGTTATACAGTTAGTGTATCACTTAACTTTGGCAACACAAGTAGAATAAATGATAAAAGGAAATGGGGCAATTGTAAGGATCAAACCTGTGACCTATTGCATTACCAGCGTCTGTTTAGCTCAATGGTAAGAGCAATGCAACATTGAAGCAGCTACCCTATTGGTCACAGGTTTGATTCCAGTTGCAGCCCCTTTTTCTTCAATTCTTTATTCTATTTACCTTGTCAAGGCTAAGTGATATATTACCCATGTAATGACAGGAGATCATTTCAAATAAATGTCTCAATATGATATAAAGCAATATGTAATCATACGTATATATATTTCAGCAGATGAGATGACACACTTGTGTATATATATATATATATATATGTATATATATATATATATTCCAGCAGATGAGAAGACACTTGAATATATATATATATATATAATTATTGTGTCATCCGCAGACAGCTGTTTCGTTGTATTACAACTCTTCAGTGTGGCTATAGACATATATATATATATATATATATATATATATATATATATATATATATGTGTGCAAATAAATGAAAAAAATTGTAAGAAACATTGAAAATAAAAAACTTGCCTAAACTGACATCAAAATTACTCACTGACTAAAATTTAGAAAAAAACTCCTTATTAGAATGATGGGTTGTCAGATAGTTGCAGGTTGCAAGTCTCACCTGATGACAGCAAGTCGGGGGAATTAGATGACTGTAGATGAATCAACAAGTTACTCAAGGTTATAGGATAACTATATATTGTATGAGGCCTGTAATAATTTATACTTTATTTAGAAACCACATATATAAACGGTTATTTCTGGTGCCCTATTATTTTAAGACAAAAATAGGGTACTCAGGTTCATTAATGTGCAAATATACCCGTGACGTTTTTTTTGGACCTTAATTTGTTACATTAACAATTTTTAAATCTCCAGGTCATTTTTCAAAGTTTTTCAGACAGACTAAAATATTTTACAAATGGACATCCGTAGGCTATCGAGCAAGGCAAATTTTTTTCTTTGTGATTTTAAAACAAAAAAAAAAAAGGAAATTTACATAATTCAATCAATCAAATAATAACAGGTCTGGATAGTCATTCGATAGAAGCTGTCATGTGAACAATGTCTTTTACGCTACATGCAGTCTTTAAGGTGATCTTTTCAAAATCTTGAGGGGTGACCTAGGAATGAATTACTTATCTCACCTTTTTTTGTGTGCTATGATCACTAACAAAAGTTTGAATTTTCAAAAAGAAATGTGAACACTGCTAGACAAAAACTAAGGGATCAATTACTTACGTTGTAAATTTAACCTTTAAAAAAAATTTTTTTTGAGGGGTGGGGGTCATCGGAAAATGTTCAAATCTTCTGCCCACCAGCCCCTTTGGTGTAGTCTGTACACATGACACACATATAGGTAGCCAGACTCACTTGAAACCTGAAAAAACTTATGTTTAACAGTTATATGATAAATCTATTTATGTGGTAGACAGACATTATCCCGTAGTGGTAGTGGTGATGATGGTGATGATGATAAAAAAATATTCATAAAATAATGCTCTGAATCTATCCTTTTCCGAAGACACTCTAGCTCGGACAACTGGTCTCTGCAGTAGTGAAGTCCCACAGAAGAGATACGATGACTCATTAAAAGTGCCCCTCACATCCTATGGCCAACAGAGGCAGCTTGCTGGAAGATATGATGGATGAAGGTTTACCAAAGAAACCGCAGAACAAAAGCAGAAGAAAAGGGGCAGCATCACAAAGCCGGAGATTACCCTGGCTGCCAGACATTCTTCTGCAACAGCTGTATAAAAGCCCAACGAAAGCTCCACTTGCAAAGTCAAACCAAGGAAAGCTCTGGATTATTATAATATCGTAATAACTAAATTGGACAGGTAAAGTCAGTATAAAATCACTTATTACATATTCAGGAACAGAAGATAAAATAACAATGTGAAACACAATCCAAAAAGAAGGATTAGTCAAAAATTAACATTAATTGACAGTGCTTCATTGAAAAAATTCAGATGCTATTACATCTAATACTACTAGTGCAAAAAAAAAAAAGCAACCAAGAAAAATCCATAGACTATAATAATAAATTCTTTGTAGTTTTTCATATCCCTCCTCAAACACAGTCTTGGTGTCTCCTACAAACAAAATTAAGCCACAATACAATATACAAAGTATACAAGAATTATTTAGGGCATTTTACATGGCGGCAATCTTATACGAAAGATAAACAACACAATAAAGAAAACTAAAACTCTATCATAAATGGATAGATTAAATCCACTGATCTGAAACTTGAAATAAACAAATCTTGTTAGTCACTCAATAGAACCTGTCAGTTGACCAATGTCTTTTGGCAGCATGCCACGTGGGGACGGGCTGGGGATAAAAATATTGGGAAAAAAGGGTGATCAATGAATAAGTTACTTCTATCACCTTTTGTAGGTTCAGTAAGAATTTTGAATTCTTTTTTAAAAAAGTGCGAACACTACCGGGCGGAAACAAACTAACGGACAAATTTAGCTTATACTTACATTGAACTTCGACTAAAAACCTACTCAGGAAGAGAATTCTTTTTTTCACTTTTAAATCCTTTCTATCAAGACATAATAAACTGGAGAAAACTATGTTGATGTTGACAGTTTGGGCCGACAGTTTCAAATTATTTACATAGTTCAAGGCACTTTAAAAGAAACATACGTATATAAACACAGTTTATCTAATACAGAAGATAAACAATACAAAACACAATAAGGAAACTTTAACTTTATCACAAACGGATAAATTTAAACTGCTGATTAAAAACAAAAAAATGAAGGGAATATTTGGCAAATTTTTGCTATTTAAAGAATTCCAGTCAGACAGCAAAGATTATTATCAGAAAAGTTTCATGTTTTCCTGTTTAAAAGTGAATAAGACAATTCTAGAACTGAACCAAAAAGAAAAACAGTAGCCGTCGCCAAAAATAGTAAGTCATGGCAGCAGTTTACAATAACCCTGGAGATCAATTTCTTTCTTCTTTGAACTTTAAAGATATTGCCGGATTAACTAGAGTTAATGCCACGGGACCACAAAACTGAAGTTAAAGCCTGCAGGATCATGATTGTCAGTCTACTAAATCACACCAGCATAAGAACAGAATGAAACCTTGAAAACAAGATATAGGTAATGAAAACTAAACTAGAAAGAAAGAAAATTATATAAAGAACACTATAACAGAAGGGGAAAAAATATTATTGTCTGTTGGAGTAAATGAACTGGCATAAAAATGGAACAAAAGCATAAAGACAGAAATTAAATAATGAAAACTAAGCCAGAGGAGAAAATCACATAAAGAAAGTTATAAGGCGGAAGAAGGAAAGAAAAAAAATTGGTTTCCAGGTATGTAGTGAAGCAGTAACGTGATTCATAAAAAAAAATACTAGAATAAAGCACTGATAATTATTTTACCATGCCTCATATTGAAAATATATGCTATTTGAAACATGTCATTTTTGTCTGAATTTCTAGGGTGAGGAATTATCATTATTGCACACCGATTTGGTTGAGCTCCTTCTGCAACCGTTTGTGCCATTCTGTAATTGACCGTTGATTGACCGATTGTATTGATATTTAAGCCAGGTAGAATTAAATTCAGATCTCCACATCTGCGAAGGAATGTTCAGAAGTTTGACATTCATGCAGGTTCTTGGTGGAGCTTCTCTAATCATCTCCTTTCTTGTATCATGTCGGGTCTGAATGAAGGAGAACCCCAGCAGATAGAAAGGGTTCAGTTCGAAATTTCCAGCAGATTACCAACTACAATAGATACCCTCAGAAGGCCGAAGGGTACAATAGTCACTAAATTGTGACTATTACTATCAAGAGAAAAGTGGACACTAGTCTGAGTAAATCACTGCATAAATAGAAAGCACTCAGTGTATAATCTTGGCAGAGGTACGCATTCTCTATCAGGACTGAATGAAAGACAATCCATACATAGCAACGATGCAGGGGAGATAACTTGATAATGTGATAATTCCTTGATCCAACCCGAAATTCTACTGATTCTTCCTTAGCCGATGACCTATTCTTACATAAAATGTGATTGAAATTCAGTGAGGACTTCAAGAGATAATGTGTGAAGTAACTGACAAACATGAGTGAATACATATTGATTTGAGACTGGTATCTGCAGAGTCAAACTCCTCTCAACCTTCTATATTGTATATATAATAAATAAAACAAAATATATATTTCATATATATATATATATATATATATATATATATATATATATATATATATAAATTATTTATGTATTTATTCATTACAATGAAGTAACCCCTGCATATCTGTTTGATAAATTTTCCATTAATACTGGAGACTTCAGTGAGACAGCCTCTTGGAAATCAGTGGTTTGTGAGTTCAAATCAGTGTAGAGGAATGTGGATTTTACAATCCTCATTTATTTTGCCAAGGATTGTTTTTGCTCTGGTAGGAAAACCAAGTGAACTCCCCACAATAAATAATGGGATAATCATAGCATCAGAAGATGAAGTCATGTGAAAAAAATTCCATTGAAGAGTAAATATGAATAGAATTTATTCTATTTATGCCATCACTCGCATTTTCAACAGTAAAACATCTAAAATAGAGTAAAAAGTAACATCTAGAATATCCAGAATCTAGATGTTATTCATAAACCCATCAAAATAAGGCCCTCAGAAGTTCAAAAATTTTTTTCTACCAAAAACAAAAATAAAATCCCTAGAAGAGGTCTAGTAGAGTACTGATGCCAATTTTCAAGTTTGTAGACAAAATGGTATGTCCAGGAGCACTGGTGCACACAAACACGCATACATACAAAAAGGGATAGAACCTTTTGCCACCTTTGGTAGGTATGGTTGTTCCAATGAAAAGATATCTCTGAATCGGAAAAAAAAATCCAACATCAATTCCAAGATTTAATCAATTTGAAATAAACTCGACCAAAATTTATCGGCAAAGGTATAAAATGAAATTTACTCCTTAACCTTTCAGACACTTTGAAATCTTTAATGTAATTCTTCGCTAAATCTTTCGAAATCTGTCACCAATATATATAGATATATATGGAAAAGATTCAACACTTATAAACATTGAAGCATTTTCTATAATAGAAGGATAGAGTAAAAAAACATGGAAGATATCTGCACCTCACATAAATGAATCAACATAGCCCATGCATGCACCAGAACTAATAATGTAAAATTATTTTTTTTGAATAGATCTATCTAAAAGGGAAAAATTAAATAGAAGCAAAAGATTTCAGCATTATTGGTCTGTAAGTTGACCACAGAGATGAAAAAAAAAAAGTACTTTTTAATAAAAACAAAAGAATAGTAAATAGATGATACCCAGCAGAGTACTCATGGTAATTTTTAAGGTTATAACTTCAAAAATACAACCAGGTACACCTATAGACAGATACATACACACAGACAAGCAAAGAGAGAAGAATCTGTAGCCCAATTGGCTGGTTGGTCGATTGGGCCATTTGTGGAGCTAGGGTGATTCGGTATTCATGTTCTATAAAGACCGATCTAATTTGAAGTTAGAGCTAATATTATTTCTTGAAGCCTTACAACGCAGGAGGTGTGGAGAAGCCGAAACGGACAATGGTTCACAGAAATGACTTGGCAAGCCAAGTTCGAACTCTGGCCAAGACAGTTTGTGTCTACTTCATACTAATGCCCTTGGGAAAAACATGAATCCATCTCTACCCGTAGCTATGAATTATAAAATATCAAGAGAAATGAATGATGCCATTTCGGATGCTTGTTGCCGCCAAGTCTACTATACAAAGTACAAAAAGAGAATGTAGTTATGTTATGAGTGGAGACCTGCCAACTCTCACAGTTTTGTCATGCATCTCAAGATCTCACAATCCAGCATCTATCTCGCACGTTTCTTTCAGCATTAAACTTTCAATTCCATCAACTTTTGATCAGTTCAATTACAATGCTTATAAGAATTGGTATTTAAGGAAAAATCGAATATGTTATACTCATTATTACTCTTTTATGATCACCCCAGAATCTCACTATTTGTGTATTCAAGAAATCGACATATTCGGTCTGACAGAATGAATTATGAATTGCATTATATTACATGTAAACTTATTTGAAATGATCTCCTGTTGTTACATGATCAATATATCACTCAATTTCAAATAAGTTTTCATATAATATAACGCAATTTATAATTCATTCTGTTGGTCCAAATATATCGATTTCCTTAATGCATAACTGTCATGTTGAAAGAAACAAATAGACCGAGAATAAACGAGATGAAAATCAGGGTTGAAAGCTGTTATTTGGCCTTTGAATTACCGGCGGCTGTATAGCTCAATGGTAAGAGCATTGCTATGTTGCAACGGCTACCATACCGGTGGCAGGTTCGATCCCTGCAGAAGCCCCATTTTCTTTAATTGTTTATTCTATTTACGTTGTCTAAATTGAACGATATATCAACTGTTTAACAACTGGAGATCATTTCAAATAAGTTTCAATATAATATAACCTGATTTATAAATTGGATTTTTTGTGGAAATACCAAGGTTTTTGATTTCCAGAGGTTGGCAGGTCTGAGCCCAAGCATGAACAGCTGTAGTCATAGCCAGTGTAAGGGCACTATTCATCACTTCTTACGACGCAAATTACTTGATAAGGAAATATAATGAAAAGGAGAATTTAAAAAAAGAAAAACATTCACAGATGACTAGGTTGTTTTATTTACTCAAATTCCTTCAAAAATCTAAAAATAGCCAGCAATGATGAATAGTTGTGGCCCAGCAAAATCATTTGGGGTGTGAAGTCAGTGAACAATCCACTTCTCATTGTCATATAATAACCTCAAAGCCACTCCTCCATTACTGAGCACTGAAGCAGGTCTGGAAAAAAAAAGACCACTCCACTCTATTCTATTCTACTCTGAGCAAATTTTCTTCAACTAGATTCACACGATTATTCCTTCTGTACTGTTCGTTTTATACAGTCTCGTTAAGCCATAACATCAGGAAAATAGTATCAAAATTGTTTTCAATGCTTTTCTATAGTAGAATAATTTCTGATGAATTTCTATATATGCTCTAATCATTTACAATGCCCCTATTTCACCACAATTGAAGAAGTGTAATTGTGTGTAAGCAGTGATGCACTACAATTACTCAACAACTGGCCACAGTACAAATTTGACGTTCACTAGATAAACTAGTCAGCAGACAAAGCAGTGCAGTGTTGAGTTTTAAGTTTCGGGGATCAGCAGTTTAAGAAATCCAATAAAAAAACAATGAATCACACACTGGATTTTTTATATCTAAAATCATAGCTATAAATCAAGATATAAATTATGTAAATTGGCAACACTGAAGAGAAGAAGCTGAAATACTTTGAAGCCTCAGTTTCAGACAAAAAATTATTTTGCATAACTATTATGGCAGATTCCTTCACACATTATAAAGTCCAAACAAGTCCAAACAATTCCAAACATGCACCTTTGGAATGGGCATTTCCCAAGTATACACAATTGTGAGAGTGAATGAGAGTTTAAATAAAATTTCACAAGATGGTCGTTGAATTTCCAATACCATGAAAATCTGGATGTTTTTGCTTTCCAGATCCTGAGAAGATTATCAATACTTTAAAATGTTTGAAATAAAATATATATTTCAAAGATAAAGTATGGTAAAATACTTATCAGTGTTTTATTCAAGTATTTGTACTTCTTTCTTTGGTTTGATGTTGGAATTTTCACATCCACTCTGAGATAGAAAAACATGAGACTTCTCTGATAATAATCTTCAATGACTGACTGGAATTCTTTAAATAACAAAAATATTCTAAATATTCCCTTTTTTTATTTTGGACGAACAGTTCAAATTTATCCACCTACGATAAAGTTTGAGTTACCTTATCATTTTGTCTTCAACTAGATTCACTCAACACTTTAAAGCCACAGGTCTGGTTAGTCACTCAATAGAAATCGTCACATAACCAACAGCTTTTGATAGCATGCTGCGCTAGCAAAGGTGTTGATCAATGAATTAGTTACTTCTCTATCCTTTTGAGAATTCTGTGAATGATACAGAGTATGAAAGGCATCTGAGGAAGGCTGAAGATTACGACGGACAAAAAGTTGTGACCAAAACAACCAAGATGAGGACAATAGTTTGAATAAATAGAATACAAAAGAGTTTTATTCAACACAGCCTGAAGGCTACAGAATCAAACATAGGCCTCAGTGAGGCTGCAGAGAACAGCAGCTGAAACTTTGAGATAAAGACAACTAAGACAAGGAAACTGGTCTGAACGAATCAATGTATAATAGTACCAACACTTTGTCTCAGGAATTGAAGCAGAAAGTAGTCCAGTGGGTAGAGTGGTTGAAACACTGATGATAAAGGCGTCAAAAGAAAATGATGTTCTGTCTAAGAAATTCAGACGATAAAAAATAAAAAATAAAAATCAATAAACCTAAATAATGCCAATGCTCCAGACAGTTTTACTCAGAAATGATTGCAGAAAAACTAAGAGAGCACATACCTCTGCTGATTCCACTGTCATTAAAAACTGAATGGAAAACAGCATATTGAAGACTAACAAGGAGAAAGTAGACTGCTACATTGACCTAGGACAACGAATATCCATGAAACCCTCAGAAGAAGATATCAAATGAAGAATCACTCTAGGATAGCAAGCCTTTGACAGTGCAAGGACAAGAAGATCCTATTATTCCTAAAAAGAAGGGTGTACAATCAATGCATCTTCCCGATAGTCGCCTATGGAGCTGAAACTTGGAACCTAACCTAGAGACTGACCCACAAACTGAGAACCATACAACATTCACATGAAAAAAATCATGCTCAACCTCACATGGAAAGATCACAGGACAGCACAGTATATCAGGGAGAAAACAAGAGTCAGAGACATTATAGAATCCACTATAAAACTCAAATGGAAATGGGTTTGTCATGTTGCAAGAATGGCAGACAAACACTGGACATCACAACTCACAATAAAGATCCCCAGAGATCACATATGCAACCGAGGCTGGCAAAATACAAGATTGAGAGACAAACTAGACAAATTTAGAAGATATTGGCTCCGCAACACCCACAGTAGAGAGGTGGTGAATCCTGGGGAAGGTCTAGGTCCAACAACGGACAATAAAAGACTGATGATGATGATACATAGCTATAATGCATCGGAGATACCTGTAATGGATTTATGGCTCCACTCAGAATTTGATTCAGTTCTTCCTTAGCTCATTGCCCACTCTATCACAGTCGTTGAAATTTTTAAAGAACTTTTGAGATATTGTGTAGACAGACAAACATAATGAATACATATGACTATTCCAACTTGGTGTGGCAGAAGTAGGGAAAAAAAAGGCTGGATACTTCAACCAACATAGTAAATAGTAGGATATCTTTAAAGGAAAAAATACCATCTGTATGCTGAGAAATCAACCAAAGTATTCAAGTAGATATTTTGTACAAGAAAAAACAAAACCCTAAAAATCTTGAAAGAACAAATGAATAATTCTGATACTTGACCTGAAAAAAATGAAATAAAAAGGAACGAGAAAAGAGACTCCTGGGAAATGACAAGCTTGAAGAGATTCGCTAAAAAGAGGCCGTACGTAATTCCTTCAATTCTTGCAGCAAAAAGCATCTGAAGAGTCAGGACAAAAAAAAATTTAAAAAATGATGTCCTAGTTTCATGATGAGATATTAAGACATTTGAACTGTGTCAGAGTAAACAAGGAAACTTGGTGAAGAGACTGTGTTGTTGTTGTTGGCAGAGAAAAATGAAGAAAATTTTATCTGAGGAAAGAAAGAAGAGCACAAAGAAAACCTTTGTATTCAATAAATGCACAAAAACAAAAGAGAAAAAGATGCATAAAAGAATTTCTAAGGTGGTTCAGAGAGCAAATAAATCATTCATCGCTTAGAAACCTTTAGATCAAGCACAGCAGATAAAAATGAAAGGTCAATAGTTGGTTCATGCCATAAAGTAGCTTCATTACTTTTTTTTCAGACTATGATATAACAGGTTTGGTTGGTCGCTCTATAAAAACTGTCACACAACCAACCTATTTTAGCAGCATGCTGTGTTGGGAGTGATTGATCAAAAAATTGGAAAAAAGGGTGATCAATGATTGACTTCACTTCTGTAATATTTGTTTGGGCAGTCAGTGATCACTGAAAACGTCTGAATTATCAAAAAACATGTGAATACAAAAAACTAAGTGATCAATTTAGCATAAACTCACATCACAAATTAAACCCCACCAGGGGGGAGGGGTTCCAAAGAACAAAAAAAACAAAATGAAAACGTTTTTTCTAGACATAATAAAGAATAAATGTTCAAATTTTCAGCCCTCTAGCTCTGTTAATGCAGCCTGTATGTGTCATACATAACCAACCAGCCAGACCAACTAAAAAATCAAAGAAAGTACATTGGCAGTTCCTGATAATAAGTAGCTGTGCATGTAACACATGATGTTGCAAGCAGGATTACAATTGGATATCATCATCATCAGTCTTTCAACATCCGTCGTTGGACATAGACCTCCCCAAGGATTTGCCACACTTCTGTATCATGGGTATCGCAGAGCCAGTATTTTCTGAATTTGACTAGCTCATCTCTCCATCTAATATTCTGCCGGCCTCGGGGGATCCATGTCATGAGTCGCAATGTCCATCGGTTGTTCGCCATTCTTGCAACATGGCTAGCCCACTACCATTTGAGATTTTTAGGGATTGTATGATATCCCTGACTCTTGTCTTTTCCTAGATGTACTGTACTGTCTTGTGGTCTCTCCATGTGAGGCCTTGCATAATTCTTTCATGTACACGATGCTTGGTTCTCAATTTGCGGATCTGTCTCTTAGTTAGGTTCCATGTTTCAGCTCCATAAGTAACCATCGGGAGGATGCTCTGGTTATACACCCTTCTTTTTAGGATTAATGGGATCTTATTTTTGAAGGTTGGATAAATATCAAATAAATACAAGATCTGTCCAGAGAAGAACCAATCATTTCAAATATTTCAAAACAACTCAGAGGGGACCTTACTTTAGCCCCCACTTGGATCAGGCTTTCTTGCTTCAGGTAAGAGGATCGGAAGTTGGAACCTTACAGTCAATGAGGTATAATGTTGCTAGTATTGTTTTATATAACCACAATTGCATGAACCCATATGAAAAAAAAAAATTTTAAAAATAGTATCATTCTTTGTTGGTGATAGGGTTGACACAGAGATATATTCCAAATATTTGCTTTAGCACCCCTCTCCCCCCTGGATGAATATCGTTGTATCCCCTCTTTCCTTGAAAGCGGCAAGAGACGCCCAGGTTCTGCAGTTAAATGCCATTGAGTCAGCCTACGCACTGTGCAACAGTCACATTCACAATGCTCATTCTCCGCGTTTTATCCAGGACTTTTTGACCAAACATTACATCACCTGGTTCTGCCGACTCCCGAAAAATTTGGTTCAATGCAACTTCTGGCTTTTCACAGAGTTTAAATTGCCATTTCGGGTGGTGGACAAGATTATGGAGAATGCAACAAAATAGTTTATGGCAATCCTTAAAGAAAACTCAGTAGACTAGTCTGAATTTTGTTTTTCTGTGCTTTAACCACGACATGACTCATATGAAAGGGGATGCACATGCTCCCCAAGGGCAAGATTCAACAAGATTCCAGAAGACAACAGTCCCCAGAGGAAAGCTGGAGGGTACACAATAAAATGTTGTGGGGAAGAAAAACAAACAGCAAAGATAAGGAAATTCAATGAATTTTTAGACTATTTTGGAAAGTGTCAAAGCGAATACTTTGAAGAGGACTCGGTAGGCTGTTTCTTTTTTTCATTCATATCAAACGGCTGAATACTCTCTGAACAGACCTTGAATATACACATACGTGCATAAATACATACAAACTATATAAATCAGGAATTTCATAAGGCTAATTATCTAGCCCTATCAACTTATCCCCCGCCCACTATCTTTCTGATCACTTAACTATTCACTTCTGATTTCTGTCTGCATTATTTAGATGAGGGATCATCATTATATATGAGCGTTTCCAGACCGTTGTGCTCATCTTAATTCAATTCTTGAACACAACATTTCAGCCTTTGTAACCCATGGCCTTCTTCAGGCAGGTGTCATAAGTGGTAATGTATCAGAAAGCTCCTTCAAGACTAAAAGCGAAACAATGTTGCCAATTTAGCTCTTTTCAGGTTAAATTTAACGTGTTTTAGCAGTGCAAAAATCCAACATTTAGCACTGTTTTTAGCCCACTTTTGACACTACTTCTCAGCATCTTTAGACAATTTTCAGCTATTCTCTAGCCACTTATGGCAAATATAGCCATATTTAGCAATTCAAAATGGCCATAAAATGGTTAACAGTCTTTTTTTTAGCACATTTCGGCATTTTTTTTTTTAAACACTTTTTCAAGCTCAATTTAGCGCTTTAAAAATGTTTGATTTGGCAACATTGATCCCAACTTGAGTTTTTTCCTAATTTGATCTCCAAAGTTTAATACGGAATAAATTTGAACCCCTGGCAGTGGATTATAATGGGGGGGGGAGGTGTGTCCTTGGTAATGAAAATTCATCCTAACAATGAATTATCTGCGCTTGGGGTGTGAAAGTGATTATTATTCAACAAACTCGTCAAGTAGGATGAAAATAGCTTCCATTATCTGTGAGTAAAGGAGAGATTCAATTAGCAGGAAATTAACTGCTTTCAAACAGGTCAATTAACTGCATGCCATTCTTGCCCAACTAACTCTTGTGAATACCTGGCAAATTTATCCGAAGTTATTTTGAGAAAAAGTTGATTGTGAAGGAAAAACATAGCAGAATTAAACAAGTAAGTGAAATTCAATGATCTGTATTAAGCTTAGTCATGTCTTCTGGCGAGAGACCTTAGGAGTTTATAAACACTGAGAGATGAGGCAACATTTGTTTTGCATATTGTATGTGTTTATGTTCAACTACATACATACAGATATGATGCACATAGATAGTTGAAGGTATAAACATATGATGAACCTATTGAGGAGGATTAAAATTCATCCATCAGTTTTATATTGAAAAAGACAATTTGGTAAGCCAAAGATGAGGTTACTAATGAAAATTCTCTATTCAATTTGACATGTTTGGTTAGTACTAGCTAACATCTTCAGAAATAAGCGAGTATACAAGTGGGTGTCTTTGAGGAAGTCCTAAACAGCTGTTTGTGTAATTTTCAGCTTTTGAGGGTGTTGTTCATTTTAATTAACTCTAATGGTTTTATAAGTGTACAGAACAGACTGGGGTGATAACTTTGATCTCAGCTGGTGTGGGAGAGTTAATGTTATTATTGGCCAGAGAATGTATATGCCTCTCTTAAGGAATTTCTGTGTGATGTGTTGATAATTGGTTGTGATGAATCTTCTTCATATCTACAAATGAGTGTATGCACTGGTTTGTCTGGTATGGTTGAGTATGTTGGTGTTAGGTTGCATGTCTTGTGTGAGTGTGGATCTGAGAAGTATATATATATATATACACACACACACAGAGGAACCCACGTATTGTGATCAGTTTGGGCCGTAAGCTTTTAGATGACAAGAACAAACAAGCTTTTACATTCATTATAGTATTAAATTCATTGATATAAGCAACTTTTTTTTCAATTAAATTAAGACGACAAAGAACGGGCTATCAAAGAAGTTATCAGAATGAAAAGCATCAATGCCGCTTATAAATATAGAATCACAATAATATTTCAACATCCAAGACAGAGTTTTTGGCCTCCAATTACTTTTGTTCAAAAACATAACAATGTACCAATACTCTGTCTTACTTTCCAGATAGATCTTGTAAATGCATAAGCTAAATCAACACCCGCATATGATTTTGCCATTTTATTCAACAAATGTATTCACTTGGTCATGTGACTAGAGACATGTAATGTCTTCATTCAATTACATCATGTCAATAAATATGAGAAAGATATCCTTCAATCATGCCATCCATGACACTCTTTGGTCAAGCAACGTTGCTGAATGTAATTTTCTTGTCTTAAATACGATCATTAATGGCAAAAATCTTGTCTCTAACTTTGAGAAGAGTCATTAAGATTCCGAATTTTGCTTGGACTACAGAACTCTTTCATACTTTTAATGTTGTTACGATCAATTCTTCAGGCTTTGTAGGGTCTATAATCCATGAGAAAAGGAAAAAAAGAACAAAAACATTTCTTCAGATTGGTTGGCAGTATGGTTTAGTCAGTGAATCTAGCATTGTTGAAATGGAAATTAACCAATTAATATATTAATGACCATTTCTGTGTTGTTATTTTCTGAAGAGGGTTTTTTTGCTTTTTTTTATTGTTTATACCTCTGATGAAGGCTGTAATATGGATCAGTTGAAGCATTATGGTCATCAAGATCACAAAGGAGTTCAGAAGTCTGAGCAATATATAGAAGGCAAGGTTGTTTTTTTTATTAATAAATTAGTAACAATATGATCGTAGACATGCAATTGCTCTAATATCTAATAACCAAGTAACCGTCAAAATGATTGCATCTCCGAGAGAGATGGGGAGGCTCTGTTGTAGTAGGATTTTATCATGTAATTTCAATTTTTTTTTTTAAATTACATTAATTAGAAACAGAATTATAGACACTTGGTATCAATTTCTAAAATTGAATTTCATTATTTGAAATCATAAAGATTGAGACCTTTCTGTGCAGTGTTTACCTTTACCTCAGGAGAAGCTAAAACTAGGTATTGACCCAAGCAGCATCGGGTGGCCTCACAATCCAATCAAACAAGATGATATCGGTATCACAGATGCTCAGTTTGTTATAATCAATACACAAGAAACATGGCCAGATCTTAGAAATGAAGGATCAGAGGTCTGGAAAACTGTTCTCGTGCTAGAAATCAATTCTCCAACTAGAGAGCACTCAGAGATTGCATACCTCTGCCAATGCCACAGTCAGGCGGAGTAATTACTCATGGATCCACCCAAAAATTTAGTCAGTTCTTCCGTAGTCTATCATCCACCCTTTCCCAAAACGTCATTGAAATTCTTGCAAACTTTTGGAGATACTCGGTGGACAGACACGAGGGTTAATATAAACATGGGGGGGGGGGACTGAAAAATATCTTTTAATCAATAAAGAATTCCTGGATCCAACTCGAAATTCGACCAACTCTTTCCTCACTCCATTTTTCACAAAATTTCATTGGAATACGTTGAGTACTTTCGGAGATACCTTGTAAACAGACAGAAAAACTGGAAAACCCGCAATCAAATGCATATATCACTCCAACTTTGTTGACAGAGGCAGATAAGAAGAATTACAATAAATGATACACCACTCCTTAGAGAAAAACACTAAAAACAGAAATTTCTGAAAAGGAAGATCATATCAATTTCTGCTATCAGCATGTGACTGACATATCTTTTAAAATCTATTTATATCGGTATTCACCCACCTCCCCACAAGGGCGGAATGTGATACAAGGTTGAGTTCAAAGTATGGTAAGTTCCGAAGATTGCCCACTCCCCTCTCAGTACTTTCCTTTCTGGGATTCCTTCCGCATCATTTCAACAACAAGTCAGATAAAGAGTAAGATACTTAAACAATGAACAATGATTTTTTTTCTGTTTTTTTCTGTCTATAACAATGGACTCTGCCATCTAAAAGTAATAATTTTGCTGATAAAAATCTCTGAACCACAATGTACTCTTCCACTGAAACCAGTTCAGTACTTTTCTGAAGAAATTTATCCCAGAGAAATAGAAATATATCCATGAATTTCACAGAGAATAATTAATACAGGTATACCTTGATAAGTACAGTCAATTCGTTCCAAAATCTTCCGCACTGTTCAAAACCATACTTCAAGGTCTTATTATGATAAAATGTGTTTGTTTTTTTCCTTTCAGATTTGCTCAGTTACACTAATTTGAACAGCAATACCATAACCATACTACATCAAGATGGGCACTAATCAAAAACCATACTATGCAAGATATTTGCTGTAAATCTGTAATTAGTTTTTTCGAAAGAAAGTTTTCTAATAGAAATTCAAATATATCCATGATTTTCTTTCACAAGTGATAACTAGTTATAATAAACTGATCAGGTTGGTCACTCAATAGAAACCATCACATGAACAATGTCTTATGGCAGAATGCTGTGTCAGGGGTGATCAATTGAAAAATTGAAAGAAGTCATTTATCGTAACAACATTAAAAGTATGAAAGAGTTCTGTAGTCCAAGCAAAATTTGGAATCTTAATGACTCTTCTCAAAGTTAGAGACAAGATTTTTGCCATTAATGATCGTATTTAAGACAAGAAAATTACATTCAGCAACATTGCTGTTGGTCTGCGATTGCTAAAAAAGTAGGATTTTTCCTTAAAAAAAAAAAAACGTGTGAATGCTGCCAGACACAAACTAAGAGATCAATTTAGCATGAACTTACATTGCAAATTGAAGCCCCTCCTCGAAATAAATTTAGAGGGGATTTTCAACAGAAAAAAAAAATGTTTTTTTCTAGCCGTAATAAGGAGTAAATGTTTTTTTTGTGAAGAGTAAAAACTAAATACAATAAATAATAGGCCACTCCCCTGAGGAAAGATACCAAGAAATTCCTGGAAAGAAAGATTATATTAGTTTCTGCTTGACGGTATGTGACTGACACATCTTCCAAAATGTAGATCTCCTTCGTTGTATTTTTCCTATTTCTTTTCAACAATAGACTCTTCCACCTAAAGGTAGCAATGGCTGATAAAAGTATCTCCTACCCACCATTTGATTCAATGGACTCTTCCAGTGAAACAAGTTCAGCACTTTCTTTTCTAAAAATGAGTCATCTCATAGAAACGCAAATATATCCATGAATTTTTTCATGGGGGGATTAACTAGCATAACTATAAAACTAAAATTCTGATAAAGACTGAATACTATTTTCTAAAATGTAGAAACAAATATAAAACAGAAACAATGAATACAGAGAATTAGTGACTTGTGAATAACTTCAGAGTCAAGATAAAACTGATTATTTAATTTAGTCAAAATAAATAGTTAATTATAGAGAAAAACTACTGGGACCACAGTGCTTCGAATCACACAAAACAATCAGAGGACTCCTCTTTACATACAGAAGAAGCTGTTTATTATAATCACGGATAATGGTATCAAACAGTTATTTTTATCAGAATCAGTCAATCCCAACCTTTATTTAAAATGAATTTAAAGTTTAAAAAATGAAAAATCTCAAAGATTGTATCAAAAATTATCATAAAATTCATTATTATTATCAAATTTTTAATAATCCAAAGTTGTTTATCAAGAATAATTTGATGACAATGAATCTAAATTTATAAGAATTAACGTGAATTGTTCCAATTTCCATGTCCTTTGCTTTATGTTATCAGCCGGTTATTGTTATCTAAAAAGCCCTTACCCAAAGTGATCACAATATGTAGCTTCCTCTAACCAAACTTAAAAATCGAAATCTTTAATAAGTAACATAACGTAGTTTAACATCAAGTTACTTATAACAATAAAAGTAAATTCATAATGTATGTAAATTATTTCAAATTTTATATCCTTTGCTTAGTGTTATCAACAGGTTAATAGTATCTCAGGAGACCCTCACCCATAGTCACAATAAGTGACTTCAATGAATTTTTTTTTTTTTTAAATCAAAATCTATTCTTAGTAACTTACCAAACTTGAATGAGAGGAATTCAGGGAATGTGTCTTCCTAAAATTTGCTGCTAAAATAAGGGAGGGGAGGGGTCCTATATACCGTCAAATATGGTAATTAATAAAGGCAACACGTTAATTTTAGAAAAAAAAAAATTGAGAGGGAAGACATAGTGCTTCAAATTTTCACAAAGCAATAAGAGGTTTCCTTTTTATAAAATAAAATTTGAAAAATTAAAATCTACGATTAGTAACTTACCAAACCTGGATATTTTACCAAGATGTTTTCCAAGACTGTATCTCCTTTACAGCTAAACATGGAATCCCCCCCAAAGACCATGCTTTGGGCAGTTTAATTCCTCACTCTTGGATTCCATTAAAATTCCTTCTTCAATAACAACGCGAGAACAGACCAGTTTTCATTGAATTCGTAAACAGTAGAGTCCTGTTCTTGTAGCTAAAGATAGTAAGTCTGCTCACTGACTTAACTTCAGCCATCCAGTTTTACACAGTATACCTCAAAGCGTTTTCCTTAGGCACATTCAAAATTAGGGTAATTCTAGTCAACTCTTGTCTTCCTGAGGAGGGTAGGCAATGTATCACGAGACCAGAGAGAAAAAAAAACTAATAATCTCAAGATGAATGACAAAAGATACTAGTAATAAATAGCATGGATACAAAGACACACACGTATAGCGGCGATGACAGAACTCAATTAACCACTATCTTTTCTGGAATGAGAAAAGGCCTTAGTTCAGCAGTGGCCCTGGAAGACATGATGATGATGATGATGATAGATATATGCAACCTATTCATTGAAAATTATGAAGAAAATAATTGTCAGCAGTTAGGAATTAATGCAAGCATTACTGACATAATAGAGCTATTATATGTACAATATATTTCCATTAAAAAAATTAGACATCAAAATCTTTCTTTTACGGAGAGAGAATGAGCGGGGGATAGCAAGTAGATGCCATATTTTTCATTCCAGAAGACATTCTTTGAAGAAAAAAAAAGAAAAAAAAAAAAAGAGATATCATGTGACAATCAAGAAAAGAATTTTTTTTTTCAAGTTATAAGTCAGTCAACCCCAGTAGAAATTCCTGTTAGAAGATGCAAAATACTTGTAAGTACAGACACCATTAACAGGTCTGGTTGGTTACTGAATAGAAACCATCATGTGAATAATATCTTTTGGCAGAATGCTGTGTTGAGGATGACCAATCAAAAAATTTAAAAAATGGCTGATCAATAAATGTTATTTCTCCCAACTTTTGTTGAGCAGAGTTCACTAAAAAAAGTTGAAATTTTAAAAAAAACAACAAAAAATATAACTGGCTAAGGAACTTGTTTAGCATAAACTTACAGTGATAATTGAAACCACCATTAAAAACTTATTTAGTGATTTCTAGACATAAGGAATAAATGTTCACATTTTCATCCCTTTAGCTACATTGGTGAGGCATGTACACATGATACATGCATACAGAGCTAAACCAGCTTAAAATTGGAGAAACCTGAGCAACCTCAGATTTGCCCTTTTTGCAGAAAACCTACACGACCTCCAACAAATGCTAGATGAACTAAATGGAGAAAGCAAGAAAGTCAGCCTACACATGAACTTCAGCAAGACAATGATCACAAGGTAATGGGCTGGTCATGTTGCAAGAATGGCAGACAACTACAGGACATCATGACTCACAACATGGATCCCCAGAGATCACAAGCGCAACCGAGGCCGGCAGAATACTAGATGGAGAGACAAACTAGACAAATTCAGAAAGTATTGGCTCTGCAACGCCCATGATAGAGAGATGTTGCAACCCAACGGAAGGTGTAAGTCTAAGGATGGATGTTAAAAGACTGATGATGATGAGATGATGTTGACGGTTTCAGTAATATTTTTGTTTGACTGTATCAATAAAGAAGTGTGTAGGTAGCGCTAGATTAGGGTTCTGCGACCACTGGAGGTATAGGCAGTATGAGGTCAAAGTTTTCTTTAAAAAGGAAAAAAATGTTTTCACAAAACTACATTTATTTTTACACTTGAAATTCCAACATTTGCTTTGCGTAATCTCGGGGGAACAAATTTCTCCAAAATATCATTGAATCATAAGTTCTTGAGAACATCATTTTCAATTGCCGTGAGAGCATTCTCGAACTGTATACATTCCTCAGATGTTTCATCTTGGAAAAAACTCCTCTCTCCAGTCACATCAGTCATCATAAATCAGCCTCTTCACAGCCATTGTTGGCAATAAACCATCCTCAAGATTCACCAGACCTCTCTATCATGGGCGTCACGGAGCTATTACTTTCTGAACTTGTCTAGTTCATCTCACCATCTTATTCTTTGTCGGCTTTGGTTTTGCACATGATCTCTGGGGATCCATGTTCAGAGTCGTGATGCCACTCATGCAACATGTCCATCCCATTGCCATTTGATTTTTACGATGGATTCTATGATATCTCAGACTCCTTTTCTCTAATATATTGTGCTGTCTAGTGATCTCTCCATACGAGGTTGAGCATGATTCTCTCATGTGCACGTTGCATGGTTCTCAGTTTGAGGGTCAGTCTCTCGGTTAGGTTCCATGTTTCAGTTTCATAAGTGACTATCGGTAGAATGCATTGGTTGTATACTTTTCTTTTCGGGGCTAATGGGATTTTTTGTTTCTGAAAGTTGAGCTCGCTTTACTAAAAGCTTGCGATCCAAGGGTGATTCTTCACCCGATTTTGTTTGAGGATTTATCATTAAATTCATATATTTCAACTTAAGGGAACAAAGAAGTTAATACATTGTTTACAGACGGGTGTAGATATCAGAAGCTGGAAAGAGTTCCATGCTTGTGCTAGAATTCATCAAATTAGAGAGATCGCTTTGCAGGGTTCCAACCAATAAAACCCGTATTCATTTTGAAAAATCTGTATGATATCAAAAGCCATCGTATGATATATATGTATTCAGTAAGGTTTCTTTTTACTGGAGAATGTTGATTTTATATATATATATAATTTCCCTATGCATATATATATATATATATATATATATATATATATAATTTCCCTGTGCATATATATATATATATAATTTCCCTGTGCATATATATATATATATAATTTCCCTGTGCATATATATACATATATAATTTCCCTGTGCATATATATATATATATATATATATATATATATATATATATATGTACAGGGAAATTTGTCCTGATGAAGGATTTTCCACTCATTGCTTATATCAGGAATCAAACCCAGGACCAGCATTCACAAATGAAATAACTTTTCACTTAATCTCTGGAGGCCTTCCAGCTGGCTGAAGCCCATTCCCTATTCTGGTAGTGTGCATAGGTCATCTGCCAATAAAGATTACAATTTGGACAAAAATGAAAGTTTATAAAAAAGAAAAATAAGGCACCATATTTACAACTGCACACGATGCCTATCTTTCAGTCTGCACCATGCATTAACTCGAGCTTCAGTGATTAATTAGTTTTTATACCAATCATGAGGATACTGAAAATTCACACTTGTCTTTAAATCGGATGATTTCAACGCCATCATTTTCAGTCAATTTCAGCCATACACGAAGAGACACCCAAGTGCTCAAAATCTTGGTGCCCTTGAAAATGAATGTAGAATGCCAAAGGTTAAATTTGTTTAAAATTGCAAAAGAATACAAATCTGCAAGCAGACATGTCAAGTGCTGAACAATGAAGATCAACATTTCCTATTCATTTTCAGAAATTCCCACCACCACAAAAAAAAAAAAAAATTCAAAAATAAAATGTATTCAGATCTTCATATCAAGAGTTTAAAGTTACTCTGTAAATGCAGCATTGATCTCACATAGGATATGCATATCAGAAACTGTCAACTAAAACTGTCAATATCTACATAGGTTTCTTCAGGTTTTAAGCAGGTCTAGCATGTTGCGTATTGCTCGTACTGGTGGCACCAATGTATAAAAAATCTAAACATTTACTCTTAATTGTCTGGCAAATCCCCTTATAAAAGTACTGGCTCCGCAACGCCCATGATAGAGAAGAACGGCGAATCCTGGGGAAGGTCTATGTCCAACAACTGACATTAAGAGACTGATGATGATGATAATGATGATGAAATCGCCTAATAGGTTTTTAGTGAGGGTTCAATTTGAAATGTAAGTTTATGTTAAATCGGTCCCTTAGTTTATGTTCAGCAGCATTCATGCTTGTTTTTTTTATTTTTGGAATTTGGACTTTTTAGTGATCACTGACAAACAAACAGTGATTGACATAACTTATAAATTGAACCCACTTTTTTCAATTTTTTAATTGCTCGGCCCTAGCATGGCATACGGTCAAAAGGCATTTATCTTGATACAATTTGTATTGAATGGCTAACCAGACTTGTCCGTAAAGATATTGTAGGTTTCATTGTTGTTTTACGCCCTGTGAGGAAAAATTAAACATCGTAGAATATTCCAAAAATTTCTGAATATATCTTAGAGGGAGTGTAATGAAAAGGTTGATTGTTGACACCATTTCCAAAAGACTGGTCCCCTTAATTGCTCACATTTAGGAAATTTTTCTTTTTATAAGTTTCCACATTGTGGATTAATATTCATACAAAAATGTATTCCTGAATTTTCAGGCGAATGAGTAAACCACAAAATTGCCAAAATAACAAAAGTCTAGTAACAAATAGACACTCCTTGACCCAAGACCTATTTTTATACGGTTGAAGCGTTTTTTTATGTCAAGGAGAATAACACTGAAACCGAAAGATTTAATAATCTAATTGTAATTGTATTTTTTATTTTTTTCAGATTCAATATAAATAGGGATATAATTCATCATTAATAAAGGTTTTCAAACCGTTAAGAGCAGTGACCTCTATGAAAGAAGTCAGACTAATTTTCAAAAAGAATTCCAAATTAGGACATAATGCTGCTCAAGCTACTGATAGCATCAGCAAAGCAGTTACAGAGAAAACTACAGTGCAAATAGTCCTAAGTTGGTTTAATAGGTTTAGATCCAGAGATAAGCATACCAATAACAAACCTCAAGCCAGGCCCAAATCTGTTCTTAATGATGAACAATCATTGATAGCAGTGGCCAACAAACCAAATATTAGTTAAAGCTCTTTCTGGAGTCTTTGGGACTTCAACAGCAACCATAGCATTCACCTCAAGGCAAAAGGGAAGGTTGAACAGTTGGAAAAATGTGTCCGACATGAACAGAATGAAATGCTTCATCCCTCTCTATTCAGCAGGCTGTATCAAAGCTTAAACAATTGGGATATGAAACCTAGCAGCAAATTCCATTTGCACCTGACATTTCTCCCAGAGATTGTTATCCTTGCAAGCATTTTGAACTTCATATTCCCAGGTAAGATGTTCAAGAATACGGAAAACATTATTCATGTTTTTGCTGAATTAGATCACCAAAACACAAGAAAAAAATTATAGACGGCATATTATCATAAGAGGATGATTAGAAAGTTTTTATTACTCTAATCGGTGATATTTTGATCACATATTCACCGTTTTTTGTTGTTCATATCATCGTTCATCTTATAATTCAGAAAACAACATTTTACAGATAACTTAATACCATAAAAGAATGACTACCAAACAACCCATAGTATCAAGATACGATTAGTAATTTGGTGATGAGTCTATTACGAGACGATTGGAATGACTATAGAACTCTTTTCGTTTTTTTTTTGCTTTTGTTGTTACCATAATTTCTCCTAATGAAATGAATTTCAGTTCCCAAGAAGACTATAAAAGGCACTTAGATGAATTATAAAATCTTCGCTGTTGATGAATATTGATTATCTTTATCTGAGATTTCGAGACGGGTTGCTGTCATTGATGATTGTATATGAGTTTATTTGGACTAATTTTCGTATCTTTGTTGTTTCATCGCAATGTTTTGGCTGCGTACTTCCTAGCAGCTATCGCAAGGCTGCCAGGACTGAGTTTCTAAACCCAAACCAGGGCTCTTCGATACTTGCCTTGATTCCCTGGTTTTCTATTACATGGTTCGAAGAAATCTATGTTTTTTTCTATATATTTCATTTTCTCAAGTTTTTCATTACTCAAATCTGTTAAGTATCATCTAGAAACAACTTTTGTCTTACCAGTAGCAAAAAATGATATTTGTACAACATGGTAGCCAGGAAAGAAACTAATGAGATACTCTGGGACATGCAGTGTACCGAAGATATACTGTGAGACTCAAAACAGCTCGGAATTATAATAAAATGATCTCAGTTTATGAAGATTACAACGAATCTCTATGAAACCCACAAAAGAAGGAGAAATCATGCGGGGAGTCACCCTTGGATGGCAAACCTTTGGCAAAGCAAGCTCAACCTTCAAAGACAAGACAATCCCAATAATCCTAAAAAGAAGAGTATACAACCAATGCATTCTCCCGATAGTCACTTATGGAGCTAAAACATGAAACCTAACCAAAAGACTGACCCGCAAACTGAAAAGCATGCAGTGTGTGCATGAGAGAATCATGCTCAACCTCACATGGAGAGATCACAAGACAGCACAATGTATCAGAAAGAAAACGAAGGTCCGAGACATCATAGAATCCATAAAAAAACTCAAATGGCAATGAGCTGGTCATGTTGCAAGAATGAAAGACAACCGATGGACATCACGACTCACAATATGGATCCCCAGAAACCACATGTGAAAACCGAGGCCAACAAAATACAAGATGGAGAGATGAACGAGACAAGTTCAGAAAGTATTGGCTCCGCGATGTCCATGATAGAGAACTGCGGTGGATCCTGGGGAAGGTCTATGTCCAATGACGGACGTTAAAAGACTGATGATGATTATGAATAAAACTGAGTCACATTTTTCTGTAACACTTTTTAGCAGCTAACTAGTAAATGTTGATGAATAATTTATTTCAGAACAGCTTTTTCGAGTTATATGTCATTCGGGTTCTTTGTAAATAATCTGGGCTTATTTGAGCGTGGGATCTGGGGGAGTTTTTTTTAGGAAAAACTGCTGGCAGGCCTGATCTATTGTATCCTGGTTATCTAAAATACAAAATACTACCAGAATAAGGTCAGAGTGTACGCAGCCTAAATGATCTGATAAAACAGCCAACATGAGAAAATTAGTCCAAACTAACCAACGTAGATAAATCAAGGTCTGTAATCTTATGATAAAAAGAAAATAAAAATGCATCAATTTTACACAACAAATATTTATTTTTCAACCTCATTCCTTGTCAGTAAAGTCAATTCAGGGGTGAATATTAATCACATAGATTGAACGTTACGCAGTGAAATTTTCAGATCAAAAATTCAGCTAATAACCATGTTACAGGCTATGGACTCATTGATCAGCATTCATGTACGGTTTATGCCAAAGTATGACAAATATTTCACAAGGGTATTCCGGAGTATTACCACTCAGTGCAACAAGTCCGTGCCTCATAATCATCTATATCAAGCTTCTGTAAGTAGGCCCCTATTTATGATACCAGTACATTGGATTGATATTTGAATAGTTTGTTTTTTTTATAAATTATATGTAGTAGCATATACATCTATGAATTAATGGTTTGGCTTAGCAAACAAAGATTTTCAGAGGGTTTTCCACAAGTGTGGGACTTGAAATGGCAGGGTCTATACACAAAATATCCCTCCGATCTGCACAATGAAGTATTAAAGTGAAATGTGATGTACACCTGATCAACTCCACCCTTGAAACCAAGATGGGGGGGGGATTCTTTATTCTAATCCTGTCTCTCAAGGAAATGATAAAATGGCTAGATGCCCCCAGTGAAGTTTTATTTACTCGGGATGACACGCCTAAAGTTTAAGGAGTGAAGCCAAAGAAACTAATATAGAACAACAATAGCAAAACCTTCCTCACTTTTCTTATTTTAAATGTTTGGACACGGGCCAAAGCATACAATAATTTGGCTTTTTACAACCAATAAAGAAATCTATTCAAGGGAACTATCTTTGATGAATCTCTTGGTAGGTAGATGCCAAAGCTGACTAACTACTTGTCATCAGACAAAAAAAAATCCCGCAGAAAGCCTAATACAGTCATCAGCAAAAGACTCCTCAAGTCCGATGTTGGACATAGATCTTCAGCCAGGTTTCTCACTCCTGAATGTCACAGAGCCAATACATTTAGGACTGGTTTAAATCATTAAGCCATCTTATTTTTTTTTGCTGGCAACAATTTTGCACATGATCTCAGTTGTACCTCTTTGATCCAGTAACCTTGGTGCCGGACCGTAATATTGTCTTTTGGCAGTATGCTGTATTTAGCTTTTGATACAGGACATGTTGCAAGAATAGCAGAGAACCGATGGACATCACGACTCACAACATGGATCCCCAGAGATCACATGGGAAACCAAGGCTGACAGAATGCAAGATAGAGAGATAGAGAGATGAACTAGACAAATTCAGGAAATACTGGCCCCGCGACACCCACAATAGAGAACTGTGGTAAATCCTAGGGAAGGTCTATGTCCAACAACGGACGTTAAAAAACTGCTGCAGCTGCTGCTGCTGATGATGATGATGATGATGATGATGATTGTGGTGGTGGTCTCTTTAAAAAACTAAAAAGGCCTGAACATTGTTGAATACTGCTAGACACAAACTAGAGGACCAATTTAGTACAGACAATTTGAACTCTCCACTAAAACCCTATTTAGGAAAGGATTTTCAAAAAACACAAAAGAAAACATTTTTCTTGACATAATAAGGAGTACGATAAAATTTTCAGCCCTCTAGTTGCATTAGGGTGACCTGTATACATAACACCCAGCTCCACTCAAAAACTTAAGAAACCTATGTTGACTGTTTCTAATACAAGCTAAGATCTTATGTATAAAAATATAATAAAATCTTCTGGATAAAGGTTATGAAAATCCTACGAATTAGACTGAGGATATCTGTAATAATATAAATAAGTAACAATAATTTTATCCTTTTCATTATCAGATGGCCATACCCTATAAACTGTCATAATTCATCAGTTTTATTCACACAATTTCAAATAAAATGCTTACAAGTGCCAAGTGATGAATATATCTTGCTATAATTTTCACACAGATGAGAATAAAACAATTTTGACTGCAGGTATTATTAATACATGACAACATCAAAGGCTAAGCTTATAAACAAGTCAGGGATCCAAAAAAGAGATCTCAATGTGTTGAAGATATAAAAATAAACTTTCAGGAAAATCACTTGACTGACTTGTTTACAACAAGAAATTCTCCCAAACGATGTCTTTGTGTAATATGTTCTTCACATTTCACAACTACAAACCATATGACTGCAAACCAGCATTTTTGAAACTGAGGTCCATGGAACCCTGGGGTTTAAACAAATAATGCTCGCTCATCAGCAGCTGCACTCCTTCTAAACCTGACATAGCAAATCTTGTGGCAGAGAAACAACATAATTTATCAGACAGCTATCAAAAACCATACTGCACTATATATTAGAATTCAAATGAATGTACTCCATATACAAATATGTGTACAAATATGATTTTCAAAGGTAAAAAATGATTTTCACTATTGTGGTTAGTTGACTACAGTCTAAAAACTAAATGCTAGAAATAGGGGTCAGTCAGAATACTCCCTTCACGGAAGGGGTCTTCAATTTTCAAAGTCCCAAAACCACTGCTATAAACTGCTATGAAAACAGCAGGAGAATGAAGAGAAAAAAAAAAGAAAAAAAAAAAAGACAAATGAAATATTAGAAACTGTCCATATCAGCATAAGTTTTAGCAGTTTTTAAGTTGGTCTGGCTGGCAAGCTGGCTGGCCATCTACATACGTGTTACGCTTACAGGCTACACCAATGGAATGAAAGGCTGAAAATTTAAACATTTACCCATTATTTTTTTTCTTCTTTTCAATTCCTCCCCAAAATGGTTCCTAATTGGAAGGTTCAATTTACAAAGTAATTTTATGCTAAATTGGTCCCTTTAGTTTACATCCAGTAGCGTTCATGCTTATTTTTTGAAAATCATGACTATTTAGAGATCACCTTCCAACAAAAAGGCAAGAGAACATAGTTATTCATTGGTCACACCTTCTTCCAATATTTCAATTGATTACCCCGAACAGACATGTTGCCAAAAGTTGTTGGTCACGTGACATTTTTTTTTGAGTGACTAACCAGACCTGTTTCCTCCATATGCCTATAAACTGCTATTAAAACTACAGCAAAGTGGTTGCTTCTCTCTGCTCCACAAGGAGTCTACAGAAATGAAGAAAAAAAAAAAGAAGAAAAATCAGCAAAGTTTGTTTTTTTTCATTTTTTTTTCTTTTTTCTAAATAATTCCCCCGATGCTTCTTCACTACCATTTGTGGCTGTTCATAAAACGTGCAGATATTTATTGATTAAATGTTTGATACTATTAGACATGATATTTAGAATTTGCTAGATCAATCTTTACATAGAGAATTTATCGGTTGAAGTGAAAATATCTTTCCACTAACGGAGTTATTTCTAGAATCTACACCTTTTTCCCCACCCGAGCAAATCAGAGACTACAACATGGATATTAAAGACTTCAACAAGTAAATCAAAAACTATGACTTGAAAATTAAAAAATACAGCAAGCAGATCAAAAACAATGTCAAAAAACTGAATCAAGGAACATGAATAATCAATTAAATTACATTTATTGCACCAATTAAAACAAATGTTCATTTTTGGGGTTGGTTAAATTAGTTGAACTAGTTTCTTCACACAATTCTTATGTCTTTTACATTAACCCCAATCAAAAGCTTATTCCTACAAATTTAAAATACTCCACTACTGATTGGCCTTTCTCAACCTTTCAAGACTGGAGAAATCCTTGAAATACCTCAAGGAACCCCTTGAAATACCTCAAGGAACCCCTTGACAAAAATGTTACATGTACAGCAATTGACACATCAGCGTGTTCAGGAATCTATTCATATTTTAGAGCATTATGTTGATCATTATGTATGATATGGTCAGACTATTTTCCTCGTTTATGAGATCATTTTTTTTTCCTCTCACATTTCAGATGCGTACCCTCCGTCCTTTGTGAAGTGTTGTCGGTTCTAGAGTCTAGAAACATATAGACGAGGAAAATAGTCCAACTATATCATATATAATGATTAATACACCCCCATCCAACAAAATTCAGACAAGAATAGTACGATATTGTAAACTTCTGATGATATAAATCGATGAAAATCAATGAATATCGAAAATCTGGAACCTGATTATAAGTATTTTATTATTTGAGGGTATAACATTTTAGAAATTTTTCCTTAAAAAAATTGAAATTTATTGCCTGTCAAAAATGATTGCTGGCTTGGTGGTAGTCCAACCTTACCTAGGGAAATACAAGCTATAGTCTGAATTGTAACTCATCATTACAGTCAATAATTGAACAACTATGGCACCAGATTTTTCCAGTCATGTAAAGTGATTCAATCAATCAATAAATATGGCCAGAATAAATTCTATTTATGATATCACTGGCATTTTCCTCTGGAAAACATCTAAAATTGAGTTGTTTTTTTTTAAAAAAAAGCATCTGCAAATATCTAGACCCTAGATAATCTACATATTATTAATAGACCCATCAAAAAAGTCTTTTTTTCCAAAAATAAAAAATTAAAAAAACATTTTTAGAAACCCAAGAGAGTACTCATGCTGATTGGAAACAAAACGGTATGTCTCTGAGCACTGGAACTCACAACTAATATGTAAGCAAACACATGCAGATATAAAAGAAGGCTAGAACTCTTTGCCATCTTTGATGGCTATGGTTGTTCAATTCTTGATTATTTCTCTCTCAATGAAGTAAGGAAAACTTTATAGAAAATGAATTATATAATCAATGTTAGGATCACTTTTTCACCATTAGATATCCGATAGTTGTTTACAGTATGTTGCAACAAAGTGCTTCCGTTCATTTTCGACTGCTCCCCAGACCTGGTCAGGGTTCCCTGATTTTCTCCAAACCAGTTCGGACTTAATATGTGCCCATATGGGATAAAGATCTTTTATACAACGGAAAGTGATTGGTTCAGTTTTGTTTTTTTTGCCCAGGAGTGCACATGACATTTAAAATACATCAAATTTAGCAGACTTTAAAAGACATTTTTAGCTATAAATAAGAAACCATACTTAGCAACACTGAGAATCTCTTACAGGAAGTAGGTCATTCGTCTGCTGTTAATGGAAGACCATTTTGATTGGAAAGCCGTGAATATAGAATTAATAAAAACCAGAAAAATAATGTTAATAGTTTGAATAAATATCAAAAGGAAATACAAGCCAAGCATTAAACAGACTCGGCTTTTTGGTATTGATGAGTTCGGATAAAAATAGTGTGGTTGATTAAGAGGGGAGATAAGATAAGAAGCGAGAAAATCAATTCTCCTAAGGAAAGATAAAAACAATTAGAAACCATCAAGATAGGTTTCTTCAGTTTTTAAGCTGGCTGGCTGGCTATGTATATCGGTATATACTGCATGTATAGGCCACTCTAATGATGCTCGAGAGCTGGAAATTTAAACATTTACCCCCTTATCAAATCTAGGAAGAAAAGCTTCTTTTTTTTTTTGGCTTTTTAGAAATTTCCCATCCAAAATAGGGGGAAAGGTTACAATCTATTTTTCTGCTATATTGGCCCCTCAGTTTGCATCCAGCAGCAGTCTTGCTTGTTTTTGTAAATTTAGGATTTTCTTTAGTAATCACTGTCTAACAAAAGGTAAGAGAAATGATTTGATCATTGATCAGCCTTTTTTTTCCCAATTTTTCAATTGATCACCCCCAACATGACATGCTGCCAAAAGACATTGGTCACGTGACGCTTCCAATTGAGTGACTAACCAGACCTCTTCTAAATGAAATCCATAATCAACAAGTGCTAGAAAAGAGAGAAAAAATTAATTAGAAATCGATAGCCTACAATTAAAGTTTAATATCCAGAGGTTAAATCATTCTAGTAATCTGCTTAACAATATCACTGGGTATTACCCAACTTTCAAAGCTATCGTTAACTATTTTGGCTAATTATGTTTCATGAGAGTGTGGCTGAACGAAAATTTCAAATCGCTCCTTGGCCCCCAATGGAAGAAAGCCCCCCAGAAACTTTATGAATAGTAGTTCACCTACTGCATTCTAATCAGCGTTATAAGTTGTCCACGGCCCAAAGGTTGGGAGCCACTGCACTAAATCATGAGGGGAAACTAAGCTTCACGTCTCCTAACTATGCCCCTGATGTCTCTAACATTTAAAATAGCAATTTGCTAGACATAGGGTTGCCATATGTTTGTATTTATCCAGACATGTCCTTCATTAAGGTCCAGAAATCTTCAACCATGAGGAATTTTTTAAAATTCTTCCAAAGGTAGCGAAATTAATTACCACGTTTGCTTTAAGGTTACATTGTGGCAAAGGTTACATAATGCGTAGGGCGGGGACAAGATGTCTTTGGGAATGTCTTTTTTTTCATGTTCAGATATAGCGACCCCAGCTAAACATAATAAAAAGTTCAAAGGTTGAGTTTATTCAAATCTTTTTTCTTTGATGCGATTTGTAATCGTCAGTTATTTTTCTCTTAATGAGGTTGAAGAAAACTTGAATAGAATAAGTTACCTAATCTTTGTTATTTTAACAACCTAATCTCCAACTCGAAGAAACCTGACAAATCTTGTAATTGAGTGTCCTAAATTATTGCAGTTGTTGGAGGGACATTTATTTGGTCCGTTACAAAGAATGCTATCAAATCTAATGAAAATTTTTCATTGTCATTTTTTTTACTATATAAGAAACCATCAATCAAAACTGTGATTATAGGTTTCTTCAGTTCTCAAGATGATCTGGCTGATTGGCTATCTATATATATCGCAATTACAGGCTACACCAATGGAGCTAGAGGGCTGAAAATTCAAACATTCAGTTGTGGCTAGAAAAAAGTTATTGTTTTTTTTTTCAAATTCTCTCCCTAATAGGTTTCTGGAGAGGAATTCAGTGTAAGTTCATGTAAGTGCTATATAAGTTCATACTGAATGGATCACTTGATTTATGTTAGGTATCATTCATGCTTCTTTTGTTTTTTTTAAATCGGACTTTTTAGTGATCACCATCAAACAAAAGGTGAGAGAGGAAATTTATTGATGATCACCCACAACATGGCATGCGGCCACAGGACATTGGTCACATGACGGTTTTTATTGAGTGACTAACCAGACTTGTCAACTTGTTTTTTTTACTTATACAATTTTGAAAGAAAACATACCAGCTTTCAAAACTAAAAAAAAATATTGTGTTCCTGGTTATGTGGTAAAATAAATACATCTATAGTTGAAACATCTGATAGAGTGTTTACTTTTAATTTGGGCTTTTTTTTACACTTTGTTTTTATTAGAGTGCATATTTGTTCAGTTAGTATTTAGTTGCAAACTAACCAAATACCCTTACAAAAACAGGTGATAATTCAGGATACCAAGTTACAAGATCAGTGGAAGCTTTTGGGTTTTTAAGCAATAACAAAATGGAGTTAGTCACCTCAGCAAAGAACAAGGGTCAACAAGCAAGTCTCACAGACCCTTACTAATGAAGTGTTTCACCTTCACTGGGTCCCTTACAATAAGCCGAATAATAATCTTAAAAACAAAATGGAGTAGCCTGTTTTCATTGTCAGGAATACCAATACTAGTAATAACAGTCAAAATCATGAAAGAACTTGTCCGATTTGTCACTCAATGAAAATTGTCATGTAACTAACATTTTTGGTGACATTGTTGGCAATGATCAGTTGAAAAATTGGAAAAGGGGGTGATCGATGAATAAATTAATCCTCTTGCTTTTTGTTGGGTGGATATAACTAAAATGACGAAATTTTTTGATAAAGCAATCATGAATGCTGGCATCAACCACAGGACCAGTTTAGCATGAACTTACATTTTGAACCCCCCTTACTAAAAATTGGGAGGGGTATAAAAAAAAAAAAAAACGTTAATTTTTTTTTTAGACAAAATAAAATGTAAATGCACTAATTTTCAGGCCCCTAGCTGTATTGGTGCAGCTGATATGCGTGATATATTCACAGCCAGCCAGAGACACCTGAAAACTGTAGAAATCCATGTTGACAATTTTGGCTGACGGTTTCATATATTCTCTTTTATATGTTTGAATAAGGAATCTATTCTCCTCTTCATCATGGAAGGCTATGACATACAATTACAAACTCTTCTCTTTACCACAAAGACTCTCTGAAATATATTTTAAGCCCTTATATTGTATTCATTCTCTGTTAATATATTTCATTGATGTAAAATGTGTTCTTATTTCAACACTCTGATCCACAAAATCAAAGGAATCTCTTGGGATTTTAGCCAAAAACATTATTCTCCGTCAAAGAGTAATTGTCATTTGTTTTATCAAAGTTTGCAAAAAATGTATTCGCAAATGGTTTTAACATGAACATAAAAAGCTCTTTGTACATTCATTTTTCTCCACAAGGTGGTCCATATCAAAGACAAGAGGAGTATTAACTGAGGCATGGCTTGTCAAACATTACACAGGATCAATGTATAATGATAGGGTTATTTACGTATGGATCATCAAAATAGAGTATAAAGCTATTTTATTAGGTAATTCATTAATAATAATTCAAGTATCCTAATTTCAAGTTTTTTTCAAGTCTAAACTCAACATTAAACATTTCTTCCAGTCACTTACCCATTCTTTTTTTTCTTTTATCATAGTTTTGAACGTCCAGCCATTCAGTGACAATCTTCATTATAATGTCATAATGGACGATCTAATATTTTCACAACCCTTCAATTGTTTTGATTACCATTAGCTCTGTTAATATATGCCACACGGACCAATCCATTATAACTTCGTGATTATAACAGGAATCAGTCAAAACAGAGATGCAACCATACAAACAATTATAAAAATAAACATGCTAAGTTGCATATATGGCTTTTATATGAATAGATAAATATATCCCCTGCCCACCATTTAAAACAATGAACTCTTCCAGCTGAATGACTTCAGTCACTTTTTATCAAAACCAAAGATGAAATTGATAAGATGCATATATTTATTTACACTATTAACAGACCCGAAGTAGTGAACTATCAAGTCTTTAAGTAAGTGAAAGAATGTGAAGAAACCTCTCAAACTCTAAAGAAACAGGTTTGGTTGGTTGGTTAGTCACTTATAAGAAATCGCTACATGACCAACGTCTTTCGGCACCATGTCAGGTGGGCAGAGGGGGGGTATCAATTAAAATATTTGGAAAAAAGGATGATCAATAAACAAGTTACTTCTCTTGCCTTTTGTTGGGCAGTGATCACTAAAAAAAGAAAATTGAATTTAGAATTTTAAAAATTAAGCTTGAATGCTACCGGACAATTTAGCATAAACTTTCACTGCAAATTAAATCCCCCACTAAAAAACTTTGGGGGAAAAGAATTTCAAGACATAAGGAGTAAATGCTCAAATTTTCAGCCCTCCAACTATGCATGATAAATACAGAGAGAGCCAGCCAGCTATACCAACTTGAAAACTAAAAAAAAACATATGGTAAGAGTTTTTGGTTAAGAGTTTCAAATACAGGGAGATATTTTTACCAAATGCATTATGGCATTTAGTTGAGGTCCTATTCTTGAAAAACAAAAAAGCTCTCATAGAAATTCAAACAAACAGTTTTTTCACGGGTAATAACTAGTCAAATTATAATATTCAAAATTCTTGTTCTGGAGCAGGTTCTTTCTAAAAATATTTGATCACAATTCAGTCTAATTTGATGCAATAATCTCACAACCTATCAAAATATAATAAATAATCCATTTTATCTAAGGATTAAGGTATGACCTGAAAAAAAAGACCATTTCACACTAAATATTCAAATGCAAGAAAACTTGTGTTCGTTTCAAAAGCATAGACGTGTGGAAAATATTCACTGTACTGTATGCCTATATATAAGTCATGTCTTGGTATATCTCTGAATTTTTGAGATGAGGTATTATTATTATTTCTATTATCATTCGGACCATCCTCATCTTGGTTGTTTTTCCTACAACGTTTCGGCCGTTGTACTCTACGGCCTTCATCAGGTATCATCTGTGGGGAAGTAACGAACCAAACCCGACGGGGGTATATTGACCGCACTCCCCTCTTAGCATCAGTAGTATTATTATTGTCTCACACTGGGATTGAACCTAGAACCATCAGATTACTTGCAGTAATTTTGTCTGATTCTGTAACCACTACGCTATGTGTCCATGTCGACAACCAGTGCTAATTTTTAGGAGCCTTAAACCTCAGGTGACAGTTTTTTTTTGGTATTTGATGTAATTGTTTTCTGTCTTTCATTATTAGAGGTTCCCATATGGTATCCATTTCAATGCTAGGATTACTGAGGCAGTTTTTCTTGCCTAGCATATGGGCCAACTCTTTCAATTTTTGAATCTTCCAGTGTTCTTCCTGATCAATTATCTCAACCTCGTTCCACCTGATGAAGGCCATAAAGTACAACGGCCGAAACGTTGTATGAAAAACAACCAAGATGAGGATGGTCCGAATAATAATAGAAATAATAAGTCATGTCTTGCCTACCATCCCTCACTGATTAACTCTCAGATCTATAAACTACTTTCAACTGCTGTGTGACTCTTAAATGAATAGGATTTTTTTTTTTTCTTTAAAGAACCCTTTTCTGAACAGAATTGAAGAACAGAATTGAAGAAAAGAATTTTGAAAATAAGAGATGTTACTCCCCTTGAGTAACTATTTCATCCACAAAATGAATTTAAGAGTTGAATTTCTTTCGCCATGCTAACTATTACTGATACGATTTAAAGAGTTCAACAAATAAATCATTGATGACAA